>JABXJD010000001.1:9095000-9770000 GCA_013375575.1 Percina caprodes | reverse complement strand
ATTATGTGTTATTTGCCAGGTTTATTGCAGAATTGAAGACTTAATTGTATCCTCCTACTAATAAAACCAAATCTATGCCTTTGATTAGATGCTCAGTGTTTAATAATCTGTAATCAATGTATGCAATAGAGCTGGGTTTAAAATAAATATTTTACGATTCAAATAGTTTTTAATTTTAATGATCTAATATTGATTTATAAAATCCACAATCGATCTGTTGATTGTCAGGAAGGGTGTTAAATAACGCTCCAAAGAAAATCTGGCAAGGCCAATGTAAAAGGGGTCCCGTGATATGAAATTTAAAAAAAAAATACATTAATGTAATTGCTTTGGGGTCAATTCTTAATGTAACATTGATACTTTTAATAATGCACCAGGTTAGAGGGAACCTTGTATAATTGTAGAATCGCTTTCATTTCAAAGCAAAATTGGTTTTGCAATGAAATATCCCAAATCAACATTGAATCGGAAATCAAATGAAAACGGGAAAACAGTGGTGATACCCAGACCTAGTATGCAATGCTTATGTGAAACCAATCTAATAAGGCAGATATGTTGCTGGAGGGGATGTAGAAAGAAACCCTGGAAAGATTTAAGAGGAGATCCTAGACAGAGAGATGGGAGAGTATCATCCATAGCCAGAGCACACTATCACGTCTGTGTAGGGAGTGAAAGGGATGATTCAGTTTATGCATCATGCAGGAGAGAGCAGTGAAGTGCAGAGTTGCATATAGATTCCTGTGCTGTCAGAGGGGGCCTTGTTCTCTCATTCACACTGAGTTGAGGTCTCTTTACATACCTCAGTTGGATTCAGCTTGATGGATGCGGGCCTCTTTTTCTGACTGTAACACTGTAACACAGAATTAATGTTAGTTCCACAAGTAGTGTCTCACTTTGAAATTGTTCCACACAAAGGACGCTAATGATGCTCGTGGCCGCCCTCCTTGTCTGTAACATGTTGCAGTCCACTGACATAACGCCAGCTGCAGTTAGGGGGCGTTGTCCCAAAAACTTCAGACTGTGACCTAACCTAGAGATTTAACAGCAGAAACTCATAACCTCATCTGCTTTTGTCATCATGATCATTAAGAGTCACAGTCCCCTCTGCTGTAGGTTGAAATTCTTCAATCTTCAGATATCCTTGATTATATTTCCTTTTACATAGTATCTGGACTGTGCATCAGTGGTTAGAGGAATAATGGATTTTGATCTATTAGTTCTGCTATTCGGATCATTTTTTTCACAGACTTAAAATCAATTGAACAGCCTATTTCAAACAACTGAGAAGAATTATGCTTAAGTTGTCCTTTGCTTTACTAAGAGTTGTTCCTCCTTGTGAAGACTAAATTGACAGAATAGACTATGTCTGCCTGTATTTCTCATATTCAAGTCTTGTGTGTGTGTCTACTGCTTTAGAAAAAAACATTTTTGTGTGTTGATCTCTGGCCTTTAGCATGGCCGTCCTGCTCCTACAAATGTCATCTCCCCCAGCTCAGATTTGGAGATGTCTGTGTTTGCAACAAACGTCAGACTGCTTATTGACTAAGAGTCAAAAGCCCTTTGATAGAAGCCAGGAATAGCTTTTTTATTGATTGGTATACCTCACATGAAACTGAATCTCCTGTTGGTTGCATTTAATGAGGAGCTCCCTGTGGCAACCGCAGTGGAGCTTTTGCAGTTGTAACTGGGATGTCTGTATTGAATGTCATGTTCACGTCTCACTACTACGTTAAGTTAATCAGCATTATTGGTATAATAGTTGTCTTGTGGCTTTGTTCTGATATTTTCTTAAGAATTGTTGTTGACTTGGATAAATGAGTTTGCCAGTGTCAACTAACATGCAGTGATGTATTGATTTGTGGAAAACTGAACAGCAGGCCTATGCAAATATTTAACCAATTTTCTGTGGCTTTGGACACTTTATCTTCATAAATTCCTCTTCACAACTGTGAGCATTCAGAAGTAAAGCCCTCTATGTTCTAAAGTTCATCTAAGAAAAACAGTGGGAAAAAACTGTTGTAATTCCTGTAATATGAGCCGTTATAGGGGTGTCACTTCTTTTCATTCTTTAAGCTTTAACAAAGATTTCCGAGAACTATCTGCTTTCTTTTCTTTCCTGTGCAGTGCACAATAGAGCAGGTACGTGCAGTTGAGATATGGAGGTTTTGGAGTGTAAGGTTCTTTGTCTGTAGCTGACACTATCAAATTAACCTGACCTGAGCATTGTGCTCAAACACGTCCTGCTGCAAAGCTCATTCATGTAGTATTATGGTAATGCTCACTACAGTGATACCTGTTGCTTATTCGTCTGAACAGAAACTAAAAGCAATGCCACACAACCTTAGATCTGTAGGTTGGAGTGGTCAAATGTCACCTGGAGCCCCACAGATGTAGAAAGTAGACTTTGATTTTGCATTAAACTGTCAATGTAATGTGGCACAATTGTTGTAGCCAGAGTTTTTGTTTTGTTAAGATAAACACTAAGCACATCGTCAATGACATAGGACATCTTTTTTAACATAGTGCCCCAGTTAGCACTGCAGCTGTTATTGTACAGGATGGCACTTAAATTGCACTTAATATACATAACTAGTCATTTTCATTATTGATCCGCCAATATGTTTTTGATTAATTAATAACTTGTGTACTCTACGGAATGAAAAAAACATTATAGGGTCTTAATATATTCAAGGTCACATCCACAAATGTTTGTCTTGACTGCTTGTTTTGGCTGTTTCAAAGATAATTTACTATTGCATATGACAAAGAAAAGTTGTGTCTTAACGATTAATCAAAATCAGAATAATTGCAGATTCATTATTGACTAATAAATTAACACAGTTATCCTTCCAGATCAATAAAGATGCAAAGCACTAATGTATATGTCGTTCCTTCATCTTCACAGATCTCAGCTGAGACTCGGCGGTGCTGCGTACGCATGGAGGCTGATCGGTGGAGACTTTCTGTCTTGTTCTGAGGTAACCGGTCGTCATTCCAAACCAGCATCATCTTCTGCAGGCCCAAAGCAGTGCTCCAACTTCACCACAGTGCATAGGCCTTTTATTCAAGGAGCCTGGAGCTGCAGAAAACTAGAGAGAGGGAGAGAAAATAAACAGCTTCAAAAATACGCTTTACATGAAAACCTGAAAGGCAAATACTGCAAGTTGGCTGGCGGTCCTGAGGAGGCATGTGGACAATGAGTATGGCTTGGCTCTGCCTTGCAGCCTACACTATCCTCCTTGTTGGTTCCTTTCATACAGCTGTCACGGAAAGCGATGTCACTCCACGCCTCACCTTCTCCTACAGTAAGTTTTATTAACTTCTTGACTATAGAATTACAAAGACATTGCAGTCAACTATTGTATGGGAAATTTCTTGCATTATTTAGTCCCCAGCTTTTCTGGCACCACATGTTTACATCACTTTAATCATGTTAGTGCAAGGTAGCGGACTCATCAGGCTGTTATTTATCAGTGAAGAAAGGATGATGTGAGCTTTGGGGGTGCCTGGGGCTCCAGATGGGGCTTTGTGAGATCCTTTTACATGAACAGCAGCACTTGGCAAACTTGCCCTCCTTTGCTCTGTGTTGTAAAACTCCCTCAAATCACAGATTGCCAAAGTAAAACTATACACAGCTGCATGATCTGGGAACTTGTATATTATGAACAGAAACACACTCTGTTTTTTGTTGAACTTTTTACTATGTAGTAGTTCTTGGTTATTACAAGGTATACCTACATGTGCTACTCTCACATCCTCCCTGCAGGTCAGATTATGTAATTCCCAGTGGTGTCCTTGTTCATTAACTCAGTTCAGTGAAACAAATCAATACACCTCATATGTGTCCATTGTAAGAGCTAAAAGGATTAAGATGGGTGAAATGGTGTTTGATTTAAAGTCCATGTAAATCTGTACTGTGAATGGCAGCTCCATCAGGGTGGCTCTGTCGAGTACCTACAGGTCAGACATAATTACAAAATGAACAGGCCTATTGTGCTGCGACTTACTGAGGCCAGTCTGACATAGTCTCACAAGCACAGAGTTATTGCTCTTATATAATCTGTATTTTTGTGTTTGCTTGCAGAATGTCATATTCTCCAGCCAGCTTAGAAACATACAGTAACAAATATGCTTGTCGTATTTCACCTTTAAAATATATTGGGGATATTGTTAAATTAGCCCTCGGTCGGTTTCTATAGAGCATGATAAGCTGTGCTCTCTTGGTGCCATGGCCACTAGTGCCAACTATTGATTTTATCATCACTGATGTAATGTTTTAAATGATGTACCAGTGCACTTGAGATGACAAGTTGGATTTAACCGTGTATTGTGCTTAAGTATCTCTATAGAAATTAAACAAAATGATGTATTATGCGATCAGTGCAAGCTTTCAACTGCTGTAAGTGACTCACGTTCAGGCATCATTAGAGTCTTACTGTCAGGGGAGATTGTGTTGATAGATTGCTCTTACTAATGTATTATAGACATGGATAACATTTGCAGTATGGGGCTAATTTTGAAACAGGCAAGCTTTCAAAAAAGTCATTCATCAGGATCATCTGAGCCTGTCTCTTCCCTCATAGGATCTCTACACCAACAGGTAATCTCTTTCACCTGCCAGCCTCAACAATGCCCACAGCCCGGGCCATGGCGGAGGATTTCACAACATCACACCATCACTCACTCACTGAAAAGAAGCTTTACATTCGCACTTCTTCCTGGTTTGATGTAAAGATTTGCTATTAGGGCGTGCAGCCAATAAAACATGCAAAACCCACATGTCAGAAGTCTAGAAGACTAGACTGTGTAGATGAGCTATGGATTCAGTATAGCTGAGGCTAAGCAAGGAAGGAGTTAACCAGACATATCCTCAGTCATCAGCTTGTTTCAAAATAGAATTTATGTTGGTGTAACTTAAACCACAATGAGAAGCTTTGTCCATGATGGGGCCATTAAGGAAACAACACAGCTTTTGCAACAGATGTAGTTACAAACCACCAGAAAACTTAAAAGGGAGTCATTTAATTAGGTCCTTCTCACATACTGCATCTTGACATGGTCAAGGGCTCATAGTGACTTTAAATTCACTAGCTGGCTTATGCAGTAAGTCTGACAAAAGATAGATAAAAGGACTGAACTTCCTGTCAGAATTCAGCAGGACGTTTAAAAGACCAATTTTTAGGTTTTAGATTCTGATGTAAGGCAAAAAAACAAGCTTCATCCTGCTGATGAAGGTTAACTGGGCCTGCTGGTAGAAGTTGTCTCGCTGTTTTAATGTCGGTTCTGCTACGCTGACATTTCCCAGCCTCCCGCAGAAGGGCTTTGTCACATTGTGTTTGGAGTATCAAAGCAAAATGCAGAGCTGCAGGCCTCAGGGACCTGAACTCTATACAGCAGAAACTGCCTGGTCTCGTCATGGTTTCTGGTCCTCTCTTTCCTATCGGGATTCTAGTTAGCTTGACGTTTATATGCCTTAACCTCAGTAGTGTAAGCGAGCCGGAGCTGCTTGGTTGCTTCTCATCCCCTAACACTTTCGTAGACCGAACTTCCCCTCCTCTTCTCTCATGCTTTCTCTGTCCCCTGGTCCCTGCCTCTGCCTTAATGAAGAGGGTAATCTGCCATGAATAATGAATGAGGATTTGTATGTGTTATGGTGTGAACACTTGTCTGGTCCTCATTATGTGCCTATCAGGACAGATCATGGATTCAGGGTGTAGAGCCTGCATTTGCTTTTCTCTCCTCTTTTGTTCTAGGCTTTAGACCATGCTGGATGGCTTAGTATGTTGGATCACTATTAAAAGTCACACCTATAAGCTGTTCAAGTTGCCTGTCTTTTCCTGTTGATCTGTTTAGGCCTCTTAGTTAGACATCATGCGTGTGTCCTGCTTTAATTTTATTTAGGGGCCATATGCACAGCCACGCTGGGGGGAAAGCATTTTAATTATTCAAAAGCTGTCATGTCTAGACCAGTGGAATCAACCACTCCCAGGTAATTCAAAGTGACAGCAGTGTCAAGTGAGATAACAGCTTTTCAATAATGTGTCTGTGCCACATACCAGAACAGCAGTTCTTAATGAATCCTTAACACACTCCACTAGATCACTTGTTAAAGATCTGTTAAAGTGGAAAAGTCATAGTAACTTTTATTTTTGTTATGACTTAGTTCAGTATTATTGTTTTGTCACTGAAAAGTGACCAGGGCTCATCAAAATTCAACAGAGCCCAATAATTTTCATTATCGATTAGTAGTTAAAATCCTTTTTCAAGCAAAAATACTAAAATATTATCTGGATACAGATGGAGCATGTACTTCCTTTCTGTGGTATATAAATTCAAACTTCTGTGGGGTTCAGATTGTTGAACACACAAAACAAGCAACGTGATGCGCAGGGGGCATTTTGTATTTCTTTCTGACATTTTGCACACCAAACAATCAATTGGGAAAATAATTGATAGCTGCAGACTAACGGCTAATAAAACCAAAGTAGTCAAATTATATTGTTAAACAGAAAACAAGACCAAACATACGGTTAATTTTCTGTCGATGTACTAATCAATTAATCAACCAATTTGTTTTGGTAGAAGACTGATACGTAGATTGCATTGAAATGAACAAGAACTTTTTTTGGTTATTATCCTGTTTTATAGATTCAGCCTGTATCAGAGTAATATTAGGTGATTTAATTGTATTTGAACATACAACAGCAGTAAATACCACGGATACTCAGGAATGCGCTGTATGTGTGACTAACCAGTCTCCATCTAAGTAATTGTTTTCAGTCCATCATGAAAAGAGAGATTGTTGATCCTGATATTGCAGATGTTTTTGACACCCACCCTGTCCAATCCACCAGGGAGCGGGATATAAATCCAATTTCAGCAAACCTTGTGAAAACAATCTCATTGCACTTTCGTTTTCAAGGTGTTGCAAGGACACCCTAACGGTGTTTCTGCTCCTACTGTAAATGCACAGCATGGAGTCAGGTCACCGTCAAAGTGCTGCTGTACACTCATGACCTCATGTAGTCTCACTGTTGTTGATGCTCCAACCTTGTTCAGAGGACGGGGTCATGGTGAGTTCCTGATAAACCAGCAGCTGGTTTACATTATTGTGGTTAATCCAGGGTCAGTTTGTGTTGCTCCCTGACCAACAGATTGCCCTGTCAACCATTTTCATGGGAAAAGGATCCTTTAAAGGTGTGGTGCATGCTCTTTTGCAAACTACAGGTTTAATAGATTTGGAGGAAGGTGTTTAATGTAAATGTTGAAACATTAATTTGTTTCTATCCCCCCATTAAATTATACCTCCAAAGTCCGTTATTGCCCATCCCCGCACAGCATGGATACTGGATACATAGTGCACATACTTTATCTCTATACTTTACAATTTCCTGTAGACATTTACAACATGTGCAACATTTACAATATGGGTTTTCCAGCCTCTGTTTCCTGAAGCTGTGTTCAAAACTGCCACCAATCTCAGCCTCAGCATGGTGCAGTGGAAACAATATCCTACCAACAAGATGCAACCCCACAAGTTACCAATACAAACAGCAGGCTCACAGCTTGCCTAATGAATCTCCTAGTGAATTGACCCTCTTGCCTGTTGTCTTAATGCCTTCCAGATGTTTCAGTCTCTGTCCTTCAGCTTCTCAGGTCTATTCTCCCACACAATTACCCATTCAGCAGCAGCTCTTAATAGCTAGTTTGAAAATACTTTGGATAATTTAGTTAGCGCTCCAGTGTGTCCCGTTTTCTGTCTTGATGTCACCACTGACAATGCAACAATAGCGAGAGTTATGGCTTAGCTGGGACACCGACCCATTGGGACTCCTATCGGCACTGCAACTTCCTGTTGCAGCGGTCGTTGCTTCTCTCTCGGCGGAGGGTCGTAATTACTTCTTCTCAAAGCAATTGAATTCATGTGTTCTATCTCGAGCAAAGTCCTTGAACAAGTACACTAAGCAGATGAAGACAAAGAAAAGAGATTTGTCCCTCTGTTGTCTCTCTGCTCTGCCTGAGCGGGTTCTTCCTTACTTCTGTAAAGTATAAGTTTTGTCTTTATTTTCGCAATCTTATTCTAATGTTGAGATATTCCAGTTCAGCTCTTTTTAACAAAAACAAATTGTTTCACCTCTGACATCAGGGATACATTTTGGCTCACCTTCTTTGTTGTTGTCACATGGTACTTTAGTTTAGGAGTATCTATTAATGTTATTGCATTTAGATCAATACAATACAACCATTATCTTTTACAATTCTTTTGTGTTTGTAATACTCTTTACTTTACTAATACCTTTACCTTCTCCCTGAATTTCTTTGTTCTTGATTGTTAATTTCTTACTATATTTCTTAACATCAGACATTAAATGCATGTCTCCATCTTGACATAATATGGCAAACTGTGACCATAGACAATGATAAAATATATTATTTTATAAATATATTTTAATGTTGTCAATAAACTCAAAACGTGTTTTAATGTAATGCAAGGATTTCTGTTTTTTGTCTTATCACATTGTGTTTATGATATTAGAGCATTAAAGATCAAGATATAGCAAATCATTTTTTTTCTACATAAACTGATATTTTAAATCCGTGCACAGATGATTTATTTTCTATTAATCTACTGGTATGATATTGTGATTAAAGTTAAATTAATTACATTAATCTCTAATTTCCTAGGTTTGTTGGTTTAATGGAACAGTTAAAAATGCTACAAATTGTTAAGGTGCAATGCATGAATCAGTTTATGTTTTTGCTTGGCAGCATTGTTCTTTTATTCCTTTAGAGATAAGAATGTAGGTCATGTTTATGGTCAGGAGACTGGAAATGGAGCATCCAATGGCCCTTAAAGATGACCCATCATGAGTCTATTGCTTTCTCTTGATTTTAACAAAGATGGACAGTTTTTTTTCCAGGTCATCTGCTGGTGAACTACGACCAGCTCTAATCTTTATGAAATTACAAACTACTTAGACATCATCTTGGCTCAAAGTCAGGAGCTGTACCTTATTTTTATTGTTGACAATAATTATGTTTCTCAGTCTATCTTTTTTGCAAAGACAAGTTTACTAATGAGCAGACTTTTTTCCAGTTGAATGGAGATTTTGTTGCAGATCAATTTGCTACTCATATACAGTATTGTATATTTGTTTGCAACAGTATTTTCTTCTAGTTTAGCAGAAAGTTACCAAAATTGGGTGCTTTAAATAAGGTATACAGTTGTCTTATCTCCTGGACATACAGCAGTAAGAGCTGATAAAGCAGCCCCTCTCATAGTAGGGCACTGATTGAATCAGTATGTTATAGTAGCTCTGCAAAAGAAGGCACCTAGATCTCTGTCACCAAATGACAAATTACTCCACAGTTTCCCTCTGGAGGGGATGTTCCACTCTTTTAATTATCCCTCTTCTCTTTTTGGATACCCATCAGGAAATCAGCTGTACAAATGTAGAAGGATTCCTTTAAGCCCAATATAATTAATTCCCCCCCTAAATAGATTAGCAAGCCAATCTTGGCGAGTATTCCATTTAGCAGTGTCATTTTCAGAAATTACTTTTAATTACATAATAATGGCAATGATCTCATTTTGCATGCAGCTGCCAGAAGGGGAACCACTGAGTCTGCTCTTCTATAAAGGGTAACAGAAGTGCTCTGAAGCTGCTCTGTCTGGATCAGAGGTCAGGTAACAGTGATACAGTAAGGTGAAAAGTCCTCCGGCTCTGCCTGCTGGTTTCATCTTTGTAATATATAAACAGACAGTCATTTACCTGCTCAACCTGTGACTTGTGTTGCCATCATCAGTAAAACCGAGACAGAAAAGTGGAGAAAACTTAAGGTGTGTATTGTTACCTAAGTTACATATTGTGAAAAATGTCAAAATTCTTTGTCTTGATAACACGCCAATAATGACTTACGAATTGGCGTGTCACACATACCGTATTTATTGAATGGCGAGGCATTTTGCGATACTCGATACATTGGAGGCAATCCGGTCTGTGCCTAAAAAGTATTGAATTTGGCACCCAGCCCTACTGGTCACTTGGCTGCCCTTTCTGACACCCTGTCTCTGTGGCTGCAGCAGATACAAGCTGCTCCTCCACTCTTAAGTGCTTCCTCTGAACCGGCCTGTGTGTTTCCCCTCTTTCTGATACACCACAACATTTCTGGGGTTGCATTGTCATGAAATGGTCCCTCAGGAATCAACCTCAGACAGTTGAGCAACAATAGAGGGGATTCTTCAAGAGACTTTGGTGTATGTGTAGGGGATAGTAGGACAAGTTCAAGAAGGGTACACTCAATTAGCTTGTGATGTTTTTTTAGCGGTAACAGTCTGCAGGGTGTTCGACGTCTAGCAGTTATTTTGTCTGGGTTTTCTGGTCTCAGGACTGTGTTGGTGCTTATGACTGTCACTCGTGTTCAGAGATTTAGTTCAAGTTTTTGTGGCACTTTTATTGTCAGAAAATAGCAAACAATGGCCATCAAAATTTCATTGAGCTGAATGTAATGTCTTCAAATTGCTTGTTTTTTGTTTTGACCAACAGTCCAAGACCCCAAACTTTTCAAATCACAGTAAAAAGAGAAAAGCAGCAAATCCTCACATTTGAGAATCAGCAAATCCTCACATTTGAGAAGCTGGAACCAGTAAATGTGTCAAATATTTGCCATCAAGAAGTTAAGTTACTTGGAAAAGCTCAGTAGTAAAAAAAAGTAAAAACATATTAAAGTTGAAGAAGCCAGATAGCATGTTTGAAACGATCCATAATGAATGTCTCACTCTCATGAGTAAGGTGAGTCTAATAAAAAGTCTTTGTTCTGCATGACATTAAAACAAGGCTATAAAATATTGATAAGACTTAAAACATCTTGTTGCAATTTGAACCTGTCATTTTAGGATTGAGTTCTTTAAGCATACATGTTAATTAATATAGAAAATCGGCAAAACATGATTTTATAATATACAATTTATCAATGAATGCCCCTCAGAGGAATAAAGCATTGTAAACCAATAGGTCTATACTAAGAGATAATTAATGTTTTCCTGTAATTGTATATGGAAAACTTTGTGTGGTTGCAAAACCTCCTGGATCTCTTTAATGATACTCAGTTAGGGACCCCTTTTGGTTTTCTTCGTCAGCTGTGGTTGCTATCTAACTCCAGAGAATATTTGTGATAATATCCACCTCTGTGAAAATCCCTCAAAGCTTTTGTTTTGATTCAGACTTTGGTCTCTCTCTCTCTCTCTCTCTCTCTCTCTCTCTCTCTCTCTCTCTCTCTCTCTCGCACAGGCTCTCTCTTGCTCTCTGTAAATCACCTTAAACTACTCAAGGCTGTGGGGAGAAAAAGGGGGGGCAGCACTCTATTTATCCTGTGATTGTAAGAAGGAGAGAGAGAACGGCCCCAATGGGTCCATGAACATACGTAGAGCAGAGCCTCTTGTGGTTTTACTGACAGATTTAACTACAATATGGCTCTCTGTTGCCGCGGTGATGGACTGCTATTAACATGATGTTTTCTCAAGGGTGAGGAAGTGTCAACCCGCCTCTACACACCATCTGAGGTGAGGTTATGCCAGGTCATACGTACTACAGGGTACGGACCGCATAGTGTGCTTATTATCAGTACAACTTAATGACATTTCATTACTCCATCTGGACTGGATTAGTTTTATGCCGGGAAGTGCCATAATTGTAATTATTACCACCAGCATCTGTGGCAAGGTAGATGAATTTCCTTTTCGTGTTTTTTTTCAGCTCCATTGTTCCATTAAGTTATTATGGTTTAAATTGGGATGCACATCTTAAATGCTGTTGCCTGTTTAAGTTAGTTGAAGCAGTTTAGGACTATTATTTAGAGTTTTTTTCAGAGGAGGATGTTGCTGTTTTTTTCTGAGCCAAGAGGAGGGTCCAAAGTAAATATTAACTCTGGGTAGGGCCTTGCTGAAATTAAAAGATAATGTTCATTCTTACTCCTCACCACTGTCATTTTTGTACAGTACCTTTAGAGCAAAAATTTAATAATGATAATGTACACTTTATTAATCCCACAAGGGGAAATTTCAATTTACACTCTGTTGTTATTACACATATTACACACAGGCCTGAATTACACACACATGCTCAGTACCTATACATGCACTAATGGAGAGATGTCAGAGTGAGGGGGGCTATGTATAATTACAAATATTAGAGGGCTCTCCTCAATAAAATGAATGGAAATTTAGTTGTTTTTTCCCCATTCTTCACATTACGGGGGCAAAGGTCCTGGATCAGAGCTTTCCATCAGCTCCCTGCTTCTGTTTATGCTGGCATGCAATTAAGGAAAGTTGTTCAAGCTGGGCCAGCACTGAAAGCCTCCAGGCTGCTGCAAATCCGAGATACACGTGGGTAAAGCAGTGATTGGGAGGGTTGATGATTTAACCCTTGGCTTTAGTCTGGAGGTGTTAATGTGGTTAGAGCAAATCACTCAGTTTCTGTAGCAGACAGGAGGATTTTTCTTTCTGTATTTACTTCTGTATCTCTCTCTCTGATGAGAAGCTGACAGGATTTAGAAGTTGCAGTTGCATAAACATAGAAACAAATGCATGTTGATTTCTTTACATCGTTTTTTTTCCCCCGAGGGTATTGAGTACTTCATGAGGCCCACATCCTTAGCAGTGTAGATATCCTGCAGTAGGTATATTGCCCTACCAAGTCAAAGTCCAGGAACCAAGTAAGTAATGAAATGGATTGAAATGAGCAGCTCTACTATGTGCTGTCTGATGAAGGTAGTAATGTCAGAAAAAAAAGCTTCTGATGTGGTTTCTAAGTAGGTAGATGATGTGAAGACAATACAGGGATGTATTTTAGTTTTTTCAACTCAGTAAGGCTTGTCAGGGGTGACACATTGTCCTAGTGTGTCTAATTAAGAATATCTAGACTCTGTTGTGCATAAATTTTATGACCACACTCAAAACATCAAAATGCTTTTATTTGCATACTTAAGTGCTTTTTGCATTTCCAGTCTTCAATAGCTTATAATGGCTCATTTATGAATTACACCTTATGTCCCTTCCTCTGTCTGTGTCTGCCCAGATGCGAAGGAGAGGACAACCAGAAGCTTCTCAGTCGGTGGAGTCTTCAACTACACATCTCTCCTCCTCAGTAAAGAAGACAATACGTTGTACGTTGGCGCTCGAGAGATTCTCTTCGCACTCAACCTCACTGATATCAGTTCAGTCAAGCTACAAAGAAATGTAAGAGCCAAGCATCTGTAAACTAGAGTATCATATTCAGCATCTTGTATGAATATGAACGTAGTGATAATCAGATCCCATTGGTATAATATGAATATGATTAGGTCCCAGAAGTCCAATGTAAATATAACTTTATTATACCTCCAGTATGAGTCTGACAGTGTTTCTTTCCTGCAGCTCACGTGGAAAACTCCAGAGAGGAAGAGAGACGAGTGCAGTTTTAAAGGCAAAGACCTGCAGGCAAGTGAACCGTTGGTTGAAAGCTCAAGTGTGTCTCATCTGTATTTACACAACTGCAGGTTTACCTTTTTGGTCAAGTTGACCATCGTTGCAGGGCACTTTCGAAACAGATCCAGGGAAGAACCCTGGACATTTCCTGTCAAATTTTAACTTTCTATTCTACAACAATGGATTTTTCCCTTTCTTTCAAACAAACCTTTCCTCTATTACGCTGTCTTTTTTCAGTTTACTCCCTACCAGTTTAACATGCAAACATACAGACTCACAACCTTATGAATTTCTGATTACACATTTGTTAGGGGGGAAACACATGAGCAGGAGGAATCAGTGTTTGTTTTGAATGTTAAACATGATCTCAAACACTATTTGACAATTTTACATTTCTAATTTCTTTTTTAAGTAAGTGGCTTAAGACAGGAAACAACATAACTGGCATGGTGGATAAAAAAGCTCTTTTTGGGAAAACTTGTTTGGTTAAAATTTGGTACAATCCAAACACATTCAGCGTTCTTTATCTTTATGAATATGACCAAATCACCTATATCCTTTAAAGTATGTAAGCAGCTGTAAAGAAAATGCCAGTCATTTACATGAAACTCTTTTCTATGTTCCTAATACAGACGGATTGCTTCAACTACGTCAAGATTTTACTACGCATGAACAGCACTCATCTGTATGTGTGTGGAACATACGCCTTCAGCCCCACTTGTGCTTACATAGTAAGTGTTTATATGAACCAGTCACATCTGTTGCAGAGATGTGCTGTGTGCAACCTGTGCTTGTGTTGGGGATATAAAACACTGTGTCATTCGTTGTTTTGTCAAGTAGATTACCCATGGTGCAGAACCATATGTTGTGTATATTTATTAGATTCAAGAGGAAGAGCATCTAAAATCTGATGCATGCTGCTTCCTACCTCTCAGGCACTTAGCAGTCTGGCTGAGGCCCATGCCCAGCTAGACACAAATACTGTATGTACATTATTTTATTATCTCTTGTGCTGAAGGGAAATGGATCAAAATATTTAATGCATGGAATCAGATTATGTAAGAATCGACCCAGTCTCTTTCTACAAGTCATTTTAAGCCTTTTAGAACTATCCAGAGCAGCTTTAACTTTACCTGAAGACTGACTGACCACATTTTCACTGTGGGACACACAGACGGAGGTCACTGTCAGAGCAGCTTACAGCTCTACTTTTCAAGTGTGATGTTTGTGTGTTTCTGTGCTCTCCAGAACACTGCAGACTTTTCCCTTGTCAAGAGTGATAATGGTGAGATTGTTACAGAAGATGGACGAAGCCGCTGCCCTTTTAATCCTGAATACAAGTCCACTGCCATCATGGCTGGTAGGTCCTAAAATGGCAGTTGATACAATCCAACTTTGTGATGTATGTTTTGGTTTATAGACGCTACTGTGGGAATCAGTAAAGTAACTACAGGTGGTTGATGTGGAGACAAATTGGAGCATAAGCTCTAGATTGAATTACTGTGGATGATGCAGCTCAGTAAACACTGTGATTATGCTGGTCTTCTTCATTGTGTTACAGATGGAGAGCTATATGCTGGTACAGTCAGTAATTTCCAAGGAAATGAACCCGTCATTTACAAGAGTCTAAGCCAAGGAACTACTCTAAAAACAGAAAACTCACTCAACTGGCTTCAAGGTACAGTGCTTTGGCTGGAAGGCAATGCTTTTCATTGTATCGTGATGTATAATAAAAATTATACACTGTATATTATTTGATATCACATCTGATATAAGATAATTGTCATTCTAAAACTGTTTGTATGCTGCATGAGAATAGAATTTGACACAATTGGAGATTATGTAGATGAAGTGTTTACCTGCAATCTGTCAGAGTCCCTGTTGTAATTGAATTTAGTGTTTTATGTCAGTGGGAATAGGGATGGTTGTCCCTGGGTGCCTGAATTTCATATGCTTGTAATCTGACAGTATTTTTTGCGTCGTTTTTCTTTCAGACCCGGCATTTGTTGGCTCGGCCTACATACAGGAGAGCCTGCCCAAGGGCAACCTAGTGGGCGATGACGATAAGATTTACTTCTTCTTTAGTGAAGCAGGAAAAGAGTTTGATTTCTTTGACAACACCATTGTGTCACGCATTGCTCGTGTGTGTAAGGTGAGTGATGCTTGAAGAAATCTAGTCCATCTAAAAGGGGCCTTTTTCCTCTTTAGCGATATATATCCTGACACCCCTCACATCACTATAGGAATCTATCAGACCAGGGAAGGGATTTGTTTGTGTGTTTGTGCATTTCATGCGTGTTTGTGTTCAGTGCATGCTTCTATGCAGGATATCTTGTTACAGAAAACATTCCTCTTGCATGTCTCCCTCTGTTTGACTCTTTTTTCCAGACTCTCCTCCCTTCCTCAATTCTTATTATTTTTCAACAAATATTTGTCTTCAGAGAGGACTCTGTACCCAAGTCAGAAATGTGTTAGGATTTCTGTTGCACAAGATCCATGCACAGAAATGGATTATCACCTGCTGGAATACTTACACCCAGGGCTTTTAAACGAACATGCAGACCTCACACAGTATTTTGTAATATCAAATCAGACTGCAGCTTGTCTTTGTGAAAATAATCATGTTTATTACAGTGCTAGTAAAATGAAAACTACTAGTTCAGGTCAGAGAAAAGTTGTTGAGTGAGGACATTTATTTGTATTTTGTGACATCATCTAAAAGGTTATTTTTTTAAATGTTCTATGTATTTTTTCCATTATTGTCAATCGCAATTTTTTAGTAATCTACATTGAAAGACGATATATTTATTTATTTATGGAAAGTTCAGCTGTGTCAGTCTGACACTGCACACATTATATATTTATATATTCTTCATCTTAATGCAATTATCCACTCAGTGTTTTCATACATCCAATTAAAAACAAATTGTTAACAGAGTTATATAAATATTGACTCATGTATCATGTTGATAGGTTTTCTCCCTATGCTTAAAATATGTGCTAACATTAAGTATTGTGGAACAGATTACCCATGAGGAAATGAGTAATAATGGGTCACTTTTTGGGAGTGTGTTTCCCAAACAAATGTGGAATGTATAACAAAGCTTTAAATGAGGTAAATGCTCTGAAGAAAGATAGTGTCTTCCTATCTTCCTTGTCCCTTGTTTGACTTATTATGTCAGCAGCATTCCCCCTCTTTGTTGTTTATTCAGGTGTTTAGTACACAGGTTCCTCTTCATAGAGGCTAACTATTGAACGATAAACAAACAAAACAAAGCATTTTCGTATTACCTGAATTGTTCCGTTTCCCAGAAAGTAGCCATTACTGCCTGCCATGTTCATGCTTTTTGAGCGGCCTTTTGAACAACGGATGCTTTGACAAGGGATTAATGAATGGGATGCATTTGCTTCAAGCACAGAGTGGCGTTCAATTATAAAACTAGGTTCAGACACGAGGACAAGACAAAATATTGTATGTTACCCATTAGCTGCCTGGGTTACTGCAGTAAGTAATTTCCTCAGAAGCTCAGTATTGGTCGTGTCATGTCCCCTTCCATTCAGCGCTGCTATTTGCTCTGATCAGTGTAATACTAAAGTGGACTTGATTGAAGCTTTGTGTTAAAGGGTTTTATGTAGTTTAGAATATTATGTTTTTCTTTCATTTCTTCAGCGGGCAACTTTGATCTTGTTAGATCTAATCCTGTGAGAAAACTGGAATAGTTGTTGCCATGAACTGAATGTAAACAGACAGTAGCGAGTAGTAGTGATTGGTGCAGGAGATCATCCTACCTTTTGCAAAACTAAAATACGCTCTTGGTTTGTGTAGGTAAAATATCTGTAGCTGCCTTCCTGAGGCTTGAAACTCCCTGTAAAATATAGTCTGTTTTACAGTCATACATCACGTATTTTAAATCACTTTCACATTGAGGTTTAAATTTGCACAGATATATGTGTGTGTAGCCAAATTAGTATCCACAGCAAGGAGGTCCCATGCCACACATCACTTTGAAGGCTAGTGCCAAAGGCGCTGAATCACAGCGGTAGTGTCAGTGAAGAAAGATTGTCAGGGAGCAAAGCCTCTTTCTCTTTTTTTATTTAAAAGCATTTGCCCTCTTCAAAGGGCCAAGTTTTTTATTTTTTATTTTATCCAAGCCAGTTGTGTTGATGTCTATTGTTTTTATGACCTAGAAGTCTGCTGCCTCAGGGTATATCTGAGTTACCAGCACAATTCATTTAGCTTATTATGGTTTTATTATATAAGGTTAATATTTTTCCAATAGTGTCATTCACCTTTTGGACACTTTCTTTCAGTTTCTGTTTTTATTCATGTTGTTGTTATTTTCCTACTATAACATACAATATGTACTGTATGTTATGGTATGTGAGGTATGACATGGCAACATACCATATGGTGCACATTACTATTTCATGCCTTTTACAAGCCTGTCACATCTCATCAAATCACACTTGTGTATGAAAGCGTTTTTTTCAGAGGCGTTGTCAGCTACCTCAAACAGGTGTCAATCTTATATGATTGCACCCTGTTCTGGCCACATGCTAAACATTTACAAACCTACAATGTTTGTGTTGCAGGGCGACATGGGAGGCGAGAGGGTTCTGCAGAAGAAATGGACAACATTTCTGAAGGCTCAACTCTTGTGCTCTCTGCCAGATGATGGTTTCCCCTTCAACATTATCCAAGACATGTTTGTGCTGACACCCAGCCCCGATGATTGGAAGAACACTGTTTTTTATGGAGTCTTCACGTCTCAGTGGTGAGGACCAACTTTCACTGCTTTGATTATAAAACATCACCAAACTGTAGTAATACCTTCTGATATGTTGTTCATATCTGGCCCATTGAAACCAAATGCAAAAGAAGAGAGGAATTACATTTAACTTTGTATTTTAGTATTTTTAAATCAGTCAGTCTCTATACAGACCTGTTTAGACCGGTTTAGGCTTTCATTGTAAAACCCTAATGTCACAGACAACTCTCCTAAAGATTTTACGAGATCAGAATGTAAAAAAACAAAAAAAAAACAAGATTAATCAGTATTGTTGAGATGCTTTTTATGTCTTATAAGGTACAAAGGTGCTTCGGGTAGCTCTGCAGTGTGTTCCTTCACTATGGACCAAGTGGAAAAGGCGTTCAATGGGCGATACCGTGAGGTCAACCGAGAGACTCAACAATGGTACACGTACAACCATCCGGTCCCAGAGCCTCGGCCTGGAGTGGTGAGTAACTACCTGCTGCCCTCTGCTGGAGAACCTGTAGACAGGTACATGTCAGTTATCAGCATCATGCCATGACAGCTGAATGAACGAGTTTCATACATCATCAGTCACATCCTCGATTTTGACTGACGATCAAGGCTCAAACAAATATCCCAGCTGGCCTTATTGTGTCCACTTAAACATGATTCTCATCAAATTACTGTCGCTTTCATTTCCTGGCATGCCTATCATAGTTGAATCATTGAAAATTGTAAGCTAAAGAAACACTGAGGTGCTGTACAGCTGCGGTATGTGTCTTTATACAATGTGAGTTAATGTTCGTTAATGACCCAATATTTTGCCCTTCACAGTGTATCACAAATGCTGCCAGGGAACAGGGCATCTCAACCTCACTGCACATGCCGGACAAGGTGCTGAATTTTGTCAAAGACCACTTTCTGATGGATAGCGTGATCCGCAGCCAGCCTCTTCTGCTCAAACGCAACCTTCGCTACACGCAGATCGCTGTCCATAGAGTCCAGGCAGCAAAAAAGGCGTATAATGTGCTCTTCATCGGCACAGGTAAAGGACTCCTTGCCCACAAAACACACTCATCAACCTTTTTAGCAGCATCCTGTGTTATCCATTACTAGCATTTCTCAATATTGACAAAGAGTTTAATCCAAACTTAAGTTATACTGTGTCTTTTAGATGATGGCAGACTTCATAAAGCCATTAATGTCAACAGTAAGATGCACATCATTGAGGAGATGGCGCTCTTCAGTGATTCCCAACCAGTGCAACACATCGAGCTGGACACCGAAAAGGTATAGTGGAGTGAGGAGAGAAAACAAGCCCAGCTTGTTTTACAGACCTTACTCGTGGTATCACTGAAACTCAGTAAATTCATTTATTGGCAGTTTAGAGATTCCATGAGCCATGAAAGTCACTGCCTAAAGCAGACCTCATGTTCAATGAGCTAATTACATGCAACTTTCTCTCAGGGGATCTGCAAACTGTTGGAATTGTGACACTAATTGAATCCTGGCTTGTCTTCAATACTTAGATTTGTACATTGGGGCAAACAAATTCCTATTAAAGTGACGTTAAGAAAAGCTAAGTGTGCTGTATTTAGATCAGGGTCAGACAAGGAAGATTCTGGATAAAAGTAGTAACCCAATAACTGTATTTGGGGCACTTCCTTCCTGTCCCCTATTTTGTCATCTCTCTTCACAGGGTCAGCTTTATGTTTCCTCTTTCTCTGAACTGGTGGAGGTCCAAGTAGCTAACTGCACTAATTATCAGAGTTGCGGGGAGTGCATCCTCTCCAGGGATCCTTACTGTGCCTGGAACGGGAGGAAGTGTGTGGATGTCAGACAGGCTCCCCCAAACAAGTATGCATACCAATGCACAATAATCTACAATCAGTTGTACAGCTGCAGACAAACATTTTTTTAAATATAATTTGTAAATATATGTTTTGATTAAATATTTGTGTTTCAGTGCTTGGCAACAGGATGTAGATGAAGCAGACACATCAGCTATTTGCGACAAGACAGTGCCAAGCCCACGGTTTGCTATACCTTTACCCACACGTAAGTGAATTCTTTGTCATAGATTTACAGAGCAGAACCCTGCACTGGATTTTTCCTACCATGCCTTTTAAATTTGAGTCTTGATTACAAATGTGTTTATTTTGTCAAACCGTTATTGTTCTGAATATGAAGCTAATTTCATGACATATCTGACTCCATCCACCTTTATGTCTCTGCTTTGCCTTTCAACAGGAATGGTTTTATGCCAGGTGATCATTATCCCAGCCAACACGTTCAAAGTACTCCCTTGCAAGCTACGCTCTAATTTGGCTGAAAGGAAGTGGGAGTTCAGTGAGAGCGCAGGTCACTTCCATTACCCCAGCCCAGAGGGGGGGTTAGTAGTGGTAGCTCAAGCTGACAGGCAGGAAACCTACGAGTGCTGGTCAGTGGAGGAAGGCTTCAGACAGCTGCTAGCAAACTACTGTGTGAGGGGCGAGGCCAAGCACGAGAGCACCACCCTGACAGGCCGTTCACGTACGCCACAGGTCTCCCAGGAAGAGTTTATCATCCTGCCAGGAGAGACCCGCTCATCGCAGATCAACACTAAGACCTACTGGAACGAACTGATAGTGGTGTGTTCCCTCCTGGCGTTTTCTCTGGTGGTCTTCTCTCTATTTGTGGTGTACAGGAACCGTGACCACATGAAATCCATGCTCAAGGAGGGAGAGTGCCCCAACATGCAGCAGAAGAAGCCCAGAATTGTGGGGAAACCGGCTGAGAACTTGCCGCTAAACGGCAACACAGTCACAACGTCGGCATCAGATCACAAGGGCTATCAGACCCTTAACGACAACTACATATGTAGCACTCCACCGCACGAGTGCTTGTCGCCTGACAACAGCAAGAGCTTCTCAGAGTCAGAGAAGCCGCCTCTGAACTTGAGAGCGAGCCACGTAGACATTTCTCCCACATGTCCACGGCCAAGAGTCAGACTGGGCTCTGAGATTAAAGACTCTATAGTGTGAGGCTGGCTTCTTATTGTGTGGAGTGACATTTTAAACTGAAAGGAAAGAGTGCACTTGCTGAGAGAGACAAAACCCTATAAAAGGAAAAACTGAGGATCATTAGATTCTTCATGGAGAGACATTTCATTACACAGATTTTGCACTTGTTCTGTCCCTGTGGTCTATGTTCATTTTGTTTTCCTCTCACTCCCCCTTATTCTGTTTCCTCTCACTCCCCCTTATTCGAGTGCATTCGAAGCACACTGAAGAAGTTCCAGTTTGCCTTCAGACTTTTGATGCTATCACATACGGCTCACAGGAATGTAATAAGCGTAGAGGGGATGACACAACTACATGATTCAGTGATTGGATTTCATAGCATTGCCACTCAGTCCGTCCATATAATCTACTGGTAATGCTTTAGAAGGCAGACCGATATTCAAACATGTTCCCACTGCTGGCTGACAGGGTTTGCTGTTTTATTTTAATTCTGTCCTCTGGTAAGAGCCCACCCTTCGCTGAGGCTATGCACTGTGTAATGTACTGTAGCAAGGCAAACACTCTCACCAGAATATACACTAACAATAAAGTGGCAGGCAAGAAAAAAAAAAAGTCCTGTCATAGATTTTATTTTGATTGCCAGTGTGCATTCATCAAAGTATACTCATTGTTTAGGTTTGAATATAACACAGCAACATAGGAAGAATTAAGAGCAGAGGAGTTGTGCCAACAAACTGAAAAGGTTGTCTAAAAAAAGACCATTATTTAGCCTTATTTATTATTTAAGTAACAGAAAACACAAACAAGGAATCAACTCAGTGGAAATGTTATAGAAACTCTTACCACCTCAATCACTACACACCAAAAACATGAACATGATATAGTTATGAATGAAGACACTGTATGCTTTCTCTAAAGTATTGGTATTATTAGTAGATACAAATATTCCTCTGTGGAAGTCTGACTTTCAACAGGTGTTTCTTTCACCAAATGTTGTAAAGGGAAAAATGTCATTCCAGGTATTATCATGCTGTTCTTCATGAGATAGGCAGTCTATGCAAAGCAAATAATGTGAAGTGGGGTAAACACCAAGAACACCTCACCTCGAGACTGAGTAAGCACAAAGGTGTTGGCGCTGTTAATTACTTTAGGATCAGTGGCACTGCAAACACACACCAACACACACATTCACTCTCATTTCACTAACTATAAATATGCAAGAGAGATTTTAGCCATTTTGGTATATTTTAGTGTGGAAGATTGACCAATTGTTTTTTTTTTTTTTTTTACAGAGAGACATTTTTCATAGTCATTCTTTAATGTTACAAATATCTATCATCAATTTTGTAAAAGGGAAATAATAAATAAATACTACACCTATTCATAATCTGATTTAAATAAAACACATCTGTATAGCCTCAACTTTAATACACATTAATTGATGAGTGTTAACGAAGGGTAGAAAATGCCCCTTGCTTCCTTAAATGGTTTTAAAGGCAACCATTAAAGCAAGACTTTTTATTCTCATCCAGTAATAAACATTAGATTTTTTAATTGTGTTGATTAGCCATTTCCTTATTCAGAAATAATGAATTCAAACCTTATTGTTTACTAAATTTGAGTCTGATGTTGGAGTAACTTGAAAGCATTTATATACAATATTATTTAAGTCTTACTTGAGTTTGGCTCTAGTATTGTAATGTGGCCAGAAAGGTTTAAATTTTACAAAAATGCAGGAAGGCATACTGCTTGACTCAGAATGCATAGGATTTGCACATGATGTTGAAAAGCCTTAGTATAATGCAGGTTATGGATTTGATTACAAATCTGAAACGGATAATGCCTTTTGAAACAATAACCAAGAGATGTGACTCTTGGGATAATAAACTAACCAGGTAGTAGTGCTGTAGAGTCAAATACTGCTCTGTAGATGTGATGAGACTGGCCATGCTCAGAAACGAGAGTAAAAAAAAAACATTGAATATATATGATTTAATACTGTCAACGTTGTACAGTATGTGCCCATGGGGTGTTTTATTTTATGTGTTCTCAAAGTGACTTACACCTTAGTCAGGGACTGCATTTTATTTTAAAACTGTAGCACATAAATAACCAGTGACTGATTTTAAAATACTGAATTATAGGTAACCATTAGTATTACCGTATGTTACATTTCTTGGTAATGGCACTGCAAAAATTACTCTGTGAATTTCAAAGACTGGTCAGCTAAAATCGATCATGCCGTATGAAAGATTCATGACTGTTAATAAAAACAAACAAATGGCAGTTTTTGGTGAAGTGGCTGTCATAATAATATTAAATTGCAGAGCAAATATAAAGTGGCAGTGGTTTAGTAAAATATGTGCAGGTACTGAACATGTTTTTTTGTTTGTTTTTTTAAATACAAGTCTAAATTGTTAATGCCACAGTGAAAGTATCGTCGTCTGCTCTTTCTTAATGAACCACTATAGTCTGGCCTTCTATTTGTGACAGTACAAGTCGCTCAACATGTAAGTAAAGAGTTTTTATGTAAAATTGTTTATGTAAAATTGTTTTGTAAATTCAGCTGCCAATGTAAAAATCTTGCGAATTGTATTTTTTTTTTTGTTTTGTTTCATACATCACTACTGTTTTTTTGTTTTTGTATTGTATATAAAAAGCACTTTATTTTAATTTTTCAAATAAAGATCAAATGGATACTTTTTTTCATTTAAATGGCTCATGATTATAATATAAAATGTGTTATTTGTGCAGATGAATCTGTTATATAATCTCCATAAGAGGCCACAATGTTAAGATTTTGAAGGTCTTGAAGTATTTTCTTGTTAATTTAATGTCTTAGGGTGGAGTCAGAAATACACACTGCAAACCCAGGGGAACGGGAGTGTCTCTGATAAAAACTCATGCACCACACACCTTAAAGGTAAACAGAAGCCAGCACTTGCGTATATCTGTTGTGTTTGTATTGCATTCCAACCTGAGTGCAGACAGGGATGACATGGAAGTCAGGATGAAGCCAAATAATTAACTTAGGTAGCCTAGTGCCTGATAGAATCCAGGTAGAAAGTGGTACATTGATTCGTAACCACAGATAGTTAAAGAAAGGTCGTAACAGGGTCCATTGATTCGGATGATACCCGCCTACACTGAGATGTGGACCAATGAGTGGCTATTAAAGTACCTGAGAACTTTATTGAAACTTTTATTTTGGCTGGCACGCCACGCAGCCTATTTGTCAAGCCTATCAGTTCGTGAGAGAAGCCGGGTTGAATTTTAACGAAACATTTTATTTGTGTTTTTATTAAATCAAATATGGACCGACCCAGCCTTCGGAGGTTATTTTCTGCTTGTGATGTTAACAAGTCCGGCAAAATAGAGTACGATGACTTCACCGTTGTCTGCAGGGAGCTTAACGTCTCCGAAACTGAGATCAAAACTCTGTTCAACAAATTCGACGCAGACGAAGGCGGATACATCGACTACAGCATGTTTTCGTCCAGGTTTCAGGAGGTTTCAGAGACTCTGGACTTGGCGTCTTTTGGTGCTGGTTCGTCCCAAACCCAAGGCCTCCCGTGGGAAGAGTTTGTAGGCAGGATAGATGCGGAGTCGCTGCTCTCTGAAAGGTAAACTCACATCCGGCTGCTCGCTCAAGGATTTAGCCAAGTTTAGCCAACGGCTACTGACTGTCCCTCCTGGAATGTTCCTTAGTAACGGTCAGTTAAACGTTATCTAACGGCTGCCTTGTTAACCAGTCCCATCGCATAGACTGTAAATTGATATTATACAGTCTATGGTTCCACGTGTTGTTGTTTTCAAATTGTATTACCTTGCTAAAAAAGGGATTTATTATATTATTCTCAAACGTGTCGGATTGTCTTGGTGACGCATACGGCGTACACAAAAGATATAGCTACGTCAAGGTTTTTGATATGGCTTTAACGGCTCCGTCCCGCCACACAGATTAGTCATACAGGTGTAACGTTTATGTTAAATTAAGACTAACGGTTCAACTGTAGCGCTACTTTATTATTATTATTATTATTATTATTATTGGTCTATGTTCCACACACTGAGCTTGCTGGAATTAGTTTTGTTGTCATTGAGATAGCTCAGTCATCGTCATCATGTGCCCCAGTTAACAGGTGGTAGTGGTAGGCTGTGTGCTATCATCTTGACAACAAACCTCCATTGTTTTTATGATATGTGAATGAAAGCCCCGGAAAAGGCTTGTTAATGGAAATTGAGTTAAGATGTGTTTCAGAGAGGTGTTGATCTACCATTTATTTAATATAGCCATGTTGAATGAACACCTCTCTTTATCGTTATGAAGGTTGGATTTATTGCAGGTGCATTATATTGCATATGTTCTATGTTAAGTGGGCATCTTATGTTAAAAATGTTGTTACAAATGGTAACAAGTGACCATGTTGGAGAAGAGGTAACTATAGAAAAAAAAGACTGCTTCTATTAATTAGTCATAAATGACATGAAATAGAAAGGTTACTAACCAGAGTTCAGATTGACTTTAAATGTCTTACATGTATTAATTATGTGTGAAAGTTTATAAACAGGTAGAACAATACAACTCAAATTTAAGCTGTTGTAGATATGCATGTTGAAGATTTGAGAGAAGAGAGACTAATGATGATACGTGTGGGATTTAAACACATGGCCATATTATTTGTTAAATAAAATGTTCCTGTTAAAGTGTAGGTTTTTTTAAACAATGTTTTAATTCTACATTCTGCTAAAAATGCCTTAGCATGCTTTGTTTGATCTAATTTAATATTTACTGTTATTGTTAGATGTTGTGGTGAAATCAAACACAATGAGCATAAGATTTTGCCAGTGGACCATATTGGTATGAGAAGTTTATATTGGTGTTTTGATCATTTTTACCCACTATGAAACTACCACCTTTAAGGCCCACAGGAGTATTTGATGCTATAAATATAGATTTTGGGTGCAGTATGACATTGAGAACATGGCACTGATCTGTTCATTGCTGGCAGTAACTATTTGTTCTCCTCCCACAGTCTCAGGGAGCAGCTGGCTGATCTTTACCAGGCCATGCACTCCTCTGCAAACACAACTCTGCTGCAGCAGTATGAGGAAATTATCCACACTCTGCTCAGTCAAAGCCTGGACAACCGACTAGAGTGTGAACAGCTGGAGACCAGTTTAAAGAGGTGATGTCAGCATTACAATGTGGGGTCAGTACAGACCAGAACATCTGACCTGTGAAACAGAAAGAAACAAAAAAATATAAAATAATGGGCCATTAATTGAAAAAAATAATCCACCTCACATACAGTACAGGCCAAAAATTTGAACACACTTTCTCAGTCAATGCGTTTTCTTTTATTTTCATGATTATTTACATTCTAGATTATCACTGAAGGCATCAAAACTATGAATGAACACATATGGAATTATGTACTTAACAAAAAAGTGTGAAATAACAAAAAAAACATGTCTTATATTATAGTTTCTTCAAAGTAGCCACCCTTTGCTCTAATCACTGCCTTGCACACTCTTGGCATTCTCTTGATGAGCTTCAAGAGCTAGTCACCTGAAATGGTTTCCCAACAGTCTTGAAGGAGTTCCCAGAGATGCTTAGCACTTGTTGGCCCTTTTGTCTTCACTCTGCGGTCCAGCTCTCCCCAAACCATCGCGATGGGTTCCGGTGACTGTGGAGGCGCAGCACTCATCACTCTCCTTTTTGGTCAAATAGCCCTTACACAGCCTGGAGGTGTGTATGGGGTTATTGTCCTGTTAAATGATGGTCCAACTAAACGCAAACCGGATGGGATGGCATGCCGCTGCAGGATGCTGTGGTAGCCATGCTGGTTCATAAATCCCTAACAGTGTCACCAGCAAAGCACCCCCACACCATCACACCTCCTCCTCCATGCTTCACGGTGGGAACCAGGCATGTAGAATCCATCCGGTCACCTTTTCGGCATCGCACAAAGACATGGCGGTTGGAACCAAAGATCTCAAACTTGGACTCATCAGACCAAAGCCCAGATTTCCACTGGTCTAATGTCCATTGCTTGTGTTTCTTCTCTTCTGCTTGTTGCCTCTCCTTAGCAGTGGTTTCCTAGCTGCTATTTGACCATGAAGGCCTGATTCGCGCAGTCTCCTCTTAACAGTTGTTCTAGAGATGTGTCTGCTGCTAGAACTCTGTGTGGTATTCATCTGGTCTCTAATCTGAGTTGCTGTTCGGTTGGGCGGTTCTCATGTGAGCCAGTTTCACTGTAGTGCTTGATGGTTTTTGCGACTGCAGTTGGGGACACATTAAAAGTTTTCACAATTTTCAGGACCGACTGACCTTTAATTCTTAAAGTAATGATGGCCACTTGTTTCTCTTCACTTAGCTGACTGGTTCTTGCCATAATATGAATTCTAACAGTTGTCCAATAGGGCTGTCGGCTGTGTATCAACCTGACTTCTGCACAACACAACTAATGGTCCCAATTCCATTAATAAGACAAGAAATTCCATTAATTAACCCTGACAAGGCACACCTGTGAAGTGAAAACTATTTCAGGTGACTACCTCATAAAGGTCATTGAGAGAACACCAAGGGTTTGCAGCACTATCAAAAAAGCAAAGGGTGGCTACTTTGAAAAAACTAGAATATAAGACATGTTTTCAGTTATTTCACACTTCAGTGTTCATTCATAGTTTTGATGCATTCAGTGATAATCTACAATGTAAATAGTCATGAAAATATTTTGGCCTGTACCTGTTGGTGTTAATGATGATGAACTATTACCTACCTGATGATGGCTATAATGTGTGTATGAACAGTGACATTGAGTATTAGCATTTTAAAGTGAATGTTTCAAATATACTGTGTTGGACAGATAATTTTTTGTTTTGTAGAATGTATTGAATAATTATAAGTGCACTTAATGCAAAAATACAGAGCAGTGGTGAACTGCTGCCCTCTTGTGGCTGTAAACCACGGAAAAACTGGAATAACCTTGATTCCCCAGAGTCCACTACCTCAACAGGGATTAATTGCTTGACTTAAAGCTGCCTTTATTGATTTTAGCCTATTAGACTAGAGGGCAGGAACAACATTAAAACAAACAGACCACTACACAACTGACATTATCGCCTTATAGTTGACATGTTAGCAAACGAACGTCTAGTAGACACAGAACAACAGTTGCATTCATTTAGAGCCATGTTTCAGCCCACCAGACACATGTGAATCCAATGTTCCCTCTCCTTTTATTTTTGTTTTGGTCTCCACCAACTCCTGAGAACAATGTGGCTTCAGCTACAAGAGGTCCAGCTTTCTTACTGTCTCCCTACCATTTGGTGGTTAAAAGTTCCTCTTAGCTACTTAAAATCCACTTTTGAGTTTCACTCCTACACGTTGTATAATTTGTTTTTTGTTTAAGCTCTTTCTGTGTTTCAGTAACTACACATCATGAGAAAGGTGACATTCCTTATTCAAAGAAGTAGGAAGACTTAAATGCGCTGCCTTGTTCTTTTAGTGCTTTTAAAAACTGGCTATACCATCTATTGTGTGTATGTTTCCACTATGTTGAAATAAACCTAAAATAATTTTTGAAATCTTGAAATTTAAAGTTATACCAAACTAAAGGAAATCACATGTGAGGTCTGATTGAGAAATCTCACTGAAAACATTCAGTGCACCTGTTGAGGCTTTCCTTGCCTCAACTCTGGTTGTTTCATGTGTTTGACAAGAGAACCAAAGTCACAACTGCAGCAAGTCAAATCAGTCTGGTAGAATGGATTCTTGTTGTCTGCTGTATTAATCTTTGGACTACTGTTGGAAAACCTGTTTTGATTCCATGCTTGTCTGTCTTAACAGAGCTGAGGAGATGAACAACAGTCAGCTCGCAGAACTGGAAGATGACATACAGCAGCAACTTGCCAGAACAGAAGAGAGGGTGAGAGATGAGGTAAGTGTCATACCTGCAGTATTCATAGTGGACGATTGCTGCTGTGATTCATAGAAATGAAGTGCAATGAAACCAAATAAATTGGCTGTCGTAAAAAAAGAAGCTGCAATTAATCAATAAACAGTACACCGAGAAATGGAATAAAAGAATACGGAAATTTCTCTTCACTGGTTCTTGTGAGCTACCTGCATTTTTGCGGTGCAGCACACAGCAGCAGGTTGCAGGTCTCCTCACAAAGAGCCTTTGTTAAGGCTGATGAAAGCCCCTCTTTAAGGCCTGAGCTGGTCGGCACCTCTTACTAGTTTGGTTTCATCTAGGAGCGTAAGAAAATGGAAGGAGTTATAGCGACCATGCAGAGGAAGCACGAGAACAAGGTTGCAGACCTACATGCAACTGTGGACAGACTGTTAAAGGTAGGGTTTCCCACACAACATGCATTTACATTGTTATTCCATGGTAAACAGATTGTGTGAAGATGATAATTCTATTTTCTTACATCATGAAAAAGAGAGGGGGAACACAAAAGCTCTTGCAATGTGCAGCTCTGGCTTAATTTATGCATTTTTTTAGGTGACCTTTTGAACGAGCACCTTAAAAGACCTACTAAGATCTAGTATCCAGTATGAGAAAGTTAATCAGATTGAGGAATTAGTGATGCTGCTGAGATGCAGTTCGTGCAAGGACAAGCATATAGGGTCCTGTTTGATAAGACGCTGTATGTATACAACTTGTGGAATGCTGTTGTTGCTAGCTCCCATAGTTTATGCTTACAATCCTTTCCTTTCTAAACAGTTCTATGTTACTGAGTATATTTTACAGTATCTGAACATTAAGACAAATGAGTTAAATCCTGTTGAAGTAGTCGCATGTTTGTATTAAAGCTTTATACTTTAAGGTTACGGCGCAGCAGCAGAGCCTCTGCATGTAGCTGCAGTTGCTAAGCTGTAGGCCAAAGTGGAGTTAATGTGCATTAGGGCTACAGTGTTTACGTATACAGCATGTCGAGACAGAACAGTGATTGGTCTATTCGGGCAGCTTGTGTTTCCTCTGGCAACTTTCCAGTACAGGTGACGATTGCCGATAGTGAAAACCAAAATCAAGCAGGTTAAAGAGAGGCTCAGCAATGTTCCCCTTTTCAGGGACGGGCATCTTGCAAAGCAATTTCCACAGTAAACCTGCTCACAGCAATCTTTATATCACAAATTGAATTAAAGAGTGTAAACACAGTTACTTAAGCTTTTGATTGCATGGCAGTGGTTTTCTATTAATTACCCAGATGAGGAAAACTTTCCCGTTGTCCCTCTACATCACAGAGTAAATAAAACAATGTAAATGCAGTAACTGTGGGGCATATAATTAGATCATAACTTTAGGTCTGGAAATGCCTGTGTTCTATTTAAACACTGTTGTTGACAATTGCTTGTGTTAATGTATTCTCAAGAGCCAAGAGGACTCTGTATTCAACCATTCAAAAGAGGAGGTGGTCAGACTGAACAGACAGATCAGTACTTTCTCACAGGTACGTCATGTTGGAAGGGATTGTTTTAGTCAAAGTCACATGCATGTTGTGTAGAAATGTTACTTATTCACCAAATCTCCTCACAGGAAAATGAGGACCTGCGAGCCTCTCTGCTGCAAGCCCAGACAAACATCGCCATCCTGCACTCCGAGCTGGACAAGCTGAAGAACATGTATGCAGACCAGAAGGCTCAATATGAAAGGTGAGGCAGTGTCTTCAAGCTCAGCTCGGCTCACATCAGTTGACACAAAATACGATCCAGCATCCAGTGCAACATCCAGTACATGTGTCTTTTGTTTCTTTACAGAGAAACGGATGAATTGAAGAGGATGGTTATGGAATACCAATCCTATTCCAATCAGATTCAGATTCTCCAGTAAGTCTGTCTTTCACTTGATAAAGCTGTCTAGTATGTTTTTTTTGGGGTGTCTCAATCAAGAATGCAGTTGGACTCTTTCCAAAAAGCTACCATGAAAAGTTAGTAATTACCATCTTTTGTTTTAAAGGTTTGGTTCATCAAAATTAAAATTAAAAAAATCCTCATGCCCATTTACCTCAGGCGGTATCTCGCCAGTGCCAGGCAAAATAGTTTTGGTTTTAGTTGCTAAGGTTTTGAGATAAGTGTGATTCACGTTACAAACAAAATACAGTGGATGTGAGTTGAATTTTGTTTGTGGGGCTCATTAAAAGTACAAAAAAAAAAAAATAGACTAAACATAAATAAGGTTTAGTATATCACAAAGATTTCTTTTCAGAAACAATGTCCTAATTACTTAACCCACAGACCTTACTGTAACAGCTCTTTAACTGCCCCTTATTTTGCATTCATAAATGGAATATGCAAGTGTGACAAATGGTTTATAACACACTATAATATAGCTGTAAACGGATAAAAATGAGTATTAATGTATTTTTCAACAACCATAACTCTTGTGGGCACCCATATGCAGAGGCTTTTGTATAAATAAATAATGAATGACAATTACTAAAACTGATGAAAAAAAATGAATGACCAGTTAAAATGTCCCGTCATATCACTGTACAACATTATACATGTGTTATAAACAATTTATGTAATGTTTAATATGCTTTTAAAAGCTAAATAGGGGGCTAAATAGCCCGACAGTATGTCATTTGTGTGTACCACTTAATTACCATACTTGGATTACCAGAAGGACATGGTTTAGTGTACTGGACAATGCATTATGGCCAATGGGCTCTTTTTGTGTGATTATTTTTCTTTCACTCTGTGTTGTACAGTCTGGAAAATACCATCCAGGTTAAGTTACACCACATACAAAGAGCTCCATGAATTGTCCATAGAATTTGTTTACAACAGTTGTATGAAAGTAAATGTTTGTGCATGTATGTGACTCTGCCTTGTACCACATTCCCTTGAATACATCATCAGGGAAACAAACAAAGAGCTGTATGACAGTAATGACGGCCTGCGCTCTGCGTTAGCCAGTGAAGCGGTTGCAGCTAAAAGGAGGGTAAGTCCCTTGTTTACTGATGACATACTTCCTCATACCCACTGACTCTACATCAGATAGACACTGACACAGTAAATTGTTTTCAATAGTTCAGGTGTAAAAACACAAAAACAAAGTTTTTTTTTTCACTGATATTCCAAATCTGCTAAACAGCTGTCTCCCCAAAATGAAATCCCAGCCCGAAGGATGAAGCCCCTCCGACAGAGCACACTCAACCACAGCAGGTATATCAAGTTTTTACACACTTGTTTGAATCTGCAGATTGATCTCAGTGAATTAAATTGTCACTGCTAAAGTGTGTGTGTGTGTGTGTGTGTGTTTTTTCTCTGGTGCAGCTCTGAGCCGGATCCCAGCAAAACAACCTTCTCTCATGTGGCCAGCTGGGCTGATAGGTACCTGGACAGTGGAGTGTCGCTGCCGATGGACACAGTGGAGAGCTCAGCCAGTGATTACGACAGCGACGACAGTAGGGGCTCGGTGGAAACGGTGCACCACAGTTACTCTTGTGTCCCGTCTGATGTGGAGGTCAGAACACACATCAGGTTCAATAGTTGGTCAGGTAATCCTAATACACTGTTGAGCTTTGACAACGTTAAATTAGTATTTTCTGCGTCCGTTACAGATATCAGAAATGAAATCTGAAGCTACAGTCTCGATGGCTCCTAGCAAGGCAAGCTCTATTGCATCATCCCTTCGAAGACGTTTGTCTGCATTTTCCTCAAAGGTACAATGGCCTTATATGCATGAACAGTAAACATTCATTTTAGTGATTTGTATGAGACTCCTAGGTCTCTTTTTTTTTTTTTTTTTTTAAATATACAGTATATCGGCCGATATATCAGATTTTTAAATAACCAAATATTTGTATCAGTATTTGCCTTAAAAGCCTTTATCCGTCGGGCTCTAGTTAAAACTAGACTGCATTTGGTTAGGAATGTAAAGTTTATTAGCCACACTGACAGTCTGTGGGCTGACATTATCGTGACTCCTCAAAACAGTAGTTTCCACTTCAGACCTCCTGAGCATGTCATTTAGCTTAAAGTACTGCTGTACCTAAGCAGCCTTACAGCCTCAGAACTGCTAGCATGTTTGTAGCCTATATTTCAATGGGCTTTTCAACTATATGTTGAAATGCGGTAATTGAAATGCTGCAAAACAAACATCTTAGTTTTCATCAACGGATTGAGTTTCTTCAGCTGTCATCATGTGACCTAAATATGGAACTTGACAGATGTGACCGAAAGCTCTGGGGAAAAACAATTTAGGCAAACTACTTAGGTCAAAAATAAACATTCACACTCAACTAAATGAATGCCTTCTTTATAATAAACACCACAAACAAAAGATTTTTCACATAAAATACTGTAAGCTTGTTATTTTCTATGCATTTCCAAAGCCTTTAGAAGCAGACCTAGAAGAAACTGAGCAACCTGCTCCGATGTACCGTCTGGTTTTAGCTGGAGACGCAGGAGCTGGAAAGTCTAGCTTTCTGCTGAGACTGACGCTGAACGACTTCAAGGGAGATATTCAGACAACGCTGGGTAGGTGCCACAGAAAACCCATCACATTTAATCAAACACTGACACCTTTTTTAGTTTAAATGTTTAAATCAGCTTTTTTGGTTGCAAGGAGTTGATTTCCAAATGAAGAGGATGCTTGTGGATGGAGAGAAGACGAGCCTGCAGATATGGGACACAGCCGGACAGGAGAGGTACTGCACTCACTCTCAAGGAAGTAGAAACAGGAAGAACATGGAGTTTTCAAGTGAAACTTTCAACAGCATGTTCTTTTAATAGAGACTCAAGAATAGAAAACACATGACTAAAAATAGTGTATTTCTTTTGATTGTAGGTTTCGTAGTATTGCTAGATCCTATTTTCGCAAAGCTCACGGAGTCTTGCTCCTCTACGATGTCACTTCAGAAAGCAGCTTCCTTAACGTCAGAGCATGGGTGGATCAGATTCAGGTAACTGGAAATGATTGACATGTTGAATGAGTGACACAAAAATTTCCATGCCCAAAAAGTAGGAATATATTTAACAATGTCCTTTTGATTTTTATACAGGATTCAACAGAGGAGAAAATCCCCATGTGTGTTATTGGAAACAAGGTGGACCTCCGAGAGCAGCTTCCAGAGGGCAGCTGTGTGAGCAGTTCGCATGGAGAGAAGTTGGCCAAGGTGTGTAACTTCTCATTCCACCTGATAGAACAGTGTTTATACAGACAGCGGCCTCCCAGGTGTCTAAATAAACAGACCTTTTTTTTTTGCAGGCATACGGCGCCTTGTTCTGCGAAACGAGTGCCAAGGAGGGAACCAACATTGTGGAGACTGTGCTTCATCTAGCGAGGTAGGAGGCCAGAAAGAAAGTTTGAGTTTTTCCTTCACAAACCATGGCAATATTTAGACTTGTTTTCTATTCCCACAGAGAAGTAAAGAAAAATGTCAAACTGAGGCGGCAGTCAAATTCTCAGGTCAGACTGAGTCAATCCAACCCAAAGAAGACTCTCAACGCTTGCTGTGGACTGTAGATGGTTGATAGCAGTAGATACAATGGAGCAAAGGACTATTTTGTGATGGAGAATAGAATTCTCTTACATGTTTTTAACCTTTAGAAATATTTAAAGCTTAAGTTTTTGATATTAATGAACATCCATTACATTCAAGCAATTGTCAAATGAGTTGCTATTTAAGACTATCAACTCTGTCTGTATTTCTCAGGATGGCTAGGTTGATTTGTATCATCCAGTGACTTTCCCATGCAGAAACTCAAGTGAAGATAATTATCTCTTCTGAAGCCCAAGGTATTTTTTTATCCTCCGTGTCCTTCTTGGCTACTAGCAACTGCATGGAGGAGGGCTAGGGGCTGTGCACGATCACGGAAGGCTTGCATGGTGTGGACAGTTTTGTTATTACTTAGAATTCCTCATGGGGGCGACAGAAACTACACACTATAGCTTTAACTCTCAAGTCCTAAATATATTTTCACAAATGTTAATTCTCTGATCAAAATGATTTATATTGTTGGGAAAATGCACATAATGTAAGCATGCTTATATTTTTTTAGTTTTTCTATTTATTTGGTAGTAGTTTCATGAAGTAAATAATAATAAATAAGGAACATTGTTGCTTAGATTAAAGTTAAATAATTTGTAATGGTTGTGTCACACAGAAGAAATTTATCTTTTTAAATTAATGCACTTTTCTTACCTTTTGGATCAAACTTGGTTCTTGAGAAATCAAGAGAAAAAAGTATATATATTTTTTAACATTTTTATTAAGCATCAGTGTAAGCAATATTTCATTAGCATCAAATATTTTTGTTGTGTTGTTGAAAGGGTTATTTGTTTACTAAAATCATTCTTTTTTTAGTTTGGTAAAAATCTCTACAAAAGATTTACCACCACTTTTTTTCAGTATCTGATGTTTTCCATTTTTATTACAAACAGAAATGTAATCCCTTTCCCAAAATAAAACAGACAAAACTGAAAAGATGGTTGTTAAACTTCTGTGTTATCGATCAGCAGAAATCTCGCTGCTGTACTATATAGTGTGTGTGTGTGTGTGTGTATATATATATATATATATATACTTTCATTTTCATAAATACTGTACATCTTTTCAGTGAAAGTTTGTTCTACCATTAATACAACTTCAGGCTGTGTTGCACACCTTATCTTCACAGTAGAAAACATATTTTTCAAGTGAACAAACAAAAAATAGAGACAATGATTTTTTTGAAGTATTTCCTGCAGAAGATTTCAGTTTCTTGCAGTCAGGATCATTGACGTCACTAAGCTGCCCAAGGCCACAACCAGAGCTACAAGTATAAACTTCCAGGAAACTCCCTAAAACACAACAGCAGTCAGTCAAAATCCAGTTAGTTATCACAATAAAAAAAACAAAGATATTTCTGTTACTACTTACAGATGGTTTATTTTTAGAAGGAATCAGAAAAGGTTTGATATTCTCCCCAAGCAGCTCTGCTGGTTTAGCTTTCCATTCCTGAGTATCTTTGCCTCCTGATTGCCTTTTGACGAGTTTAGATAACTCAATGTGGATCGCCTAAAGGGAAAAAAAAATAAATGTGCTGTGAAAAAGCTGCTTGCTGTAGCTCTAAAGTTGGAAAGGAGACACAAACATGAAACTTCTTATCTTGAGAAAAGGGTGAAGGTGCAATTTTAAAAATATCCAGCAGGTGAGAGTAGAGGTCTAAAACACAAAGCCTCACACGCAGACCAAGAAATCATAATAATCATTTTTTAAATTTGCTTCTAAATTTTAATGTCCATTCAAATGACTTAATATCATATTTTGTAAAAATTTCATTAGGTTCATCATTGCAGGTAGTAAAATACATTCTGCATTGTTGTTTGTGCTTCATCTTTTTGGTGAGGAACAGACTGCAGTGCAATAACTTTTTTCCCTCAGTCAATGTTTAATCCAGCGTTGAGACAAGGGTGCAATTACCACAGCAGCAGATATTTTCGTTTTGTCTAGACAAGACCAGAAATATTTGTGACTGTGGCAGTGTGCCCTATGGGTCAGGTCATTGTAACACTGGCAAGCTGTGTTGTAAACAGCTGATGGAAATGTTCTCCTCATACAAACTCTTCCAAATCAGACCCAGGCTGCAGTGGACTAAACCAATGTTCATAAACTGAGATTATTGTATTTTTTTGTTTTGATTACCTGTAACCTACAGTAGTTATCTGAATTATAGTGTGTGATTCTATTTTGTAGCTGCAAGCGTGACTCTGGCTCGTTCTGACCTTTACTTTACTACTTTTGGAGCGCAGGGCGTCAGAGTGACCATGTTTAGCTCATGTATGTGCTATTTTTACCAAGTTTGCCGGACAACTCCGAGCAGTGTGGTCACATCTGTAGACTGCCAGATGTGCAGTTTGTCAGATCCTCTGTGGAGGATTTGGCAGATTAGATGAACCATACAAACAAGACAAAAGAGGCCTTCAACAGAAGTAGTTCACAGGAATCCTTTTTCTTCAGGCTAATGTGTGAACAACTTTTTAAATTCTGTGAACTATTGTGACCTTAATGAGCTAGTATTTTAAATGAATAGTATTCTTGTCTGTGTGCGACAAATTTTGGTTCAAATGTTCCAGATTGAGATTTGATAATTGTTTGTTTTGTTGTTTGCATTTATTGTATATATTTATATGGATTATAGACTTTATATGATTTCTTCATAAACTGAATCAGACGTACGTGTTATTTGATACAAATTGGTGCATAAAGGTCAGTCCACCACTTCTACCTGATGGAAATATCTTAACAACTACAGGATAAATTGCCATGAAAGTTTGTACATACATTCATGTCCCCCTTATGATGAACTTCAATACGTTTGGTAATCCTTTAAATTTTCTTCCAGTGCCATCACAAGATAAAAATTTCATTTTCAAGTAGACCAATACTTATGTTTATAACCCAAAATCTATAAAACTAATGGCATTACCATCAGCCTCAACTGTACTTTGTGTTGAAAGCTGAATGGCAAATGGTAAACTACACCAAAAAAACACAAATTTATTTGTATTGACTGATGGTGGCTTTCAATTTTTTTAAATTTCAGAATCCCCTTTCCTGTGTGAGTGTGTGTGAGAGAGAGAGAGAGAGAGAGAGAGAGAGAGAGAGAGAGAGAGAGAGAGAGAGAGAGACCAATGGATGGAATTCATGGTCAGATTTGAAAGAAAGGTGACAAGGTGGATGGGCCAGATCACCCACATATTCTCACCTTGGTGGCCGGCTCCAGTTTCAAGGCTCTTTTTAGCATCTCCATCGCCTCTTTGTATTCACCCATGTCTGACTGGAGCTGAAAGAGAAGAACTGTTCATTAACTATCATTAGAACTGTTCAGTGTGAGCAATGGTGGCAGAGAACAGAGAGAAATAATGCAGCAGCTATTTCTCTAAAATAATTAAATCTAATCCCATTTTAGACCAATTCCTCTTCCTTTCAGGAACGCTCCCTACAATATTCTATGGATTGTTAAGGATATAATGAGATGCATACATGTTGTCAGTCAGTAATAACACAACAGGATGGGCCCCCACCTTTCCCGCCCGGTAAAGAGACTTGACATTGTTTGGATCGAGGGTCAGAACGTCGCGGCTGGTGTGCAGTGCCTCACAGTACTGCTCCAGTTTGAGCTGAGCGGTGGCCAGGTTGTTCAAACACTTCACCCGGTAGTCTCGCACCTCCTCCTCCTCCTCCGTCTTCATGCTGCAATCGCCACCATCTGTACGGAGACAGAGACAGACAACCACTGACTTTGCTGTGGACAATTCATGCAAGTCTCTTTATTAGTGACACAAAACACGATTAGATTAGAGATTAGTTCTTAGAGAGGACTTATTCTAAAATCTTTCAAAATATAGAAAATATTTGGACTTTCAAAGAGAAACTCCAATCGGGTGTCATTATAACGAATGTTTATGTTCTGTGTTTTTATTCAGCTGGATATTGTATGTGTAAAGGAATTTTTATCCTAGGCCCGAGTATGATTGGCGATAAATGTCAGCAGCTCTGGTACCAAATCTGTGTGGATGCAGGTCTTTTTAACTACACTTTAAATCAAATTAAAAACAAATTAAAGTTGGATTATTTAAAACAGCATTAACTGATGATTTGGCCATTTAGAGACAACAACACTAATACAGGATCACCTTTTCAGCTGATAAGACGATTTTGTTAGCTAATTGCCTATCATACAAAGCATCATTATCATTAATTTGGAGTCGTATTTTTGTCCAGCTGATGAATTTAACTTCAGAATTCTCTCCCTGTATCTCCGTTTTTGTTCCCTCACGTGAGGGAAATATCTGGCTCTTTGGCTCTAAATGCTCCACTATGGCAACATGGTGGCTCAGTGGTTAGCACTTCTGCCTCTCAGCAAGTTGGCACTGCAGAGTTCAATCAAGGTTCGGGCCTGTCTGTGTGGAGCTTGCATGTTCTGCCCGTGTTTGCGTGGGTTTCCTCCGGGTGCTCCAGTTTCCTCCCACTATAAAGACATGCATGCTGGGTAACTAGGACTACAACTGAATATTAGCTGACTGGCTAACACTGGCGCATTTAAAGAAATGTTGATTAATGTGCGTTGTCCTAATCAACTAAATCAAACTTAGCTAGTTGCTAAATGTGTCTATCTGCTGTGCAGTGCTGAGCAGGTAGTATACTGAGTTTTGTTTAGCTGGAAACAGCTGTCAATGAGGTTGATGAAAGCGGTGAGAGTGTACATAACCAAAAAAATTGTGGGCCTGAAATCCAAAACAACAGCTTAAAAATAGACAATTGAGCTGAGGGGGACTGCAGAGTTAGGTGAAAATTCTAAGTTAAAATCTCTTTACTATTTTCTTTCTTTCCTGTTTTGGTAATCCCCTAAAGATTTGGTAGGAAAAGCCAAATGTGAAATGGGATTATTAATGCTTTTAAACTTAATCCCTACTCGCATTGATGTATTTACTTCCATTAAGACTGTTACCTGTAAGATTCTTGATAAAAAATGTGCCAAAGATTGAGTGTGATCATGTCTATTATTTATGTGAGTGCATGTTTAGTTGCACATGATTACTGGTTAATCAATTACAGTGCTTTATAATCTCCATGTGTCATGAATCATATTTGTATAAGTCTGATGTGCCCAAAATAACCCAAAAAGAGTTTAGATGTTGGTGTCTATGCATTGTTATTGATATTTTTGTTCCGATCATCTTCTAATCCGCTAATTACATGAACTCAATGTCCTGATAAACTTTTCTCTTCAGTGCCACAGTGAGTTCACTCACTGGTCCTCCTTCATTGATGCATTATGAAGCAGTCCATGTTTTTTCTCTTCATCGTTCAGTCACATTTTCCTCTCTGGCCCACCCTGCTTCGTCAATGATTAAAGTGATTAAGGAGGTGGAAATAATATGAAAGTTGATAAGCTTTGATAATGCAAAAGAATTAAGCAAAAACATTTATCGTGGCACTCTGCTCAGAAAGATGTGGCTCTGCATGGTGATAGCGTGATTAGTGTGATGGTAGACTGGAGGAGAGCTCTACACTGTTATATCATAATGGGCTGAGACTGACGTGGAAATGTTGTGTTTAAGGTCTCGATCAGATGCTGTGTTTTATGTTTCTAATGTGTGTGTGTGTGTTCATTTTTGTGTTTTCTATTTCCATTTTCACTTTTGTGAAGATAATGCTCACAGCAACTACTACAACCCATTTCTGGTACTGCAACAGCATGGAAATATTTTCTATGAATAAATTCAGGTTTTTGATGATGGGTTACTACCAAGGCTGTGTGTGGTTAGCACATCCAGAGCCATACAATAGGCTCTGGCAGCCATGCTGTATTCCTCCCTCTGGAAATGAAAGTTTCCTTGCTCTCGTTTCTTGTTGCCAATGCGGATGCGGTCTGCGATGGGCAGAGTTAACGGGTCCGGTTTCTTTCTGATCTCCAGCAGCTGGAGCTGGTAGAGTAAAGGAGCCCAGGGTGGAATATCAGGCTCTCTGCACAAAGACAAAAACAAAGAGATGATCAATTTTATCACAAGGCAAAGAGTAAAAGAGCCACACACTCATCTCTTAAAAGATTATTTAAATCAATCAGGAAATCAATCTGTTTTTACAATGCCAGCTTAAAGAAAACCAGAAGGTTTGAGTTTGTTGTGCACCCTGCACAACAAACTCAAAACTTTGTAACTCATGCATGCAATTTGATGGTCGTGTTCAAAACACAGTACAGTGTTTTATGGTGCCCAAATAGATGCATCGCTGTGGTTTTAGCATAACTAAGAAAGATTTTTTAGGTGCTTTCTGTATCAATCATTTCACTGTATCCAACAGCTCATGCACCTTAAAGTCCACACCTTTTCTGAGTGACTGATTCATTTAAAGCAGACAAAAATTTGAAACTGGTATAAACCTGTGAGCCGCCGGCAGCTTCAGCTTATTCAAGAGTCACTCAGAAGGAAAGTTAATTTGGTTTTCAATCATCTGGCTCATGTGACCACATGGCACACAATGGTCCATTATCAGTTACTCTGTGGAGGCTCTGGTTCCAAAGGTAGGTAGGTAGGTAAGTATAGGTGTAGTGTGTGTGTGTGTGTGTGTGTGTGTGTGTGTGTGTGTGTGTGTGTGAGAGAGAGAGAGAGAGAGAGAGAGAGAGAATAAATAAATGCAATGGCAGCTTAAGTACATTTTTGTGCAATGAAATGGCTAAAATTATTGATTGTAAGAAAGAAATTACAGAAATACTGCATGTTTCATGTTTAAACATACAAACATTAGTGACTAATGGTTATTTTAATATAACCCTAACAATCCTCATTCAAAAAAGCAAAATAATTCAACTTTGAGAGGATCCTGTCAGTTTAATGAACTCAACATAAGTTCAACACATTAGGTTTTTTTTCAATTTTAAATTAGGTCCAGCTTTCCGCATATCCTTCTCCGTGACTGTTTGCATCAAAGTGATAGTACTGGGAGTTGTGTCAGATCATGAGTTATTCAAACTTGTTGTGTCCATGAAGCAATTTCTGTCCGTCTAACAGAATTAGTTGTATCCCCAGTTACTAGGAGGCTGTTTCAGCAACTGGGATCAGATTACCCTTTCACCTCTCCTCTCTGGAGACCTCGTTCACTGTCACAGGAGTGTGAAACCAGCAGCTGATCAGAGGCCTCTGAAATCTGAGCCGGAACCCTAGGCTCAGAACTGGAAGAAGTAGTGTTCAGAGAGGTTATGGTTTAGGGCCGTGGAAAGGTAGATGTTTTTTGTTTTTATTTAATTTTCTGTTTATATTTTTGATATTGTCATATATTTTGTTATCATTACTTTTTCATCACCATTATTTATTTTCTGTGTTTTAATTTTGTGTTCTTTATAACATTGTGAAATGTTAACCTTATTTAGGTGACAGCTTCAAATAAGCCCATTGGGTTTTCTGCCTCTCCCTAACTGTAAATTATGTGCTGTATTTTTAATTTTAAGTTGTGCAAAATAAAAACTAAGCTAAGCTCAGCTAAAGATGCAGTTTTTTTAGAAAACGGTCTGAACTATATTTGGCACCAGTGTTTAGTCCTGCTTACTTGTTTTTGCATACCACTGCATGTTTACCGAGTATCAGAGACAAGTTGTGTAACAGGCGTTCAAGAGCAGCGAGGAAGTGGACAGTTAATTAATTTATGAAGAACGTACAGCACGTGGCTTGGGTTGCACCAGGTAATGTTAGTCATTCTAAAACGGGCCTAATACTGTACATCTGAATATTAGAGATGGATCCTTCTTCCTTGCTAGAATTATGTGTTGTGATGGCGTACCAAGAATGGGACACTATCACCAAATTATCCACTGCACAGTGTGACATGGACATACTGTAGCTAGTTGTTGCCCTTGCATACTTTTCTCTACTCTTATCTGCAAATGTTACATAATATGCTGAAGGCTGCGTATTATGTAACGGTGTGGGACTTATTAACAATAACACACACAGTGTCCTGCCTATACTGCTAGTGCCTGGCTTCAGATTAAATGGACTTCTGTCAATTTACCTCTGAAGCCACTTTTGGTTTCAAGTTACTGAATAATGCACACTAAGAGTCTGTGCTTCAAAAACAAGTTTATATTGAGCTTGTGCTCTTTATCAGAGCAGATGAAATGGAATGAGAAACCTGGCTCTATAGTATTTACGATACTGTGTCCTAATCCGTATCTGAAATCATGACAGCGTTGGGTTTGTAAATTACTCTGCATCAAACCCCCTTAGTCATTATCATCATTAGATATTGATTTTTATACATACAAAAGGTAACACACCCACTTTGCTGCTCATGACTCATACAGGTCAGGACGCATTAGATGAGAAGTGATGACTCATTTGTTATTAATCGATGCAGGCGCAGCTGCAAATTAAATGTCCCACATCTAAACATCAAGAACCCCTAATTATGTTTTATCCGACAAAGGAAACAAGTCCCAAACACTGCCTGCTTACTGCCTGCCAAAAAGCAACTCTTTACATGCAGGATTCAACAGGTGACCTTTGCTGCATTATGTCATTAAGCTCAGCAGCTAAGGAACAAGCAGTAAGCACAAAAACACTAAAGGACACAGAACACATTGAATAAGGGGGGAAGCTGAGCGTCCATCACGAGCATTAAACAAAATGGGCATGACTGGCGAGCTGTTGAATGTAATCTGAGAATGCAGTGTGCTGACAGATCTATAAGTATTACGATGTCATGTGGGTCACTGGTGATTAGTACCACACCAGTGTGCTGCTGCGCTGAGCTCAGCCAATGAGCCCCCGGGGTCTTATTAGTGCAAACAGGAAGCAGTCGCTGGTCAGCGGGGTGAGATCCCTCCGCAAGATCCCAGTGAAACCTGAACCAGCAACTTTAGCCCAGGTCCACGTCCTAACACCGGCCTCCCTGCCTGCTCCTAAAGACACACAAACATGATCTTGACAGAGATTAATTTATTGATGTTACATTGATATTTGTTTTCATATATTTTTCACTAAAAAAAATGTTTGATATATTGTATTCACCTTACTCTGTGAGCTTGAAAATACCAATTTACTAGACTCTGATTCCTGTTAAATCTTCACCACTTTCTTACAATATTTTAAATGTTTTGCATATCACAGTGGTATGTTGAGAGTTGTTGTTGTAGGTTTAATTGAAAATAAAACACACTGGGTTTTCCTTCCCTCAGTTTCAAACCATCTTGCAGAGAAATGACTGTGATAGCTGCCTCCTGACCTAAACCAGAGGAAAGGTCAGTGAGAAGAGACAGAGAGAGGTTGTTTTAGGCTCAGAGCCTGAGGGCGGAAGAGATCAGGGCTGACTTAAAGATATGAGACATTTGCTGAGGCAGCAGATCAGACAGCAATGAGAGACAGACAGACTCATGTATACAGACTTTCTCTGCCCACATTCATGGTAATGTTTACTGCAGGTCACAAACCATGGCTAATAACATACATAAGTGTCTAGATAGAAATGATAAATATTTAAGCAAGTATCAAAACTAGTTGTTATAGACCTTGACACAAATGATTTGGAATTAAAATACAAGAATGTGTCAGAATTGTCTGTTAAATATGAAGCTACAGCCAAGAAGTGGTTATCTTAGCTTAGCATAAAGACTGGAAACAGTTCTGCATCTCTAAAGCTAGCTTATTAACATCTTGTTTGTTTGATCAAACAGAGGTGTCTTCTTATGTATTTCCTTGTAACCTTCAACCACAATGTTTAATAACAAAGTACACAACAGAAACTACACAAATGTTTAATCTACATTTATAAGGACACTCAACTGTTTCTCAACCAGCAGTGTTTTTATTGTGTGATGTGGCTGAATTTCTCGTATTGTGACTGTAAACAGTCATTAAAAGAAAAATGTTTCCACTCTTCTTGTGTCCGTATGGCTGAGGTGATAAGGACGACAAGCTTTTTTCCTCCTGTGTCATGGGAAGATATGCACTCATTCTAGATGAATTTGATACGTGTTGTGGCTTAGCAAACTTCCTCATTAAGGTGTATGATAGTGCCGCTGACTCACCCTGTTATCTGTCAAGCATGCCCCCTTGCCGCTTTTAATGAAAGGAAAAACTCCCAGAGGGAAAACAGTGGTCACTTTGACGTCATGCTCTCCGTTTGAAATGATGGAAAGGCCAGCGATGTACCTCAAACTGGTTTCCATGGCTACAACCTCAGAGTACACCAATATACCGTGATAAATGTTTGCAGCTTGTATGATAATACCAAATCCAAGATGATTTATGAGGTTGTTTATTTATTTTTTATGGCTGAAGAAAACAGGTCTGCTGCTGCTGACGTATAGTGTTGTCTGTTTTGACTCTTGTATGGACACACAGCACCAATACACTCATGCAAAGGAGCTTAGCTCCTGGCATTTGAAAGATGTCATAGCTGGTTTTCCTCACTTGCTGCCATTCTAGTTAATTTGCAGCCAAACAGCCTGCTAGTACAGCCGGAGATCTAGAAACTAACATTGTAAGACCTTTCAGCTGCTGCCTCTGCATGTGCTTTCCTTTTTGTTTTTATTTCCTCCTCCAACAATGAACCAATTAAACTGTGCTCCCAGGGATCAAGGGCAGCTACTGCCTACATCCTGGCTGCTGAGCCCCTCAAAAGTCCCCATATAATCTTCAGCAGATTTCCTTAGCCTGTTAAAATGAATCCAATCTCAGCTCTGGACTACCTGCAGGGTGGCTGTTTATTAGCAGGGATGTGCAGCAGCCGGGCCATTTCAGAGAGACTCTGGTTACACGACTTAAACAGCTTTAAGTAGGAAAAGTACAGCAGTTATCTGCAATAGGAAAGGGTGAAATGGGACCTCTTAAAACATGAAGGTGTGCGTACACAAAAAATGTAAACAAAATTGAAAGTATATTCAAACAGTTATGTTTATATTCACTGTTTCTAATAAAAATGCAGTGAGTGAGTGAGTGAGTGAGTGAGTAAGGGAAGTTCAAAGCTGTTAAACAGAATAATAGCTTTACTCTGACTCAAAGGTGAGCAGGACAAGTTTTAGATTCTACCTTATGCAATGATCTGAAATCTCTCACAGGTTTGGGCTCTGATGTGTAGCAGCATCTAGACAAATTCCTCCAAAAAAACAACTACAAAGCTTTTTGTCTGCATTAGAGTTGATGAGAGCAATCTGTCTTACACAGAAATACATCACCAGAGGTAATTATCTAGAATATCAGACTGGCTGTTATCTGTGGAAGATATCCCACGATTGACTCTAAGTCCATAATCAATCAATAAGAACAGGCAGACGTCTCTGAGGTGTGCACAGTGCGGTCAAGTGGCAATTTCTCATGCAGCCCCGGGGAGTGGGGTTTAGTTTCAGTGGATTCTCCGCAAGGTAAATGGGAAGCTGTAGTTAACGGCAGTGACAGCTCGGTTCTTTCTTTACACATATGTTATGTCTACTGATTACATAAACCAAATCTCTGGCAGTTTTGGATTTAACTTGTGAACTTCAAAGCTTTCTAAGTTACGACAAATTCTGAGTGAGGAGCCAAAAATCCTTTCAAAGAAAGTCCTCCTATTCCATTACAGTTAAACTTCACATAAATATCTGCCTACTTCAGTGGACATATTCTTTGCTTGCTGTTTAGACACGCAATTTAATTTGCACTGAGATCAAAGATTTATTTTTTTATACCATATTTTTTATATTTTATATCATATGGGTGTGGCCTTTTTCATTATTCAACAACAGAGGTGCTGTTTGCCCCCCTCTGTGGTTACAGAGTTGTGAACATGTTATGTTTATATGCTTGTATTCACATTAGTGAATACAAGCTGCTCATTGCTTTATGTATGACATTCAGGTTGCGGAATAAATGTCATAAAGAGATATTGATCAGAAACTAATTTCCCTTCTAAGTTCGAGCTGTCACACATGCATGTGCCGAAACCAGATAACTCTCACCGAGAAAATGTCACCGTGTCTCAAATGTTGTTTTGCAATGCGCACAGCAAACGGACAGCGGTTATCACGCTCACTGACTCATGATTTAATAAAGATGTAACTTTAAAGCCGCATGTGCACCTGTACAGTACACCTGGCCTTCATGTTATTAATGTTGAACATATTAGAGGAGTAATTTAAAAGTATATATTCTGTGTACATGCTCACTTTTCTGAAGTCGTGCAGCGTGTGGATCAAACAAAAACATAATTATCATTCACTGTCGCTCTCCTGTCATATTGCTTTCCACAAGAAATATGAATCCCTTGGTGAGTGTGTGTCTGTTATCTAACCAATAAAGATTCAGCCTCCTTTCAGCAGCAGCCGGCTCTACCTTCTTGTGCAGCCGGTGAATCAATAGCAGAACACTGAACTCCTCACTTATTAATTTGGTTGTCACGGAGGAGCAAGTCGTTTCTGCTGGCTGAGTAAAGCAAATGTAGCGGGGCCATTAGTCCGATCCTTTAGTCTCTCTCTAATGGCTGTGCAGAGCTATGAGACCTGAAGCATCAATCATGTCAAAGAGACACATTTCTTAAGAGGAAGAGCTTGACTTTACTTGACCAGAGCCAGTGGTGATGGCATAGGTCACTGTCATCACAGAGAACCTAGAAAGCAAACACAAGCAGCCCATTTACAAGGAATTTCAGGCTGGTTTTGCTCTTCTTATATTGACAAACTGATTTGTTTCCTTGCACAGATAATGCAGTGTTTTGCTATACAAAAGCTAACTTGTATTGCCCTTCACCATCTGGAATGGGAATATGAAATATGACCAAAGTGCAACTAATCCTATCAGTGCTATCAAAAAACTGAAAGTGTTTTATTTATAATGAGATCTACCTAGTTAATCCCTTTAAGGTAATCATTGCACATCTGATTTTGAAGTGAGGACATCAGTGGAAGTCTGCCAGTCATTAACTTTGAGAGGAATATTTTTTTGAAAGTCTATTGTGTGTGCGTGTGAAAGACTGCTGCAGACGACTGATGACGGAGCCATGACGCCTCAGTGAGATGACTCACTCTCCACGTCCACACTGACAGTACCTCTTCATCCCATAATGCGCGTACGCACGCACGCATGCACGCAAACACACACACACACACACACACACACACACACGCCACTTGTCACTCTGATACAAATCTCCTTCCTCCGGGCTCACAGCGGGCAGCACTCGCCACCTCATATACCTCTCCAGCAGCAGCACTGCTGTACAGAAATATTCTTATGCTTATTTCCTTAGATTCAGTGTTGTTGCTACTTCTGCCACATTACATTATAAATTTAGCATGTTAGCCTGTCAATACAGACAGATACATATCTGTGTGTGTGTGTGTGTGTGTGTGTGTGTGTGTGTGTGTGTGTGTGTGTGACACAATAGTACTTTAGGCTACATGCTAAAGTCAGAATGCTGACATGACACAATCACAGTGCTAACATGCTATTGCTAAGCAGGTACAATGTTTACCATGATCAACATCTTTGTTAACGTGTTAGCATCCTAACATTTGCCAATTAGGACTTTATATATATATATATATATATATATATATATATATAATATAACACAATGTACAGACGATACAAATGGAAAGGTCAGTAGTTCTGCAGATACGTATCTGGCCATAGCCCACAATATTATGACACACACAATGTCAAAATGTTGATAGACCAAAGTACGTTGGACACCAAATTTTAGGGCAATCCATACAGCAATTCATTTAGACATTTAACTAAAAGCCAACAATGTCAACCTCACCGTGATGTTAGAGGAAAATTCATGTGATCACTGAAGTCTGTAGGAGACATTTTCTAAGAACTATGAATGTCAAAAACGGTATCAGGGGGTTTCGCACCCTTAAGGTTGAAGGTTTTTCAAGTTATCAAAATGTTTATTTTCATGGAGCGCTTTTATATTTTAGTTTAGACATATCTTCAAGTCAGACACAACCAGCTAATATAACACAGGACAGTGCATACTGGGCTTACAAGAGCACATTAGGCTACTTTTAAAATCCAGAAATCTATTTCCTGTCATGCCACGAATCTCTCTCTCCCATCGCTCTCTTGCTGTGTGTATTGTGCACAGGAGGTATAGATTATTTAAAAAGAGTGTGTGTCATGGGTAGGAAAGGTGCTGGTGGAGCTGAAGTGCCTCTTTGAAGTCCCTCTTTCTATGCCATGCTTTAGAAAACAGACTCTGTCGTAACATCGTGGTTATACAACACAGCACACCTGGTGGCACAGTGGACAAGAGGTGATGTGCCAGTGTTGAGTGTTCCAGTACAGACAGCATGTTGGGACACCAAGTCCTGAGCGTTACATATCAGAGGTGAGAGTAGGACAGCAAGTATAGATCGCAAACTTTCACAACAGATAATCTGTTACAGTGTGAAAACATCTTAAGAGGAAAATCTTGTCTACATTTTGGGTACCAACAACTATTTTAGCATGCAACAGAGAGGATGAGAATTAAGGAAGCCGGATAAGAAAAAGAAAAAAGTCATCATCTCACAAGGACGACATAGTAGGCATTAATATGCCGCAAAACAAAGAGCAACAATTTAAAATCAGGATATTATGCCGTTCAGGAGGTTCCCATTTACCACAGCCGAGACACAAGATTGCTTATTGATGTATTTTAACCAGTGGTGGAATATTTAGCCAATAATATAACAATATAATTCTATTACTCTGACAAGTACTTTTGGTTTAACACTTGGAACGTTTTGCTGATAGCATTATTGTACTTTTGATTGCAGGACTTCTAATAGTAATAATATTTTTACATATTGGTATCGATACTTTTACATTTAGGTACTTGCTCTGGTTGTAGTTTCTTGTCAGCCTACTCCACTAGTGGCGCTGTGGCAAGAACTGCAGTGCAAAAGGAAATTTACAAAAATAAATGGATGGGTTTAGACAAAACAATGCCAATTATGATACACTACTACTACATCAACCTACAATTCAATAAAAGAACATTACAGTTGGGAATATTTACTTTCCCACTAAATACCCCCTGACCACGGAAAGCAGAAGTAGATATCACAACTGAGGCTGTGTCGATGAGTAAGATAAGCCAGCTAGCAGTAGGGGAAAAAGGTAAACATCCAGGGAGATTAGATAAGGGATATGCACAGTTCAAACACTGGTCTAAGGGCAAAATACTGCTGTGGCACCAAAACAATCCACAATCCAGTTTTCAGAGGTACAAAAAAAGAGTCTATTCTTATCAGATTTAATTCATACAATTTATTTTTAGCTTCCAATGAAACTTACTAACTAAACTAAGGTGGCAGTGGGAAACTGGAGAGTGCATGCTGTTTGAGAGCTAAGCCTGATCTTATCTGGAGAGTGCTACAGCTGTCGGTGCTTGCTGGGCTGCTCCTGGAGCGTGAGGGCTGGGTGTGGTTTCTTGTCAGTCTGCCGTGTCTGTGCCGGGAAAGAGATACACAGAACCCAAAACTACAGTCTGAACTAACTTGTTACTTTGTCACATGAATCACATCAAATTGCCCCTGGGGGGGGGGTTGAATTCAATTGGAGACAAACAGCAAAAGAACTTCTTTACACGGGTGTCAGTTACGCAAAATAGTTATTTTGCACCAATGTGGAGAAGACCAGTTTAGGTTCATCAATGTGTTTGCCACAGTTCTCAAAGGTGACATTATTTATTTGACCCGAGTGTTTTTAACAGTGAGTCACACTACCTCCAGCACGGAGAGGAACTACTCACAAATTTTTAAATGTGGACAACATGCATCTGGAGACAGGGGAGGAGTGTGCATAAATGTGACACCCGTACAACTCTGTGGCGGGTGAGTCACTGTACCTGTCTACTGGTGAGTGCTCCATGTAATGAAAAGCATAACTGCCAGTTCATTAACTAGGAAGAGAGAATGGAAGAACACACACAGTAATCACATATGGACCTAACGCTCAACCAATAATCAACAAATTAAAATAAATAATTTCTCACATCTTTCAAAGGTGGCTACACCTACAAGCATTCTCACTCAACATCAAACTTGATCCCATTGAGTTCATTTCTGGCTTGACACTTTCTCATTGCACTAATTTGCCGTTTGAATCTCTTTGTCTAAGAGCCGTTCTGCTCTGAGAAATGTTTCTGTAACCTTTTTCAGTTAACCCCTTTGGACATGGGCATACCTCAGAGGCCACAGGGAAAGGCTTCCCCGCATGCCACACCTTCAAGTGTCAACAAAGATTCCCCTTGAGCACACCAAGAATACGTTTCACTGGTCAATGCATGTTTTCTATTAGTTCTGGATAAATATTTGATATTGTGTGTCAAACATAAACACATGCACACCAACTCTAATCAAATGTTTTATTTTTGATAAAGGCTGGACGTTCCGCAGGTCTAATTAATTGTGACATGACAACATTTCAGTGGATGAAAACACTGTCTGACATAATTGCTACATAATCGTTCGTGTGCCAGCATTCTGATTTTAAATAGCCAATACAATTGTGTATCACTTTTTTTTTTTTTTTTTTAACTTTGTCTGCTTCCAGAAACAAAATGATCATACGATTCAATCAAGTTTTTTAGCCAGCAGTATGGCTCTGTTGATCGGTTGGTTGAAAATTGGTCCAGTCTAATTTATCTTAACAACCATATGAGAAGTGAGCCGTTGACATTTGTGAAGACATTACGGTTCGCAGAGGATAAATCCTACTGGCTTTCGTGATCCTCTGACTTTTCCTCTAGCACCACAATGAGGTTCACAGTTGTGGTTTTCAGTAAAATAACTATATCTATGACTATTGGACACACTGCCATGGCATTTGGTTCACATGTTCATGTCCCCCACATGGAAGTGCCAAAAACTGCAGTTCCTTAAAAGACCATGAGCCTGGATCCAAAAGCAAGTCAATTTCCATAGACCCCCATGTTAAAGGTTCCATGGCATGACAATTTCACTTTATTAGGTTTTTTAACATTAATAGGAGTTCCCCCAGCCTGCCTATGGTCCCCCAGTGGCTAGAAATGGCTAGAAATGGCGATAGGTATAAACCAAGCCCTGGGTATCCTGCTCTGCCTTTGAGAAGATGGGCCAATCTGGAATCTTGCCCCTTATAAGGTCATATGGGGCAAGGTTACCTCCCCTTTCTCTGCTTTGCCCGTCCAGAGAATTTGGCCCACCCATGAGACAGAGACATCATGGCTTTCAAACAAGCAAAGTGGCAGTTGGTCAAGGCCACACCCCCAGCTTCCACCTTGCCTTGCCCCCCCCTCCTCAAAACAGACTCAGAAATGGAATACTAAGGAAATCTCATTGTGAGACTGCCTCTAGTGGCTGTTATTCTGCACCAAGGCTGAATTTTGGGAAAGAGACTTCAGATATGGTATTAGGGGACCACTAAGGTCTTCATAAAAGCATCCAAAGAGCACCATGTCATGGGACATTTAATGTGTAATATGTAATTATGCCGCTTGCGGTCTCTCAGTCAAAACAATGGATAGTAAACAGACTTTCGATGACGTTGGGAAGTTGCGTGGAATTACAGGTGTTGTAGTTTTTTGAGTGAAGATAATAACCTTTTCTGATAATTACTTCTACTGTGACTGTTATTGCCACTCTTAAGCTCTAGGGAGTCATTCCCCAGAGTTCTTATGTTCCATGTTTCCTTGGATCAGGGAGGCTCCAAAATCATGTTTGCAGCTGTCGCCATGTAATGGTCCTGCTACACGTTCTGCGATGCCCTGTTACATCCTGCACGCTCTGCAGTGCCTTGTAATGCCCTGCAGTGCCCTGTTATGCCATGAACTACGAACTACTATTTTTAGTCACTGTTCCATTATCTTTTATTGTGACTGTTATTGCCACTCTTCATTTCAACCCCAACCGGCCGTCAGACACCGTCTACCAAAAGTCTGGGTCTGTCCGAGGTTTCTTCCTAAAAGGGAGTTTTTCCTCGCCACTGTCGCAGTGTTGCTTGTTCTGGAGGGAACTACTAGAACTGTTGGGTCCTTGTAAATTATAGATTGTGGTCTAGACCTACTTTATCTGTAAAAGTGTCTCGAGCTCTTGTTATGAATTGATACTATAAAATTGAATTGAATTGAAACATGTTTTTTAAATCTTTAGTGTCCTCCTTGGCTACTAGCAACTGCATGGAGGAGGAGAGGGGTCGCGTGCACGATCATGTAAGGCTTGTATCAAGTGGACGTGCCAATAGTTTTGTTGTCATAACATTTCTCACGGGGGCAACAGAAACTACGCACAATAGCTAAAACTTAATTTTGTGCTCTCAATCAAAACAATGGATGTAAACCATGAATGTATGTTATTTATGTGTAGACCTGGATGCAATGTTAATGGTGGAGTAATTAACTCTCAATTTATTGTTATGAGATCTTTTTCTGCGCTGTGATTGGTTTACCCTAGTATTCTTACTTTAATCCTAACCAATCCCCACTCCTCATGCCTAAACCTAAGTAGATCATTCTAGCAAATCGGATTTTGGACATACCGTTAGTGGGGGCCTGATGTAAACGTGGACTTTTAATGTGAAGTTGTGTGAAATCATGGGAGTTTTCTTCATTGTTAACCACCATTGCAGATTAAAATGTATCTGTTCACAGAAGAGTTAATTTATTAAAGTTGTATTCAACGTTTATTCATGTCATTCCAATGAAGATGCTGGAGTTTTCCCCACAAAATTAGTTGTTTCTTGATTCTATTTGTAGTGGTAGCTGAACAGTTAGCAAGCGAGAAAGCTAAAATTAGCGAGGAGCTAAAACCCCAACATCGCAAAATATTTCAGGTCTGTGTCCCTCTTGTATGTTTTTAGCACCGGGGGAAAGGGTTTGTAGTAACATTACTTCCCACTGCTGGGAGACTTACTTCCCCAGTGGGGATGGGGATGGGGCTGGAGCATAATATCTCCGGGGCAGACCTGAGACGTCTGGGTGGCCTCTGTTGAGGCTCAATTTTCCGCCAGCACCTGTGGATTGATTTGCTCTGTTCCCTGATGGGTCATTAAACTTTCTGTTATTGCCTTTAGCGTTGTTAGCAGCCCCTGCGCTGGAGTGTGTGCTGGCTGGGTTTGTGTTGCTGTAGTGGCTGGCTGCTAGCTGGCTGGAGGCTAACTGTGGATGTGTGCCTGGGGCTGTTGTCTGCTCTTGTACCGACTGAAGTCTCTTAGCGGCGGGGAGTGATGCAGACATAGTGTTGAGTGCCAGCTGGCTAAATTAGCATTAGATTAGTCGTCTATCTATATAGCTAACGTTACATGGTGAACTGAATTGTGAGGTGGCCCTGCACTGTTAACCGTGGTCAAAACAATCATACTGAAAAAACCTTTATGAGGGTACTGAACGTTGATATAACCTCATAACCTAACAGTACTGTTTAGCATGAACCACTTGTCAACATAACACATTGTAGTAAGTTGGATCAATACTGAAATATCACATCAATAAATTAGTTCTCTACTGTGTTACTAAGTTGCAAAGGGGCATGTAATTAATTCAAAAATGATGCTGTGTGGCAGAAAAAAATGCTGTACTTACTGCTACTGAGTATAATTCTTTGACACTGTATGATTTACAACTACTCTCCAACCATCTGGTGTTCCCCGTGTTTTGAAGGTAGTTAGAGCAACTAGGGTCAAAGGTTATATGAAGGAATTGACAGGCGACCAAGGAACACATCCTGTGGCATTGATTAAAATGACAAATTTCTCTGGGTTTAAAAATTGTTGGAAACATTTGAGATGATGTAAGTACACAACTCAACAAAACATTTAACATAACTTTAAAGTAGAAATAAACATGTTTCCGGGGCGAGTTGGTTTATAACTCACTTAAGGTAACAAGTGGGTGCTGTCACAGTAGATTGTAGTCTTCATTCAAACACATCACAAAACCCATCACACACCTTGATGTATTTACACCTACACTATTCTAAATATCAGGCACAGTCCATAATTTATTTGCTACACTATGACAGCTTGGCTGTCTGACAAAAAAAAAAAAATCACCAGATCCAATTAAAACTGCACACCCTATACAAACAGATGATGAATATTACGCAATAACCATCAATCATCGAGCCAAGCATCAAAGTACTTTCCCATGAATTAAAGCCTCCCTTAACTTGTTCCAACCTGCCACCATAGTGCCAGATCAGTAAGCCTGGTGTAATCAAAACTCTAACAGCCATCAGGCCCACCTCGCCTGGGGTCAAAGAGAGGGAAATTCATCGCTCTCCTCCCACAGTAGGATTTGTTTGTTTTTCTCCCCTCAGAAACTGACAATGATAGCCATCTGGTGTGTCTCCACAGTGTCTCTACTGTTCTATTAAAGGGTATTTGTTGAGTATGTGATTATCTACTATTCTATTGCATGTTGTGGTTCACTCTATCTGCTCGTAAAGTGTTGGTTCACAGACGCTGACAACGCCATTTATTATCTGTGTTATTATGTGGGATACACCAGGGTTCAATTCTGGGTCCTGTGCAGTTCTTTCGGTCAATGCCACTACAAGGAAAAAATGTAATACAAAAAATTTATACTATAAATAAAATTGAAAATTGAATTGAATTGAAAATGAGTTTTCCTTAATTCACAGGTGACAATACATGTCCCACTAAAATCCAGCAACTAAGCTGAGCTGACCACACTGATAACATGTGTGATGATGTTTGAATGACAACTTTCTTCGACTTTTCTGGATATTTGCACATCACTTTTAAAATGATGTATCCGACGACCTGGATAACATGCTACAATACTGTGATATTTCACAGTTCTGAATTGAATTCAGCTGTTAAATAGTGTTTCCAACATAGAATTACAACCAAATTGATGAACTTCCTTCTGACCTGGATTAAAGTTGTTCAAGCACTAACATTACCAAAGCCTAACTAGGGTTAGGCATCGTTTGGATTCTTGCACTTTTTTTTTTAACTTAAGAATAAAATTCAAAATAATTGTGTTTAAAGTTCTGCATTGTTCAATTCCAGCTGGGCAACGCATGTTGTATGTCTCCCCATGTTCCCAATCTATCTCTTCACTAATATCATTCTAATATCAAATAAAGGCAAAAATGCCAAAACAAACAACGTATGTCAATTATCTGACAGTCAAGTCTAAAAAGTTGGCCGTTTTCTTTTTGGCACATAATGGTGAATGTAAAGCAATTAGCATGATTCTCATATTTTCATACCCTAGTGAACAATGGTGACAGATTCCTTTCCAGAGAAATGAACAAAAACACATTTCATGCTGTTAATGACTATCTTTATGTCCCAAGTGTATAATATACATGTATGCTTCTGTGTGTATAAAGTACTTTGTACAGGCTGTTTTGTTGATAAATCTCTATTTACAGTAAATAAACTTGAACTTCAGTACTAGTCATAGATATCACACAAACCCCTGGTGACACGTTAAAGTAACCGTAGAAAGATTAACTGGCTGACATTGTCCATCTGGACTTGGATTATCCATTTAACCATGTCACATCCCAGTAGTCTAATTAACTCCACTTCAACATGTGCCACTGAGGTAGTTTTCATTCCTACCAAGAGTAAGGGTACACCAAGACCTTCGCTGTCAGCTCCAGGATTTAAGCTTCTGTTTATGTTTGTTGACAGCTGGCCAACGTAACCTCAGAGCGCACCATTTCACACTGAAGAAGTCTTTAAATCAGCTGTGTTTCGAATACAGCTAGAAAGAAATGCATGCTCATTTTTCCTGTTTGTCAAGTTTAGTTCTATTCAGAAAATAAAGCGGTTGCCAGTGACACTTAATGTTGTTGACTTTGGGAGGGTTGATGAGGCAAACCCCCAGAGGGGTTTATGAGTGTTAAAGTTGGCCTCGTCCAGAGATAAACAGATGTTAGCTTCCACTTCTCTCTGATAACAACTTGCTGACTGAGGGGAGGCAGTCTGTGTCTTGGACTAAGCAGTATGTCTCAGTGGGGAATAACTTTGACGTATGCTGAAAAGGTGAGCATGATGTCTTTCGTCACAACTCCACTTTCAAAGGCTTTAATGTCACAGAAACACATCAGAGTTTCTTACAGTTGATCTAGTCCCGACCAGCTTGTCTGTTGTAATCAATCAGTAAATGCTCCAGACTTTTCTGGAGATTTCATTATCCTCATATTCATATTTTTAAGGAGTAGCGGGTCTGATCACATCAGACTCTGCAGCTAGCCCATCACTCACATATCGAGCTACAGTCCACTCCACTGTGCAGTGCTGAATCATACTGTCTGACCAGCGTTGCACACTGTTCTAATAAATAACTGTGAAGTGCTCTTAGCAGCACTGTTTGCAACAGACTGACAGAGTTCAATCAATGCATCTGCCAGAAAACAGAAAAGGCTAATGAGATTTCCCTTTTATTGTCTCTCTATCATTTCATAGCACAGACACACTGTGGCTGTTAAATGTATTCTGAAACATGATGTCTGTTGCTGCTTTTGATTCTTATTTGTGTCAGCTTATTTGATCAAATAATTGTTTTTTTTTTAAACTTTTGTAATAGACCTCGACAGGCAGGTCCAGCAACATGCTAGCTGCTGGCGATTCATATTTACATCACAGACATGAGTGTGGTATTGATTTTTCACATCTAACGCTCTGAAAGAAAGAAAATAATAATAATTATACTTCCCAAAAAGTGGATAACCCTTTTTTTAACCTTTGAGTTGAGTTTGTTAGATGCTGTTTTATAACATATGTTCTTGATTTTTCCCACTTGTCACACCAAACCTAACAAATGCATTTAACTTCAGTGCCTACAGAAAAGCACATTGAGAGCAACCAACAACCTCAGTAACTGAATCATGTTGAAAGAGAAGGCATGAAGCTCTGATTATCTACCTTATAGTACAGCTACATTTGACTCCACAACACACAACCCCATCAGCTGCATCAAAAAATCATTAACTAACCTCCCATTGCCTCCTTTTTCTCTGCCTCCTTCTCCACACACAACAGAGGGCAAGAAACTAGACAACACCTCAGAGACACCTGGCTCTCACCTCGCACACCCCATATCCCATCAGCCCCTTCACAGAGCTCCATAATAAGAATCAGAATCAGCTTTATTTGCCAGGTATGAGGAGACATACAAGGGATTTTGCTTTGGATTATATATTGCTCAAAATGTGCTTACTCATACAAAACAAACAACAAAAATAAACAATATATACACTCTATAACAGAAATAATATAGACAGGTTGAGGCAATAATACAAACAGGACCTCACACACAGCACACAGAGGAGGCTGAAACAGTATAGTACACACCCAGAAAAAACAACATGCTTTCACAACACAGTGTTCAGCACATTTTAACATTATGTTGTCAATGTTTAGATGGACTGTGTTTTACTTTCAGCCTGTAAAAATAGATTCAAATTATGAATCTAGCTCTGTATCCTACATCTTTTTAAGGCTTTTAGTGCAACATGATAATTCTGGGTGCATGTTTGTTTTTATGCATTACTCCTCTGTATAGCTACTCTGGTAATGGTGGAGCATGTCCTACACGTAGCTGAATGGTTGTTTAGTTATGACTGCGCAGTACATTTCATCCAAAATTCAAGTAGATTCTTTATTTCAGTTTTTTCTGGCTTTTTATATTAACACCATTTTGTGGTGTCCACTCATAGAGCACACATAGCTCTAGGTTAAAACTATCTAATAATGTTTAATTTACTCTAATGGGTGTGGGCTTACATTAACATGGGCATAGAGTTGATTTAATTGCTTTTTATAGGCCACAGTTTTGCTGTTATGAAAGACCTTATAGTACATTACTGTCTGCTTAAAAAGCCTTACAACAGTGAGAACTACAGAAAGAAACTTAAACACATTGCTTTCATGTTTTTCCTCTAATCATACCATAAAAGACAAATATTTTCACTAATATATTTAGTATACACTTTCACATCAAATCACTGTAGTACATTAATTTCTTGTTCTCACATGTTCATGTTATTTAAAGTAAACATTAAACTATAAACAATGGGTTTTCGTCAGCAACACACAATCTCCTGCGTTTATACTGGCTCACTAATGGTGTAAAGGTCGTAAACCTGAGCCATTGGCCATAATATAAGTGGTGTCTTCTCATAGGTTGTGAGGTTACAAGCACAGCATTGATAGGCTGCCTCTGAAGGGTGTTAGGAAGAAGCCATCTGCTCCTGTTTATGGTTCATTAACCCCGCTACCCCTGGATAACCAGTCTGCCCCCACAGCAACAAGTAGTACAAGAGGCCTACTTAGATAGAAAAGATTATAACTGGCTAAGCTCTATTTCTGGTTCAACATGCCCCTTGATTCAATAATTTATCATTGAACAACAATAACTAGAAAATCCTTACCTTCCTAGAAGTCCGTAGGCATACAGTGAATCTGCCAGCAGTAATGTGATCTCTCCCTTCTGCATGGACATGACACACTCCTCCAGTGCCTAGAGGTGTCAAAACACAATGTGTCATTCAGATGACTGACTGAGTTTTTTAACATAATTACACTAAATGTATTTAAGTAAAACTTAATGTTGCACATTTCAATGTCCTTAATTCACTAAAAGATCTGATGATGAATTCCAAGTTTCAAGCATACTGAGAAGGGTCTGTGCAAGAAAAGGGGATAACTTGAAGGGGGCGTAACTCGAAGCAGGGGGTGTAACTTCAAGTTGTCCAAATCAGAGTCAAAATTACACAAGATGTCAAAATGAGAGGTTGTCGGCAAAGCTGTACCGGGAAAGATACAAGACTGTGTACAGAAACTCTGAACAGAAACATCTTCACGACACCCTGGATTAGCTTCTTAGCCTCTTTGCTAAATGTCGTGCCCCCTCTTGCTCCCCTTTCCTGTCTTCAAGCTATCCTGTCAGTTTTTTTGTGATCAAATTTGTTTGTTTTTTTTTACTTCTTTTTGTATACATTTAGTAATTACAAACAATTACAAACCATGAGCTATCCTCTCAATTTAAATCTATTAAAGCCCCAAAAAATAATAAAAAATGGTTTTAGTGATCCTTAACGCCACCGACATTACCACTAGCCTCAGCTGCACTTCATGTTTTGTACTAATTTGTATTCATTTTTTGAATATGTAAACATGCTAACACGCAAAACTAAGATGGCGAACATGGAAAACATTATACCTGCTTAACATCAGTTTTTTAGCATTGTCATTGTAATGTTAGCATGCTGACGTCAGCATTTGGCTCAGGCATCATTGTACTTGAGTTCAGCCTCACAGAGCTGCTAGCATATCTGTAGTTGTTTACAGTCTTTATTGATCACAATTAAAGTGTGATGTAATATGAGCGCTCTTTAGTGGAGAAAGCTACGGATAAAAAGTTGTTTACCTGGTTCACATCTCCTTCCCCGATTACAAAGACAAGCCTGCTGTCCTTCTCCACTACAGTGCGGTCCTCCAGGACACACTGCATCTTCACAGTAACTTCCTCGCCCCAGGCGGGGCTCGGGCGTGCGGGGATCTGGAATCCACCACTTTCTTCCTCAACAGCTGGTCCTCTGCGTGAGGAGAGAAGAGAAGGTCATGCAGAAGGAAGCTGGCTTAATCTGCTGGTTGTTGGTAAACACCTGCTCAGAAACAGCCACAAACATGCCGACCTGGAGCTCAGTCACGTTGTTGTCACTTTTGTTCTTTTATGGTTTCAATACAAAATTAAATATAACTTAAAGCTAAAAGGGCTGTATTCGAAATATTGAAAAAGCACCAGGCTGGGATTGCCTCCAAACAACTGTAACAGACAATTTCCCAATATTGAAATACCTATGGCTACATGCACTACCATTCACACAGGGCCGGACCGGCTTTCAAAACAGAGAAGCTTGGATGATAACAACACACACAGAAGGAGTGTGACTTCATTCTCTGATCAGGATGACATTAGTCCACTATATCTTTATATAGCAAATATTTGTTAGCTACTATAGGCTATTAATGTTCCGAATGTCAAGTACAGCCCCTTTAAATAAATGAGAAGCATTAGTTACTAATAAGTATCCTCACCTGTAATGTCCTGCCAATCGTCTGCCGCGAACAGCTCTTCAAAGGTGGAGGAAGTCCACTCCACCATCGCATATTCTGGAAAGAGACTCTCTGCTGAGCTGTCTCTCTCTAACACATCTTCCTCCATTGATCGGTCTTCGAATCGCACCATCTTCCAGCTGTTTGTTTTCTTCAGTTTCCTCCGCTCCTTGCATTCTTTGTCTCCACAAGATGTTTTTTTTATCTCAGTGCTTTTACTCTCTCCTGCGCAGCTCTCTGTTTCAGCCTGCTCTTTTACACTCAGCTCCTCGGCTTCCTCTGCAGGCCCACAGGGAAGCTTAGTGCGACTGTCCCCGTCAGCAAGCTCAGAAATGGCCTCCCTTAACTCAGGCTCTTTACCCTCCACTGCAGGGTTGTTACGCTCTTCACAACATGGCTCTGTCTCCATTATACTGCAGTCAGAGATGGACACCACCTGCATTAGCCTCCAAAAGTGATGATCCTCCTCGTCAAAGCCAATGTTCCACTTAGGTGCAGGTTAGTAGTTCTGTTGTTAACCAACTTCTGCTACTTACACTCTGTTATAACAAAGAAAATATCTCCATGATGCAATATTTACGAAAATCCATGTTGTGTTTCATTAAATCCAACTCAGAATGCATCCCTAAATCCTGGCTTTATCTACAGTAAAAAGCCTTGTCCCAACTGCAGCTGCGTAATTTCTGCAGTTCTGTTGCACTTTGAACTCCTCTTACTCCTACTTGTGTCCTTCTTAGTCTACATAGTCTAGTCATATGGCAGCAACAAAAAATGATCAATGTAAAGAAACTGTGCAACGCAACAAAGCACTCCCAGCTAGCAGGCTTGTGCAGTGGTAATCTGCAGGATTAGAAGAGAAAAACCTAATCTGCCAGAACGTCTGTAAGCTTCTTAATGACTTTACCGTCGTGCCCCACAACACAGTGTCCATAAATGCAATCTACCAATAAGATCTTAGGAGATACAAGCTATAACTTTGAGTTACATTGGGAGATTTTTATTTTCACTTTTTAAGAAACCTGTAGGCTATAAAATTCCACTAGATAACAGATTAAACACAATGTTTTTATGGTGTAAAACATTTCACATGTGTATAATTTATTTGGGTAGATTCACAATTATTCTTCAAGCTGTAAATATTGCAACGTTTTTAACGCATGAGGGTCATTAAATGAAGTTTGTTTTTTTTCAGGTTCATTGAGAACCTAAATTATACATTTTCTGATCTTAAAATAAAGATAAATGCTAAACTACTATTTAAGTATTTAACTAGGAAGAGTTTCTTCTCTTGATTGGTGCATATTTATGTTCAGCGGAATACGACTCAGATGTAAAAACAACTATGGTATTTTAAGACATTGAGCTAGCTGGTTTTAAGTGACAATTTTAGGAAAAATTAGGTTTATATACTAAACTTTTAATGAGATTCATCTCATAATTGAACACTGCGCCATACATTAATTTAAAATCTTAAGTCTTCTAGCCCAAAGCCAGCTATGCTACTTAAAAACATCCACTTGCTTACTGAGGTTAATAACGGGATTGACTGTCTGTCTGTAGATTTGATCAAGAACCATTCATCTGATCAACTTAACACTTGGCGGGTGTATTGCTGAGCACCCAAGGAAGTGCAGAGTTGAGTGTGAGCTCTTGAGATCTATGGGACATGTTTATTAGGCCAGGTTTTAACGGATACTGCACTAGTTGCTTGAAATGTCTGACTGTTATTAAAGCTCCCATGGCATGAAAATATCATTTTATGAGGTTTTAAGAGTTCCCCCAGCCTGCCTATGGTCCTCCAGTGGCTAGAAATGGCAATAGGTGTAAACCGAGCCCTGGGTATCCTGCTCTGCCTTTGAGAAAATTAAGATGATCAGATCTGGAATCTTGCCACTTATGAGGTCATAAGGGGCAAGGTTACCAACCCTTTCTCTGCTTTGCCTGCCCAGAGAATTTAGCCCACCCATGAGAGAAAGAGACATCATGGCTTTCAAACGAGCAAAGTGGCAGTTGTTACATTTGTAGACCACTTCAAAGTTATTGATCTCTTCATGTTTTACCAAAAGGAAACAAAATATAAATTATCACACATCAAGTATTTGTCAGTCATGTCACTGCAGGAGCAGAACTAGACTAATGTAATACTGATAACAGTTAGACAGAAAAATCCTCCCAGCTATATTGTAAATAAACACTGCATTAGTGACTGTGAAGCTTCTTTAATTTAATCCACAGCCAATGCGGAAATCAATGTAAGTACATTTCCAGGATATAGCCTGAAATCCGGTGCGATGTCCCTCACCTTCCACTCTCTGTGTGTTGCCGTTCTGAAAACAACAATACTTGGAGCTAGCAAGTTACACGCTGATAATGGCTTTTTGAAGAAAATTTGGATCGTGCCATAAGGCAGACCTACTTGGTTCGGGGAATGATTGTAAAGATTTATTAACTAGGACGTTTTGGGGCTGATTGGTGGGGATTGCTGTGGATGGACTACAAAATGCAATACACTGGTAAGAGCAAATTATATTTATTCATGTGTTCAGCTAATTTAAATAGCTCATGTTGGGTGAACAGGTCATTTAATGTTGTATGTGGCACTTTCTTTTTCTTTTTGCAGTTTCTTTCTTTTATGCACGCCAAACGGTCAAGCTTTGAGTTTAGGAGCTCTGGCTTCATACCTTAAGCCTGCTATCAAAAATTTGGAAATTACTTTTGATTGCAACATGAAATTTGACAAACAAATCAGCAATGTTGTTAAAAGGAGCTTTTTCCAGCTTTGCCTCCTGGCTAAAGTTAAGCCTTCCCTTCTAGAAAAGGAGATTCATGCTTTTATTAGTTCAAGGTTGGATTACTGTAATGCTCTTTATGTTGGTCTGAAGCAAACATCCATCTCCCGTCTTCAACTTGTGCAAAATGCTCTGGCTCGGTTTTTGACAATTACATCTAGACGTGCACACATCACTCCCGTTCTCTACACCCTACATTGGCTTCCGGTGCATTTTAAAATCGGTTTCAAGATTTTGTTTGTTTTCAAATTTGTCCAAGATTTTAACCCTGCGTAAGCACAACTGGTCCTTGCACTCTTTAAATCAACTGGTCTTAGAAGTCTCAAGGTCCAGGTACAAAAGGTTGAGGTTGCTGTCCCGAGACTACAGAACAAGTTACCCCCTGATATTCGCAGATGTAGCTCTTTTTAGGTACAAACTCAAAACCTATTTGTTTAGAATGGCTTTTAATACCTAGTAGTGGTGTGACAATTTCTGTGGTTTCTATGTAACCTTTTCTGATTTTACTGTTTTCTATGTTTCATTCATTTTTGTGTGATACATTGTTTTATTCTTGGTTCCTGATGCAAAGCACTTTGGATACCTGCTAGTTCCTTACTAAAGTGCTATATAAGTAACAGATGATTGATTGATATAATGTATATTGCTACTTCATGATCTAAATACTTCTTCCACCACCGACTATTTGTTCTGTGTGTGTGTGTGTGTGTGTGTGTGTGTGTGTGTGTGTGTGTGTGTGTGTGTGTGTGTGTGGGCCCCGCCCACAGCCTCTCTCCTCAGTGACGTAACAGGCAGTATGTCGCCAATAGTCTTCAGTTGTAGAAATGGCAGCGCTGAGACAGGAGCATCGGTATGGGCTCTCCTGTGGCAAAATCAACAAAAACACCCCGAATCAAACTATTTATCACGTCAAACTCACTGACACTGCAATACGGACCCTCGAAGCCTACCAGAATCTGAAGGTAAGAAAAATGATCGGGTTGAACTTTGGAGCTTTTGTGTTTGTGTGTGTGTGTGTGTGTGTGTGTGTGTGTGTGTGTGTGTGTGTGTGTGTGTGTGTGTGTTAGCTATATTTTCATTTTCTCAAATCGCCGACCAACTCAGGGAACTGTATAATCATTGGGAAACGCAGCGTGTCCTTCCCTTTTTGTAGAAAAAGTAAAGTTTATAGTTCAGCAGCTCAAATCTCATCGAGAGAAACGTTGGTGGCTGATAAATGTTGGTTTATTTTGGCTGTTATACAGTAGAAGGCTAAGCTTGATTTATCGTGATCATAATAACAGGCAATTCAATAGGCTTAAGAATGAAGGGATTTCATTAAATTCCCCTATAAGCCCTCAGTAAAATGTGCAGAAATGGGGAGGCTCAGGCTATTTTAAGTTGTGCATGTCTGCTTGTTTACCAAAGCGTCATCTGCCGAAATATCAAAAGACATTGAAGTTCACATATGACAGAGGTTTGTGATTATGCTTTGATCTTATAAAAGTCTGCTAATTTCTCTGCTTTTTGCATTTTGAAATTAATTATTAGGACCGAACATAAATGAGTGTCGGTCATTAAATGAAAAAAAGAAAAAGAAGAAAAAAAAAGAGTTTCGCTCTCGGGAATAAATTAATGAACAATCAAGCAACTTCCACTCTGAATCCGGAGACGGTTATATTGCTTTTATGGTCCATTAAAAAGACCGAGATAATTTAGTCTATCCAAATGGTCTTTCCCAGAGCAATGGTTGATAAAACAGTCAGTCCCACAGTTATGACTTCAGTTGGAGGCTCATTTGTTTTGGGTTCAAAACTATAAGTAGCCTATATTTGCGTGTGCCTGGGCCACAGTAAAACTAGACCTGGATGTGGGACCCAGCTAGTCCGCATTGGGCTTGGTGGCAATGCTCAACAACTTGTCGCTGGGCTCTTGTGTATTATTGTGTTTTGCCCTTTACACGCCTGGAAGCCCGTCTAGCTCTGGAGCTCATTGGTCTGTGAAGCGGAGTAAACTCCAGAGCTCATACAGCTTGACAGCTTCCTCCAGGCCAAAGCAGGCAGGCAGGAGAAGTTACTGTAAAACTTATCCAGACCAAGTCAAATACCACCCCAGAAAATACTGTTTTAGATCGCTGGTCTCCCACTGTGGTGTGGAAGATTTTGTTCTCAACCTGAAAAGATTTGATTTATTTATGATTTTCATGTCTGTGTTGTGGGTGAGGAAGGGGGCTTGGTAAAAGTGAAATGAACTGAGCCTTGATATCAAAAGGGCTGCAATTAATAATTTTATTAATAATTTTATTTTAGTATGAGTAGACCTAAATGTTTGGTCAATAAAATGTCAGAAAATAAAGAAGAAAAAAAAAATCACAATTACACAAATTGAAATTGAAATTGAAACCTAGCAAATATTCCTTATTTACATGTCAGAAACAGTGAATCTTTGCCACTTTTGCTAAAAATAAATAAATAATTTAATCAATTGATTATCAAAATAGTTTCAATAGGGGCGTCCGGATAGCTCAGTTGGAAGAACAGGTGCTCATATTTCAATGTTTACACCTTGATGTAGTGGGCCAAGGTTTGACGCGAACCTGCAGTCCATTGCTGCATGTCATTTCCCTTCTCTTTCCCCCTTAATTTCCTCAGCTGTCATGTCAACAAAAGCCTAAAAAGGCCCAAAAAATAGTTTCAATAGTTTAACTTTCTGTTGATCATTTAATCGTTTCACAATTTCAAAGCTAAAGTTCTTCCCTTCAAACATTTTGTTTTGTCCAACCAACAATCAAAAACCCAAATATATTCAATGTACTATTGTGGCAGAAAACCAACAAATATTCACATAAAAAGTCAGGACCAGTGAATTTGTGGCACTATTTTAAAGGGGAACTATGCAGTTTTTTTAGTTTAATTTTCCTTAACTGAACAGCTTCGGCGTCATTGAAATGGTTATATCCATCCATCCATCCATCTTCATCCGCTTATCCGGTATTGGGTCGCGGGGAAATGGTGGTGAAATGGTTATAGGACTTTTTTTTTCTTTCTTTTTTTAAGAGTTGAATGGTAGTCGTTTCACTCCCCCTTAGCCCCTGTGAGCGGAAAAACCACCCTTGGCCTCAGTGTCTCAAAGGATCGTGTGAGATCAGGTCTTGCCATGTAATGTACTTGCTTCATGGCACTGCACACAGAAACTGGCTAACAAGGTAGTAGTAGTTTTCACACTATCGTCATGGCTGAGCCGGCAAAAAAGAAGCGTAAAGCTAGGAAAGCAGTGTTGGAGGAACAGAGAAAGAGGAAGCGGCAGAGTTACTGATCGAGGAGTGAGACACAAGTTAACATAGGAGCTGCCAAATATCTATTCTGAAGCTGTAGGGGTCGCTCTATAGAGAAACCTGTGAGCAAAAAGCAAGAAAACAGCAAAGAAATAACCCAAACTGCATAGCGCCCCTTTAAAGTAACTACAAAGAACTTTCATGTTGTGTTGATTTTGGCGGCCTCTAACACTAGGCTTCAAAAGTGGTAACTTAGTGTTTTCCATGTGCACCGCTCCCTCGTGTTGTGAGGATCTTGATCTGGCTAGCGTGTGAAGCGAGTGCCAGCAAAACGCAGCTTATATTTTTATTGTTTTTCCATTTGAAATAGCTGTTTGCAGGATGCATATTGATGAGGTAATGTCTATGGCTATGTAAGACTAATAACTGCATTGTGCCGATGGTGAAACAAAATAAACTTTTTATTTTAGCCACCACCGTCAATTAATTTTTTTTGATGTAAAACCATGTTTCACAATGTATTAAATAGACATATTACATACCTGTCTAGGACGAAGAGGGGAAGGTTAACTTGTTTTAACCCTGTGCTCCATTAATGTCCGTTTTAGCTTTCTTATGTTCTTCAGTCAATAATGGTTTGCTGATTCTGCCCCAGCTTTAGCCATAACCACAAAATTTAACATCAAAAATAAAAATTCTCTAGAGAAAAATCTTCTCCTGCTTCCTTTTAACATACTAATCACTACCAAGCATTGCCTGGGAAAATGTCTTCCGTTCTGCGTGCCGTAAATCTTTTTGTCTGATTTGCGGGGAATCGGACCCGGGGGCACGCATTAAGAATATCTTATAGACATAGCCAGTCTTCTTGCTGATGGTCTCATTTGCCGTAATGTAGTTTATATAAAAGGCATCAGTATTTTATTTTACTTTAATAAATGACTTAAATGATTCATTTAATTTAAAAAAAAAATAGCTGATTTATTTTCTGTTGATCCTGTAATTCATTAATCTGTTTCACTTTCTAATAAGGCACTCTTCAAAGGTTTTATTATTGTAGGCCTAAGTAATGGTTCCATCCAACTCTTGGGTTGCCAGGTTGTTGCCAAATTTTGTTAATTCATTAATAAGAACTCACGGGTCTCTCATTCTCTTACAAGCTAGGGAAAGGGATTTTTCACAACATGGCAACACCAAAAATGAAATTCTTATTAATGGATAATAACTCATCTTTTATAAAGCTATTAGTGACAACTTATAGAGCCTTCATAAAAGGTGCCCTTTTAGAAAGTGTAAAAAATAAATTAGCAAATTTATTCAGCTTCAATAAATACAAAATATAAATATTTAAAATAATCATATACAAAAATAACCTGCTTTATTTTCCACATGTGATAAATTCTGATAACATAACTTCTGATTTAGCCCTACGGCTGTGTTGTCACAAACATTATGTGCTTTAATATTTATTATTCCATGTAATATTAAAAGCTAACGGATGATGAAGAAAATCACAACAATACTCTTCAATAGGGAAGACATTTCCCCAAGCCATTAATAATAAATTAAGAGCGCTGTCCATCACGAGCACCGCTGTACTTCACAGATAATTGTCTCCATCTATTAACTATGTATCATGTTGCCTCAAAGGCAGATATTTTGTATGATTTTAATATTTCTTTATCGGTTGGGGGAAAGAAACAATATTATGTCCTGGAGCTTAAGCCAGGTACACCGTGGTCTTGGAGATCAGTACAGTATGTAGGGCTTATAAAAAGTACATTTAAAAAAAAAAAAATTTATAATTGGTTTCAAAAGTAGATTTGTCTTTCTTGTAGAATTTGTTGCAGCTTTTATTTTTCTAACCATTTAGAAGGGGAATCAGCTGAAACACACAAACATGCCACAAGCAACATTTTCTGTAGACTATAGATTGATTAATCACACGCATTCCTCTAAAGATTAGGGTCAGAAACACCTGAACTGTAGACAATGATGGAAATGGCAATTATGGCAACGTTTTGGCGATTAATGAGGAAAATTTACCAAGCCTTGTCTCATCAAGCCAGACTGCTGTTATCTAGAGAAATCCACTAAGCAGAGTGGGAACAATGGCAATGTATTTTTTACTCATAATGTATGAGCTGTCCATTAGATTTTACATGATTCCTGAATCATTGACCACTTTCTTGGTTTTCTCTGTCTCTCCTCAGGCATCACTATCAAATCAGCCAGCGATTTGCTTCAAGGGGAGCCAGGGGGTAAGATGTTTTGCATACTCTCCCTAATGCCTCAGAAATTGAATGCTCTAATTAGTTCTGATTTGCTGTAGAGCACACTTGTGACAGTTCCTCTGCACAACTTATTTGATTCTTAAGCATTGAATGAGCAATTGCATGCATCCACAAAGAGGTCAAAAATCCACCAACTGTCATTCATTTGTGGGGTTTTGTTGCCTTGGACTGTTTTCTTTCTTAAAACTGAAAGATCCAATAATCAACGAGTAGAATATGATGGCTTTGAATACACCAGAGCCCAAAGCCTGAGGAAAAGGTATCATTCAATTGCTCAGTTATACTATGTTGTTTCAAATATCCTGGACTACATATATATGCAGAAAAAAGTACATAATATACAAAAATACTTGGCACTGAAAGCAAGAGGGCATTCCTGTGAAGCGTAAAGAAAGATGCCTGTGTCCGGCCAGATTAGCCGGGCCACTATTACACCCTCTCTGGCTCTGCCTGCTAGGCTACTACATATTTACCACACAATCGGCCCTGTCTAAAAGGAGCTGTTCTAATCCCTGCTAGAGCCGATTGCATTGACGAAAGTGACTTTGCTGTGTACACAAATGCCAGCCCTGTGTGCTCACACAGACCCTGGAAGCCCTAATACAGGGTACGCTATACCCCCAGGCTGCTAGCCAGGTTACTGGGTCAGGCTTGCAACTGGGGAGGCTTTGTTCAGGGAGGGGGAGGAGGTAGGGGGGTGGGCGAACTCCAGGGAACCCCCATGTCTCCATGCCTGTTGTCTGTACAGTGCAGACATGAAAGATTTGAAATACAGGAATGATACATGAGCGGTGGAATGTATAGGCAAGGCGCAAAATATGACCAAAACACAAATAGTACATGTAAACATGTAATGAAACATCTGTAAAACGAGCTGCAGATTAACTTACTTATAAGAGTCTTTCTGTGAAGAAATGTTAAGTGAGAGCAATTTAAGTGTTCTTTAATCACTGAATAGGATTTGGTGATTATATCTTGGTTGGAACATTACATATTCAAATTGCTTTGCGAAATTCAAGCAAGGGCTCCCTCCCCCTCTGACAATAGTCCCAGAGCTGGACGATTGGGCATTAATGAGGTAGCTGCAACCATTGGTGGTGGTGGGGGAGGCCAGATTAAGCCGTTAGTGGGGGGAGGATGTTGGTGAACATGGCAGTCAGGCAAACAACAGACAGAGGATAACCAGTATCTGTGTCTCCAGGTTGGCGGTTTAAAGCATCACAGATTTTTTTTTTTTATTTGCTGGAGCTCATCCCTTCCCCAAAAGCAGCACAAGCTTGAAGAGGTCATGTGTGGCAAGTGAGGAGATTTGTGTCCACTGACAGTTGCCAGCTGTACAGCTCCATCACACAAGCAACTGCTTCTCTCTGATCTTTGTCCTCACTGGCTCATGTCACACTACCTGTAAAGGGGCACTTCCAGGGCCACAAAAACTAGAGGAATTCTTCAAATCACTGTCCTGGCTTCATTCCAGGGCACAGCGGTATCAGGGGCCAAAGCTGCTATCGAGAAATAGCATGCTGAGGTTTTGGGCTGCCTTTCTCTTTGACCCTGCGGCATTTAGCCCTACTATTGTAAATTGTCTGCCAAGCTTGTAGTCATGCAATGAAAGACACACACTCTCAGATGCCCCTGAAACTAGTGTTCAAGGCAACTGGGAAACTCACACATTACAATAAAAAAAAATCTGCTATTTTTACTTGCCTCTATAAGGTATAAACAGACTTAAAACTGGATGATATTGGAGGAAATGAAACTGAAAATGAATGGGTTTGCTAAATAACTAGTGTCTGTAGAAGTGAAAGAAAATAAAACAAAAGGGGAGACTGTGATGCAACTATAATAGTACAGTACAACAGAACAGTAGACAGATACTCATTTTTCACATTTACTAAAAGCTGGAAGTTGAAAAGAAATTAGATTTCTGGATTACTTTGAAAAAATAATCAACAGGGATTACGGTAAGGAATATATTCAGAGTTGGTCTGAGTTCCCATGGCCAGGAATTTTACATCCAAATGCTTATTTTCCTTGGCCGGCAAAACTATCTGCTTGTTGGCATGATCTATATCCATTTAGTAAGAATGAAGCTTGCATTTAGTTCTTATTTATTAGATCCAGGCTGCAGGGCGCATATTGATTGGAAATGTGTTGTACCCATTGTTACAGTGCTTGCTATTTAAAAGCACATACTTCTTGATATATCCACTCACACTTCTGTATGGGTTAGTGAGCACTGTATCTCACCTACTACATTGCAAAGCTGTGGCATACCTTTGACTGGTTCAGTATTATTGTGTACCACTGAATTATAAACTTTATGAGTGTAATATTGCCATAGGAAATGTGGACATTACATTTTAATACTCTGTGCTGTGTCAGGTGTGACATTGGTTTAATTTCCTCCTCAGTTCATAAAAGTTGCCAGAGTAATTGTTTTTGTTTATGGCCCTGTCTGTACTTATGTGCACAGCTGTCACATAAAGGCAACGGTGTTGGGATGAGGGGAATGACGACTGTGACTGAAGGCTGTGCTTCCCCTGGGCTCGCTCCCGCCGGCCCTCTTGATTATTTTTGCCATTTCACCCCATGCCTTGGCTGAGTCCTTGGGAGACATCAGGGCCTCTATCTCACACACGGCTGCTCCGAGTCTACCCCCCCACCACCACGCCGCTTTGCTTCGCCTCCCGCTCGCACTGCAAATAAGCTTTTGCAGTGTGTGAGTGTGTATGTACACATCTTTTTTCTGGAAGCTAATTAGAATAACAATAACAGGAATGTGGTTGGAGAGCCGTCCTCTCCCAGTGGCATAGCAGTGAGAGGGAGAGTTGTCCCACGTGTTTCTGAAAGGGCACACGCCGCTCTATTCATCCAGATGTGTTAAGCAAGGCAAAAGTCTCTGTGTTCTCGCTCGTCTGAGGCCCACTGTGTTTATGCAGAGCTAGTTGGCCTTAGGATCTTTGGATCATAGAGTATATTTTAGGAACCAGCCTCATGAGATTCTGCATTTAAAGAGGACTTTTTTTTTTAGTTAGCTCCTCTGTCATTACTCAGTTTTTTGCTTCAACTGAAGAATTTCGAAGGATGCCATGGTGACTGTGGCAGTGTATTAGTAGAGTATTTTATGGGTGCTGTAAAAGATCAGAAATCACTGGCACAAACTGTGCATGCAGTGTGACTAAAAGTGGCAGTATATATAGTGTATAGAATATGCCAGAATTAGAAACCCAGTGAAGCACACGCAGACTCGTGGTTCTTGTTGTGGCTTTGTATTGTTTGTTTACATTCCAAGCTAATCTGGTACCATTAGGAAGAAAGATGTCCCCAACACTAGGAAACTGGAAATAGCAGCGAGAAAAAACTCACAATAACACAGGCAGTTTTTAAAAAAAAAGTGACTGAGGGAATATGCTAATTTAAATAGTGCTTGATTGGTTGTTAAGTTTAGGATCGATATCCAAAAACTCAAAGCCTTAAAAGATTCAATTTGGACAACCATACTATTATTAAATAAAAAGGCAACAAATAGGAAATAGGAGATGCTGTTTCATGAGGAAATGCAACAGACAATGTGATGTTTTAGACTGATAAATGTTTGGATAGTAGAGCTTCTGTGTGCTTATTTACAACCAAAGGCTATATAGGATCAGCATCAGAATAAAAAAATAATGGCAAATTTAAAAAAAATGACTAAATATTAAAAAAATGTATGACTAAATATCTAAATATAAAATGTCTTGTTTATATGGAGATCCTTGGTGGTTGTGTCCAATCAGAAAATTAACTACTTAATACATTTTACAATTTTATTTTTTATTGTGTTGTCAGAAAAGTCTCTAGCTACATAATATTCACATATTTCACAATGGTTCTTTTTCAGCAAAACACTCGCAAAATCGTATCCATCTATTAAGAGAACTAAGCCTACGTTTGCCATATAAATAGGTTTAAACCAGGAATCATTAAGATCTTGAAATATGTAGAGGATTATAAGATAGGTTACCAAGTAACTTCTGATGAATGTTAAAATACAACTGTGCAAAGCTGTCAATTATTAACCATCCAAAAAGTCCTTTGGTATTGTAAAAAGAAAACAAAGTTGAAAATAACAGTGTCGGGACAGGCCTCTTAGGAGTCTTATCACAAACATTTTGTTCTTGGATTTAAAAATGCAGCACAACAGGATATGACCAACACTAACATAGCAAGTAAGCATGAGCAGTGTTGTTGTGTAAAGTAGTGAGGAAGCTTAACCCCAAGAGCTTGAAACCAACACCAAAAAAGCTATCGCTTAACCTAAAGACAGAAAGATTTTACAGGCTTATATAATCCTTGCCTAGTGTGCCTATATATCAAAAGGGGCATTTAAGTTTTCTATCAATTCTACTTATTATGTTTTTCATAAGCAAAGGGGATAGTATTAAACTCATAAAGCAAATTACTTGAACATAAAAAACCTGTCTTTTCTTACACTTGTTACTTGTGTTTGACAGTTCAAGCACATTGAGTGCAATATTTGGCTCACTTCTTAAATCCATGCCACCTGATTTTATAGTGCATTCCATTTACCTTGAAATTCGGAAGCCAGAGCTGGGAATGACGTCACACCCGAGTTGAATGTGTTCCATTCAAGTTGGATTTTTCACTGGCTCTAGCCAGGGTTGTTGTTGTTGTTGTTGCTGCTGCTGAACGTTTCTGATTTAGTGAGACACAAATAACACAAGTGCTAATAACTGTAAATTACGTCAGCTTTAATAACTGTTGATGCATGGACATCCATGTTGGATTTTGAGTTTGGGGTACTTTGAGGTTGTCTGAGTTCCAAGCTTGGAAATTTAAGGTCAGGGGACCTGTTTCCAACTTTGACCTTGGAAAATCCGACTTTGAGTACAAATGGAACACACTATCACACACCACATCTTGGTGCATGTTTTGGATTTCCCCGTCTTTCTCCAAGTTTTTTCTGCAAGTTAATCAGGTTTGAACATACTTTCCAGTGCACAATCTGTGAATTGTTAAAGGATTACAGGCTGCCTGCTTGCGTGGAGAGAAAAGTCCAGTAATGGGAATATAGCGCAACGCTCTAATTGTTTTGTGGGATTGCTCCAGTGAAACAGGCTAGGAATCAACAAGGCAAACACATTACTGATGTCAGTGCATCTGAGGTCTAATAACCAGCGGGTAAAGGGAATTTTCTAACTTCCAAACACTGGCACAATCTAATGCAAATTAGGCCAGGTTTAAATGGGGAAATCCATTTACAGAAAAATTTGAGTTTTTGTTTACATATTGCAAATAGAGGAAGCATTGGCCTAACACTTAACATAGGCTTTAAAAACCTCCGTCCCTCTGTGTATAAAGAGGAAGGCACCTACAGTGAGGAGGGGTGGAGTGTCGGGGGAGGGGAGACGAGGACTGTTTGTTGAGGTTGACAGATAAGCCCCAGCCTCTTGGAAAAAGACTGATTCTGCTTGGCATAACAGGCAGTACCTTGGGGGATGCTCGACAGTTGCCCATCCCCACACTAACTCCCGTCAGTCCCCACCCCCCTTCTTTTGCTTTCCTGTCTCTACCAACCCCCCTCGATGAATGGATCCACCACACAGGAACCACCACATCCAGGCTCACTCAAAGCCTGATTAAGACCGAGGTGATGTCACATGTTTCATTTTAAACAAATGAGTCACAGTGGGATTTTTGATCATACTGTACATAGCTTGGGTACAGTGAATATGAATAATTAATGCGACCCTTGTGATTCTCTGAGACACTGCACTTGTCTGAATCTGACACTGAAACATGGCTAACAGTTCAATGTTTAGTACCGTCAATGCCTAAACTTGTGGAGTGGGCTACATTATATGATGTATTAGGTTAACTTTGCACTAACATAACTAGACATAACTAAACATAACTAAATAAAGAGGAACAAACACACTTGCACCAGCCAGGATCCATCCACCTCTTCTCTGCTGAGTTACTCGTCACATTCCTAAAGGAGGACTATTTAGGACCATCCCTCATGCACCAGCTCTAGGAGCTACCACCACCCACCCTCCCCTTCCCTTCCCTCCTTCATACACACCCAAACCCCCAATCCCTCCCATTACCCTCCAACAACACACAGCCACACGTCTCCGCTGTTCATGAATAATCCAGGCGGGCCGACAGGCCATTGCACTCAGCTTTGTGGGGGAAGAAGATAGAACAAAAGATGGGCAGCTCAGGGAGCAGATATGGCTGAGTAGGCTCATATGAGAAGACAATGGTAACTAGTGTCAGTACAGACAGGGGCAGGAGGCAAAGACTTCTGAGTAAATCACATATCCAGGCGCCTGCTCCCATCTCACTGTTGCCATGCCAAATACCAGAGCTGGGAACCTTGCCATCTTGCAGAGAAATAGAAAAAGGACAGACAGAGAGAAAGAGAGAAACTATCCTCATCTTTCTGTGCAGATGTTTGGCTTGCAAAAGCCTAGGACTGGGGCAAATGTCTTTAGTGAAGCTATTTTTTCCTTCCTCACCAAATAGCAGGGTTAAGAACTCTGTTTAACCTCATCAAAGATGAACAGTTTAAACATGCTTGGGGAGTTAAAGATTAAGTTTTACAAGGACATCACTGATGGTGTCCTTTGTCCTTGTTCAACTGCTGAGCCCCCTGCCAAGATTTACTGTTCCAGTCCAGTTCACCCCTTACAACAGCTTGAAAGTATTTGACATCTCCAAACACATAGACCATGGAGTAGCAGATGTGGCTGAGTCAGGGCCACAGAGGCAGTTATTGTATCAGCCCGTACGCCCCATGGGGGGCTGCACTGACAAGTTGTTAAGGATTGTCGTTCTGATGCCATTTGGTTGCTCTGACTGTAACTGTCCAACAACTAAACTTGACTCCTATCGAGATATCAGGCGGCGTTACTGCACACAGCTCACACTGCTCAGTGTTTCTTTTGTGAAGCTGTTTAATTTTATTTAGCTGACACATGTTAATAGTGCACCCTGATGATATTATTCCATTAAGCTTTTTCTTCAGTGTATTAATCATCAGATTAAAGGATTTACACAATTATAATGTGAATACTATGGAGCATAAGCAATTTAATGAATTATTTCTCATGGTTCTAAGCTGGACAAATAATGTTTATCTCCATAATTATTAAGAATTCTTAAAGCAGGAATAGAAAATTCAAACTATACATCAGACAATATTTGAATTACACTGAAAATATAAGTATCATACATTTTTAATTATTACAGTGGCATAATATTTTTCTTAGTTAAAAGAACTTTTTTGAGCGTTTTTCATACTTGTCTCTTTAAGTCAAAGTGAAGGGTCATTAGCAGTATTCAGCTGGAATACTAAAACATTATCACCATCTTAAAAGTATGCGGACGTAAATATAATTGAATGTAAGCATCTAATGGTTAAAAATGCACTTTAAACCAACTTGCTGTCACAATGCTTGTAAAAATGCAGTCTGAGTCATGTGTCTTTTACATGGATGTGTATACATGACTCATCAGTCCTGACCTTAGAGTGGTGTATGAGCACTCTAAGCTAAGCTATGAGCTGTTATTAGCTGTGTCTGAACTCTGTTAGCCATTTTGACAACTTTTTTCCTGTGTGAACTTAAATTAAACTTCATAAACTTACCATTATACTTATGTTGAGGTTGAGTTCAGTGTCTTTGTTTGTTCATTGATGAGAGTACATGGTGACTGATAATAGTCTCTTTCTGTTAACGTCAAGCCTTAACCAACCAACCATCAGCTAAATATCTGACCTTACTCCCTTGCAAGTGCCCTGTGGGACACACGCAGGCGCGCACGCACGCACGCACCCACCCTCAGGGGATCTGACCGCAGCTATAGAGATGTCTATGACTCAGCGTCTCTATGTAAATCTACACCTACTACGTGACTGACAGCAGCTTCAGTATCACAAACCTGTCGGCACAAGTGTCACTGACTACACATATGAAAAGTCAGAGTTAATTTCATCAGGCTGGGTGGGATGTTAATAACATTGGCCACCTGCATCAATTGGCTGCAATGTTTAGTGTATTCTGCTGTCACTGTTCAAAGCTGTATTCTGTAAACCTTGATCAGACTACGGCAAAGTAGATGAGTTGGTTCCTTTTGTTGGTTTGCGGTGAAAATGTCATTGACTGACAAGATAACATGATGGTGAATTTGTTATTATCTGACATGATAAATATAATAAACAGCAGACTCAATAGCAGAATAAGGAGAACATCTCTAACCATGATACACACACAATTTTTAGTGTTTCACCACCACCCCATAGATGGAGACACTATAATAATAATAATAATTATATCTTAATTAATAAAACATTATGGATTTGAACTTTAAGTGTTTTCACCATTGAATTCAGACCAATAAAGTAGAACAATGTAACTTTTGAAAGAAGAAATAATGCATTCTTCCTCTTACAAATGAAAACTGGAACACAGGCAATAAAACACACTGTTGCTCAATGCAAGGTTCATGTCAGGCTACAGCGTAGGGTCTGTAACATACAGTACATACCTAAGTAGGTATGTTACAGACCCTATGCTACGTAGATTTGACGCAGAAAAATAAATCAAGATTGACTTGAACTGGTATGACCTGTAGCCATGAGGTGGCTCCATTAGCCTGACTGATACTGGAATTTTTGATGCCAATATCGATATTTCTGTACTGTCTTTGTTATTGGCCAAAATATACCATAACATTTGGAATTAGTTTATGAGTCAAATATATCAGTTTAGCTCTAATGGCTTGTTATATTGCTATGTAACTGACATTACTGACTCAGTTTGTTGACTTATAGACTGAATAAGTTTTACAGGTGCTGGTATGAAGATTTTGTTACGTGCGAATAGTGCCAGGCTAGTCGTTTTCCTGTCTTTGTGCTAAGCTAAGCTAATTGGTTGCTGGCTGTAGCTTGTTTCAGACAAAAAAGTTGTATCAATCCTCTTAACTAACTCTGGGCTCGGATTTTCTAAAAAAAATATACTTGTAAAAAACTATTTTTACAAGTATAAGTTTAGAATCTCAGCTTTTTTTGGCTGCAAATTTGTAAACCTCATGTTAGATAGACAGGCTCTCCTTAAGAAGTCAGAAACTGGGAACTCATGAGTTAAATGACATATGGTTATGTAGCTTGAGAAGGAAGCTGCGAATAAAACAGGGGCGACCTCTGAACAGTCTGACCTGAGTGACATTGATTAGAATTAGAATGTAAAGTGTGCACGGTGGCATGGACAGGGCTGACAGGCAAATCTAATGCATGGCTGGAGGGGGCTCATACTGCTGCCATCGATTACAAGAGGGGACGTGGTGGCACTATTGCGATGCTAAATGTAAATGTGCGCTCTCCTCACGTCACAAGCTAGCTTTTGTTTAGCAGGACTCATTTTAAAATTAATTCAAATGCAGTCCTACATGCCTTTCTCTACGTCAGTAACCCCATTTTAGTGACTTGTTGCTTCTAATTTTGGTCAAGGCTCCTACTACTTTACTCTCTGAAAGTAATAGGTCCTGAGGACACGGCTTGCCTCTTGTCCCTGCTCACTTTGATGCTTTTTTGGTTGATCGTCCTTAATTAGCGTTAAACCCAAAGTAGACATATGCAGGGCTCCGCTCTACCACTTTATGTGAACGGTCAGACATAAATAGGTCAGAATTAATGGTCAGCTGTGTGTCTGAAGTGTTCATGGCCTTGTGGGCTGCTTTGTGTTTTGTGCTGACATGGGTGGGCTTGTGCACATGAAGGAAAGCTGGAGGCTGATGGGGGTGGGGTGAATGGCATGCTTTAGGTTTTAGAAGGAGGAGGGGTCTTGAGGAGAGGAGCTGTTCATTGGCTTCGTGCTGCATGACTGGGCATTTGTGACAGCTATAGTCCTGGCTGCCACATCAGCCAGGGACACTGTGCTTTCAGCCAGGCAGCTTATAATCAATCACTTACGACTGATAACTAAAGAGGCAGCTTCAAGTCCACCTGACTGAAATTTGTTGCAGTAATAAAGTGCCTGTGTGCTTTGGCCAAAGGTAGTACCACAAGGTCTGCTTAAAAAGGAAGCAAAAGAGAAGGGAAATTTGAGCTTCTGCAGCCATCTCGCATTAAGTACTGCTCATCAGTAACCAAGCACATATACATGCTTGTAATGGACGGTTGATAATTATCAGGCTTCTGTTCAATCTAGGACATTCCATTTTTTAGACTGAAATAGAAAGCGAGTTGCTGCCAAATGTGTTTTAAAGGATGTATTACCTGTTGGTTAATGACTTTCTATGTTGAACTGTCCTCTTAGAGAAAGTAGGTTTTTGGGTCATTTTATGTAACAGGTTTCTGACAGAGATCAACTTCACCCTGTTGGCTTGTTTGTTGCTAGGGAGCCTGGGACAGTCTGTGACAGAGGTGGTCATCGTCCAAGTGAAAAAGCTGCCCGCTATACTATTGTTATGTTTTGCCTTTCAGATGGGCTCCTCCCATAACTGGCTACAGGTCATCATCTCTGACCTGGGAGGTACAATGTAGCCTCTGTGGTTGGCCCAAGTGGGAGATTATTTAGGTCACATTTATTGTGAGTCAAGATGGCTCTAATCAGTTTCTTTTAAAGCTGCTTTGTTGATTTACTTTATCCAGTGTTTTTTCACTTTGAGATTCCATTGAATCAGGCTACTTCTGAGAGAGATAAAGCATGCTTATTGCATAACACACCACTCAAATTAGCAATGCTTGCAGATACAGTACACTCAAGCTTGTGAGTGTGTGCAAAAGAACGCTGTTTAAATGTGAAAGCAAAATTACCATGACTTTGTTTTGCAAACACAAGTGAAGATTTATTGATTTTGTTTATTTGTCTTGACAGTACGTAAAGATCCCAGCTCCAGCCCCTGAATCTCCTGATGGATTCAGAGTCTTCTCATTCTACCTTTCCAGCGACAGCAAAGATAAACCTCAGTCCAGCTTTGACTGCATTCACCAGTTTGTCTCAGGGTAAGTAGCACACATGACTCTTTCCACAGTCGACCACAAATGGAATTTGTTGTAAATTTGGTGTCGGAGTGAGACTGCAGGGTCTTATCAAACTGTGGCTCTCTTCAGTACTACAACAACAGACACTACCACTGTCAGGCTATATTTAAACAAGACTACAATAACACCCAAAGGCGTGACCAGTAACAACTGAGAACAGCGAGGTAGTGTTTGTGGCTATGCATTTGTGTTAAAAGGTTAGATTAGTTCCAAAGTCTAATTTATAACACAGGACTAGAATCTGCAAGCAGGCCCAAGCCACAGAACCAGTTATGTGTGTCAACATCACAAACTATTTTATTACAGCGCAAATCTCTAATGCTTGTGTTTGACAAGTGGCCAGTTAATTGAGCAGAGCCAGGGAATTTGTAAGCTTGAACTTTCCTAAAATCTACTCACTCCTCCTTTCTCCTCCACACAGGGAAGGCAGGGATCACCTGGAAGGCCAGGGCAGTATTCAGGACAAGATCACAGTTTGCGCCACAGACGATTCCTACCAGACGACTCGGGAGCGCATGTCTCAGGTGGAGAAGGACATTTGGAGCCGCTCAGCAATTGAGATCAAGCCGGGGCCAAGTATGCTTTTTCCTAATAGCAGAATCTAGATTTTGGTGCATCTTCTAGACTCCATTTTAAGGACAAACCTTTAAGAATGTAGGCATCAAGGAGAGATAACCAGAGAGTTTTCAAGTTCTAAACCATTACTTCTAATGATTTCATCCTGCTGATAATTGCCATATTATGCTGCGTTGCAATTATTCATGATCATTGTAATTTTCCTTTCATTTTGACCAGATTGTTCAGGTGCTATGCCAGTTTGCCTGCCAGCACCATTAATGTGATTGAGTTTGCCAGAAGTATGTGCTAACAAGTGCAAGCTCATGCTGATGAAGTTTTTCCTAAAATGTAATTACACTGACTGGAGTTTAATTCATTTTCATTTTATTAAATACTTATATCATGTAAAGAATAGACCATGCTTAACCTGGAATTATCTCGGCCTAACATGCAGGGTCTTCTACTTGCAATTAGTTATCTTTATTCACTGCCTTCTCTTTGCCCAAGTCCTAGTTTCAGAGTCATTGTCGATTAAATTGACCATGCTGCAACTTTATAAATGATCTAGCCATGAGGCTTCATAACATTCAGAGGGGAGGTGTGAGTTTAAATGCTTGTGTAAATTATATTGAATGAATGGAAACACACTGTGTAGACCAACGTTACAGCATAAAGTTTAGGGTAATTGCTGTAGAAGCCAGCTGTTTGAACTCGTTCCTACACCTTGCATGTCATGCTTTGCTGCTGAAATAGTCTCTCAGAGGCTTTACAAAGTACATTTAAGCTGGCACATGCATGCATCTAATACATGTTGGAAAAGACGTGAGAGATCCTGGTTAGAAACATGAAGTTAAAAGATATCCCATTTTACTTGAACATGTCCTTTCAAGAACATTACTGTTGTTACCTCCTCATGGACACCAGAGAGAGAAATACAGTAAATGGGTTGTTTTGTGGTGACTGTCTTTTCTTGGTACAGTAATGCTATACTCATTAGAAAAAAATGTCCACATACCAACTCACAATTACAGGTTGCAGAGAAGAAAAATGTACACAATTTAGATAATAATGTATGATTTAAAGTTCATTTGCATTCAGGGGAAAGAAGGCACTGACACATCAGTAGCTGAAATGTGTGCACACCCAGTGTTGGACAATTTGGAAAGGTTTTTCAAAATACATAAAAAACTGTTTGGAGGTCATCCTACAGTACTTAAGTATTTCTAATTATTTTTCCTCTATAATATTGATACACAATTGCGAACAGTTGCTATTTTTAGAGTTTGGTCATCGCTTATAAATACGCCCACAACTCTGCGTCATTTATCCTAAGTGAGACATCACAGTCATCAGGGGAAGTATCATTTCACAAAAGCTTCCTTAAGTGTTAAAACCTCTTAAGCTGTTTTAATGTATCACCACTAAACAATGGTTCTAGTTGCTGCTTGTCTGAAATGTGGCAGTACAGGTTGTTTCAGTGCAGGAAGGAAATTTGCCTGAAATCGCCATGACCTGGTTTAAGGTAGATGTTGAAACAAGCTCCTACATGACTGTTTTGCAAAGTAGATTTAAAGTGACTCTGTTTGGATCTTACAAGGAACACTGTATATTGCTAATACTGAAATGTTACATAGAATATAGTAAAAAAAAAAGTATTATTGTAAAAAAAAATGCCCTGTATACATGCTTTTACCATGTCACTGTCAAAGTGCAATTCGTCTTCAACCTATAGCAACCTTCAAAGTATGGCTTAAGGTTGTAATGAGATTACGATCTGCAGATATCTATAAGCACTGCTTGCCCGGGTTCAACTGAATTAGTACTGCAGCAGGAAGAAAGGGCCTCTCTGTGTTAGTTGCTTTAGTTTCTATGCTCTTCTGTTTACTCAGCAGTAGGCTAACCCTATTGTTAACCCCTTTCACAGTTTTCCAATCGCAACAACACCACATCTGCACATAGACACAAAAAAGTGCATGAGCACAGTCCCATGTTCAAGGTATTTATTTATGTATGTAAATAGCGCTTTAGGTCGGGAAAAAATGCATTACTGTATCTGTTGCGTGTGCATGAAGAACATTGCATGACAATAGAGAGATATAATAAAGATCAAATGTATCGTGTGCAGGCCTCTTTCAAAATCAGGGTGTGATTTGTATAACTGGCCTAAGGACTGGATTAGGAATGATATGCTGGCTGTGCTATTACAGGATACTGTCAGCGCATGTGAATCCTGTTATCACTTCAGTTACAATCTGGTTGGTCTTCTTTGGTTTTGTGTATCACAACCATTAAAAACAGCTTTAGATTACTTATTTTGATTACAAAATTTGCCCTTGTCTTCCACAACTCTTTTGTTGAAACTCTGCTGTGTGCCCCTTTGTTTTGATCTTAGGTAAGTATGTGAAGGTCCAAAGGAAGCAGGGTCTAGTATCAGGCTCAGATAGCAGCAACAAGCACTCCCCCAGCAATAAGAGGAGCCTGGTTCCTAGCCCTGTGGCACACCGACCCTTGAGGGATCGTATTGTTCATCTCCTGGCCTTAAAGCCCTACAGGAAACCTGAGCTGCTACTGTGGTTGGAGAAGGAGCGGGCCAGTCCAAAAGACAAGGCTGATCTGACCTCAGTACTGGATGAGGTGAGACATCTGGCACATTGCTATGTAAACACTGTTGACTAATGATGTAATAAATTCAGATGGAAAGTAAAAGAAAATGTTGAGTGTGATAAATACAAATTTCGCTTCTGTCAGGTCAAGGATTTAAACTACACACATAAATTACTCCCTAATTTGCTATTTTGCGGATTATACTAATGAACAGACTGCTGTACAGCTAAAAAAAGGTGATGTCAGTAAGATTATTTAAGGCATATTTCCTGTGTTCACAATGTTTAAGTGTCCCACTGCAATCATCAAGTAGAGACTGTGCCGCTGCTGGTAGCTGTAATTAGGGCTGTGCTTTAATTATCTTTGGAGAAGAAGATTGTGTTTTGACAGGAGAGGGGCGGGGTGTCTCCAGCTGGGATCTGACTACTTTCACAATTGAAAGTTGGTTTGTCTAGAATTGTATAAGCAGGATTTAGTTGTATAAGGGCAGGGTTAAACTGTTTTCCACGTACAAAATACAAAGAGTTGCAAACAGGTCTTTTATTTAAATATACTTTGTCCTTATTGACATTGGGAACTGTATATTTTTTTCAGGTTGGTAAACTGAACAATAAAGACCACAGCTACTCTCTGAAGGATGAGCTCTACAGACACGTCCAGAGAGACTGGCCTGGATATCTAGAGGAAGAGAAGCAACTCATTCATAGGCTCCTGATCAGGTGGGTATTGAGTTAGCCATAATATATCTGCAATAACAGTACATCTTTTGTATTTTATTCCATTGAGAGAATTGGAAATGTGTGACAAAATGTTCTGTTTACTTTTTAAAACTTCAACATTTTGGGAAATGTGCTCCATTTAGATGAGAAGCTCGATCATCATCAATCACACTAAATATAAAGCTATTGCCAGCAGCCAGTTAGCTTAGCATACAGACTGGAAACGGGAGGAAATAACTAGCCTGGCCACAAAATTAACCTTTGAGCACCTTTAAATCATTTATCATTAACAACACACATTTTTGACACATCTTGTTAGTTTTATCCCTACAAAAACTGAACTTGTAAGGTGCTGGTAGGAGATTTTGTTATCTTTGGACAGAGCCAGTCAGGCTAGCTGTTTCCAATCTCTGTGCAAAGCTAAGCTAATTGCCTGCTGGCTGTAGCCCTATATTTACCCTATACATGTAAGAGTGGTAAGCATCTTTTCATCAAACTCTTGGCAAGAAAGCAAATCATTCCTTTTTCCAAATTGTCAAATTATTGCTTAAAGTTCTTGTTACATGCCAGACATTTAAAGACCCGTTTGGGCAAAGACTTAGAGACGAATATGTTTTGACAGTGCTGGCGTTAATACAGAAAGGCCACTGAATTAATGTAGAAGTCTGCTGTGATCATGCAGAAAGGGGAGCTTCTAAATGACTACTTCTCTGCACTGATGAATCTCTTAATGGACACATCAAAGCAGAGGAAAATATTCCCTGCACTATGTTGCCAAATGGCATTAGCCGGGAAGGTTCAGAGCAGCAAGGCTGAGCTTTCAAGGTGAGCTTCCACCCCTTATATGTTTCCTCTGGCTGCCAGTAAACACAGGCCATGTGCTTCAATTCCAGTTTGCTGATTGCACAACCCCTGCTATGTGTAAAAAGCTAACAATTGTAGTCATCAAATTGTTTGCCAAGTGTGATAAAACTGTGATAGCCTTTAAATACTATAAAGTCCAGATTTCTTTGCTTTAGTTTATTAATTTCTTGGAGTAGATTATTCTTATTCAGGCCTTCTTACTTCAGTCATTTCATTGACATTATTGTTCTAAACTCCACTCACAGTGACCATATGATTAAAAAGGTGGCATGAATCCACTTGAGGGGTGTGACTTGTCGTAGCTGCTGTTTGAGGAAGAGGCTGTAGGAAGCAGATTAACAGAGAAGAGGGTTTGGTCCTACAAAGGTTAAATCTGCTACTATTGTTCTGCTCTCTGGACTGTGTTTAGTCTTAGGCTTGCCTCCTGTAGATTGCATCACCAGAGACACAAAATAAAACATACCACATGAACTTGCAAAAAGATTTGCTAAAATTTAAAAAAGATTGACAGTTTTGTAATGTCAATAATTATTTATTCTGTGGGAAAGCTACAACCGCTGTCTTCTCTCTGGAAGCTGTGTTATAATTAATCATAATTGCTCATCCACTTGCTCATAAATCTGCCAAAACAAACTTCATGACCTACATACTGCCTCTTCCTGTTTAGCTTTACAGGCCATTTACCTTGCAGTTACTGTCCAAACTGAAGGTGCTGTGTTCTCAATCTTTCTACAGGAAACTTCAACCACTCCACGGTAGCCAGTTGAAGAGTCCCCAGTCTAACCATTCATTCCACAAAACTCCTGGGGACTCTCCTTCACATCTAAGTCCTGCCAAGAATCTTTCTGTGGTAATTATTCACCTTGAATGAGTTCTGTTTGGCTATTTCTTCTTTAATATAGGACTGGGAATAGATAGGGTTTTTCTTCTTTTGCAGATACACAGTACCAGTGATGGGAATAACGGCGTTATAAAATAACAACGTTATAAAATAACGTTACTTTTTCAGTAACAAGTAATCCAGCTGATTAGTCTTCCCATCTTAATAATGCCGTTACCGCTAAAAATGCGGCGCGTTACTATAATTGAAGCTTTTTTTTCTTCATTCAACCAACTAAATCTTTGAGGCAAGAGACAAAGACCTTTTTCTTCCTTGGTTAGTGGGCAGTGCACGAGACAAACGCATAAATGCTGACGATTGGCTGAAGTTGAGTAAAATTTCATGGTAAGCCAATCAGAAGTAGAGTTGGGCGGGTGTTCATAAGCGCACATAGTTGGAGACACAATGAACAACACAAGTGAGTCAGTCAACGAGAGACAAGTGTGGTGTTATGACATTGGGGGTAACTTCTCCTGCTAAACATTTGTGGTCAGAAAACATACGCACTCCGAAGTTAATCACTGTCACTCCCTCACTTCTCCCACGTTACTTGCACTACAAAGAGCGTATATATTTGTTATTTATTTTTGCTATAGTGCTTAACAAGCATTATTTAAATTTGCCCAGTTGTGGCCTGTTGAGGGGCAACAAATATCAAAAGTTCCAAAACATCTATGTTGTTATTTGTATCGATCCCTTAGACATAATATCTACATACATGGCATTTGATTGGAGGCTAGTCTCACTTTGTCCCACAGCAACATTAAGAGTTTAGATTTGTGTACAGTTTGTTAATTATGTATTAAATGTCCATTTCATTATAATATTCAGATTTATCATAAATAATTGAACATGCACATGTATTTTATGTTCCGTTAAAGAGGGGTGGAGGTGGGGTCACATTTGAGCATTTAAAAATGTACTTGAAAGTAACGCATTACTTTCTGAAATAACTAGTTACTTTTAGAATTTGTAATCTAATTTAGTTACTTTTTGGAAGAAGTAACTAGTAACTTTAACTAATTACTTTTTAAAAGTAACTTGCCCAACACTGCACAGTACTGGAAGTATGATACATTGCTATGTATTTGTGTAGTTATATTGAATAGCTTCAGACTTAATATAGCCCTGACTGTAATTAGAGGAATAGTTCAACAATTTGGGAAATATGCTTTTTCACATTTTTCTTGAGTGAAATGAGAAGATTGATACCCCTCTTTTCTCTGAGAGTGACATGCCCCAAAATGTCAAACTATTCCTTTAAATATAAATATATATTTATGCACATGATATGGACACTTTTGGCACTTCTCAAGCAAATCAATCATTATGTTCCCTGTTTTTCTCGCTAGAAACGCCCGTTGCCCTCGGACCCATCAAACGGTCAGACCCCCAAAAAACAAAGAATTTTAGACCAGTGTTTGCCTCTGCAGTCACCGTCCAATGGAGACTACAGCGCCAATGGGGCTCGTAGCTCCTCAAGTCATGGAAACTCTAGAGTACAGATCAAACTGGAGTTCGACAAAACCAACAATCATCTCCAGGGGAGCCCAAATGGTCTGTACTCGCCTCACAAACTCAGCGGCTCATCTAATGTTCCCAAACTGGAGAGGACAGAGCCAGCTCCTACTGCACTCAGCCCTAAACCCCCACACACTGACCAACATACCATTTGCACTGACCAACTGTTCACCAATGGCCAACACAAAAGAAGAGGTCCAAAAAGCACAAAGACAAAGAACGAGAGCGCTTAAAACCAGACTGGATTGAGACGAGTCCAGACCTGAAGCAAAACAGAGAAAATCTCAAAGGTAAATGGTCATTCCAATCCATTTGTTCAGGCTATGACATTATCAGCTTTCATTTAACATAAAGGGAAAAAAACACAGGATTGTGTTATAGTTGCTGCTCGAAGCCCATAGGAGAAATACATAAATTTTTATTTGAAAGAGTAGTGAGTGAGTGAGAGCACTTTCTCCACCCAGCAGTCCTCACTGTAGTCTGTTGATGATTGACTGTGAAACAGCTGGGTGACCTACGGTCGAGTGAGTCAGCAGGCGGCATTGCCTCCTACTCTGTGGCCTGCAGACGTCACTGCTTGCCTTGGATCAGATCTCTTATTGGAGGGAGTGATAAATGATTCCATTAGCCTTGATATGATGGGCACATTATTGCATTTGCATTGGCAGATTGCTTTAACCTTTTTCCAATGTGTGTGTGTGTGTGTGTGTGTGTGTGTGTGTGTGTGTGTGTGTGTGTTTCCTATCTACAGACCATGAGGGCGAGAAAACACCTGTCAATCGAACATCAGCAGAGGCACTGCCTGACTATTTAATGTAAGAGTCAAACACACACTCTGCCCCTGGCTATGCTATGTGTTATAAACCTAGATTCAGAAGGGCTTTTTGATTTAGGAATAATTAATAATAATAAATAATTTAAATTCAAAAATTGTCATAACATCAGCGGGTACTCGGGTCTTTGTTGATATCATCTGTCACTGAGTAGTTTAGGTTTCAGAGTGTAACCCAGAGTTGTTTAGAAAAGAAACCAGTTTGTCCCAAAAGTTTTGAAAATATTCACATAGAGAGAAGTAAAACACATGTCTAAATGAGCTGTAACAAAGCTTCACTGAAGCAAACACATCTTATGTCTTACATTTATACATCTGGACAACACATCATACATTACATCAGTGACGTGTCAGGCCTCTCACTCTACTGTTCTGCACTGTCATCTACTGGAAGGAATTGGAAACAACTTGGTTTCAAAAGATCACTTCTGCTGTGAAATAACTTCTTATTTGTTTCCAGAAAATACAGCACAATAACGGCACTGGAACAGCAGCAAGAGTATAAGGACGACTTCTGTGCAGAGTACGATGAATACAGAGCTCTTCATGACCGGATTGGGGCTATCACAGAGATGTTTGTTCAGTTGGGTTCAAAGATCAACACTCTCTCCCCGGGAACACAAGAGTACAAGGTACTTTCTGGACCAGGAGCCTTTAACGGCATTTAACAATGAACTGATTAGATACATGGCACCCTAACACTATTTTATCTTTTCAGCTTATGGAGGACCAAATACTACAAAAGTACCGAAAGTATAAGAAAGTAAGAATTGTTTACATGTTTTTATCTCATTAAATGCAACACTTTTAGCCCTGGGCCTCGGGCAAGAACCATTCCTCAAAACATATTCATTCAGGGGAACTTGTAGCATTAACCACATGAAGAAAATTAAAAAATAAAAACATTATGTAGTATTAATATTCTGTTAACCTTATTAGTGTGATGGGCATTGTGGCTTGCCAATTTACTTGGTTAGATAACTTTTCCCATTTCAATTTTATTGGCATATGTATATTGAAACAACTATTTATACATTTCAGTAGTTGCTCAGAAAATTTTGCCTCAGTCAAGGTTTTTGTACAGATTGATATCAAGGGGAACATTTTCCGTTAAAGCAGCTGACAGTTTGACATCACCTGTAGTCAAATGAATTATGATCCATCTTGACATGTCCCCTCAACCACCTCCCATGTGGTGGACAGTTTCGCTGTAGCAAGACATTTTGTCCCCTAACTTAATGTCAACTCATTCTTTCTTCATTTCTGGCATGACTTTAAAACACCACCTAAATTAGAAAAATCCAATATATTGTATTTCCATAGTCTAGGGAAGTTTAATCAATATTTGTGAACATGAGCTACTCTCTCTCAAAGTCAGAAACCAGAGTCTCAAACGTGCAATGTCATGGGAGACTGATTTTGTGGACCCAGAGAATGTTTGTTTTCTTTTTTTACACAGAGCTGTATCCTGTTGTAGTGTTCTCAGTTCTAAAACAGAATATGAATATTGCATAATCCCTATAGAACTAGCCTACTGACACAAGTAAACTTGTTAGATTTTTGTTGTGTGGTGGCTTCGATTATTCTACTGAAACAACCAAGCAAAAACAAAACATTTTGTTGCACGAGTTGCATTACTGATATGATGATATGCATTACTGAAAGCTCACTCGTGCCCCTTTTTCTCTTTATAGAAGTTTCCTGGGTATCGGGAAGAAAAGAAGCGATGCGAGTACCTCCATCAGAAACTGTCGCATATCAAAGGCCTGATCACAGATTATGACCGAGCACAGGGACTCTCCTAGTAACTGGCTTCTACCCTCAACAGGGTATACTATGACTGGACCAAAAGACTCCTAATGGACCCAAAGACTGCCCAGCTGGATCCTGGAGTCGCTACACTACTCACTTTACTCCTCAGAGTGTTGATGGAATTGAGGAGCAAGGTTCTTTTTCACTAGTGGGCGGAGACCACCGACTCGTGATCAAATGTTGCCCTTTAACATTATGGTTTTCAACTATAATTATCGCTGTAATGGCTAGATTCTGTTCTGCTGTAAAATGGTCCAATGACACAGTGAAAGCCAAATCCATTTTTCTAAAATGCAAAGCATATGTGATCCTTTTCTGGCTAATTGCATTATTCTGTCCTTTACCTTGTCAAATAAGTGTTGATTTAAAAAAAGAACAAGTATTAAATTGATGGTACAATCAATCTTAGAGGGAAACAAATGATACTAAAGTCTTTATATTTATCATACAGATTAATTTGTTTATTTGTTGATAGAAATCAACACATCCAATCACATCATTAATTATTTAGTTGCAGTAATAAGATCACACAATGACAATAAGGTCCCTCCAATAACAGTGTATTCAGACTCATGCAAACAAAATGTTGTCCATACAAAAGCTATATTTCTGCAGGACAAAAAAATATCTCAATGTATCACTAAAATTATTACAACATGAAGTTTAAATCATTATATGCAAAATTCTTCGGGCTTTGATAATAAGGAATCTTACCATGTAGCGTTCTGCCAATGTCCTGTGTAATTTCTAAGAAATGTTAGAATGCCACAAAACCACTCCTCCCAGTTCCGGAATGCTGGTTCCATGAAAGTGCTTGTGCACATTTAGTGTCAACTTCACCCACATGTAGCCTACCACAAACTGCCTTTTCATCATCAACTCTCTCAAGTCTTAAGGTTATAGGTTTGTTTACTGATACACAGTACAGACAGTCATCATGCTTTATTTACGCTGTAGACTAATGACTACAAGCCCTATGAAACATAACTTTTCACTCTACAGGCCATTTTAAAAGTTAACAGGGTATTTTATCTAGGTAATCAAGCTTGTCCACACATTTTTTGATTTACTATGATTTTTCTTGGGTTGAAGTCTTGAGATAGATTGCAATAGAGATGCCTTTAACTAATTGGACCTTGTAATTTTTTGTCCCACGTGTAAAGCGTGTGGAGGATGGCACTGTGGGCCGGTCACTCAGTTCATACCACTTTGGTTCTGATGAGTAAGGAGCAGGTGGGCCTCTAAAGGCTGCTAGCAGGGCTTTTACACTCATTTTAGACTTTCTAGATTTGTCCCAAGGCAGGTACATCTGAATAACCACAAAGTGTAATTTTATTTCACCTTAAAATTAGCTGTAGCCTTAAGTAGGAAATAGTGATCAGATTTCAGTGTTCTCTGGACTTTTGCATCGATGTAGCTGTTGTCTTAATCATGGCTTAAAATGGGAGGATTAAGCTAATATTTGCCTTAACATGCATGTCTGACATTTCCAAGAATATGCCATACCTGTTCTGAAATGTTCTTGGTTGAACCTTTTTCCGTAAACGTATTTTAGTTTGAAGGAACTTCAGTTACTGGATAGTTGTGTTATCTGTGTTGTTCTTGGTTGTTTTATCATGTACGTCTTAATCATTTTCTGTTTTAGCTTCATCTGTTGTCTCATAATCTGTCAAATAATCATGAACTGGAAACTGATTGAATTCACTCAGCAAACTTCAGTCAAGCACCACTATCATCCTTGCAGAAATCTATACAAAATAATGTGCTTTGATTATCTTGATTTCTTAATGAAAATATTTAGCAGCTCTTTTGCATAAGTTAAATGTATGTTGTTTTTTTACATGTGAAGGGTTACTTCTGGTGTGTTTCAAGGATGTAAGACTAGCAACAGTTGCTGTGTCTTGGCACATATGAACATTTCCAAATAAGGAATATTTATTAGCACTGACTATTGGAAAAATGAGAATAAACCCAGATTTTGAGCATTAAATACCAACAACGGTGAAAATGCTTAATTTTTTTTTTTAAAGCTCCGGTACAACTAAATATTTTCTTTATTTTGACTGTTTGGATCTCTTCTCAGGGCCGGACCTCACATTTTTATGATTATTTTGTCAATATACATTTTGATGAGCCTAGCAATTAGCCACATAATGTAGCTCCACCCAACTAGAGAAAATATCTGACCAGTCAAAATGACTGAAAACAACGGTTTTGTTCTGGTTTTGAACAGGAACCTGCTGAAAATTTGTTTTTAAACTGAGTCAGGCCCATTTATATTCTAATGTAATGTTGCTTTTAAATTTCCTGTATAATAAGAATGAATGAAAACATCAGTGAGGCATGGTTTAATTGTATTAACCGCATCTACTCAGATATCCAAAACAATGTGTTTTACAACATTTGTGATTCAAAAGAGAAATGTACTGAATGATGGAGGGATTGAAACATCCACATAACACCATTTAGATCATGAGACTTTAAAAGTAATAACAACTTTAAGTTAAGGGCTTCCCGTTTACCACTAAAGTAGTATTGGTCAGTTATAGAAAACATGTAACCAAACCAATTGCAGCATGGGCAGAATATTAGTCTAATCTGTATGAATAAAGATAATTGTACCATTTATGTTAACCAGACCCTTAGTGGAAGGGGCCTCTCAAGTGCTTACTGTGATGTTGTTTTTTACTGTCGCAGGAGCCAACTACTGATGGTGCCTTTTTCATTCAAAGAGCAGAGCCGCTCTGCACGTAACTATCATTAGTATTTTGAGGGGGGAAAACTTGGGCCAGCAGTATTTATCGGTAGTTTCACACTGTTGCCACTGTTCAAAGTGCTTTGTTTATAATTTTTTAGATTAAGTTGATATCAGATTATGAAATGTATAGTGTGTTGGCACTGACATTTTTCCAGACATGAAAATTTGGCATTTTAAAAATGCAAGGTTTTCCAGGACACAAATTAAACTGCATTCAATGTTAGCCATTTGTATACAGGTATATTTGGAAGAATTTCCTGGATTTTGCTTTTTCTACTTCCAGACCAGCAAACTATTTCCACAAATGTAATACCTGTGCGTTTAATTGGTTTGTTGGTACTGGAAAAATAACGGAAATGTGAAATCAAACATGTTGCCTATCATGAATCACCTAGAACAGCTTTCATTATTTATTGCTTTGTAGGTTTGTCCTTTTATAGGATTCATCTTTGATTAGTTTGACCATTCTTTTCACAGCAAAATTCAGAGTAAGTTGAAAGGGAAATGGAATATATTTTTGCAATTTTTGATGGTGGATGCCTTATCAGAATGCCATCCTCTTGAGAAAAGATTTCAGAAAGAGTGTATTGTTGTCTCAGTATAAATAAAAAAAAAATAAAGCTTTTAATTCAACAATGTGTCATGCCTCCCCAAGAGGGCAGTGCTGCTCTACTTCTAAACTGAAACAACTTTTTTTTATTGATCACCACACAGACATTTAACATAAAAATATAAAACATGTAGTGTTGAAAAAGCACAATTTAAAATATTTGTTATGTTAGTGTTTTATTATTAACCTTCCAATCAACTGTGACAGTGAAATCATTAAGTCTTCTGAGCTGAATGACACTACTATATGTGATAATAAATGTCAAGTACACCTGCAGCTTTGAGGACTGAAGTTCATTATTTTTTAGAGCAAGTTGGAGGTTTCTAATTTTTCCTTGCCCACTTGTTGACTTTCAAAGATTAAAAAAATAAAAATTATAAACATACAATTCCTAGACAATATATTAAGAATTAACTGTAATCACATTATCAAGGGTGTCTTTGTTCATTAAAATAGTTACAACAGAAGCATTTTTGTACTCATTGTTTCTTTACACTGTTTTTTTAAATGAACATACAGTATAGTCTGCTGTGTCAAAGTCCAGGCTTGAATAGCAGAATGAATAACAAATGAGATAATAGGCCTTTTTCACAGAAGATATTGTGAAATGTCACAGCAGGAAAAGCACAGGTGTAAATAATAAAATGAACAATAGCTGATTTCCATGTACCAGGTACTTTAATTTCAGGGTCATGGTATTGTCCTAGTGGCTCTCTCTCGCTCTCCCTGGGACTCTTGTTGTTATTAGTAACACTTGTGCTGCTGTGAAAGAGGCTTTTTTACCTCTGGAAGCACTTCTGGTTGAGAAGCAGTTCATTCATCAATTGAATCATAGAGATCAAACCTATAGCAGCATCAAATCACAAAACAGAGAGCCAAGAAAGGCAGTGAACTTAAAGTGGAAACCCTCAGATTAAGAGCTTACTTTTTTTTTTTTTTTTTAAATCAGATCATCAATAAGGAGCACGTCATAGTTACAAAACTGCTGTTATGTGGTGTTGGAGAAGACAGGAATGCACCAATTATTTAATTATAAAAAATAAACAGGCTACTATGTAAACTTAATTTGCTTACTTTTAAACCAGTGTTTCAAGTTAATTCTCTCCAATTCAATGTTACTTTATTTTTCAAAAGTCTGATGTAATCCGTTCAATCGGTAATCAAAAATGTGTTAAAAAACTATCCAATTCAGTCATCCCTTCAATTATTGCTGGCCTGAATTTGGTGTCAAACAAATGCTATTCAAACACCTGCTGCAAAATGTGCCAGTGATAGGTTGTCTAATCTAACTATGCACCACGTTGACCTTTGTCCTCCATTACAGCTCCAGGTAGATGACACTAAATCCTTTTAAAAACCTGTCATGATAAGGTTTTATCTCCACCCTTTGTTATCATGGCTTGAGTCTTAACTTGGGCTGTGCAAGGGTTACAATCCCAATCACTGAGGACACCAAACCACAAAATCCCACCACTCCTGCATTTGACTTGTATATACCCAGCCTGTCTAGGGGAATGAAGAGATCACATATATTTTTCAAAGTGTCCAAGGCAACAGCAGGGTGCGACTTTAGGCTCTCTAACAGCAGAAAGAGAAATGAATCCAGGTGAGGAAAGACAGCTTCAGCTACTTCAGGACTCTCATTGAGCTGCAGCTCCATTTTCTGTCTGAAGTGTTTATCTCTTGCTCTCTGTGTCATCAACTGGAGGACAACATAAACATCTCTGGTCAGACTCATAACTAGCGAGAGGAGGTAGCAGCGAGAGGAATTTAGGCTCCAGCGTTCCTTGTCGATATCGCGGATAAGACCGACATTTCTGGCCCAAAGTACATTGTCACAGATAAAGTAGAGAGCACGGTTCATGTTGGCAGCAGTAAGGCAGAGGCACAGCACTCGATCAGAGAGTTGCATGGTTCGCTTAGCAGCCTCAATGGAATTTACTGTGTTTCCCAGCCTGAACACTGACAAAGAAAAAAATAAAAAATAAAAAAGGATATTAGAGCAGTTATCAATTTAATGTGAAATGCTAGGTCAACATTTCATAGTAGCAGCCCACTATAGAGAGTGGTTAAGATACATCTAAACCAAAACTACATTGCCTTTCATCTCATTACATTTGTCTCTCTGAAGCAAAGAGATCATGGTTAATGATTTAGCGTGTCTACAGTGGGGCTCGAATGTTTGGGCACTCCAGATAAAAATTTCTGTGCATAAAAAGCCAAGAAAAAAAATGAAAACAAAATCTCCAAAATGCATCAAATGACAGATTAGACATTCGTATAATATGTCACAAAAATTTTGATTTCCTTTCCATCATTTACACTTTCAAAATAACAGAAAACAAAAAAATGCCATCTGCAAAAGTTTGGGCACCCTGCAGAGTTTATAGCATGCACCGCCCCCTTTGGAAAGCTGAGACCTGACAGTGTCATAGATTGTTTTTAATCATCATCTGGAAAGACCAGGTGATGTAAAACCAAGTTTTAAATGCCCAGACTCATCTGACCTTGCCCCAACAATCAGCACCATGGGTTCTTCTAAGCAGTTAGAAGCAGTCTAGAAAACTGAAACTGAAAATAGTTGACGCTCACAAAGCAGGAGAAGGCTATAAGAACATAGCAAAGAGTTTTCAGATGCCAATATCCTCTGTTTGTAATTTAATTAAGAAATGGCGGTCATCAGGAACAGTGGAAGTTAAAGAAAGATCTGGAAGACCAACAAAAATATCAGACAGAACAGCTTGAAGGAGTGTGAGAAAAGAAAGTCCAAACCCACGTTTGACTGCACTATCCATCCAGAAAGACCTGGCAGACGCTGGAGTTGTGGTACACCATTCCACTATAAAGAGATACTCGTACAAATATGGTCTTCATGGAAGGGTCATCAGAAGAAAACCTCTTCTACGTCCTCACCACAAAAATCAGCATTTGAAGTTTGCAAATGAACATATAGACAAGCCTGATGCATTGTGGAAACAAGTTCTGTGGACTGACGATGTTAAAGTAGAACTTTTTGGCCGGAGTGAGCAAAGGTACGTTTGGAGAAGAAAGGGCACAGACTTTAATGAAAAGAACCTCTGTCCAACTGTTAAGCATGGGGGGGATCAATCATGCTTTGGGGTTGTATTGCAGCCAGTGGCACAGGGAACATTTCACATGTAGAAGGAAAAATGGATTAAATTTTCAATGTAAAATTTCAGCAAATTTTGGACGCTAACTTGATGCCATCTGTGAAAAAGCTGAAGTTAAAGAGAGGATGCTTCTACAAATGGATAATGATCCTAAACACTCCTCAAAATCCACAGTGGATTACATCAAGAGGCGTGAACTGTAGGTTCTGCTATGGCCGTCACAATCTCCTGACCTCAACATAATTGAAAATCTATGGATAAACCTTAAAGGAGCAGTGCTTGACAGACAGCCCAGAAATCTCAAAGAACTGGAAGACTTTTGTAAGGAAGAATGGGCAAAGATACCTCAAACAAGAATTGAAAGACTTATGGCTGGCTACAAGAAGTGTTTACAAGCTGTAATACTTGCCAAAAGGGGGCAGTATTAACTCTGCAGGGTGCCCAAACTTTTGCAGATGCCATTTTTTTTGTTGTTGTTATTTTTAAAGTGTAAATGACGGATATAAAATCTAACTTTTTTGTGACATTATACGAATGTTTAGTCTGTCATTTGATGCCTTTTGGTGATTTTTCCATCTTTTCTTGGCTTCTTTATGCACATTAACACAAATATTTACCTGGGGTGCTGAAACTTTTGAGCCCCACTGTACATACTATCATGGCACCTTTTCTAGCACAGACTCTTTGATGCATTCGTTGCTTTAGGAGCCCTCCAGAAAGCATGTTATTGGCATCATTCAAAAGCCACTATCACAAGCTCGGTTTTTGAATGGTCACACCTGCATGTCCCCTTCACCCACTACTATTACTGAAGCCAGACATACCAGGTATAGAAACAGAAGAAGCCTGTGGCAGCAGCGGATGCATAGAATAGATAATTAAGTGGTGCATAAACAGAACCTGGCCTGGTTCTTTTTAGCCCCGAGAGGAGCAAAATCTTCTTAGCCTGACACTGCTCTAAGGCATTACCATATCCTTAATTTCCATGTGGAGCGTGTGTCAAGTCACTCTCTGAAAGATTTTATTACATTTTAAAACCACAGAGCATTGTCAAACAAATGTGATTTAAGGAAAAATTAACACATAATCCTAAGAATTCAATAATCTGTGAAAAAGTGAAACAATTGACTGCTTATAAAAACAATCATAAAGACACTACCAGGACCTCAGTATAAAGAACAAGTTGTATCAAAATGGTGTATACCTCCCCAACACAAATATCTGCCTTGGTCCTGTAAAAACAAAATGTAACCACAGGGTGTCAAAGTTTAAAAAGTTTCAGTCAGGGTTGTAATGTAAATCTATCTATGAGCTGTCAAGGACAGTTTCAGGGTAATCATTGTTACTGCCACAGTTGGTGCAGGTCCATTTGTCAGCATAGCACCAACATAATGTCCATCTCAAATCAGAGCGGGGAAAAAGCTAAAGACTTCAACATAGGCACAAATCGCCAATAGTCTGGTCTAAGCAAATGGGCTGAGGGCATATAAATACCAAAGAGAATGCAAAATTGCCAAATAGTACTCTTGTAAAAATGTTCAGTGCAATTTGTACTGCACTTTAACAGAGCTCAAACAAATACACTTTGACGGTATGTAGGTCGCAGCAAACTTTGGTTAACCAACTGCCACTTTGCTTGTGTGAAAGCCATGATGTCTCTCTCTCATGGGTGGGCCAAATTCTCTGGGTGGACAAAGCAGAGAAAAGGGAGGTAACCTTGCTCCTTATGACCTCATAAGGCACAAGATTCCAGCTCGGCCCATCTGAGCTTTCATTTTCTCAAAGGCAGAGCAGAATACCTAGGGCTCGGTTTACACCCATTGTCATTTCTAGCAAGTGGGGGACCATAGGCAGGATGGGGGAACTCATATTAATGTTAAATAACTTTATAAAGTGGAATTTACATGCCATGGGACCATTAACAAAATAACATTTACCTTCATGGAAAAGGAGCGTTTGTGCTATTTAACAAATGTAATAACTGTTAAGGCTGTCATCTTCTATTCAATTGAACATGAGACAGGGTGTGTAAAACCTAGGTTGCTTACCGCCTCTGCTAAACAATGTAATGTTTAGTTTAAAGTTGAAAATATTTAAACTATTATTGCCCTCTATTCTTAAAGAAGCTATATTTCCTGGAACAAAGATGTTGGTTCCAAAAGATTTTTCATATAACAGATGAGATTATTGAATTATTGAAAATACGGCTCGATGGAGGCTGCAGAAAGTCAAACAACTGAAGCGGTTATTTGCTTTGACTCAGCTCCTGACTTGTGGGCAGTCAACAGCTCACCCTGACCTTGAAAATATAATTTTTCATAGATAAACTTTAAAAGGGTTTTGGAGGATGAAAAAGTGGCTAAAAATTGCCATGAAGTAAAAAAACACTTCAGATTAGGTTGAGACCACAGGGCTATCCTATATTAATAAAATAAAAAGGATGCTTTATTTTGCTGCTATGATGCAAGTCTATTAAACTGATGGTGAATATGAAGGAAGATTACTAAACTGACTACAGAGCACAGTGACTCAGTGTTAACACCAAGCACTGATATGGTAAGCACAGTCTACATAAATTCACTTCATTTTTGAATTGTAATAATAATAATAATAATAACAACAACAACAACAACATTAGTTTATTTGGAATAACACCTTTTAAAGATAAAGTCACAAAATGCTTCACATGATTAAAAAAAGTACTTGTAATTGTATGTGAGGACATACCCCTAACCTTTGTAGTGCATTATCAATTGAGGTCAATCTTAATGATTGTATTTTATATTCAGTTGCCCTACTCCTCATTTTGTTATGGACCTTCTAACACCTGGGGGTTCCCCGGGGATTACCAAAACCAACTTAACTCCTGCAACGTTAGCTACTGAGGGACCCCTCCCTCACTTTTGTTAGTATACTCACATTTTCGTCCAGTGCTCATGTTGGTCTCCAAACTTTTAAGTTTCGACACAAGGTTAATTTTTTCGGAGTTGTTTCGAAGTAAATATATTGACAGTGCACATGTATATTGGGTTGCCCTGAAAAAAAGAAGACGGAGAGAAAGTTGACGTACAATTAGGAGCTCTTTGCATGCGCTGCCTTTTAATGTCACACGCCTATCTGGTAACTTAACTTTTCTATCAATGAAATACAACGTGGACAGTTTACGACCAGATCACAAAGTATCTACGACTCACCTGAATATACGGTCCCTTCCTTGACTTTGGCTTGTGAATTTTATAAACGCTTCCATGTTTAAATCGATCAAGAACAGCTTGTTCTAGTTAGTAAGAGAGAGAGAGAGTTGCACCCTCGTTCATAGATCGACCCGGAACGTTACCGTTGGTAGACTGTCAGTATTCAGGTTAAACAACGCTAGTAATGGTGGTTCATCTAACGTTGCCGAATAAAACTCAAGCAGATAATGTGAATTTGGAAACTTATTCCACATTCACACTAAGCTAATGTAAGGGTCGGTTTGGCAGACAGCTGAGCCATGCTTGTTTCACTACGGACAGCTTTGCAAACGGACTAAAAGCCGAACGCGTTTCGTTGGTTGACAGCATAGACAGTTAAAGAAGTAGAAGTGGTTGTCGGTACAGACGTACAGTACGTTTTTTTAATTTATTTTTTTATTTTATTGTACAATAGTCTTACAAACAATCAAGGCACAATGTGTTTGTACATTTGTCAAAACGTGTTTACAGCAGAGACAGTATATAAAAGAAAACATTAAAGAAAATAAAGAAAATAAGATACTGGGGGTCTTTAGTCCAGTAGGGAATGTAAGTCCAATAAAAAAATGAGTCTCTTGGCGTTTTCTTATGTCATGTATTGCAAAGATGTAGCAAAAAGCTTGACATGGGGTTTGACCTTTAATTATTTGCATCAATGAATAAAATGTTTACAATGCTCAACAAAGTTATTTATCAAGAATTCTAGATTCTTGTCCTTCAAAAATATTCCAGCTTTAATTGACATTTCGTTTAATGGATTCAATCTAAAGGTGTAGTCCTACTGCTACGTAGCAGTTGAATTACCGTCAGTCCGCCTGCTAGTGGCTAATGTTAGCTGTAACTTTTAGTCAAACAAAGTTAAGGTTATGTTCACAATAGTTACTGAATGAACTATGCTAGTTTTCATTAAATCTTTACAAACTTCTTTTCATTATAGGTTGAAGTGGAAGAAGTGCATTGAGCATCCCCCAAAATCAAGGTGATTCAAATGTTAATTTAGGCTGTAATCTATTTTTCACCATTTGGTGGGGAGTTGAGACATGACAGGTGGGGCGCGCCAAACAGGAGAACATTTTCCTTTTTATGCCTTTATATCTTTATCCAGACATTCCAACTGTCCTGGTGTTCCACCAAAAGCTGTGAACCGTCAGGTACTGTGACCACACTGCACCTCAGACAAGGCCATCATTTACCCACTGCAAACACATGCGTTAACTGCATGCGGTGGCCAGTCCTGAAAAAAATTCGAGGATTTCAAGGAAACTATGTATTTTGCATTAAAGAAGTGGGTCTACAGTTTCCAGAATTCTGTTCATAACTGTTTCATTGAAAATAAAGTCATTTTCTGGAACAACAACAACATTGTTTGAGGTCTCAAAATGTACTTGGGGGTCTTCATTCATTTCAGAGTTGTCACTCCCAACTAAAATGTTCTGCATTGCCTCTGCACTGTTTTGTTCAAGGGGCGTTTGTGATCCCTGTGTTGATAATCTGTGGTAGTTCCACTGATTCCTGAATACTGCAATTGCCTTTTAAACTTGGCCAGCAGATGTAGTGTAGACAAAATAAGTGCAGTTCATTTGTAAAGTCCAGTATAACCTCATTTTCTATGCAGGAGAAGAAATCACTGTAATAAAAAAAAGGGCCAACTCTGTTTAATTCTGGCCATAACTACTCAATCCTCTGGTTGTGAACACTGCGTTCAGTGATGATACCTCCGTTTAACCCTCTCATTTCCAGCATTTGCTGGGCAACCCCTATGTTCTCCATGCCATGATCACAGTGTATTCTCAAGGGAAGGCCAACATCCTCTACACCTACACGAACATCACAAACATTAAAACTTGATGCTCTATTTTTATTTAGGCACTGCAAGCATATGATAGTCCTACTAAAGCTGTCAACATATCCATAATAGACTATTCTCCACCTGACCAGTTTATGGTTTCCATCTATATGCGTATTGAAAGAAAATTTGATAATTAATTTTTTACCATGTGATGAAGAGATCCTAACAAGTTTGTTTAATGTAGTATTTTTTTAAACAAAGAAAAAACATAACCGTAATTGATTTTGAACAGAATATATAAATACTTTGGTGAATTGCACGGCCTCGACGGAAGGCCTGACCAATTAGGTCAAGATGCAGGCAGCGTCTCACATGCCAGTGCTGTATGTAAGGTTGTGTGTTTTAAGTGCCGCATGGACATACCTTTCCCCTGAATATAAATAAATGTGGTGGTTTAAAGGATCTCTCATGACGTTACACAATGCCTCATCAGATATTGTTGTGTAGCTGAGGGAACCAATTTGTAACTGCTGTCTGTGACGGTATAGTGTCCTCTTGCTGATTCCAAATTATACAGATTTTTGTTCCCAATTCATGCCAAAGGCCAAATGTAGGCAATTTGTTGATGTAGTATATTGTATGGCGGGCGACCAGAATGACCAGTTGTGATAGTTAGTACTCCTAAGGTCAACATGTTTGATTCCACTGGCCTTGAGTTTTAATAGGAATTTATGATGTATGGAAAACATTCATGGAGCTCTTTCCAGGACACCAAAGCTTCCCTGATTGTCACCCTCTTAAAACTGCTTATTAATTGTGAGCAAGACAGAGATTGTCTGAGTATAACCATTAAGCTCAGAAATTAATCTTTACAAAACAACACTGTTGTGTCTGAATTCTCTGAAAACACCGCAGTGTATCAGTGAAAAAAGATAGCAATGTTTTCCTCATTACAATTTACTTCCACAAACAAAAACTAACCTTGAAAAAAAAGTTAATAAGAAGAAATACCACTGACATTTTTTGTCCAACAAGGTTATTTTTGTCCTTAGTTTCTGCTGCTTGATTTAAATGATCCTTGTTCCTCTGAGTTGGTGTTAGCTGTACTTTCAAAGCAGTAAGCACATCGGATAATGATAACTCAAAATGGCCCCTTTAGTCAATGAGGAAGTGAGAATTGATTCCTGATTGATCCAACCAACTTCCTTTTACTATACTATACTATACTCTCTCATACACACTTCTATACTCTCTCACACACAACTATACACTCACTCACACACAACTATACTTTCTCTCTCACATACACTGCTATACTCTCTCACATACACTACTGTACTCTCTCACATACACTACTGTACTCTCTCCCTTACACAACTAAACTCTCTTACATACACGACAATACTCTCTCACATGCACACACATGCACGCACGCACACACACACACACACACACACACACACACACACACAACTATACTTTCTCACATACACTCAGTCTCTCACATATGGAGGAGAATCTTTAAGAAACCAATTAGAGACCAGCTTCAGGTCTTGAAATATTGAAACATAGAAAATAGTTAACCGATTAAAGCCATAAAAAGCTGAGGCTCTTAGTACCAGCCGACGTATGAATACACTTTTTTATTTTATTTTTATTTCATGTTTATATAATTTTTGTGTACATTTATATTTCTGGAATTTTGAAGGGGGCGGCACCCCAGCGTCCTCTATTGACAAGCCGCCACTGCTCTTTTATGTTTTGGTCCGTGTTTCCTCCCTTGTTCCTTTCTTGTCTAATAGTCCTGTGAGTGTCTGTATGTTCTGTTTCTTGTTTTTTTCTCAAATTGCACTTTCCTAAGTTCTAGCATTGGATTGTATCTATAGGGAAAGTGTGATTTTAATGCCCTGAAAAATTACCCTGAAGAAGACTGTCATCTCAAAACCTTGGTAAATTATTAAATTATGTTTTGCATCGTGACTACGAGACAATCTTCCCTCAAAATTCACAAAAGTTTGACTTCTGCCAAAGGAAATAAACAAATGTAAAACAAAACAAACAACTCAATAAATTGAAATACGCATTTGTGCTCAGTCATACAGCAAGAAAGAAGTATCACAAAGATGATTTGCATGTTAAATAACACAACACATAAAATCCGGAGGAAAAAAACATACCAGGACAAGACAAGAGAATCATAATCAGAATCAGCTTTATTTGCCAGGTATGAGGACACATACGAGGAATTTGACTTAGGTTGGAGCAAGCCTCCGGGCGGCAGCTATGGTATAGCGCCACCACACGCTTCTCGAAAAAGAAAAAATGCAGACAGCAGCATAGTATACAAAACATTACAACACAACATAATGCACAAGACAAAACACAGTTCATGTGGTCACATGAAGGAATTTTTTGAGGTGGTTTGTTAGGGTGGGAGGAGAACACAAGAAACCAAGGCAGTCAGACGGATGTGGTGCAGGATCGGGCGGGGAGTGTATGGTGAGTGTGTAAGATAATGAGTTGTGTGTGTGACTGCGAAGCGTCAGACTGTCTATGTTGATAAAAGCTCAGTTTATTCAGCGTGGCCTTGAAGGAGATAAGCCAGTGCGTAGGAAGATAGAGTCCCAGCTGCAAGATGATTTCCCGTTCGGGGGTAGGGGCGGGTGCGGGGATTTCAGTCCAATTTAGGTTGACTCGATGGAATTTGTTCAAATCAATGTTCATCACCAATTGCTACCGACCTCAGCATCATACAAGAGTCCAGTTCATGATGTGATTTAGCCAATCCGTCCACCTTTCCTGCCAGTCCGGTGGTTACACAAAGCAAATCCACCGACTGAGCCCTGATGATATCAATCCCCCTCTGCGCGTCCTCAGACCGGTCTGAGATGTTACGAGACAGTTCACTGGTCTGGTCAGCCCTCAGATGTAAAACCTTCATCCTCTCAATCACTCCATGTAAGCACTCCTTAAGTTCCCCAGACAGCATGTAGGTAAAGTTGCTGGCGGCTGTCTTACCAATTTTCCAATAGGTCAGGGAGACTCCAAGTCCAATGATCAGGAGCCCCACCAACAGAATTCCAATTATCCGAAGGAGGCTTCCTTTTAAATAATCACAGGCACTGATAAGCATTACTTTTTGTATTCACACCACATTTAAAAGAAGCTTGAATATTAGCTTGATAGCACATTTCAAAAGTACAGACTTTCACACAGAGTCTGTGATATTTGAATGACTGAGTTGGAAAGGGTACAAAAACCTCAGAGTGCCTGTCTCCAATGTGTAACAACCACTGGTCTGGCACATATTGTGATCAAGATTTCACTCAACCCAGCTGGCTAAGTATGACATGTATTAACCTAAAATATTTTTGTTATTGTACAGTGCAGAAGACTCATTTTGTAGGAGTTTTGAACCTGCATTACATCCCCAATGCTGCTGATACTATAGCATCTGTAGTTATATTTATCAGCCTAAGATTATCTTGTATCACAACATAGGTTAGACTAGAATACCATCCTTTGTTTGCTAGACTGCCTTTTCTTTATTAATCCAATGCTACCCAATGATTTATTTTGATAATATCTGTGTCTCGATGATTGAGCTAAACATAGAGCTAACTAATGCTCTGTTTGTACTGTTGCCATTAGTGCTGCTAGCAACCCCCATTTCCTCCACCCTCTTTCTCCCTTTATGTTCAACTGCTCAGCTGAATGAGCTCCATTTAAGCACAAATATTGTTTTTACATTGTCCTTCAGTGTCTGTGATCAGAACTCCACCCAATGGCAATGATCTGTTATACTTATCAATTGTCTGTTGTGTAGATTTAAAAGACCATATAATGCCGTGATTGACCATGCAGTATTGTAAAAAGTATTCAACGAGGTTGTTGTAATGATGTGTAATAACCTTCCCACTGGGTCAGTCTGTCTGTCTCACTTAGTGTTTCAGACACACATATTGGATTTTGAAGATAAAATAATGCAATATTGCAATGATAAGGTGTGATGGAAGTCTCTATTTGAAATGTACTATACTCTGTATCTTTCTTTGTATTTTTTCTTTCTGGAGCTGATATTACAACTGAAAACCAACTTGTCTCATGACACTCACTTCCCTGTAGACTCAAAGTTTAATTTCACATCAAGCCTTCCTTTGTGCCGCAGGATTCTTCACTTTTTGATTGCCTGGTTTTCAAAGTGGAAAAAGGATTTGGATTTGTACTTTGTATTCAATTGTTGTATTGTTGTTTTTATCTTCTAAAGCACTTTGGTCAACCCAGGTGTTTTTAAACTTGCTATATAAATAAATTGACATTTTTGAGTGAGAAAAGGAAAAAGAAACAATACTATACTGTTTCTCATTGGGTAGAAGCCGATGTCCTTCATTGACAGTGACAGACAGTGATAACAGTGTAATCAGTTTACCTCTCCATCCATTCCCTATCATCATTGGTGGTGGTTCATACATTGTACAAGCAGGTAAGTGAACAACAGCATGGAGAGGTTGATTGTTCCTAAAGCACTTGTCTCATCCCCATAATACATAAAATAATAAGAATGAATTACCTATTGTACACCTTATCACGTGATTCTTATTGGATTTTAGGAGATGATATTGGCTGTGGCACAACAGTGTCTCACCATTTTTTTTGATTGCAGCATTCATTCCCCTTTGTCATTGGCTCAAACTTCCTCATTCTTATATAATCAAACCTTCAAAGCACACGCCTCAGGGGTCATTAAGGTCACTCTATCTGTGCTAATGCGTTTTTGCAACGTTGAACTCAGAGTTGCTGATGCTTTTCCTCTTAATGTCCTGTCACTTTGTTGTGCACAAAACAAGAGAGCTCAGTCAACAACAATAATGAAGAGATTCAGGAGGTCTCCAGGTGCTCCAGGTCACTAACGAGTATTTCACTGGGCATACATAAGCATGTACCTGTCATCCACATCCTGTCAGTTTTTACAGGTTCAGCAACCATACCCTGCTCACTGCTGAAAATGAAGCTGCACTAGCCTGAGTTTTTTCTTTTTCTCTCAACAATAACCGTAAAGATGAATTATATTCACTCATTTATGACAACTCACAATACTGGTACTCATTATGCATTATACACTTCTCACTGCATCTACAGTGGGGCTCGAATGTTTGGGCACCCCAGCTAAAAATTTGTATTAGACATTTGTATAATATGTCACAAAAAGTTAGATTTTATTTCCATCATTTACACTTTCAAAATAACAGAAAACAAAAAAATGGCGTCTGCAAAACTTTGGGCACCCTGCAGAGTTTATAGCATGCACCGCCCCCTTTGGAAAGCTGAGACCTGACAGTGTCATAGATTGTTTTTAATCATCATCTGGAAAGACCAGGTGATGTAAAACCAGGTTTTAAATGCCCAGACTCATCTGACCTTGCCCCAACAATCAGCACCATGGGTTCTTCTAAGCAGTTAGAAGCAGTCTAGAAAACTGAAACTGAAAATAGTTGACGCTCACAAAGCAGGAAAAGGCTATAAGAAGATAGCAAAGAGTTTTCAGATGCCAATATCTTCTGTTTGGATTGTAATTAAGAAATGGCAGTCATCAGGAACAGTGGAAGTTAAAGAAAGATCTGGAAGACTAACAAAAATATCAGACAGAACCGCTCGCAGGAGTGTGAGAAAAGAAAGTCAAAACCCACGTTTGACTGCACGATCCATCCAGAAAGACCTGGCAGACACTGGAGTTGTGGTACACCATTCCACTATAAAGAGATACTCGTACAAATATGATCTTCATGGAAGAGTCATCAGAAGAAAACCTCTTCTACGTCCTCACCACAAAAATCAGCATTTAAAGTTTGTAAACGAACATACAGACAAATTCTGATGCATTGTGGAAACAAGTTCTATGGACCGACGATGTTAAAGTAGAACTTTTTGGCCGGAATGACCAATGGTATGTTTGGAGAAGAAAGGGCACAGAATTTAATGAAAAGAACCTCTGTCCAACTGTCAAGCATGGGGGTCAATCATGCTTTGGGGTTGTATTGCAGCCAGTGGCACAGGGAACATTTCCAGAGTAGAAGGAAAAAGGATTCAATAAAATTTCAGCAAATTTTGGACGCTAACTTGATGCCATCTGTGAAAAAGCTGAAGTTAAAGAGAGGATGGCTTCTAGAAATTAATAAATGATCCTAAACACTCCTCAAAATCCACAGAGGTTTACATCAAGAGGCGTGAACTGTAAGTTTTGCCATGGCCTTCACAATCTCCTGACCTCAACATAATTGAAAATCTATGGATAGACCTTAAAAGAGCAGTGCATGACAGACAGCCCAGAAATCTCAAAGAACTGGAAGACTTTGTAAGGAAGAATGGGCGAAGATACCTCAAACAAGAATTGAAAGACTCTTGGCTGGCTACAAGAAGTGTTTACAAGCTGTAATACTTGCCAAAGGGGGCAGTACAAGGTATTAACTCTGCAGGGTGCCCAAATATTTGCAGATGCCATTTTTTTGTTTTCTGGTATTTTGAAATTGTCAGTGATGGAAATAAAATCTAAATTTTTGTGACATATTATACGAATGTCTAATCTGTCATTTGATGCCTTTTGGAGATTTTTCCACCTTTTCTTGGCTTCTTTATGCACATTAATACAAATTTTTACCTGGGGTGCCCAAACCTTCGAGCCCCACTGTAAGTAAATAAAACAAATTCAAGTTCTATTCCATACATTTCAGCAGAGCCAATCTGCGAAAAATCACAAAATCATCATCAACTTTGCAGTAATTTTTGCAGTAAAAAGTGTTTGTTGGAGTTATTGAGGTAGAATACGGAGTTTCACACCAAATAACACTTCATCATTCAAATAACAGCTATCGATCTCTATAGGAAATGTCAACTTTTCTAGGTTAACCTTTGTGTTTTCTTCTCGAAAACCATGCACTTGTTGTCACCCCGGGTTAACATTGACATTCGAAAGTATGTTATGCTAAGCAAGTATAAATCATCACCCAATTCTGTGTTACATCTCCTTAGCCAACTGAATTTTGAATGAATAAAATACTTGGATAATCAGAGAACAAACTTGTATTTTCATAGGAGTGTTATTCTTCACGAGGTGTGCAGCTGTTGGCCTGATCTTGACTCTGATTGCTGGTGTTGCAAAATGGATTCTTGACAAGTGGTTCTCAAATCTGAAAAAAGCTGACTTTTGAAAATAGACAAAAGTTGTTTTTACTAGTACCACATTGTGGTGTGCACAAGCACTGACAGGAAAAGGAACATACTGAAATTTTCACGGGGTGGTTAGATTTCTTCATATGTTCTGGGAGTGTTCTCCTGTTGGTCAGTTCTCTAACAATATTGCATCCAAAATGTCCACCTTGATTGATGTTACTGTGCCTGTTACTGTCAATGGTTTGATTCTGAATGACCTGTCAGCCTTGCAGTTGAGAAATCTCACCACAAGGTCCATTTAGTAGCTGTGGTGAAGCTTTCAATTATATTACATGGGCTTTATAGGCAGGTGGTGTTGCCCACATGATTATGAATTCCTGAAAGAAATTAAAACATCTTCCGTGACAACAGGGAAAACTCCTCAGGAAAAAATCTGCTCATGTGATTTGATTAAAAGCTCTGAAACGGCTACTAAATGGGCCAAACAGTGGGATTGTTTTCTCAGCTCCTTTCTGGTTAATGTTTTGCACAAACAAAGGAGAAAATGCAGCAAAGTTCAGTTCAAATTCTGTCATCATATTGTAGGAATAAGGAATGCAATGATGAGCTACTTTGATATATTACCTCCTGCTCAACTACCTTTCTGTTGACCTTTCTCAGCGGAATAGTAACTGGAATAGCTGAAAAAGGGCACCTTTGCCAGCTAAATCTTGCGCATTACTGCTATTTTAAAATAAAGGGTTGAGGAATTACTTGAGATTTGTATTTTGGTGGTGAAAAATGACAAGATATAAGACATTAGCGCGTACACTAAAAGCATCATCATCCCAATACCATATTGATTTTCTTATTTTTTCTATTTCCAGCTGATGACAAATGTACAGAAATTCAGTGGGAAGCCGCTCATTATTTGTGCATCACCCAATGCTTGGGGGAAAAGGCATCATAGTTGTATTTAACAAATAAACATGCATTACTGCAGCTATTTTAAAATAAACGGTTTTTATTTTGGTGGTGAATAAATTACAAGATACAAGATATTAGTGATTACACTAAAACCATCATCATCCCAATACCATAATAATATTCTTATTTATTTTATATTGACCCATTTTCAGCTGATGACAAATGTACATACTGTAAGTTCAGTGGGAAGCTGCTCGGGAAAAGGCATTATTGTTTTATTCAACAAATAAACACATTGCACAGTATACATTACAACATCTTCCATGCCTTGCAGGAAATTAACACATTCATACAAACAAACAAATGCTATTGATCTCTCTTTTTTGCAACAACATATCAGAAAAGTAAATGAATTGTTTACTGTTAACTTTACAATATCACATACTTTCAAATTTAAATTAAGCAGTTTGATTACTTAATTTTTGGTCACAAAAGCAACACAATTCACAACATTATACCCCAATAACACTAATATTTATGTAAAATATGACAAATGGAATAAATGAATCAGGGATGTTTGATAGAGCTTTGTTTCCAGTGTGGTTTCATGCAACACAGTAAATAAAAAATTAATCTTGGAAAAAATTAAGCAGTCAATAACTCATCAACAACTGTGCAGGTACATTCAATACATAGAACTGTATGTCAACAATTATTTAAAAGGCCTTCATGGTTAGTAATGATCATGTCATAACATTCATGTTTATACTGAAACAAAATCACAACCTTTTACATTGCACACACAACACTACTAATGACAATTTAGAGCAGTTTTAAGTCAATAAGCAATGATTAGATGAACTTGTGGCAAGAAAACTCCCAACATTTAATAAATACAAAACATAAATAAAGGTTACACCACATACAGTTTGTGATCTATTAAATTATCTTTAATCAAATGCACACATTTTTATTTCTGTGCTTTTTTGAAGCAAGAAATATTAAAGGATTTCTTCAGATCTACCCATTAAAACCCAGTAGTTGTGTTTCTGGGTTGCGTGTGTGTGTGTGTGTGTGTGTGTGTGTGTGTGTCAGAGATGGCAAAGATACTCACTTCCCGTACTCATGTAGAAGTACAGATACTTGTGTTAAAAAATACTCTAGTAAAAATATAAGTACTGATTTAACTTATTTACTCAAGTAAAAGTCATAAAGTACAGGCTTGGAAATTTACTTAAAGTATAAAAGTAAGTTTTTAATGGATGTCTGCCAATAGGCCTAAAACAGCACATATTTATTGTGACAGAGACTGGGGACTCCAGGTTAATAAGATTCTGACTCAGTAGCAAGATATGAATTCAATTGGGATTCTGTAAGAATTCTGTGTATATTCTCATCCAATTAGATTGAATTCGGTATTGATGACGTGAACAATGATAACGGTAACTCCAGTGAAATTATTTGAAACTTGTTAGTGAGGACTAGATTAGGACTGTATTTAAAGCTGATTCTGGTTTCCAACTTTGCCCCAGGTGTGTATTTTAAAACACGGATGGAGACAACTTCTCTCTTTTGATGCTTTATTAAATCAAGCATCAGTACAAACATGGGCTCTGCTATGGCTGTGTGTGTGTGTGTGTGTGTGTGTGTGTGTGTGTGTGTGTGTGTGTGTGTGTGTGTGTGTGTGTGTGTGTGTGTGTGTGTGTGGTTCTGCAAAGAAATAAATAACATTGTAAAGGCTACCATATACAATGCATAGGAATTATATATATGTTAGCAAATAATGAAAAATACTATAAATTACATTATCTTAATGCAGTGTAACTGTAGCATGTAAATAATGCACCTAAAATACAAAAGTGAGAAAGGGCGTTCAATAATCGCCATTATATCAAATCAACAGCCAGGTGCAATCTAGCTAACAGGTGAAGAACACAAACAACAACATCCCTAGCTAACTTACTTTAAATGTGCCAGAACTAGACCAATACAACAACAGCCTTAAATGAACTGACAACATAAGTTATACAACTTACAGTTCTCAAGTATTTGTAACAAAGTATTTTTACTTCGTTACTTCCCATCTCTGGTGTGTGTGTGTGTGTGTGTGTGTGTGTGTGTGTGTGTGTGTGTGTGTGTGTGTGTGTGTGTGCGTGTGCGTGCGTGTGTGTGAATCAAAGTTTTTTTTCTTTTTTAACCTACTGTTATAAAGAGTGGTGCAAGAACATACGGTGCAAGTCATTTTTGTCCATTTATGACAGTGTGATAGCTCTGCGCCATGTAGCAGTGCTTTGGCTATGCTTCCACCCAATATAGTCTCAAATATATATCTGCCTAGGAAATCGTCTAGTCTTAATCTGCATTGTTATTTGTACTCATTGTGAATACACATGCCACAAGAAGTAATTAGGTTGTTGTTTTTTTGTTGGCTCACTTTTACTCATAACATGCTAACTGGCAACATAGGATTCCATTGACTACCTTAATCTAACTGGACTAAAACAATGCATACACTGAGACAAAAAATGCGTTGGCCCACCTATCTACAGCTAGGGGAGACCGTGATAAGCTCTATTTTAACTAACGGTGGCATATTCCTTTAACTGCAGGCCACAACGGAGGTCTGCACACTGTTAGGCTCCAAATAAATAGTTTTGTTTCTCTTTTTCTCTTTTCAAGGCAACCTTTGGATCTAAAAGATCCTTTTCAGGTAAATGCACCCCATGTTCAGAGGTCCTTGCCAAGGCGGCCATTACATCTTGCTTACTGGCATGATGGGCCTTGAGCCACTTTTTGACCTGTTGTTGTCGTTTCCTTCCTTAGTGTCTGTATTGTGGCCACTTGAGGCAATCCGCCTGTGAGATAACTGACGAGACATATGTAAAAGGAAAGTTGTGTTTTCTAATTCAGTCCGTGTGCTTGAAGTCGGACAGCATCTCTTAAGACCCTGGTGAAGATGAATGGTAAACAGACCATAAGTGATGGGGTCTAGACAAGCGCTGAAGAGGCCAAAGATAAAAAGCATATGCGTCAGTGAATGAGAGACCGTTTCTCCATTTTTTCAGGAAATAACCAGTACCACAGGCCTAGCAGGTAATATGGGGTCCAGCAGACAATGAATGACATCACTATGACGATGCTCATCTTAAGAGTCCTCATCCGAGCTTTAGGGATGTTGTTGTGGGAGCGGCGTAGATGAACATCTCTCGACAGCACTGGAAAAGAAGAAAACACCATCTTTGTCACGCACAGTTCCTTGGATCTCAGACTCAGTTTCCATTTTTTCTGAGCAGTTTCCAGAACAGAAGTGAAGCAATCCAATCACAGAAAAGGGAATTCCTTACAGAAATCTCCAAATGTCAAAGGTTTCTGATACCAAATCACAGCATGGGTTTTTCAATAGTGTTCCTCAAGGTCTTGGTGTCTTAAAGGAGAATTCCAGTCGATTTCAACACGTGGCTATGTTGTCTGTAAACATGGAGTGCTGTCAGTAGAGAGAAAAACGAAAATGAAAACTTATCCTCCTGCTAGCGTTAGCACCCAACAGGCTTCAACAAGGCAAGTTTTAAATGTGTTTTTAGCCTCAAAACATGTTCAAAATGTCATTAAAAGTGCCTACCTATGTGCAGTGATTCCTTCAGAGTAAACACAGTGAATCTGACTGAAGTAGATATGAAAGAAATGCATGAAAGTTTACTAATTCAGCTCTGTTTAGTTCCTGTTTTGATACTGCATGGAGTGCTTCGGGACTGTCCACAAACTACAACACTGAAAAGAGATACAAACATATTTTCAAAAATAAGCATATGCTTATTTTTGAAAAGTAAGTGCTGTAGTACAACTAGTTGGAGACAAGTTACAATTGAGGTAAGTTTGGAGACACTACCTTATTTAATCATTAAATTGATAGCCTACATGTCTTTGTTTTATCTGTTTTCTGTGTTGTAGTTAGTAGACAGTCCCTAAACACAGCTGAATTAGCACAACTTTAATTTAACATCTACTTCAGTCAGATCCGCTGTGTTCCCTCAGAAGGAATCACTTCACACAGGTAGGCACTTTTAATGACATTTTGAACATGCTAGGAGGCTAAAAACACGTTTAAAACTTGCCTTGTTTAAGCCTTCTAGGTGCTAATGCTAGCATGAGGATAACTTGGTGTAGGAAGCACCGATTGCTTTCATTTTTTTGCTATTGACAGCACTCCAAATTTACAGACAACAGAGCTATGTGTTGGAATCGACCGGAATTCTCCTTTAATGTGCTGTTTGGGAGAGATTTCTTACAATTGTTTATCAATTCTCAGATGGAACCTGTGTAACAAATTGCATTAACCCAATAATTGCTGCAACTTATGAGATATTTGGCATCATATACTTCAATCATAATGTTATAAAACCTTATACACTCTAAACTTTCAAAATCCAAATAGGCGCCTAACCAAAATACAATGTGTATTACATGTTCCTGTTCCCGGCTTTCAGATGCTGTATACCACTTCTATGTGGCATCTATTCTTCACCTGCTATCCAAAAAAATCATATATTTGGTATCCCTAAAATTGTATGTGGCCCCCACCTGCCCCCCACCACCACTGTTTAGACTGCAGACTTTGAAGAAAACATGAGACTTACAGTTACTGCGGCTGGATATCTCAATGAGGATTCGCGTGTAACAGAAGATCATGATGACCAAAGGCAGGAGGAAGAGGCACACAAAGGTGAACATGTTGTAGAGAGTCTCCTGCCAGTGCTGGAAAAAGCTACCATGGGTGGTGCACTGGGTGAAGTTCTCCGGGACTGTGATGGTCACATTGTGAAATATAAACATCTGCATGAAAAGACAAGAAGGGTTTTGACTTAGACCTGAGACTTAGAGTGATAAGTCTAAATCAGTCAGACAGATGGATGACAAACACCATCAAGATTGATGCTGGCACATTTGTGGCAAACAAAATTCATTATTCCACCTGCTTTGGGATTATCCAGCTGTTAAAACACTCTGGTCAGAAGTAACTAAATACTAATGTCAGAGTTTTTTAATGTTAAAGGTGACTTACTGTATAATGCTTTTTTGTATTATCTGTCATATCTATAATGTTGCAATGTCAGATGTTTATATTAAACATGGTTAAATAATGAGGTAAATGACAATGACATTTTTCTCTACTCATTTTCTATATATGGTCATCTGCTCCAGACACGCTACTGCAGTGTTTACATCACATACACTAACTACTACATTAGCTACATGCTAACGTATGCGAAACCTGTCATCTTGGCTGCAGATGTTAATTTCTCCCCAATTTTGATCACTTAGCGGCTGGAACATGTTTTTGATTTAGCCTTTATAGGTGATGTTTGATAGTACATTGTGCTACACTTCATTTCAGTCCACTGCTAACTACATTTTGCACACAGCTTTGTTGAACACTCAATTCTGATTGGTGAATTACAGCATTCTACAGAATGTCATTGTTGTATAGCAGACCATTGCTGAGCATTTATAGCTGATTGTGATAGATAGATAGATAGATAGATAGATAGATAGATAGATAGATAGATAGATAGATAGATAGATAGATAGATAGATAGATAGATACGTTATTCATGCTGAAGAAAATTTTAGGCATCATTTTAGTAGCAAGACAACCATAACACAACAAACACATATACACACATACTGTATATCACACATACATAAGAATATCACATACATAAGAATAAAAATAAAAATCACTCACAGAAATGCAATGACCATGATAAGGTGACAATGTGTTCAATGGTGATAGTGCAAAAGTGAAAAAGTAAACAGTGCAGGGATTGAAAAGTGCAGTAGATTATGATTAAATATTAACTATGACTATGACATATAAACATAATAACCTATACACTGACTGATTGAATAAGAATAAGAACAATATGTAACAGGGAATAAGTTATAAGATGTAAGATTTCAGATGTTATGACCACAGTCCAGATTTTGCAGGAGGGCTAATATAGCCTATAAGACAGTTGTACAGCAGACAAGTGATATGATGGTAGGGGCAGAGAGAGACAGGCTCATGCTGAAAAATCCATTTTCCCCTCCCCCCTTTTGTTGTATTGAAGAGTTGGATGGCCCTGGGAACAAAGGACCTCCTTAACCTGTCTGTTGAGCACTGACAGAAGTCTGCCACTGAACATGTTCCTCTGTTTAATGAATGTGCTGTGTAGTGGGTGCAGTTTATTGTCCTTGATTGCCAGCATCCTACTCATTGTCCGTTTCTCTGCAGTTGCTGTGAGCGACTCCAGCTCAATGCCAACAACAGAGCCAGCTTTCTTTACCAGCTTGTTCAGTCGCCTAGCGTCTCTCTTCTTAATGCTGCCTCATCAGCATACCACAGCATAAAACAAGATGCTGGCAATGACTGACTGGAAAAACATCTAGAGGAGCTTAATGCACAATGACCACAGCCTCCTCAGGAAGTTGAGCCGACTCTGCCCTTTCCTATACAGCGCATCCGTGTTGGCTGACCAGTCCAGTTTATTGTCCATGTGTACCCCCAGGTACTGTGTACCTGACCACCTCCAGATTTACCCCTTCAATGGAGACTGGTGTCATGTGTGGTTTAGATCTCCTGAAATCCACCACCAACTCCTTGGTCTTTCCTGTGTTCAGTTGCAGATGGTTGAGCCTGCACCATTGCACAAAGTTATCCACCAGGTTCCTGTAGTACTCCTGTCCATCCCTGATACACCCCACAATTGCAGTGTCATCTGAAAACTTCTGCATGTGACATGACTCAGAGTTGTTGCTGAAGTCCGAAGTGTAGAGGGTGAACAAGAACGGTGAAAGCACAGACCCCTGAGGCGCTCCGGTGCTGCAGAACACAGTCTCAAAGACACAGTCCTTCAGCCTGACTGACTGTGGTCTCTCTTCAGATAGTCTGTTATCCAGGATACCAGGTAAGCATCAACCCCCATCTGCACAAGCTTGTCTCCCCGTCTGACAGGCTGAATGGTGTTAAATGTGCTAGAGAATTCAAAGAACATGATTCTCACAGCACTTTTCCCCTTGTCCAGATGAGATTGCACTCTGTGCAGTAGGTATATGATGCCCACGCCCACCTTCTCCTGGTATGCAAACTGGAGCCGGTCCAGTGAGTGGCTGCCCCACGTCCAATCAATCCGGTCTTTAATGAGCGCATGAAGTGTTATCTTTGTTGTTATTTATATCACTTAAATTCTATGACGCCCTGACCTCATTATGGACCTGTAATCAGTATAATTACATTGTCAGTCATCCTTTCTTTTCTGTAAAAATGTTAATTAATTATTTTGCCTCATTATAAGGCCACAGAGACTCCTCATAATGATGCTAGAGTGGGCAAGGATGTCCAATGTGGTAAATAAAATTCTTCTGAATGTGTCTCCTGTTATAAGCTAACAAAATGTCTAAATATAATACTAATACTAATAATAAATATGATATTAATTGGCTTAATAGATATATTGTGAATGTGTTTGTATCAAGCTGTGGCACTAGGTAAATGTGCAGAGCTTTACAATACAGACACATTCAGCTATTATCACACTTAATATTTCCCTAACAGCTAAATATCCATCCATCCATCTTCATCCACTTATCCGGTATCGGGTGGCGGGGGGAGCAGCTCCAGTAGGGGACCCCAAACTTCCCTTTCCCGAGCCACATCAACCAGCTCCAACTGGGGGATCCCGAGGCGTTCCCAGGCCAGGTTGGAGATATAATCTCTCCACCTAGTCCTGGGTCTTCCCTGAGGCCTCCTCCCAGCTGGACGTGCCTGGAACACCTCCCTAGGAAGGCGCCCAGGAGGCATCCTCACCAGATGCCCGAACCACCTCAACTGGCTCCTTTCGACGTGAAGGAGCAGCGGCTCTACTCCGAGCTCTTCACCGATGACTGAGCTTCTCACCCTATCTCTAAGGGAGACGCCAGCCACCCTCCTGAGGAAACCCATTTCGGCCGCTTGTACCCTGGATCTCGTTCTTTCGGTCATGACCCAGCCTTCATGACCATAGGTGAGGGTAGGAACGAAAATTGCCCGGTAGATTGAGAGCTTTGCCTTCTGGCTCAGCTCCCTTTTCGTCACAACGGTGCGATAAACAGAAAGTAATACCGCACCATCTGCTCCGATTCTCCGACCAATCTCCTGCTCCATGGTCCCCTCACTCGCGAACAAGACCCCAAGGTACTTAAACTCCTTCACTTGGGGTAAGGACTCACTCCCTACCTGAAGAAAGCACTCCATCGGTTTCCTGCTGAGAACCATGGCCTCAGATTTAGAGGTGCTGATCCTCATCCCAGCCGCTTCACACACGGCTGCGAACCTAGCTGAATATGTCCTTTTTATTATGTCCATTTTTAAAGTGAATGGTTTGATATGTCCAACAGACGGAAGAATTTTCTAACGTCAAAAGACAGTTATGTACTTATTTTTCATTAGACACAAAAATATGTGTGCGTCTGACAGAAACAAATATTCATCTTGCAGAAAAAAAACGATTCCTTGAGACATCTGGGGCCTGTCTCACAAAAACAGAATTTAGAAATATAATGCGTTTACAAAATGTAATCTACAAAGTCTTTGGAGATTAGACTCCATCGTATAAAATATGTTCTCAAGGGTTAGGGAAACCCAGACATATCCCCCAAAACTTGAAAAGAACTTAGTGATTGCCAAAAATCTGTACCGTGAAACAAAAAGAAATGTAATAATTAAAGCAAGTGTAGTCATTTCAGTAAACCAAAAATAAATCTGGGCCAAAGCCAGGTGGCAAAATAAAGAAGCCAGTGCAAATTAAATCTCGGCCAGAAACTAGAGAACAATTAAATCTTGGCCAAAGGCCGATGTCAAATTATAATAAGACAAGGCAAAATTACTCTCTGCAATTCAGGCTGTCACAACAATCACGGTAACCAGGGCATATACTCAATGCTTTCATGCCTGATGTAATTCCGGCCACCTACAAGCAATATCATTAACCTACCCATATATATATATATATATATAACTGATAGAATAACCCATCAACTTACTCTGTAATATGTACAATTATTATGGACTATAACACTAGTTATATGCATGCATATATGGTTTGAGGGATCTCTAGTTTGTGGAAACACCACTGCGTGAGGACAAATACATGAGTATGCCGAGGATGCTTATCATCCAAATTGTTGTAGAGAAATACTTGGGACACCTTGATTTTTAGCAGTAGAAGCAGCCCAAATTCTAAATGAATGACCTGAATAATACTGAGGAAAACTGATCTTAGCTTTAAGCTTTCAGAAAATTATCCCAAATTAACCAGGGTAACTCTCAGGAGAATTAATGTTAAGGAAGCTAGTATGAGCATTAGCAATAAGTAATCTCACATAAAATAAGCGTGTCAGCACTACAACATTTAGAATTTAGAGTTGTAAGCATTATGATGTAAATTAATACCAGATGCATGAGTTAGGCCACTTACAGATATGGGAAGTCACAAAGTACAAATACTTCGTTACTGTACTCAAGTAGATTTTTCAGATATTTTTTCTTTACTTTACTATTTATTTTTGTGGCGACTTTTTACTTTTACTACATTTTAACACACTTTCTACTCCTTAATTTTACAAAATTGGCTCGTTACTTTAGTTTTGTACAAAGGTGAGTGCATGTCGGAGAATAGCGCGGACACGTGCCTCACACCACAAGCGGGCGTACACGCCACACAGAGAAAAAGAGACTAGCTGTGCGGAGGATAATCAGTTGAGATTGTGTGTGTGCATCCTTGAGAAATGTAAGTCGTATAACTTATTTTGTCAGTTCATTTAAGTCTGTTGTTGTATTGGTCTAATTCTGGCACATTTAAAGTAAGTTAGCTGGTGATTTTGTTGTTTGTGTTCTTCACCTGTTAGCTAGGTTGCACCTGGCTGTTGATTCAATATAATGGCGATTGTTCAATATTATATATTCAATATTTGTCGTTGTTTGTATTTTAGGTGCATTATTTACATGCTACAGTTACACTGCATTAAGATAATGTAATTAATAGTGGGTATGTTATTTGCTAGCACATATATGATTCCTATGCATTGTGTATGGTAGCCTTTACAATGTTATTTATTTCTTTGCAGAACCATGCACACACACAGCCATAGCAGAGCCACGCCCATGTTTGTACTGATGCTTGATTTAATAAAGCATCAACAGAGAGAAGTTGTCTCCATCCGTGTTTTAACAGACACACCTGGGCGAAGTTGGAAACCAGAATCAGCTTTAAATACAGTCCTAATCTCATCCTCACTAACAAGTTTCAAATAATTTCACTGGAGTTGCCGTTATTATTGTTGACAAATTCAATCTAATTGGATGGAAATAGACAATACGTTGTACTTGATGCACCACTACAAGACGATTCAACAGATTCCGCAGCATTCATTTGCGGCAAATCATTGTGGCTTGAAGGCGCTAAGGTTAGCACATACAGTAGTATTATGGATGGCGACATAATTGAAAATGTAGAAAACGGACATCACAGAGATTCGGCAGACAAGCAGCAAGACATTCCCAATCGGCCTTATCTGAGAGAAATGTTTGAGATTGTAGACATCAAGAATGACTCCTGGCCAATGTTCTGCATAACTCCCCATGTATGGGGAACGTCTTAATTAATGTCAGTTTAGTAATTCATATTTTATCCTTCGTTTTCTTTCCAGAAGCCATAATTGAATACACATATTTGTAGATTTCTTTATATGTTAAGGGGAAGATTAAAAACGAGAAATTGGATATGTGACTTCTCACAGAATCACAATTGAATTTTCATATCTTGCTACTCAGTCAGAATCTCATTAACCCGGAGTCCCAGTCTCTGTCACAATAATCATAAATGTGATGTTTTAGGCCTATTGGCATCCATTTAAAATGTAGACAATGGCATATAAAGAGCCTTTTTCCCGTGTCCACTGAAGTTTCTCAGTTTTGCCTCTAGTAACATGTGTGTGGTGCCGCTTTCCTGGTAAGATGGAACTACCGCCACCATAGCTATCATATGGAACCCCCCAAAAATCCATATTTGGATTCCTTTATAAATCAACCATAGGCAAAATGCCTAAAAGATCGGCAGCAGAAAACACAGCAACTGTAGTAGCAAGAAGTAGCAGCAACACTCCCAGAGTGCATGATTTAGCAACTGTGCAGTAACAGTTCAACTGAAAGGTTATACAAATTAATGGAGATAATTGTGTTATTTTACATGCGTGTAAAGCCTACTTACATATAGAGAGAACAGAATGAGGTCACACCTATAATTAATTATCCCACACCATTGTTATGAAATGATTAGGCCCAGCTTAACACGCGTCAAGAACTTCTAATACATTAGGCCCAACATCGTTAAGCCTTTAATTTTCCATTGCTGTTCTCAAAAAACTTAAAGCTGCATTCCTCTATTTCAAAGTGTGTGTCTGATCAACTTATTGTATGTATGGATTAGCTGCAAACGTTATGATGTATTAACGTTAACCGGAACACAGTAGCTAGCTGAGCTGGACTCGCATACATTATTATATTGTAATATGAACCTAGTCACAGCGTGTTTTATTTTAGGGGGAGACATAACTGTAGCCACTATGTGCTTTGTTGTGGGGAAGCGGAGATGGTTTAAAAGTGGTTTGAAGGGGCATTTTTCAAACACAATTGTGTGAAATGTGGAGCAATCGATGGCAGTGCAAGGACACAGCCGCGATTTAATTACTATCAGTCAAGGGAGTGCGGCACAATTGAAACGGCGTTCGGTATGATGAAGACCAGATGGAGGTCAACGCTTTTCAAAGCTTTGGAGGTGAAGCCCACTTGGCACCCCAGGTAATTGCTTCACGTGCCTTTTTGCACTTTGCAGTGTATATTTTTTACAGCTCTGTTATATTCATGCATGTATGTTTACTACTTAGGTCTGTTTGCAATAAATATTTGTATACACACAGCATGGTGTTTTGTATATCTGTTTCAGTTATCATGGTTTTAACTGTTGCTTGATGGTTTTTGCAACTGCACTTGGGGACACATTCAAAGTTTTTGCAATTTTCCGGGCCGACTGACCTTCATTTCTTAAAGTAATGATGAATGTTAGTTACGGACGCCATGTTCTGTGGTCCCGACGTTGAAGCCTCCGAGCTTGCAAAGTTTGGTGGCCATGTCTAAACTTTTCCTAGATGCATCTGCTGTTTGTCCTGCCACCAACTCAGCCTGTGAACTGGCCAGCTGGTTACAGAGATTTTGGCACCCCCAAACTGCCTGGTCCTACTGCCTCCGACCTAACTTGACCAGCAGTTTGGGTAAACAGTGCAGGCTGGAAAATGATATTGGATCCCTGTTGCCCCACCGAGAGTGCCACAAGTGAGGTTAAGCACCCCGACAGCCCATACTTTATCCCCAGCCAAATATTCCCTAGAATCATATGAACACCCTCAACAGGCAACTGACACCAAGTGACACCTCCCTCCGGACAAGACCAGAACTAAGAGATATTAAGTGTAAAGGAACAGAGAATGGAACCATTCCCATACCAAGAGTGACCACACAACCACCAGTATCAGTTTTGGAAGAAATGCTACCTACTCAGGAGTAACAATTTTTCCAATTTTTCTATGTTTTCTTGGCTTCTTTATGCACATTAATACACATTTTTACCTGGGGTACCCAAACCTTCGAGCCACTCTGTATATCAAATTGTTGATTGATTTGACAGGATGTCTGATCAGTTGTATGAGTGAGACATGACTTCATTTAAACTGAGAACAGTGGATGTAGCGGTGTAGCTCTCAAGGGAGACTGAAAACCTCAAGGCTAAAAAACAAGTTGATATTGAAAATACATAGCCTCTGACCTGAGAAAATTTAAACAGCAGCAATGTTGCTCCTGGCTATTTCTTTTTATCAAAACATCGAGGTTGTTAGGTTGAGGCTTTCAGATATCAAAGTGAAGAGAAATGGACTGTGAAAGCTGATCAGCTAAACCTACTGTCAATCAGGAACAGCAGCTCTTTACATGAACACAATATACTTTCAGGACAAACCTTATTGTATAGAGATTCAAAGTTAGTCAGTAATCTTCCCTGTCCAAAAGAAAGTGTGTCAAAATTAAATAAAATTCATTGATCTGCTTCTGGCAATCAAACCTGTGATTATGACAGACATGCCTGTCTAAGGCTATGGTTTTGAAAGCTGTGAACAACTGTTAGTTGCAACTCAAAGAACATTTTCATTTCAGTGAAAAAGAAAAATACCAAACATGTAATGCCAAATCCAGAGAAATTTGTATCAAATGACAATTTCCATTTCATAGATCAATGGAGCCAAATGAACGTGGAGTTTTGGGACTAAATATTGATTTCAGGTATCATATACTGTAGATTCAATTAAATGTTGGAACAAGTTGGTACAGAATATACAGTATATGATGATGATAGCGGTTAAAGAATATGTTGTTTTTCATAAAAGATGTACGCATTAAGTTACCTATGTGCCATACATGTCTGACGCATGTAGCAAGAGTTAGGATTGACGCCAAGATAATTGATGTTAATGCTGCTGCAATTTGCTTCAGAGCTACAGTAGATATCACATGCTACAGCAGAGTCAGAAGGGCTTTTCTGCTTACAGCCTTAATAGTGATTTATTATAGGAGTGTTTAGCCTACAGTGATTTAATATAGTGACAGTCCATAAATGAGAGCCATAGACACAGATATGTGAATATACAAGTAGTGGAACTGGATAGAAACCAGTTGGCTCATCATGTATTTTGACCTAAAATATGATTAAATAAATAATTTGGCATCATTGGGTTCCACAATAACATTAAGAATATTGCACAATATGTTCTAAAAATTGTAAGAATTTAAAGATCTTACACAAAAACTGACAGCATACAGATGGACATAAGTCAAAGCTGACTGTCAAACATCACTGATGTATTTAACACACGGATCAATTAATGAACGGATGGCTTAATAAACCTCACAAAATGCCATCTCTGCCTGGACAATGAAAGTTTTAATCTCTGCGTAAGATTCACTCCTTCGGTGCCTCAGTGGCTGTTGAACATTGAGTTTTTAGTTTGTTTTGTTCAATCTGAAGACAATTCGCCACTACACCTGTTGTTTCAAGATTGGCTTACAGAGCTAGGCAAAGTGGTGGCTGTTGAAAGAATATCCTTTAGTATAATAAACAACATTGATAAATATGATGAGAAATGGGGACTGTACTTAAGATTGTATTCATTACATGGCAGCTAAAAGTTGTGTGTATACACTCTGATCATTGTGGCCTGTTTTTGGGGGGCCGTCACGGAATTAAGGGTGGAAGTGGTTTGGGTGCAATACAGGGGTCTGGTAAGTGGACTACCTCAGCATCACATTGTTCAATGAATGGACACGCAGCAGTGTTTTGGTAGTTTCCTGGAAAGACTGCTTAACATGTCATGCATGGTCTAATTTTTCTTGTCATGGACTGTCTATTTTATTTAATTTATTTTTTATTTAATTATATCCTTATCTTATTTTAGTACCCTCACTCTGATATTTCATTATTAACACAATACAGTTGTATATTTTATTTTGCCTGTTTGTTTGCTGTAAAAATTAAAATTCAATGAAGTTTGAAAAGAAATGCATGTGAAAAAGGAAAACATCAATGTGCTCTGGTTGTAGGAACGAGGCCAAAGCCTGAGTGCTGTATATGGCAGACGAGTGCCAATCTGATACCAATTGTCCATGAAAGTACATTTCATGAAATCAAAGTTAAACGTTGCTCTTTCTCTTCTTCTCCTGCTGAAGCAGGAGACATTTGTGACCTACAGTATGTCCTCTTAATTGTCATTAACCATCTGCCTTCAGTGGTAAACCCTGTCTCCAGTTGGACAAGCAAAGAAGCTCATGCTGAAATGAATTTTTCCGTCTTACAGTAAGACCCTTCTGTTACTGTTTTGGTCAGAGTTTCATAAAGAAATAAATGCAAATGAATCAGCAGGAACAAGGCCGAAGGTTCATACGCTCAGAACTGTTCATTATTCAGGAGTTCAACCTTGAAACCCCCAGGGACGGCATTATAGAGGTCCCTATTGAGAACAAAGGGGTTCTTCTTATTTAATCTACATACATTTTGCCCTTTTTTAATCTGTTTATAAGGCAAAATGTACTGTAGATCTATTTCAAATGTTAACGTGTTTCTCTTCTGGCAGAGCTGTTCTAGGACCAATGTATTAATTAAAACCAGCTAATTTATTCTTAAGATTATTTACACTACCTAGATATACGTACATGCCTTAGTCTCGAACAATACATCCTGAGCTCTTCAACAATGTAACACATGTAAATGTGTTAAAAGTGTGAAAACTATGTTTTCTTTGACAATCTCAAGATGCAGTTAAAAGCTCTGGAAAATGCCAGTAAGTGGACCTTGACTTAAGTTTTTTTTTCCAAGAAACATTTTCCACGATTAAGAAAGATTGAGCAAAAACAAAAGAGTGTAAGGTGTGGCTATGATGTGATTGCCAGTATAAGTGTGTAAACTAACGTGGCTCCTCCCTCACTCCTCCTTCTCTGGCCAATAATATTAACAGTCTATGCTTTTAACATACATTTAGAACAGATAAAAGTGTGATTAATTTGCAATTAATTGCAAATCATGATTAACATTTTAATTGACTGACAGGCCTAAGGTGAAGAAAAATTACTCTCTTGTGGAGTCACTGCCTTATGTCGTTTAGGTTAATAAGCCTGTGATTTGAACCCTATAGGAAGCCTTTTATTCTGTAAAAACTGAAGCTTTTAACTAAAAAACAATATGTAAAAACAGTTCAACAAAGGAAACTTAAAGGCATTTTCTTTTTCATCTTTGATCAAAGCTGAATGTACACCTTTCTGATTTTAAAACGTTGCACTAGATTTAATATTGTAGTGTGGTGAGCAACGCGTTCAGTTTTCCAGGGTGTGATAAACTGTACGTACATCTCACATACAGTAGCTGGAAATGTTTCAGCTTTCTTTGTTTGGTCCTGCCTCTCCTTGACAGAATGTCTTGTTCAATGTTCAATACTCAGGGGTCTCCAGATCTCGCTCACAGGGGAATCACTGTTTCATCAATGTTACCAGTGACAAAGCTAAGCTTGGAGTAGAAGTGGCTTTTATGCAATACAAGAACTTTTTTAATCCTTTTTTAGGTTTACAGCCTAATAGAATTTGTAAATAAAGATTTGATCATTTAGCTATCTAGAGACAATGACAGGTAGACTTTGTGGTGAGATAATCAGTATATTTAATATTCAGTCCAGCAGCCTTGTATTAGGCTACACATTGTGCTAATACAGATGATTAAATGTCAGCTGTACAACCCTGAGGTCTATTCTAGGCATCTTCGTATTTTCCATCACAATTTCAAGTCTTGCTTTTCATTAAAGCCCTGACATGATAGATAATTGTAAAGGGTTGTGTTGCTGAGGGCTTGTTGCTACTGGTTACCAGTAAGAAATAAGCAATGGACAAGAAAGTTTAGTTTTAAGAGACACTGCACAGTGTGTATATGAGGGGAGATTTTACAACTCTTCTGTGAGCAATATGTTCTCTCTCTCAAAACTTGCAAGGTGATGTACTTACAGATTCTTGGGCTGTTTTACCAGATAATCCTGCACTCAGCTGCAAAAGGAGGCCTGTTGTTTTTGCTGAGATATATCCTGCTTTTCATGCCTCCTCACTGACGATAGCTGCGGCTGGAGCCATTATGTTTTTGTGTTTTTCTGTCCATCTGTCACATTCTCGTAAACACAATATATCAGGAACTCCTTGAAAGAATCTCTTCAAATTTGGGAACGAATGTCCACTTAGAGTCATGGATTAACTGATTAAATTCTGGTAGTCAAAGGTCAGTGCAACCTCACAAAACACATTTTTTGGCCATTACTCAAGTATTCATATGCTAATTATGACAACATTTCACACACATGTGATAGATGAAGTGATGACATTTTATATACAAAGGTCAACTTCACTGTGACATTTGTTCAATGCCCAAATTCAGAAACAAAAGAGAAGATTGTGACTAGGGCTGGGGGATATGGAGAAAATCAAATCTCACAATATTTTTGACCAAATACCTTGAGAGCGATACAGCAACAATATTGCAGTGATCTTGAGTGCCCACTTTGAACCTGTGGTGATTGTATCGATCTGATTTGTGTAAAGCATCCGCGTTTTAGAATTTGAAGCTTCTTTGCAGCAATATTGATGCCTTGTCTACTGTCTACATTGGCCAAGCATGTGAGCACAAACAAGTAATTTGGCTTGTTTTTTGCTTCTCTCATTGAATTAAGATAGTACAACAGATACAGCAAAACAAGAGCAACAAAGTTTAACAAAGTCAAATCAAATGTTTTTATTTAAATTTTTTATATCACAAATCAAACATTTACCTCAAGGGGCATCACAATCTGTTCAGCAAATGACATCCTCTATCCTTAAGTCACCTACACATGATCAGAGTTAAAACCGCGATGTAGGGCGCAGAACACAGTGCAGGCACTTCGGCAAAGCACAGCACAGGCATACCTCATCACTGCTTCTGACTACCTCCTTTCATAGTTGCGCCTTAAGCAGCAACGAGTTTAAAAGCAACTCCAAGGCTTTGATTTTCAACTATCAACAATCTGCATTGAGATTTCAATCTGCGACAGCTCGTTGTAGAGAGGGCAGGAAGGGTTATCATTATTGTATTTAAGGGTTATTGTATGGAAGGGCTATTGTATTTCGTTCTCCTCCTCGCCACTGCCTCCATGCTGTCCTTCCTTAACAGCATGTTGAGTATGCTCTGTCCCTTACTGAATAGGGTTTCAGTGTTTTGAGTCCAGTCCAGTTTTTTATTGATTTGGACCCCAATGTACTTGTATGAGTCCACACTCTTTACTTCCTTTCCCTGAATGACAGCCAGGACAGGGGGCCTCTTGTTCTTCTGGTAGTCCACCACAAGCTCATTGGATTTGTTGATATTGAGCTGCAGGTGATTGTTGTTGCACCATGTGACAAAGCTCTTATCAGTCCTCTCTACTCCTCTGTGAAATTAGTCTTGAAGTAAAGACAGCATGTTTCTCAGTGGAATGTATTCACTTGAATAAATGATCACAATCTAGTGAGTGTAAGTAAGTGTGTCGCTATGAGCGACATCTTTCACATACACAGGCTCTAGTCATCTCACGTCTAGCCTACTGCGACTCCCTCCTGAATGGCCTGCCTGCATCTGCCATCCGGCCACTCCAGCTCATTCAGAACGCAGCAGCTCATCTTGTCTTCAACCTCCCCAAGTTCTCTCACACTACACCGCTCCTCTGCTCTCTTCACTGGTTACCAATTGTTGCCCACATCCGCTTCAAGACACTAGTATTTGCATACAGGGCCACGAAGGTATCAGTTACAGCATACATCCAGGACATGGTCAAACCCTATACCCCAACCCGCCCACTCCGCTCTCCATCAGCCAACCTGCATTCTGCCCCCTCACAGCGAGGGAGAACTAATCACTTAATGAAATCCCGACTGCTGTCCTGGCTCCCAAATGGTGGAATGAGTTCCCAACTGACATCAGGATGGCCGAAAGGCTAAAAACACATCTTTTCTGACTACACTTCAGATAAACATGAAGTAGGAAAAGAATAAAGGAGGAATATATATTATATTCTATATGTTCTTGAAACTACGCTTTAATATGTCTCTGTAGTTTTGCTCATTTACTACTTGTTGTCTGGAGTTGACCTTCAGGGTTGAAAGCATTTAATTGGAAGTTGCATTGGATAAAAGCATCAGCTAAATGACATGTAATGTAGTCATATAATACATTGCTAATGTAAAAATAATAATTATGCAATTATAACAACTTTAACCATATCTTAAGCATAATTTATTTACCATAACCGAATATTTGGTTTCTTGTAAATTATTGTTATTATTATTGTTATTGTTATGTTATGTTACGTCATGTTTTGTTTGTTATCAGTGCATTAACTGTTGTGGGTTACAGATGGCCAAAAAATTTATCAATCAATCAATATTTCCCTTACCCCCATCATACTGAACTTGCCATATGCAGATATTGTGAGAAACAATAATTCTAAAAATACTCTCATTGAACATAAAATGGGGTTTTGCAAATATATCAACAAGCTGTCTAGGGTTGTTGTTTTCTTGGAAAATAGGCAGTATAGAAGCCAGCTTTCTAATGGTACAATACACTTTCTGTTTTACTTAAATTACTGTAGCTATGATGACTATTATTGCTTTACCATGTTCAAATCATAATTTAGTTAATAATGGAAATGATACATTATGTGTGCATTATTTAAATGTTTAGTTTGCTGCATTTCAATAAAAGGTTGCAAAAATGAACTGAATAACAATATGAATAACAATGAATAAATGAAATAAACAGTTTATAGTTTTCATTTTTGGGCAGACTTTCTTCCTATTTGCTATCTGTGAATGTGACACCAATTGATTTGACTTGAATAGATGGATTGATAACTGTGATCCCACCAAGCCAGTTGATTTTATTGTCATTGCACACACGGCTCTCAGTTGGTCTTTACTTTTTTACCTTTCATATCAACAATTTGTCAGGCATCTCTCTCCATTTCTTATATTATAAAAAGGGCTCTGAATAAGGATGTTTTCATATGCCGGTGGGTAAGAGAAATACTGTCTGGGCCAAACAAAGCTCGCTTAAAGCTATAGTGTGAAGTTTCTGGCACCCCTATTAGGAATTCTAAGTAAAAACAACAAAACTGTTGGCGTGTCCACATTATACAAGTAGGAAAAGTCACCGGAAGACACAATGTTCTGAACATATAATATTCTCAACAGAAATACAGTGAGAGTTGTGTGGAGCTGATGGAGTCTTAATTAGAATTAATTAGCATTTGGCGTTTATAAATGTCAAAAAGTTACACATTGAAGCTTTAAGGATCATTTGTATGAAGCACTGAATGAGTATAGCCAGCTGTTAAAAAACATAAAAGCACTCTGAAATTGCAAAGTCTGCACACAGTCATGTCAAGTTAGCTTAGCATAAAGACAGGGCAACAGCTAGCTTTGCACTATCCAAAATAATGAATGGTCTTAGGGTCTTAGGTGCCTCCAGGGGCGGTAACCCACAGAAACCCTGGTGGACACCAGTGGTCTGGGAAGCCAATCGACTGAAGAAGGAGTCTTTCCAGGATATGTTATCCCAGAGGACTCTGGAGGCAGTTGCAAGGTACTGACAGGACCGAAGGGCTGCAGCCTCTGCTGTGACAGAGGCAAAGCAGCAGGTGTGGGAGAAGTTTGGAGAAGACATGGAGAAGGATTTTCGGTTGGCACAAGGTGCTTCTGGAAAACTGTTCGCCACCTCAGGAGGGAGAAGCGAGGAATCAAATCAAGCTGTGTACATCCAAGCTCCTCAAATGAGGAGGTAATAGTGCGGTGGAAGGAGCACTTTGAGGAACTCCTAAATCCAGCTGACACCTCCTCTGTGGTAGAGGCAGAGCTGGGATTGTTGTCAATTTCCCTGTATTTATATTAACTACCCAAAGCACTTTTACACCATACAGGAACCATTCACACATATTCATACACTGTGGCCGAGGCTGCCGTACAAGGTGCCACCTGCTCATCAGATAAACACTCACACACATTCACACTGATAACACAGCATCAGGGGCAACTCGGGGTTCAGTGTCTTGCCCAAGGACACTCCAACATGGGACTGCAGGGCCAGGGACTGAACTACCAACCTTCCATTGGCAGGCAACCGCTCTATCACTGAGCCACAGCCGCCCCGTAGTCAAACACCTCCACAGTGGCAAAGCCCCAGGGATTGATGAGATCTGTCTTTTGTTCTAACAGCGGCCAAATGTTTAATGAACCCTTTTAGATATGGTCTTTAGATGTGGTACCTTTCAGCTGTTAGTCATGTCACAAATAGTCTCGCTTTGCCAGACATTCCTCCACCGCTGCAGAGGAGGGTCTGGGTAGTCCACACAGCAATCCAGAATGGGAGAAAAACGTGCCCCGGTTTATCTGCATTTCTTTAAACCACTCACAATGTCATGTTTGGCGCTAAGCTCCGCACAGAGCCACTGCAAAATAGCCTCAGGAAGGAACTTGTTTTGGTGAAAAATTACATTAAAAAGTTGTTTTAATCGTGCAAGAGAAAACTCAGATTGCACAAATAATCTAGCTAGCTGTCTCAATTTACCATGCAGAGATCTGAGAAGCAGTTAACCATTGTCTCTCTACCATCTCTCTACATAAACGAAGGTTGGTGACTCCCTGCATCAATGACTACAGGCCTGTCGCCCTGACATCTGTAGTCATAAAGTCTGGTGTTGGCCCACCTGAAGAACATCACAGTCCCCTTGCTGGACCCCCTGCAGTTTGCCTACAGGGCTAAAAGGTCGGTGGATGATGCAGTCAACTTGGGACTGCATTACATCCTGCAACACCTCGACTCCCCAGGGGCATATGCAAGGATTTTGTTTGTGGACTCCAGCTCGGCGTTCAACACCATCATCCTGGATATCCTCAGCACCAAACTCTCCCAGCTCACTGTGCCAGCCTCCACCTGTCAGTGGATCACAAACTTCCTGACTGACAGGAGTCAGCAGGTGAGGCTAGGGAACATCACATCCAGCACACGGACTATCAGCACTGGCGCCCCCCAGGGGTGTGTGCTCTCCCCACTGCTTTTCTCCCTCTACAATGACTGCACCTCAGGACACCCATCTGTTAAACTCCTAAAGTTTGCTGATGACACAACGGTCATCAGCAAACTTCAAAAATCAGCAATGAGTCGGCCTACAGACGGGAGGTGGATCAGCTGGCTCTCTGGTGCAGTCAGAACAACCTTGAGCTTAACACGCTCAAGACTGTGGAGATGATCGTGGACTTCAGGAAGAGACCCCCCACTCCTCCCCCCATCACCATACTCAACAGTCCTGTGTCTGCTGTGGAATCCTTCAGGTTTTTGGGATCCACTATATCCCAGGACCTGAAGTGGGAGCCCAACACAGATACCATCATCAAAAAGGCCCAGCAGAGGATGTACTTCCTGCGATAGCTCAGGAAGCTCAACCTGCCTAAGGAGCTGCTGGTCCACTTCTACACAGCCATCGTCCAGTCTGTCCTCTGCACGTCCATCACTGTCTGGTTTGGATCTGCCACCAAAAAGGACAGGAGCAGACTACAACAGACAGTTAGGACCGCAGAAAAGATCATTGGTGCCAACCTGCCCTCTGTCCATGACTTATACTCCTCCAGAGTCAGGAAACGGGCAGGAACCATCACTGCAGACCCATCTCACCCCGGACACAACCTGTTCCAGCTTCTCCCCTCTGGTAGGCGCTACAGAGCACTGTACGCCAAAACCAACAGATTCAGGAACAGTTTCTACCCACAAGCCATCTCTCTGATGAACAGCTGACTTCTTACCCACAGTGTCAGGTTCAATTCAATTCTAGTCAATAACCCAGTAATCACTGTCTCTACAGCACCTGTTTACTGGTTCCACTTATTATTCCACTTATTTAGTATTATTCATCATTCCCATTCTCAAATCTCACTTATTATTGTTATTTTTATTTATTCATCATTTTCATTTCCTATTTCAGAACTGTTCATATGTTCATACTGTTCATACTGTTCATATTGTAATATAATAACATAATACTATTTATCCCAGTATCCTTTGCACTATGCTCCACATTTAAATAATTGTATTGAACTCTTCATTGCACTCATGTCTCTATATTGTTTCTGTTTATAGTATGTATATATTGTGTATATATTAGTGTGTATATTTTGTTTTGGTTGTTTTGTATGCGTAAGCACAGTGTGAGTAACGATGCTCCAAAGAAAATTCCTTGTATGTGTCCTCATACCTGGCAAATAAAGCTGATTCTGATTCTGTTCTGATAAGCTAATGTTGAGTTATGTGAAGCTTCCCACAACTTGTAATTTTAATTAACAATAACACTTAATTTAATAAGCGCAACAGGTATTTTGCTGATTATCAAATAGGAAAGTGTACCTATTCAGATGTTTTATTATGTCTTTCACAAACATTATTGCAAGCAGCCCTGCAGATTAAGTGAGCCAAGTGTATTTTTCAGGTTACATAACACTTGTTTGTGGGCCTTTAATACCTGGATGTTTTTCATCATGTCTCCTGCAGACTCAACCAATTCTTTAATTATGTTTCACCTCCATTTCTCAGCAAAGCTAAAAATGGATTTGCTAGAAGAAATCACTCTGTCAGTGTTTTTGAACAAGGTTTTATTTTCCTGCTGATAAAAAGCCAGTATGTGATGGGAGAGGTGTACAATCAGCAGCTGTCATTTGACAAGGATCCTCATATGAGTGTAGAGAGGGGATTGACAATGCAAACAGAATGAGTTTTCTCTTACCTGAGGGAGCGAGAGGATTACACTCATTGTCCAGGCCACAGTCAACATGATTTTGCTTTTCCTTTTGGCCTCACTGATGCCCAGAGGATTGAGAATGGCAGACTGCCTATCCAAGCTAATGACCACAGTTACAAAAGCGCAGGAGTACATCGCCACCAGTTTCATGAACATCAGCAGCCTGCAGGCGACATCTCCAGCCTGCCACTGTACCGTGATGTTCCACACTGCGTCCACTGGCATAACAATGAAAGTCACCAGCAGGTCTGCCACAGTCAGGTTCATTATGAGAATCCTGACGTGCGACTTGCGCTTGCCGCCGTTGCCGGCAGCCCACAGCACAACCAAGTTGCACACAGCTGACACCGCGCACAGAGTGAAGGTTATGATGACTCTGACTTTGGCCGCGGTGGAGAAAGTGGGCAGCTGGAGCGCGTCTCCAATAGCACTGTAATTGCACGCTGAGATGGGTCCCTGGCAGCTGCCATTCATTGTTTGATCCGTCAGCTGGTAGAACATAATGAACGGCGGAGTCTGACTGACAGGAGGCACAAACAGGCAAATATCCCGGCTATCGTAGACGCGGTCTTACTTCTCCAACTATAAGAACTTCAATCGTCAAAACTGAGAAGAAGAAAAAAACAATTTTTGGTCCGAATTGTTATGCTGGTGTTTTAAACATGCCGCAGTGCAGGTGATGGTCAATAGTGTCACCTGTAACATGCAGTTCCGTAAATATTCCTGGCATGTGCAACTACAACAAATGACCAAACAGCACGTTATTTAGCGTCTATAGGTATGCATGCAAAGTGAGCACACAAAAAGTCATGATCATAAATCAATATAGAATAGAAAAATATTACTAAACAGCAGGAAAAAAAGGACCGGAGTAATACTGAAGCAGCCTACAGCTCTATTTGCTCAACTTCTAACCCTCATCTTTTTTTTTTTCACGGCTCCACAGTATCGCTTCCCCTAATTAAAGGTAGCTTACCTGCCTCGTTACTGCCCCTAAGGAAGAAAAAGAAAGAATAGAAGGAATCTGAAGTAAACCAATTATGCAAGCAGATTCAAATAGCTTCCCTGCAATTAGTAGCGGAGCTGACAGTGAGGGGGATCTCACTGAGCGCGTTTCTGTTGCCGTCACTGCTGATGTTGCTTCATTCCTCCGCTCCGACGCGCAAAATGACAAATCAGCAGTAGGCTGTCAGCCGTGTTGGTTTGATACTTCTACGAACCACTTGAGCTCCTCTTACATTAGCGGGGGCGTGTGTGTTTTACCATTTTAAATCTCTGATGAAAATAAAAAGTGCTTATGTTGATTCACCATTCAGTGTCAAGTGTGAAGGACGAATAAGTATAATGACAATTAACTAGATGACAAGTGCAGCAGTTATCTCTGTTACCTCGGTTACCGTGGAATAAGATGGAGACACTGGGTGAAGACTGCCAGGTCCTAATACAGTTAGAGAAGTAGCCTAGACCTACTTTAAAGTGTTCCAGGAAAAAAGGAAAATAAACAGGTCCAAGTCTGTGTTTGTATTATATACATTTCAATTTAATTTAATGCGATACAAATTTAAAAGTGCTTAAAGTGTGTAATATAATGTAAAACAAAGTTTTATTTTCTGAAATAAGGCATACTGGCATAGCAACCCAAGTTAGGTTATTATATATTATATAACATGGTGACCGGCCCTGGCTTCAACTACGTCCGCAGATACTGTATAAACAGAGTGGACCCGTAGCTCAACTTCCATGTTTCCTTCAAGCTAGCAGTGTGAAGACAATCTCGCCTTCCTTCTGCCACTCCTGCTGGACCGGCTACAGAACCCTAACCTAGACCCCCACTGCAAGACCCCGACGCTTCCTGCCAGTTCCCGCCTGCCATCTAAAGAGCTTATCCGACGCTTTTCTGGTTTGTCACAGTCTAATGGCGTTTTTCCACTGCATGGTATCTACTCGACTCGCCTCGACTCTACTCGCCTTTTTCGGTTTTCCATTACGAAAAAAAGTCCCTGGGACCTTCTACCAGGTACTTTTTTTAGTACTACTTCAGTCGAGGTTCCAAGCGAGCTGAGGCGATACCAAAAGGTGACGTGAAACCTGCAGACTACTGGTTGGTCGGAGGACCGTCACTTACGACATATGTGCGGAGTGTGTGTCCAGAACAACCGTGCCATTTAAATAACAAATCTAGCCAGACACCGACAGATTATCTACTCTCTGCACTATTCTCACTTTTTCTATTCTCACTATTCAATATTAAGGGCTATTATTTTGCATATTGTTTCTAATATTGTACACTGTTACTTTAAAAAAAACAAAACAAGACAATATATCAAAGAAAAGATTTTATTTAGCTATTCCAGTAGCGCATCAAACCCTCCCGTACATCTCGGTCTTCTTCCTCTGCACCCTGTGACAGTGTCCCCCCCGGCTCTGCTGTCCCAGATGCATCTCAGTCATTGTCATAAGCGCCTCTCAGTGACTCTCATAAACATTTTACAAAGCAGGTCAGAACCAGAGATTTCACCAGTTGGACATTGAACGCCCAAACAGACGGTCAGCGGCAGCGATTTTGCAAAGCGTGAAGGATCTGAAACACACACAGTACACAGCATACATATGTTGGTGTGTAATCAGGGTTGCTAAAGTTCATGCACTTTTACGTATGTTAGGAGCCCCCTGACAACGCCCGAGACCAATCCCTACAGAAATTTTTCATAGGTCTGACATGTGTGCAAGTTTTTGTGAGTTTTCCCACATGCTAAAGCCCTCAAAAATGAGAGAGACGGTCCGGAATAATAATAATCCTTACAAAAACAATAGGTTCCTTGCACTTCGTGCTAGGACACCGTTGATGCCCTTGCACTTCAGTGCTCGGGCCCTAATAATTTGTCCTTTTTTATAATCTTTGTCACTCATTTGTTCCTGGAATATTAATTATCCAATTCAAATCACTTTCTAATTAAATCAATTTTGATTGTCGGCTTGGTGTGGAATCAGTTAAGAGTCCTCCATGCTTCTGATCCTCTCTCTCTGAATGCTTTTTAAGCAAGGTATGAGGCAAGCGATCTTTTAATCCCTGCATAGCAAGTCCTCAGAGACCTATAGGGTAATCTCCCTGCTTCCAATCAATCCTGGCGGCAACACCAAATTTGTTGTGGAAGTTTCTGTTGCAGCAGAGTGTTTTTGAGAGTGAAACAAAAATAAGAGAGTTGAGAACTGAAACTGAGTTTGGTTTTTGTATTTTATTTATACCTGCAGGTATAGGAATAACAATTTCACAGAGCACAGCAACACAGTGTGGAAAAATCTTCAGTGAGGTAGAAGAAAAAACTGGCTTATATACATCCCAGAGTGTAAAGAGCACCCCTTTGTTAACATGACTCAGCATTTCTGATAGACAACCGAAACACAGGAGACAGTCTGGTGCCACTTCTTCCCCTCTGTACACCATGTTACAAATCCCATTCATCTCAACTGCCAAGAGAAAGAATGTATATGGAGAGATAGTTTACGAGGACCTTGTACCTAGTTCCGTACGTAAAACAAAAGTCACACAAAAGCTTCAAGGTTCCCTTTTCATTTCAGCATGTGAGAATCAACCATGAAAAGAAGCAAAAACAGAAGATCATTATTAGAATGTAATTATCCCATTACATTGATCTCCCATCTCTACTGTTTATTTTGCTGACCCACTACTTCTGGTTTACAACAAACCCACAGACCTTTGTTTTATTTTCTTTCACAGTCACAAACCCTGAATTTCTAGTGTGTTAAATTAACTGCAAAATAAAGACCCAACCTAATGGAGCAATGCCTGTGTGAAAAAAAATCTGTTTTTCACCCCTTGGATTTAATAAATATGATTATGAGATGTAATCAATCGCTCTGCCTCTGTGAGCTCTCTCCCCATTATCCAGGACTGGAAAGGAGCAAGCATCTATTATTGTGTTGTCTGAGACCATATCATTTGAGTGGGTTTTAGGTTTGTTTTGAGGTATTTAAGGTGTAACGACTTACATTTATCAGAACAAATGAGGTCTCCTGGTTTTCACGGTTTGTATGGATTAGGGATACACAATTTCTACCCAATAAAACATGCAATGTCACAGAGTGTTTCTCTGTGACAAAGAAACACAGCATTTCAAATGTCAAAAATTTGACAGTATATTGAACATTAACCCAAACACACTCATCTGTATAGTAGATTTGTTTTCAGACTGAATGCACTCTTTGCCACTAAAGGATGACAAATACAACACATCAGTTATACTTTCAAAATAACTATATCATTATGACAAACGGGACACAATATAAATGACCATTGTGTAATTTCTAAAATGGTTCAGCGATTGCTTCCAGACAACATTGATGAGTCTTAACCCAGAATTTAACTGTGCAAATTAAAGACAAAACTTTAAATTAAAGACTTTACCAAACCTAAACAGCTGTATTCTTTAATACATAACTTCCTGTACAGCCTTTCTAATTCCTCTCTTAAAAAAGAGCAATAGATATGTTATATAATTTATATATAATAAATTACAGAGCATGTTGAGGACAAAAAACAAAGAATTGTCTCCATTTTTCCCCAGACTTATAGACACATTAGATTATAGATACTGCAGCAAGAAATTAATTCATTAAAACCAAAAAAAAAAACATCTGATGAAAATTTTAATTCACGTGGGTATGTTATACTGAAAGAATGCTATATCACAACATAAATACATAGCAGGTATCATATCTTACACACGATCCGGGATGAATCCGCTCTGCGCAGGCTGTGCCATTGTTTCTGGGGAGAGTGCTGAAGACAAAGAGGAAGCACTCCCATTGGAGTGGTGCACTGCTCAAGGTTGCTGCTGAGTGCTGCACTCAAAGTTTAAATTAATTTTAAACTTTGACCTGGTGATGATGGTTACTGAATTTCACAAATATAATAAAAATACCACAAAATGTAATAGTCTTAAAAAGCCAAAACTATCAGAAATGATAGTCAAGTAATATACACCATTCACATTTTGTAACTTCTTTTCCTATTTCTACCTTCCTCAACTTTGGCCCTATTCTCTGGAACAAACTATCCGACCTGAGATGAGAGCTGTCACCACTGTGTCAACTTCCAAAAGCAAACTGAAAACCTTTCTTTTTTTTTAGGCTTTTGTTACTACTCCATGTTTGTCCGCAGTGCAGGGATGTGCTAAGACATTTGGAGGGGCTATTGCTCTGATCTAGAAAACAGCCCCCCCCCCCAGTTGACTTTAATTGCGTTTTTCCACTGCTGGTTACAACTCGACCTGACTCGCCTCGCCTTGCCTCTACTCGAATCGACGCCGTTTTCCATTGCAGATTGAGTAATGCCTCAGCGTTGCTGGTCACCATAGCTACGCAGCCGGTAACTGCCATGATGTAATTATCAACGTGACTCACAGCAGCACGTTGGACGTGTTTGTTTTGATTCTTGGCCAGAAGAAAATTTGTTTCAAAAGAAGCTGAAGGAAGCAAAAAAAATCACTGCTTGTTTGCCGACACAAAAGGGTAAGTTAAGTTTCCTGGTAACGTTAGCTAACACTTGCATGTGTTCAGGGTAACAGTCAGTATTTAATATATGCTATACACAGTGGGGGAAATAAGTATTTGACCCCTTGCTGATTTTGCAGGTTTGCCCACTTACAAAGAATGCAACGATCTATAATTTTAATCATATGTACATTCTAACAGTGAAAGACAGAATCCCATAGAAAATTCCAGAAAACCACATCATATGAATTTATTAAAATTGATAACCATCTGATGAGGAAAAACAAGTATTTGACCCCCTGGACAAACAGCATGTTAATATTTTGTAGAAAAGCCATTATTGGCCAGCACAGATGTCAAACGGTTTTTATAGTTGGTGACAAGGTTTGTGCACATTTCAGCAGGGATGTTGGCCCACTCCTCCCTGCAGACAGCCTCCAAATCATTCAGGTTCCGAGGTTGTCGCCTGGCAACTCGAATTTTAAGCTCCCTCCAAAGATTTTCAATTGGATTCAGGTCTGGAGACTGGCTAGGCCACTCCAGAACCTTGATGTGCTTCTTCTTCAGCCACTCTTTTGTTGCTTTGGCGGTGTGCTTAGGGTCGTTGTCGTGCTGAAACACCCATCCTCGACCCATCTTCAGCTCTCTTACTGAGGGAAGGAGATGTTGGTCCAGAATTCCACGATACATGGCCCCGTCCATCCTACCCTCAATACGATGGAGTTGTCCCGTCCCCTTGGCTGAAAAGCACCCCCAAAGCATGATGTTTCCACCACCATGCTTGACGGTGGGGATGGTGTTCTTTGGGTTGTACTCGGTGTTCTTTGCCTTCCAAACACGACGAGTTGAGTTGAGGCCAAAAAGTTCTATTTTGGTCTCATCTGACCACATCACCTTCTTCCAGGCCTCTTCTGAGTCGTCCAGGTGGTGAATGGCGAACTTCATGAGGGCCTGTACATGTTTCTTCTTGAGCAGGGGGACCTTGCGTGCGCTGCAGGATTTCAATCCATGACGGCGTAGTGTGTTACCAACCGTTTCTTTTGTAACTGTGGTCCCAGCTGCCTTCAGTTGATTCATCAGTTCCCCCCTTGTGGTTTTGGGATGATTCCTCACCGTTCGCATGATCAGGGACACCCCACGAGGCAAGATCTTGTGTGGAGGCCCAGACCGAGGGAGGTTGGCGGTGGTGTGGTGCTTCTTCCATTTCCTGATAACTGCACCAACAGTTGATCTTTTCTCTCCAAGTTGCTTTCCGATTCTCTTGTAGCCCATCTACAATCTTGTCCCTGATGTCCGTAGAAAGCTCTTTGGTCTTGCCCATGGTGGTGATGTTGGATGCTGGTTGTTTGGGTGTTGACAGGTGTCTTTTATACAGGTAACAAGGTGAGGCAGGTGTATTTGATGTAGATAATTGGTTGGGATTGGGGCTGTGTCTTAAAGAAAGACTAACTGGCTTGTAGGAGCCAGAATACTTGCTGTTTGGTAGGGGGTCATATACTTGTTTTTCCTCATCAGATGGTTATCAATTTCTATAAATTCATATGATGTGATTTTCTGAATTTTTATTTGGGATTCTGTCTTTCACTGTTAGAATGTACATATGATTAAAATTATAGATCGTTGCATTCTTTGTAAGTGGGCAAACCTGCAAAATCAGCAAGGGGTCAAATACTTATTTCCCCCACTGTATAAAATAGCTTTGAATACACATTGTGTGAAAGTAGATAAGTATTAACAAATAAATAAATATTGCACAGTAATGAAATGGTTAAGTACTAAATAATAAATAAATATTGCACAGTAATGAAATGGAATGGTTAATATATTAAATATTGCACTGTATGAAATTGCACAGATTCCAATGTCCTTTGAGGTATTTTATAACAGTATTACAGTAGTGCACAGTCGTGGGAAGAAGAAGAAAGCCGGGGGTAGGCTGTGGAGTGGAGTCAGTGCATATGTGAGTTCAGGGTGGTTATGGCCTTTGGGAAGAAACTGTTGTTGAGTCTGTTAGTCCGTGCTCTGATGCACCTGTAGCGCCTACCTGAGGGCAACAGGTCAAACAGATCAGAGCTGGGGTGGGAGCTGTCCTTAATAATGTTCTCTGCTCTGCTGGTGTAGAGACAGTACAGGAGGGGGCTCAGCACGCAGCCCTGTGGGGAGCCAGTACTCAACATGCACCCTGACTTAAAAAAAAGTAATAATTTATCATACTAACTTTTGAGGGAACATGGGTATCATCTGGAACTCTATCAAGCTATTTTTAGAAAAAATCTAAAAAAATTAAAATTAACAATATGGTGAATTTCGTGCGAAACTTCACATCTTACGAAGACTTATTTGAGGACTTTAGGAAACACGAAAACTCTCAAAATCTTGCAGCCATGTGCAGAATAAGAAAACTCTTTCATCTGAATACACATTTAGGCTTGGGAGTGGTATGGTTTCTCAATAGCACCCCCTTAATTGGTTTTAGCCCTTGGGCATATTTTTGACGGCCTCAATATATATGAAAACTCACAAAATTGGCGGCCACATAAACACCTGGGAGCTTTGCGAGTCTGTTCAGCGATTTGGCCCATACCTGTAAGCGGGCTCCATAGCGCCCCCTAATGTGTGGAAAGGCCTTACCTTGGACATGGTTCCTCCGATCTTCACCAGATTTGATCCTTACATTTCTCTGATCATTGCAAACATATTTCCCATTTACCTTTATTAGCTCTGCCAACAAGAAGGCGGCCATTTTGATTTTATGAATTGTCATGTGTTCTACATTCTTTTGAACTCCTCCTAGGCCGTGACTGCAATCTTCTTGAATCTTTGCATTTAGGAATAGAAGGCATCATGCTCTCTCCTTTTTATTTGACAAAAAAGCAGAAGTTTAAAATACAATCATATGGAAACTTTTTAAGGACGGAGCAGGTTGGGTCACACGCAAACAGAAGCACACACACAGATAGCTGCAGCAAAATCAATCTTTGGCTTTGCAGTGTCTGACTGTCGCGCAAATGCACTGCCGCAAAGATTGGCCTCTGCCAGTACCCCCGACCTGGGAGGAGGCGAGGGCCCATCCAACACTGCTTGCAGCTTTAATTTTCTTTATTGTTGGTACTACTGAAACAAATACTGATGTTGTGAATTGAGTGAGTTGATACCTTTTTGGGTTTTTGTATAACAATTATATAATTGGGTTTACGGTCATTCTGGTTGTATTTTTGAACAGATAACAGACATATTTCTGAATATGTTGCTCAAACCCCAGTCTCCCAGACAGGACCGCCAGCATCCGTCACACCTGCATTGAGTGGAAAGACCAACAAATATGTGAGAAAACCATGTTTGAAGCGTTTGTCTGCATGTTACAACAGGCTGGTGGGCAACATATGAAGGGCAGACACAAAAAATGCCGCAGCCACGAAGGGCATGGTCGAGCCAGAGGAGGCCCCAAACACTGCAGGGAGGCCGAGGTGGGTACCATGGACAAAAGGATGAGCCCTAGAACAGTGTTGGTACTGCAAGGACTTTAGAGATTGGGTACATAACTGCCCGAAGAAAAAGCAAAAAAAAACACCACAGACGGACAACAACACTTGTCCCTCTGATTGACTGAGTCCAAAACCTGATGAGGAAGGTATTGCAACCACACACACACTCGCTGCATACAAAGAAGAAATGCTTGGCACTGTTTTTCTTTGCTATTAGGGATAATTGATGGGTTAGAAAGTTCTGAAAAATAATCTAAAAAGTTAAACCAACTTACAGTATGTGATCTTCTGAAGCCTACAAGAAACTACCTACTGTTGAGTGTAAAGTTAACAGGGTTCCACTCACCTTTTTAGTTGACTCTGGTGCTACAAACTCGATTATTAGAGCAAACGATTTGGCACCAAAGCTTAGTGGTCGTTTATTTAGTCAAGTGGGAATATAGGTCAAACAGTAAAAGAACAATTCTCTGTTCCTTTCTCACGTGTACATGGGAAACTGAGGACAGCTCAGTTCTTAGCAAGCACTCATTTTTCTTGGTGTCTGATTTATGTCCACTTAATTTGCTTAGTTGTGATATAATGTGCACTTTTAACATTGTTTTAACCTCAACACCTGATGGATTGAGAATTTCTTGTAATGATGCATCTGATATCATCACATTTGTTAATTACAGTGTGGCTAAAATGTCCTCATTGAGGCTGCGTCTGTAATCGCCCTGCCTCTGACTGCATGAAACTTGACGACCTGCATTGCACAGCTCATGTTTGCTCATGACAGTTTGACAAACCTCACATCTGATTTGGACCGACACTGACTATGTTGTAGCTGCATGCTTGACTGACAACCAATATCGCCTTTTTTTAAGTGCCCTTGTGTGTGTTTTTCTCCCTCTCTCAAGGCTGCATCTGCTTTTTCTTCCTCAAAGAGAAAGTTTTTTATTGGTACAGTGCTGTTTTCCTGTAAAATTTACAGAATAGCAGTTTTTTCAGTTTAGTGTTAACTATTAGGATTTTTATTTGAGACTGTCACCCAAAATGTCTGTGCACATCCCTGATGTCACTGTAAAACCTCTTGCTGCAGAAGGCTATGAAGCTATTTTTCTCAATAGGCTACTCCAGTTTGTTCAACAGGAAGTTTTTTTTCTCTGGGTCATGTGATCACAGTTGATGGCAAATCCATCTCAGCTAACTGGAACTTTCCCAAACATATAATTTAGAAAAGTCTTCTCCTTCTGGAAATATGATCCTATTTCATATGTTTATTTCTAGTTATAAATTTGTGTAAGCTCCATTGAGCTCCCTGATCCATGGTAAGGTTCTCAGTTCACATCAAAGAATCTCTTGGATGCCCGAAGCTGATGAACCGTGAATCTGAAACTGGCTCTGCAGTCTTCCCCGACGCTGGGACTGCCAGAATCCTAAAAACAGTTTTATGTGGACCATTGACAAGCACAAGAGCTACATGATCTCTGTGTTGCTACAGCACCACGGCAACAAACTCCGTCTGGTTGCGAATTTCTCTGATAAACTCAAATCTGTGACGGTGATGCCTCCGTCCAGTAGCTGCCACTGAGGAAGCATTGAATACATCCAGAAACACTGTAGGCTATTCAGACGTTCCACATTCTGTGTCACACATTTTGTGGGAACAGAATGAAAAACTCATATATCTGTGGTTATAACCTTAGATATTACTACTCTGTTAGATTGCCAAATGTCACTCTGTTCTTAACCCTGCATTTCTTCTCCCCACATCAGATGACAGAGAGGAACAACTGTGTTGCACAGCTACAGGTGGTCTGCATACCACGGCCTGACCTCTCTGACACACCTCTCACTAACCCTTATTTCATTTTTTATGTTTACAGTTCTGCTTCCAGAGACTCTGGCACTGGCCTGAACTGTGTGGGTTTCTCTGTTGTACCTGATTCTGTTGTTATTGATTTGGACCTCTGCAATCTCATCTCTCAGTACAAGCAGTAGAGCTCATTCCTTAACAGAAGGCTACCCAGCCATTTCTTTCCTCATTTTCCAAAGTTGACACATGGGTTAGACCTACAAAAAGGGGATTGATTAGTATGGAAAAACAATTGAGGGAAAAACAATTGTTTCAAAATGATGAAACAACATTGGTTCACAAGAATACTGTCAGGCATGTGTCATGTCACGTGTTGGTAACCCCTCACTGTAGACTTGGCTTACAGAGGAGCAAGGCCATAGCACCACACACATACACACACATGTGAGACAAACAGGAGTTGTGCATGTGGAATTTAGGTTCAGCAATGATTTTGATATACATTTTTGTTATCAATTATATAATGTGATATGTTCCCATATCAGGTAATAAATTGGATAAATAGTCTTCAAATTAGAAGTGCTTAGGTTTGATCTACTAGGCCTAAAAACTTTAATTCAAAATGATTTTTAGAAATACCAGACAGCAAATAGTATTAGTCGATGCTGCAAGCCAAAGACAAAAATACAAAAAAACAACATAGTTGTGTTTAAATTTGTATTAGTTTATTGGTTACATTGAAACCAATAAAGGTTGATATGAGATTTCATCCTGAAAGCTGTTCATTTAATATTGTACTCTAGTGAGTTCTATAGAAAAGCTGCAATATAGACTTTGTATTTTGAGTGACTATATTACAAATTGTTTAAATTATTAATTGATATTGATGTTGCAAAACATTTTATTTTGGTGACCTGTGGATGCTGGGTGAGGTTTAGTGCTGAGATGGTTTTGAAACCATGATGATTAAAACCATGTATCAACAACTTTAACAAAGAGATTATGATTAAGACAAACATCTAAATGAAAATGTTTAATGTTGACATTAATGCTTAATGATGAGGAAGAGTCCGAGAAGACTGTTGCTGAGCTGCTGTAGGGCACACACATAGATGCTTCAAAGACTAAAGAGCTACTAGAGAACTGAATGTACTTTGTAATTAAGATAATGGGTTTCCTATAGATGGATTGTTGAGGAGTCCAATTTACTTAGTTACTTTCACTCAGAAGTTAATTATGTTTGATCTACTGCTTGCCTTTATCTGAAAGATATTTAAAGATAAGTTTTCCTATTAATGGAGTAAATAGGCTTTTTTCCTCCAAAATGTCAAAAGCTGATGAAAATTGTGAAAATACAAAAGTAAAGTGCTAAAAATCAAAAATGTAGTTGATTAGAAGATGTAAATATAAAGCTACAAAGACTAAATATATTTTTGTGATTGAAATTTTAAGCTGTTGTATAGGGAATTTCCCAGTCTGGGCTAAATAAAATTTTTCTTATCTTATATAGGTGATAAAAATTTTTTTTTTAAAAAAGATTATTGATTTCAAAGACAAATCATGTCATTTTTAGGAATGACTAATTTCTTCAAAAGACAAAAGAGTTAGTTATTTTTGTTAGTTACTGTCATAAAACCACCCGACAAATATACAGGCCTACAAGTCTAGCTGAAATGATTGCTTAATCACTTAATTGATTGACATAACTGCTTTGATCATTTCAAAAAGTTGAAAAGAAGTCTACAGCTGTTAAGTAGATTGCATAGTACAGTTTTTCTTCCTACTCTACATTGCAGTTAAAATGTTTCAGAAAGAAAAAAGCGTGCCGTTCTATGAAAATGACCTAGAACATTCTTTTAAGCTTAAGAACAGCTTAATTCCACAAAATTACATTGTCTGGCATCAGTCTGTCAATGTAGTTGGTGTTTTTTGGAAAATCAGCACTTAAAAGCACTTTCTCCAAAGAATCATTTGTTAGAAATTGCTAGAAGTTAATGACAAAAAGACAGGAATGGAAGTCACAAAATCACTACTTATTCGGTTAAATCTAATAGCTCTAATCTGTATTCTTCATCATGTTGCCAGCCTATGTATGCTGGTTGGAAACTTCACTTTAGTACAGCTGCAACTGACATTGATCCCCTGTGAGTGCTATTTTATCCACACTCTTGAACCAGTAAAAGTAGTCTTTAAGTCACATACCTATTGAGATGACAAAACATGTTTTCAGTTCTGCAGTCTGTATTAAATGGTGTGTGTGTGTGTTCCTTTTAGCACAAAGGTCATTGGCTGCAGCAATTTTAAACAGGATGATGGTCTTTCACACCAACAGTGAAAGGTTGAGAGAAATAGAGAGAAGAAAAAATCATTTAGATTTTCATTTTACCAGTACGTCTGGAGACACTGCTATAGGCTGTCTTCTAGAAATTATATTTAAATACTTCTGCCAGTGACATTATGAGGGAAATTTAATTGCTGCAGGGATTATGATCAGTGGGTAGGTTTTTGTCTTTCTTCTGTTAACAGCAAAACAGAGAGCGAGCAATCCCTGTCCTGTACTCGTAGACTGAAACACATTGCCTACCAAAAGTAAAAGCATCTTTCTTAAGCTTTCTTTTAACCAGGAAGACAATCTTTTGAACCCTTTTATTTGCTTGAACCTAAAAAAAAGTCTTGCTGGTAAGCCTTTTTTCTAGTTACAGGAGACTCAAATGAGCAAAACACTCTCATCGGTAATTTTGAAATGCTCTGACAAACAACCTATTTTATTGTTGCTCCACTTTGCCTTGCAAAGCCATTTTGGGTTAAATTGTTGCTTGCAGCTAGCAAATATCATCTTTTTGTTTTGTTAGGGGCAAGCCGAGGACACAATCTTAGAATAAAGTGTTTTTGAAAATCTGTCACTTTTGAAAACACTTAAACCTGTACTGCAGTGCCCCTGCAGTGTGTTTCGGCTGCAGATGTCTGCATATACAATCAGACAACACTGTGGTGAAGTGCACTGAGCTGAGAACAGGACAATTCACCTTTGTCACGTAAGGTGGCTGTGGCTCAGTGGTAGCGTGGTAGCCTGCCACTTGGAAGGTTGATGGTTTGCTCCCTGGCCCTGCAGTTCCACCTTGTATGGCAGCCTTGGACACAGTGTATAAATATGTGTGTGAATGGTTCCTGTGCTAGGAGTAGTTGTTGAGACTAGAAAAACGCTGTATAAGAACAGTCCATTTACAATATTTTGAGCTTTTTTCTACTCTAGGTTAAGGTCAGGGTTACTGTTATGCTATCACTATCTTGTTAGGTCAGCTGGTTTGATGAAGGGATCAAGCTAGCAAAATGTTTTCACTGACGTTGGTTGAGCAGACAGATCCTAACTTTACCTACTACATATATTTTTTTCGTATACCACAATTTTCATTAGTATTTTTTGGTGAAACAATGGCATTTGGCAAAATCATTTCATTTAATATATCTAGAAAATGTTCACTGGAAATGTTTTTTTTTGGGTATTCCTTTATTACGTACAACCACAACGACTAATGAACATGCAGATGTTTACTGTAGCAGGTGTAATGTAGACCATCTTAGCTGACTGTGATAGCATGGTAACACTTGCTAATTAGCACTAAACACAGAGTACACAGTTGAGTAAAGAGTACTGCTGTGGCCGATTGGAATGTCATTAGTTTTACAGGTATTTGGTCACTAAAGCTACGTAGACAACTTCATATGTATATTTTTCTGTACAAGGCCATGTTGGGTAAACTGCCGACATATTTATGTAATCTCCTCAAGCAGAATTCCAGCTGTTTTCATCTCCGTTCCACCAGGTAGCTCTCTTACCAGGTTCCAAGGGTTTTTACTGAGCTGGGGAAAAAAGGCTTCTCTTACTTCGCTCCATGGTCTTGGAATAACTTGCAAAACTTGCTCCTTCTAAATGATCTAGTCCTATTAAATGAATTTAAGGCCATGTTAAAATGCCATGTAATTCAAAAATGCAACTGCCACATGTGACCTGTTCCTTTTCTCTATGTGCTATGTAATTTTGACTCTGCTGTTTTTCTATTTTTATTTAAATTGTAACTGGTGTGCTGTCTTGGCCAGGTCTCCCTCGGAAAAGAGATTTCAATCTCAAGGGACTTCCTGGTTAAATAAAGGTTAAATAAAATAAAATAAACCAAAGCATTGAACAAATGAACCCGATGAGGAGAGTTAGATGAAAAGAGATGACGTCACCAAAGTCAATAGGATTCATCCTCAAATTTCATGGCAATCCATCCAATAGTTTTTGAGAAATATCACAACACAAATGCAACCCTCATGGTGGTGCTAAACTTTGCAATTGAATTTAAATAACTAACAAAGAATGGGTGCATAGAAGTGAAGCTGAGCGTAAGTTAATTCAGGAAGACTTCTATGTACATTTCTCTCTCTCCAATCCTAATCAGCTGAATTGTCATCAGTTGAATGTGGGCGTTTACTCTTTCACTTCAACCGACCCAATTTTGCCACAATCTCTGTGATCTATCGCGTTTGTTGCATTCAAACTTTAAATACACTCTTTGCTGCTGTAAGTTGTCATTTTAGGCAAAATCGATGTGACCCTCCCCCACTCCCTTCACCTCCAGTTCTTATCAGTGCCTAGCACCCAGGGTTCCTTGATCATCAGAAGACCTGCTTTAAATCACATCCATCCAGATCTTCAGGCTTCCTTTATCCCTTCATCACCTCCAGCAGTGTCTAGACTCCATCGGGGGGATAAATTCCTGTATATCCACAGCCTCTGTCCCTCTAATAATTTGACATTGCAATCGCCGAAGACTCTTAACATATCAACCTATCATGCACTATGTCCATACAACTTATTTCACTACTAAATGAAGTCTCTCCTGATTGAAATGCAAACAGTGAAGTACAGAAGCACCCAAGTCTGAATGCAGAACCAATATTTTCCTCTGCAATTTTCCTTTCACTTGTGTATTGCTGTCAGCTTCCCAAAGTAGTGTGCAGTAATCAGCACGCTGATGCTCTTCTCCACATATGGAATATTGGCTCTTGACTGATGCTCTGACACTTGGAAAATGATCCACACACAGATTAATTTGTTGTGCTTCAATATGAGCCTACAATTCAAACCTCTGTTGCCAATCAAAACAAGACAATTACAGTTTTAGATGATAAGTGATTAATAAGGTCTACTTTAAAATTATAGTGATGACTTGACAAAGAGACAGAGACAAATAGACATGCAGGCAGAGAGACATTGATAGATAGATAGATAGATAGATAGACAGATAGACACATAAAGCAGATAATTCCGACCTGCAGCCCTTTGCTGCTTGTCAAAATATTCTTTCAAAAGCAACAACTGACAAATGGGGGCAGGCAGAAAGACATACAAAAACAAAGCAGACAAATACAGTGGTGTGAAAAAGTGTTTGCCCCCTTCCTCATTTCCTGTTCCTTTGCATGTTTGTCACACTTAAGTGTTTCGGAACATCAAACCAATTTAAACAATAGTCAAGGACAACACAAGTAAACACAAAATGCAATTTGTAAATGAAGGTGTTTATTGTTAAAGGTGAAAAAAAAATCCAAACCATCATGGCCCTGTGTGAAAAAGTGATTGCCCCCTAAACCTAATAACTGGTTGGGCCACCCTTAGCAGCAACAACTGCAACCAAGCGTTTGCGATAATGTGCAATGAGGCTTTTACAGCGTCCTGGAGGAATTTTGGCCCACTCATCTTTGCAGAATTGTCCTAATTCAGTTACATTAGAGGGTTTTCGAGCATGAACGGCCTTTTTAAGGTCATACCACAACATCTCAATAGGATTCAGGTCAGGACTTTGGCTAGGCCACTCCAAAGTCTTCATTTTGTTTTTCTTCAGCCATTCGGTGGTGGACTTGCTGGTGTGTTTAGGATCATTGTCCTGCTGCAGAACCCAAGTTCGTTTCAGCTTGAGTACACGAACAGATGGTCGGACATTCTCCTTCAGGATCTCTTGGTAGACAGCAGAATTCATAGTTCCTTTTATCACGGCAAGTCTTCCAGGTCCTGAAGCAGCAAAACAGCCCCAGACCATCACACTACCACCACCATATTTTACTGTTGGTATAATGTTCTTTTATGAAATGCAGTGTTCCTTCTACGCCAGATATACTTGGACACACACCTTCCAAAGAGTTCCACTTTTGTCTCATCGGTCCACAGAATGTTGTCCCAAAAGTCTTGGGGATCATCAAGATGTGTTGTGGAGAAATTGAGACGAGCTTTGATGTTCTTTTTGCTCAGCAGTGGTTTTCTCCTTGGAACTCTGCCATGCAGGCCATTTTTGCCCAGTCTTTTCCTGATGGTGGAGGCATGAACGCTGACCTTAACTGAGGCAAGTGAGGCCTGCAGTTCTTTGGACGTTGTTGTGGGGTCTTTTGTGACCTCTTGGATGAGTCGTCGCTGCGCTCTTGGGGTAATTTTGGGCGGCCGGCCACTCCTGGGAAGGTTCACCACTGTTCCATGTCTTCGCCATTTGTGGATAATGGCTCTCACTGTGGTTCGCTGGATTCCCAAAGCTTTGGAAATGGCTTTATAACCCTTTCCAGACTGATAGATCTCAATTACTTTCTTTCTCAATTGTTCCTGAATTTCTTTGGGTCTCGGCATGATGTGTAGCTTTTAAGGATCTTCTGGTGGACCTTACTGTGTCAAGCAGCTCCTATTTAAGTGATGCCTTGATTGTGAACAGGTGTGGCAATAATCAGGCCTGGGTGTGGCTAGAGAAATTGAACTCAGGTGTGGACAACCACAGTTATAGTATGTTTTAACAAGGGGGGCAATCACTTTTTCACACAGGGCCATGATGGTTTGGATTTTTTTCACCTTTAATAATAAACACCTTCATTTACAAATTGCATTTTGTGTTTACTTGTGTTGTCCTTGACTATTGTTTAAATTGGTTTGATGTTCCGAAACACTTAAGTGTGACAAACATGCAAAGGAACAGGAAATGAGGAAGGGGGCAAACACTTTTTCACACCACTGTAGACAGACAGGAGAAATAAACAGACAGACACGCTTATACAGAGTTCACTGAGCAGTTGATTTTTTGACACAGCTGCCCTCATGTGATCATTTTTAGAAATACAGTTTGTGGCCCCAATGGGCCAGGTGTTGGACTTTTCCTAACAACAGTTCATACACACTATGTAAAAATTTTTTACAACAAAGTATATTGTTGTTGTAATATAAAAAGCTGTAAACAAAGCTTTGATTTAATCCAAACTTAACAATTACATAATAATTTCTGTAGATTTATTGTTCTTTTCTGTCCTGCAATGTTCATTGTCTTGTATTTTATTATTATACAGAGTTATATATCCTATGTGTGTGTTTATGTTGTGTCAGTAACCTTTTTTTACAAGAAAGTAAGTAGCTAGTAAATCAAAACAAACGGAAAGAAAATAATAATTTATTGTTAATTTTTCAACATAAATAATAGCAGTCCAACATCACTAACCTCATAAATCATATTTTTTGGTAGAAGTGATATTTCTACATGTCAAATAATTTACTAGTAAGTGTTGTAGAGTTATAGAAAACCAACAGACCCAATAGTGTTGACATGCATGCTGCTCATTCTGTGTAATTGAGTCTGTAATTGAAAGGGACATGTTCAAAATAATAGCAGTGTTGTGTTCAATTAGTGAGGTGATTGATTCTGTGAAGAATCAGGTGTCAATTATGGCCCTGTTTAAGGAAGGAAGCAAATATTTTGCATGCTGGTTATAGTGCATTTCACACTGAAATACTCAGCAAAATGGGTCGATCCAGACATTGCTCTGAGGAACAGCAGACTTTGATTAAAAAGTTGATTGGAGAGGGGAAAACATAAAGAAGTGCAGAAAATTATAGGCTGCTCAGCCAAAATGATTTCAAATGCCTTGAAATGGCATCCAAAGCCTGGACAGTGAAAAATTATCAACTACCATTGGAATGGATCGAAGAATAGCCAAAATGGCAAAGGCTCAACCAATGATCAGCTCCAGGAAAATCAAAGAAGACTTAAAGTTACCTGTGAGTACTGTTATGATCAGACGAAGGCTATGTGAAGCAAAGCCAACAGCTAGAAACCCCGGCAAAGGCCCATTACTGACAAAAGACATGTACTTAATAGGTTGAAATTTGCCAAAGGACACATTGACTGGCCAAAGAAGAAATGGCGCAACATTCTGTGGACTGGACAAAATTGTTCTTTTTGGATCTAGGGGCCGCAGACAGTTTGTCCAAAGACCCCCATGCACTGAATTCAAGCCACATTACACTGTGAAGGGGTGTTGGGCCTATTCATTGCATACCAGGGATCATGGATCAGTTTCAATAAATCAAAACACTTGAAAGTCATGTTGCCTTATGCTGAAGAGGAAATGCCTTTTGAAATGGGTCTTTCAAAAAGACAATGACCCAAAACACACCAGTAAGCGAGCAAAGTCTTGGTTCCAGATGAACAAGATTGATGTTATGGAGTGGCCAGCACAATCCCTGGACCTCAATCCCATAGAACACTTGTGGGCTGACATCAAAAATGTTGTTTCTGAGGCAAAACCCAGTGATACAGAGGAATTGTGGAATGAAGTTCAATCATCCTGGGTTGGAATACCTGTTCACAGGTGCCAGAAGTTGGTTGACTCGATGCAACACAGATGTGAAGCAGTTCTCAGAAATAATGGTTATGCAGCTAAATATTAGTGCAATGATTCAAAGTAAAGCAAACCCTTGAGACATTTTTTTAGTTCATACAGTAAATGTTTGAGTTTGTAAAGAAAAATGCAAATACAGCTATTTTTTTTTTTGCAGCCTAATATTGCTTTTTCACTTTTTGTGAACAATCTGGATCAATTTGTCATGTTTTGATTTGGAATTGAATGTGCAGTGTTCCCAATGCATTAATATTATGGAATTAAAACCTATTCTAAGGATTTTGAGAATTATTCACTTTTTTAAACACACTGCTATTATTCTGAACACACCTGTATATATATTTTTTTTTACTTGATCAACAAATGTTTAGAGATGAACAATAAATTGTTTATTAGGGTTTTCACCTAAATATAATATATTGTAAGTGAATTCCTTTGAGAATGTGTACATTTGACATATTTACATCTTTTATTTCTTACATACTTCATACTTTACACTGTTTATCCCTACAAGAGGCTGCACCAGCACCTTACGTGAGAATAATGAGCATTTCTGAAATCAAAATTTTAATTATTAAATTGACCCCAAAAGCTTTAGCATTCTAAACTTATTTTGAAATCATCACATTAGACTGAATCTTTCTGTATCAGTGTAAACGTAACCAAAGCTGTATATGTTTGAATAATTTAGTTGCCATAATCTCTTGCATTATCTTTAATTTGTTGCGGTTATGTGATGCTCGATCTTATTCATCCATCAACAAATGTTTCAGCTAATAACTTAAAGTGATGATGGGATGTCCCATCACTTCTAATTTTCCTGTCAGAGTTGAGTGCTTTCCCCCGCAAACATCTGATGTTTCCAAGGGAACAGGAGTCTGTGATGCTGGCTTGATGCCCAGCTCCAGAAGACTGACACTGGACAGCACTTTGTGCAATGAAGCACACAGGCAGATGGCTATCAGCTTAATCAAACACACAAACATGAATCAAGGGAGCTGGTTTTACAACTCTGCTGTGTGTCATCTTAAAAAGACAAAATCAGCTTTGACCATCATCAAACAACTGGAGGTTATTATTGGTGTGCAGTAAAACAATGACATTGCTTTAGATTAAGTTTTTAGTACGTACAGTTTAGTTTTTTAATACTAATAAGATGATGTCAATATCAACATGGACATTAGAAGACCTTTGTTAAACAAATATAGGTTCCATTATAACCTAAAAAGATTAATTTAAAGTAATAATTCCACATTTTAGGAATTTTGCTAAGAGTTAGTAATTTAGACGGATATCAATATCATATCCGTCCATTCAACATGAAACTGCAGCTAGCATAGGGTTAGCTTGGCATAGTGCAAAGAATGGAAACAAAGGGAAAAAAGTAGCCTGTTGAATTCATAGTTTTTACCCTTCAGTTTTTGTACCATTTAAAGACACAAGATGCATTAGATTAATTAGTGAGCTTAAGAGGTGCTAGTCAAATTTAGTTGCTAAAATAAGCTAACTGGCTGCTGGTAAGAGCTTTAAATTTACCCACACACTAATAGTATCATGATACTAATGGTATCAATCTTCTAAGGGATACTAATGGTATCAATCTTTGTAGGAGCCATTTGTATCCACCTTTTTAGTTAGGTACATCACTGGGAATTAGGTATATTTACAGGTGTGGTAATTAGTGAAGGAAAGGTGTGGATGGCGGGGAAAACTATGAATTCTTACCGTAGCCGTGAGCACGCCACAACACTTTATTAATCAGCACTGGGTGAAGTACTGTTTTATGTGAAATACCCTTTTTTACTTTTATAATAAACAGAAACACCACCCAAAAACAATCAACACCTGGACTTAAGATCTTTTTGCTACGTGTTGAGAGCACCATTCCATCCATGCCGAGGCTTATAGGATAGCCTCCACAATCTTCTCATCTTACTCTCAGAAAGAAAGCAAATAAGTGTATTTCCCAAAATCTCACTATTTTTTTAATAAATACATTTCATCTTAAAAGCAATTATCTGAATTAACTGAATAATATTCTTTGTTCTTTCGGTTTAACTTTGTTTACAATAAAATCTATTTTAAGGATGTCAGTGTTAAACTTGATAAAGCCACAAAAGATTTAAATGGCTTTAGAGCCTCCTGTGGACGTATCAGAAACAACACTGTGGCTGAGAGCCAAAATCCAAATTGTCACTCTCAATCAGTCAGCTGTTTTCCTGAACAAATATGAAGGTAAATGAATGGCGGTCCGTCCGCGGCTGCAGGACCTGGAGCTCACTGCCAGTGTTTCAGACTGTTAAAAGTGTTGAGATAATTAAAAGGTATTTACAGTATTTCGAAGCGGGCTGGCTGGTAGTTAGCTAACGCTAGCTTCCATGCTACATAAATAAGCCAGACAGAGTTGTCCCTCATCTGACGATAGAAACCCTTCTGTCCCTGGCCGTCCTGTTGGCTCAGAGCTCCACTAAGTCCATAGGTACAAATTAGTTTTGCACCAAATGAATCGCAAGAAGTGTTGCAAAAGGTGCAGACTCGCCTCTCAGTGATGCGAGAGAGCACATTGGAGCGACAGATTTGAGAGGTGGTAATCACTGAGTTGTGGTTGTACTGGAAAAGTAACTGAAGTGGAAAAAAAACAACCACGAATACAGATTTTTTTCTACAAGCTCTTAAATCATAGTCTACATGTGCTCACATTGCATCTACGTGCTCTTACATTCTGCACCATATTTATCTTCATAAAAACAAACTCCAAAAACTGTATTAAGCCGTTTTATTAAGGTTTCAGAGTTTACTGCAGCACTGCTTATGATGACTGATGAATTCCTCAATTTTCCTGACACAGAGGTGACTGCTGTTTCCCCAAATCGGTTACTTTTTTCTGCTTTTGACATTGTTGATTGCATTCTGCTCATTCGCTCAGAAAATTGGTTTTGGCTCGCTGATGACATCCTGTATTCAATTAAAATTCATCGTAAGTCATAAATGAGGGTATGTCATTTACTCCCCAATCAGCTCAGAGTGATTTTCCCCTAGGGTCCCCGTTTGGTTACGTTCCACCATCAGTCATTGGTAGGCTCTTTTGGCACACAGCAAGAAGCTGCTGTGAAGTGTGATATTTTCCTCTATTCTGTTATTGTGTGGGGTTCCTTTAGGTGCACTTTATTCCAAAGACATGAGGCAACTGAAGTCTCCAGGTGTGCTTTAATAGCATTGCTACGAGTCTAAGGTGTTTCCCTGCCTTAGGCATAAGGACATGACATTATTATGCAGATGCCATTCATGTAGCAAAAACAGCCTAAAGGATTCATAACTAACATGTACAACTATATATGGACCTATTAGTCCTATTAGTCGCTAGTATAATAAGTGCCCCACCAGACATCTTGCTGTGTGACCCTGGATTCTTTGGCAATACAAGCAATGCCATTCTTCACATTCAGTACACATTCCCTGCAACTCCCCTTTTCTCAGCATATTTCAGAGGATGAATATCAGACAAAGGAGCTGGTACACCACATCAGACCCCCGCAGTAAGTTCTGCTTGGAAGGCTAAGCTCCTGAGATGTATGTGCATGCTGAGAGGACACATGCTGTACATGCTGTGTGGAATATTTTACATGTAACCTGAAAATCATGCAAGCCATCGTTGAGGATGAATCCAGGGCAAAACAACCTTTACATGTTGCATGTAGGTTACTCATGCCACATAAGGGTAAAAACGTGACTTCAGCGAGCAGAAAATCAATCTCTGATTCAATTGAAATATCATCAAGACTGAAAAATGTTTTTCAATCCATTTAGTCTATGAGTTTTTACAAATTCAGATAAAATGTTAAATATAAAACATAATAAAAGTTGAGCCACCAATGATCAGAGAAATTCATTTGGAAGGTGACAGAATATCTATTGATTTAAATCTATTTAAAACTGCTTATCAGTCAACCAGTACCTTACTGTGGGTGATGTGGTCCTGGACAGATGTTGGTAGGGCGGTTTCTGTCACAGTCAATCAGATCTGATCAAACATACACAGTTGTGATGAAGCAGATTAGCTGATTAGATTAATTATTTAATGTTAAATAGAAATACAGCAAAGGTTTTTCAGCCAAGTTTCCAGTGGCTTTTTCATCTGTGTTTTTGTACATTGTCAGTTAGTTAAGAGTCTGTTGCCCGGCAACCTTACAGTAACATCAATCCTCAGTCAGATACACTGAAATAGAAACGGTAACAGTCTTTTCATCTAACTCTCGGTAAGAACGCAAATATGCCCATTTCCCAAAATTTTGAACTATTCCTTTAGTTCCATACTGAGACTTGTCTATCCTGACATAGAGTAAAAAAAATAAAAATAAAAAACTGTTTGAATTACACAACATACAGTTTTGTGATGTTAGAATAAATAGGAAAATATACTGTAGTAATAAATACCTACAAGTTAAATATTGATTTGCCATTTGTGGTTCTGTATAAGAGCCCGTATGGCCAGTTTCTGCAGGCAGTGTCTGCTGCAGGGCAAACCTGGTCAACTTCTCAACACGCATTACGGTGTGATGAGTCACTCATCACCATGCCTGATTTAATTTACCGGCTCACAGGCAATACCCTGTCTCACTCGCCCACCACATAAACCCTTCATGTGAGAGGAAACATTTTCCCAACTCAATCACCCATTTTATATTAGATCAAAGCATTATCAGCTATACACTCAGGACATGACTACCCTGCACTCAGTGGTGTATCTGTATTAAAGGCTCAGGCGAGCAAATAATCTCCTGTTCTGTAGGAGCACGTTAGATGTTATGATTTAGATGCTAAAGCTGAAATACAAATTGCCTGTTTTGTCATTTAATTATCGTTGATGGGAGAAATATTGTATAATCAAGTATAATCCTTTTCAATTATCATGTAAATTGAGAGTCTGGTAGATCATGAGTGGTGGGCTTGAGACTGAAGAGACTCCTGTACCTGTTACGCTCACTCAAGCTATTATACACATCAAAGAGAACTTGTCAAAAAAAAACATCCGCATTGCTGCCTTTAGTGACATTTGAAAGATTAAAAAAGAAAAGAATGAAAAAATGTACCATACAATCTAGCACAAGTAGCAAAAGGTATTTGTGATTTAGACATATAGACCATATTGTATGCAAAGTGCTGTTAGCACCAGCAAGATAAACCATTAAAAAGCACTACTGAACTTTGAACTTTCACTACTTTCAGCGCTGGGGGTTAAAAGATAGTTACTGTGTATACACACCAGGACCTTATTTGCAAATCTGCTGAGCTGTAGAGCGCTGCAGGGGGTAAGTCTTTGCAGGGGAGCTCAGCAAAGGCAAAAGGGCATACGCAAAGGGATAGTTGGCATTCTTGAAGAGTTAACACATTTCTTATTAAATCTGGTTAACAAAAAGGCTCATTGAGCACCTTAGTTTGTTTTACAGTCCACACATTCCAGACCCCCCTATGTAAATCCTGTATTAGGAAATTGAAAGTCATTGTCAGATGGACAAAACCTGTAATGCCACGAGGTAAGAGTCCAGGTGTTAGCATGCCTCAGCTCAAACAGGGGACATTACATGTTTGTAATTCTGAGAATTTTCTTCCTATAAAAGTGTATGAACTGCCTTGTTCAAACTTGAGTTACTGGGCTAGTGGTTTATCATTTAAAGTAATAGTTTTGGAAAATGTACTTTTTTGCTTTCTTGCCAGGAGTTAGACGAGAGGATTGATACCATTCTTAGGTCTGTATGCTAAATACAGACCTGAAATAATAATGTTTTATTTCGTACAGAAACCCAAGAGTAAATATTGCAAGGTGCTGTTTAGCGAGAGGTTATGTGTGAGACTATTTTTTAAACTAGGAGCAGTTGACAGGCAACCAGAGTAGACTCCAGGAAGTAACTTCTCTAGGCCAAGAAATAATCTAGCACATAACTCCCGAATATCAGTTATGTCACATTGTGTTACCTTAGGACAGCGCCAACCTCGGTGTTTCCTATTGTTTCCAGTTTTTATGCTAAGCTAAGTTAGCCAGCTATTGGCTCCAGTGTCATACTAAACGTACATACATGAGAGTGGTATTGACCTCCTCATCTAATGCTCAGCAATAAAGGGAGTTAACATATATCCCAAAATGTCAAATAATTCTTTTAAAATAAATATTATGACAATATTTTGTGTGTGTGTGTGTGTGTGTGTGTGTGTGTGTGTGTGTGTGTGTGTGTCTATTTTAATAACAATATAACTTGTACAAATAGTAGAAAAGCAAAGATATTTAAACATTTGATCCCAATAAACTTTAAACTAGATCATAACTAAATGAATTATTAAAAACCCTCTTCTCCCTTTTATTGTTTCTGTAGGGACAGTTCTCATCCTTTGTAGGACAGAGCAACTGATTGATTGATTGATTGATTGATTGATTGATTGATTGATTGATTGATTGATTGATTGATTGATTGATTGATTGATTGATTGATTGATTGATTGATCAGTTTTTTATTGGAATATTAAAAAAGACAGTATGGACTGGAGTATCATACTGCAACTGCCCAGTCGTTCTTGAAATGGTTTTAGCTGATCACTACAAATAATCGCATTTCCGTTTATATTTGTTCATAAACGCAATACAGTCATTCTGTAATCTCACCATTTCTTTTATTTCTTTGTTAGCCAGGTTGCTGAAGCCCATACATCCTATTTATGTTAACTTACCCAGTAATGAAATAAACCCTGCTTGTATTTAATAAGGAAAGTAAATGAGAAAATGACACTGTTACTGCATTGATCAGTTGTGTTTCTTTAAAACATGTTGCCAGCCAGACAGGAAACAGCATTCAGTTGAGGTCTAAAATATGACCTGAAACTATGAGACATTGATGCATGTGTTGGATTGTATTTCTGTTACTTGTTTATCTCCTTTTTCAGTTAATGTCAGATTTCTCTAAAGTTAAAATCAGAAAATAAAAAAATCTTTCATGCTGATTATATTCCTTGTAAACAGAAGATTGGTAGGTTTCTTCACAGACAAAGAGACACTGATTACCTGCAGGTAGATAATAATCATCAGCTGCCTCAGAAACGTTTGGATTACAATCCACAGACTGTGTTGTGAATTAAAACTAATCAAGACATTAAAATGTCAAAGCTATTGCTGGTGAGCGCATTGTATGATCTTGGTTTGTTTTAAGGCCTTGAGTATTTTCTAAGGAAACTTAAGGAGTGCTCTTTTTGCTTTTTCATGGATACTGCACAGTACTTCATTGTTGACTCACCTCATTCTTCCATTAAGTGACTTTGGCTCAGAGCATCAAGTCAGAGTCCAATGATTTAGTTACTATTTGACTAAATTTTAAAAGGTGAGAGTCACAATATGCAATTTTGAATGAATTATAGTGCCAGATGCACTGAGACCACAATCTCAGCAGCTGATAAACTCCTGGGATTCAATTGGACTAAATTGTGTTGTAAACAAACTGCTGATTGCTTGTAGGTAGAAAATGCATTTTGGATGTAGGGGATTCATGATACTGTTGTTACAAATAGCAGAAAGGCCACAAGTATTCATATAACACCAGCTCAGTATCAGTCTCAAAAAACGATCACTTCTTCAAACCTTAAACCAGTTGTTCCACTGTAGCTTGGTCTGTTGCAGTGATCACCAGCAATTCAGTTTCTACATGAGATTTTAAAGCCACTTCCTCATGTGACAACCCACAGTTTCTGTTGGAGAAAAGCATGTTGAAGACAGGTGCCAAACTCTGACCCATGGACAGTGACACAGGTTAGTTAGAGCAGTACAATGATGTGTGGACTGGTTTCTTGCCTGGGGCTTCTTTGAAAGCAGGTTCCAAACATTGTTGCTAACCATAACATCTATTTTCCAATGAGTAAACGTGGTTGGGTGCATTGTCGTGAAGCACTTCCTACATCTCGTTGGTTTTAGAAATAAGACATTAAGTATTGAACCCCAGTAATGCAGTCTCAAAATTCTGACTCAACAGATCACTTTCAGATATAATAGGATGTGGTGTGTAATATAAAAATTAAGAAGAGACAGACATAAGTACACAATATTCACTGAATAGACTATCATATAATTCACAGCCCAAGCTGATTCGCACAATTGTCCCCATGTGCTTTTATAAAAAGAATTACAAATGCAAGATCAGGGAAATACAAAATACATGTAGAATGATGCAGACAATAAACAGAAAGTACAATTTAGAATAGAGGTGCCATAAACCAAGAAAAACAGACAAAAAGTAATTTCATTTAAAAAACTAGAAAGGGCACTCAAAGAGTGCAGACCTCCGCCAAGGCCATGCCCTATCATGCAAAGTTAACAAAAGTGAAAAATAATGTGTATATCTGCCCCATGATTCAAATCCACTCCAAAATGTAATGCCTTCCACCAATTTTAATAAAAATCGGGCCAGTAGTTTTTTTTTCCCATAATCCTGTTGACAAAAAAACACACAAACAAATAAAAACATACAAACCAAACTAAAAATATATCCTCCTTGGCAGACATAATATATAATAAAAGACACTTGATCACCCATCATCCCTCTTCACCCTTCAAAACTGTCTCAACTGGAATTTGAAAGGATTCCAGTTAAGATCCATTTTGACTCTCATGATCCCCTGAACAGAAAAACCCATCTCTCCAATTTAAAAAAAGGTTGTTTCAAAGTGAGCTTTCAGTAAGGGATCTTCTTCAAGCCTCAATGCTTAAATGAGCTCCCTCAGTAAATGAGTATTGCAGATGTCAGAGTGAGCAGATGCCTTTTATTTCATATAGGCCACAGTATATGGAATCTCAGCTCCATCACCTCCAAAAAGTCTTTATTTTGGTAGCAATTGGACAGAACTGTGTTTTAATTCCCCATGGATGCACGATGACATGCATTGTACAAAACTTCTTTAGAACATGGAAAAGGGTTTAGTTTCATAATTAGACTGATGCACAAGTTCAGTGTCAGGTTGCTGTTTTCTGCAACTGATCTTTCCGATACCATCAGGTAGGTAAACATCACTGTACCTTGACTAATTCTTGCCTTGCAATATATGAGCTTATCTGAAGCCAGAAGTATGTCATACACCAGCAAGGTATTTAAGAATAAGTGGCTTTTAGATGAGATGTGCTGCAAGGCTTTGAAGTGTGAAGCTATAAAGACCAGCAGCACAAGTCTTACTTGAAATACTGGAGGACACACAGCTATTTTGTACTGTATTAGTGTCGGATGTAATACATGATGATGTACAGCTCTTTGAGGGGCATCAAGTGTAACATGCTGCATGTGTGTACCATTAGTATAATGCAAGCAACATGTACTGTTATCATGGGATGAGCAGCCAAGAATATATGGCGCACAATGCATTTTCATGACACTTTACCAACTCTTCATGCCATACATAAAATGCATTTAATGGTGGAAAGTGCTTCACAGATGTCATTTGAAAGCTTTTTACAAACACAAATGGCAAAATGCCTGATTTGTTTTCCCATTGTGCTATTTGACATGTGTTAACTGCATATTAATTAAAATTAATGAAAAGTAGCCGATTAGCTAACACTGGCGCATTTACAGGAATTTACAAAATAAATAAATCTTATATTTAGTGTGCTAAGTGTCCCAAAAGTATCTTTTGTGCACAAAATACTGTTGAAGAAGTTTCATTTCAAAGGTTGTGAAGTAAGACAATTATCATGCTAATGCTATTTTGTAATTTATCATTTTAATTATTCCAAATTCATTTTCCTCATTCAGTGGCATGATGAGTGGTTACAGCCCATATCTTGCTTGAATCAACATTTTTTCATCTCAAACCGAATGATGTGGTTTGGAAATGTCTTTACATATTTACATTTTTCTGTTCCTTCCCTGTAACTGTTGGTGTTATTGTGCCAGCACAGAGAGACACATGAAAACAGCTCTTGTAGGTGAAATATCTTTGTCAGGTTTCAGTTTATTCGGGGTCATGCTGTGAAGTGACCAGAGACTGTGACGAGGACCTGCAGGGGCCAGACTGCCCCAGTCTTACTTTGTTAACCCGTGCCTTGTTCCTGTCAGATTCCTCATACACAAGAATAGAAGAGAGGGGGCGCTGGCACCAGATTACCTGCCATTTGACCTCTCATGCTGCTGTCTTAATAGCCACACAGATGGACATCTTCTTGACACCAAACAACAGAGGTCGTAGGGAGGAAAAGAAGAATAGACGTGTCTGCTGCCTAATGTTGGGGGTCAGACCAAGTTTACTGGAGCAGGCCAGCCACAAATTAGAGGATTTTTTTCATGTGGGAAGTGGTCTCCTAGTTTCACAGAGGAATTCACAGACCCTCATTGGAAAAGAGGATGGGTCTGATGTGTCAGCATGATTTAGGATGTGAGGAAGACTGGGTGAGAAGCGAAAAGGTTTATTCAAATATGTGGATGTTTTACAGCCAATATCATCTATGTGGACAAGCCCAGTCAATAAACTGAATACTGTACTAAAAATGTATTCAATCTCCTTATTGTAACTACAAGAGCTGTATCAAATGTGAGCATGGCTGTTGGCTGTCAGTTCACAGCCAACAGCCATGTTGAGTTTAGAGCCAGGTCAGGCACAGTGCTGAGCATGGATCATTTCCTCCATGTGTCCATCATAGAAATATTCCACATACTCACACAAATGAGGATGCAACTCTTGCCAGCTTCTTGAAACATAAGCGTCCCTACCCGGTCCCTGGTGGCATTAGGTCGATACCAGTGCCAATACCAGTACCCCTAAAGTGATGCTGATACCAATTCAATCAGGAGAGACTTTGTTGCAGATATGCAAATATGTATTGTACATTAGCATGTATAAATCTATAGAGTCTTTGGGGATTAGACTCCATCGTTGGAGCCTAGACACTGGTGATGGTGGAGAAAGAACCTGGAGACCAAACAAAGGAGCTGTCTGCCGAAAAGGGACTCAGGTTGCCGTGGTTGATGATGCCCGGAGGTGCAAGGGGAGGAGGAGGGTTGCACATTTGCCTGAAAAGACAGCTGATAGCAAGGAGAGAAGCAGGATGTCATGCTGGGATTGGATCATGAATTTTGTGGCCAGTTTTGGTTGATTTACTGACAAGTGAACGTCTCTTAACAGCTGAATAGTTTTAGGAAGAGATATTGGTGGTTGAAGGTATTTAGAAGTCTTCCTGAAAGAATTTACGCTGAGCTCCATTACAATACTTCATTTGATACTTTTTTCATTCATTGATTTTTTTATTTTTTTATATCTAGGTACAAAAATGTTTGAATTCAGGTATTGCTTGCCTGGAGAAGTATCAATACTACTCAGTACTAGTTTGGGTATACATTCAGGTATTGATACATCAAGTATCAAGGTATCAAGTATTGATACATAGCCCTAGCCATTACTTTGAGATATGACGCATACGATGAATATAGTCTATAAGCTTCCTTCCTGCTCAAGTGACTCTTTATAAGGTATGATGATTTTCTCATTAATAAATAATCATGTTACTGAACAAAAACAGATTTTTAGAATCAACACAAATGAAAATCACATGTTATGCTTTATTTAAATCCCTGTAAGACATAAAGCAAGGTTTAAACAAACAATACAGGACCCATAATTAATTAATTAATTAATTAAACATATCAGAGCTCATAAATATAGAAAACACTTTGGTATTTTGCTTTACGGTGTTTAGGCTTGAATTACTACAAATATGTATGTTTTACTTCAACATGATTGAGCACTTATCAGTCACTTTTTCCACAAATGTTTCACTTGTGAATTGAAGAGCTTTTTTTCAACCTTTGGTCATTGTCATGACTAAAGGCGCATTCAGTTTTTGCGTAGACTGTCTTCTTTTTAAGCCACAGCTTAAACATATTGCATACCTTGTTGCATTTAATAGTATATTACATGTCAAGCATCTGTATAATGATTGAGAGTGTGTTCCATCAGCTTTGTGTAGCTTGAAGGGCAGCAAACCACAAAACTTGTCACAAAAACATCTGTAACATTGTTTTCTGTCCATGGCTTTTTTCTTTCTGGAGTCTTTCCATACTTTTTAACGAAAAGCAGCTCCCATCTCTGCAGTAGACTCAGGAGACTTCATTGTTACCTTTGGCACATTAACATGGTAAAAGTTCACTGACAGACTGTAATATCCATCCAGTCAAACACACGTAATGTGTAACCTCTCTCATGTATATCTTCTGTCTTCTGTCTTGTCGTAGTCTGACTAAAAAGAGTCTGTCCGTCTTCTGGCAAACACTGCAGACATGCTTTTCACTATGCCCCTGAACCCAAGGGGCCTCTTCATTGTCAGCTTGGTGTCCTTCACCCTGTCCAACAGCCCGTGAAACACCATGAGCACGCTGTGATAGTTCTCGGCCGCTGACACCTCGTAGAAGAGGCAGTCTGTGTTGAGAGCCAGCAGCTGGCCCTCTTCACTCAGCACTATCCGCCTATGGTGCAGGTCCCTCTTGTTACCCACAATCACTATCGGTGCTTTGTCTGCTTTCAGATAGTCTTTAGTGGACTTGATGGTCTGAATGAGCCTGCTGACGGTGTTGAAACTGGCCCTGTCGCAGATGCTGTAGACAAGAACGTAGCCGTCTGCCCATTGGACCTTCTTCTCAAAGAGTGACGTCTCCATGGAAAAATCCTGTAAACATCAGATAATTTAGGTTGAAAAGTAACAAAATACATTTACTCAGACACTGTTCTTAAGTACAAATACCTGTAGTTTACTTGAGTTTGTTCCATTTTATGTTACTTTATATTTCTATGCCACTAAATTTCAGACAGAAATATTGTACTTTTTACTGCGCTACAGCTATACTTATTAGTTACTTTGCAGATTAAGATTTTACACACAAAACACATGATCATCTTCTAAAACATGATAGATTATTATAGATAAAACTACCCAGTGGTTAAAATTAGCTGTATCCCACATTTAAATGCAGTTCACACATTAAGGTATCAGTAATAATAAAACAATATGATAATATTGGTATAAATGGGACTTTTAGGCTATAGGCCAATTTTGCTAAAACTTGCATTTTGAATGAAGAAACTTGTCTTGTAATAGAGTATTTTTACATTGCCTGTTTCTACTTTTACTTAATTTGAGGATTTGAGGAGTAGGCCCATGCCTATACTTCATCTATCACAGCACAGCTTGTCAGCAGAATAAAGCATTCGATCATAAATCATTGACAAAAACTGTCAGATAGTTATTTGTACCTTACCTCAGAATAAGGTGAATCCCAAACATTGAGAGTGATATCCCTCCCATCTGCCATATAACTGTGACTATAGATGGATTCTGCAAGACAAACGTTAAATTAACGGAAAGTCAGATGAAAGTAACAGGCTGCATTTCATCGATGTTTGTAAAACAGACACATACCGATATCTCCATACTCTCCGATGAATCTTCGAGTTAAAAGACGCACAGTCAGCGCTGAAAAACAAAAAGCGTTAACACATGTGTAACAGAAACATTCCTAGGGCCAACCTATAACTATTTCTCCGCTACAAGCGTGTTTACCTGATTTCCCGACGCTTTCTGTCCCCATAACAACAATGTTGGCGTCCATGTTCAGTGAGACAGCTGTGTGTGGAGCCGCTGAGCTCCGTGTGAGGCGGAGGAGGCTGCTACTGTTATTATAGGACACACAGGTGGGCGGAGTAAACAAATCACCCATAACAACAACAGCAGCAGCAATAATGTAATGAGGGGGGCCTCACGTGTTCTCGAGCACGCGTCTGTCTGTGGCTGGAACCCGCCGCAGATGAGTGAAAAAAACACCGCTTTAGTGTCAATGATATCCCATGTGTGTTGTCATAAATGTAGAATAGATTTGTTCTTTCACATGTTATTGTTTTTATACAATAACACACACGACTTAATCTCTGCTTTCTTATGGTGGCCATTTCAGTAGAATTACTGCATTACTGCATTAGGCTACTTTAAGTAGGCCTACTAAGTTACTCCTCTAGTAGACTAGTATTCACATGCAATAAAACAATAAAACATTGAGACCATTCAATAAAGCACACTGGGTAATAGCAATAACCAATATAATCACTGAAACACTAAAGAACTTTTCCCACTTCGGCCCCCCTACAGGTTGTCTCAGTGGAACTACAGTTTGCGCTATGGTCCCCGTACAGGTTGCCTCATTGGACACAAATGGAAGTTTTATACATTGTTACTAAATTCACATCTGAGACTTTTTTATGCGAGAAATCAACTATGTGGGGCTCAAGCAGTTTAACGAAAATTGATGGCTATTGCAAGTTTGTTCAGACTGTGTCGGATTTCAGAAGTTCCACAGTCTGACGTGACCGCCGGCACCCGCCTGCTGGGGGTCGCTGGCATGCCCAATGACACCCGACTGCAGTACACAGATCGGGGTTGGGCTGTCCAGCTTCACAGACCCGCTGCGAGCTGGCTGGAGCTCTCTCAGGAGACTCGCGGACAAGAGGCGTTTATTTCCCTGATCACTTGTTTAAATAACGCAACACATATTTCCATTATAAGATTAACTGGAACCTGTGGTTTTTCGAAATTCTACTGCTCCACAATGATTGCGGGCGTAACAAGCTCGTTGACCGCCCACGGTGCAGGTGAGGAGAGCGTCTGAAAGGGCAGAAAGATACTCGTCTCCCTTTGACAGTCTTGTAAATAAATTGTAACGTGTAAATCTATCAGTCTTCATTTATCATAAGCACCGTTGTATGTGTTCCTCAGTGCGTGCTCACGGTGCACGCCCTTTAAAAAGAGTAGTGGCGTTGCTGTGTTGCGATTGTTGTTGGGTTAGACCTATCTGCTAGCGATGGGGGGCCGACAGCCACATGGAAAAGTATGCACCAAATGAGCTACTTTGAAATTTGCTGTTTTCATGAATACAAAAGTTGGGTGACCCTCCCCCCTGGACTAAAAAAAACGTTGGGTGACACTCCCTCAAACAAAAAATAAAAAGACATGTCCCTCCCCTATTTTCCTCCGGTGGTCCATTCCAGAAATACCAAACGTCCCTGGTACATCTTTGCCAAGCGCAAACTAGTATAGAAAACATTACAAATTGTGGGTGAGGGTCATGTCATTTTTTCCATTCATTTTGGAGAAGGGAGGGTCACGTTTGTTTTGACTAAAGACCTCAAAATTTCTCCGGTAGCCCCTTTATGAAAAAACGTGTCCATCCATCCAGTCCCTTATAGGCTGAGTTTTTTTATCATGACATTTTAAGGAAATCAGCGGTAGCCTTAAGTTTACTCAAGTAACTTAGGTCCTACTTGTATTTTACTCATATATTTCCATTACATGGCATTTTATAGCCTACTTCTACTTCACTACATTTCAGAATAAAATGTTGCACTTTTTATTACATTTATCTGACAGCTAGACTACGTTGCTATTTATTTGACTAATATGATAAGCTTATAAAATATGATTAATTGTTATAGATTAAACAACACAACAGTATCTAAAAACTAGCTCCACCTCAATCAACTATTAAAATGCTGTAGAGCCTACTCAGTTATAACAATAATCTAATGATATAAACCAATTTATAATAACACATGGGTCATTTTTCTACATTCATATCATAATATTTTAACTTTTGATTATATACTATTACTTAAGTAACATTTTAATGCATGGCTTTTACTTGTAATAGAGTATTTTACACTGTATAGACGTATTGCAAGATATTAAAAAGTAGTCCAAGTGGTTATCCATGTGTTGATCCATTTAAGAGTTGCAGGTTTGGAGGTTATAGAAGGTTTCACCTTTTAAACTTCAATCCAGTCTAATAAATCAATGTTCTTTCCATTTGTAGCTGCAACATTAACAGCAACCACAAGGGGGAAGTAGATTTTAATAAATGTCTTACACTAACAGATGTTTCTTCCTGAGGCCAGAAAAGGTAGAGGAGGCCAGTTGGACACTGATTGGCTTAACAGAAGCAGACCCTCAGGTAATTAGAGCTGTTGTGTGTGTGTGTGTGTGTGTGTGTGTGTGTGTGTGTGTGTGTGTGTGTGTGTGTGTGTGTGTGTGTGTGTGTGTGTGTGTGTGCGCGCATGCATGCATGCGTGTGAATGCATGTCTGTGTGCGTGTCTGTGTATGTGTGTTTCCAGCTTCCCATAGGCTACAACTACACAATCCTGTTTTAATCTGCCTTGTGCCAGTAACCTGGTTTCTTGTGTGCACTTAAACGTTGTGCAGACAACATCAATATTGACAAACATGCTGTAGTAAGATAAACTCCTCAGTGACATGAGACACTTATGTAAGCTGCAGCAGTAAAACCAGATCACATCTCTGATATCATTTCCTCTCTCGTCTCATTTAAATAAGATTATTTTGAGACTAGAAGCTCCAAGAATATGTGAATATTTGGCTGCTTTCATGTATATACAATGGTTGTAAAAGTTTTTGGGGCATACATTTATAAAATGTAGAATGGTAGGGAAAACTTGAGCTTCAACCTCTGAGATTTTGTTGGAGAAAATGGCAAACATTTATTTGTAGTAATTGTCCTTTGTCCTTCGTTATTGGTGCATAAACTGCAAAAATAGTTATAATAGGGTACCTAATGGACAATGTAGGGCTACTTTACATGGTTTTGAAATGTCTGTAATTTTCATTATGAGAGGTGTTAGCAGGTGTACCATTGTCTCATTAAAACAACAAGGTAAATAAGGCCATAATGAAATATATGCACATGCAATTTATATTATAAATAAATGCATCATAATTAATATGCTCATAAAAAACATGATGTACATAACACCAATAATTAACGTATGTGAGATTGTGAATGTTTAAAGTCACAATGTTTTGTATTGGTTTGACAACAAACCATCATGACGCGGCTGTGTAAAATTCACCACAGGCAGTAGAAGCACAATAAGTTTCCTGGCCAGTGAATGAGTCATCAAGAAATTTTCACAGTCATGAAAATTTCTATTATACATACTACAGTGGTGAGAAACTTTTTTGGTCCCAAGGCTGAGAAGACCCCCATAATCAAACTGGCCAGTGCTACCCAACCCAAAAAAACTATTGTAATTTCCCGTACATAAATAAAGAACTCTGCAACAAATTGTTGCAGAAAAATTCACTAGAATGCAGAAAAAGAAGTGTTTGATGTTCAAAAGATCTCCACACCAAACTGCAAAACTGTCAAACTGTATGACCGTTTCAAGCATGTGATGTTAAATGAACGTGCAGTGAATGATGCTGCATCAAAGACTATTTTAGAAGTAGAATTTCTAGGATTTATTTATGAAGCAAACATCTTTATCTTGCATTGTTATTTTAATCCCTCAGTGACTTTGAAAGAGAGTAATCTAAGGGTTTATTTATTTCAAAAGACTTGGGTATTACTGTAGGTATTGAGGTTACTACCAAACATTCTTTAGTACATTAAAAATCACATAGACTTTTTTTATTGTCATAAAGACTCAAACCTCTGCAATGTTCAGAGGTAAAGTCGTTATTCATTGAAAGCCATTTCACAAGAACCTTCTTAGGCTGTGTGTGCTTATGCAAATAAATCTTCTTACAGACTTAACTTACACTCGCTGTATGTGTGTGATAATTCCACTTTCCCCTGTTTCAGGACTGTGATAAGGAAATAAACTGAAAACTATCCTCTCAATAAAAGACGCCAGATGGCAAGCCTTATTTAAATTTACACTTGATTTGCAATTCTGTTTGGAATGTGCCACTTTAAATAGAGAAGGATAAAACTGAAGTGAGTTAGTAATACACAGCTTGTCTGAAGGTGTGCACGTTATATTCACATTCTTTTTCATCTCCCTTTAAAACTATCATGCAATAACTGTGTCTTCCGGTAAAGAAGGCATTCAGATTCCACATATTCAATGTCTAGAAAACCTGTTTGCAAGGTTCATACCCTCTGGACATATGTTGCAGTTCTCTGGGAATAAGAAAAACTCTGACTGAGTCCTCCTTATACACTGAGCAAAGGAACTTAAATGCTCAGGGTTTCTTATATTGTATACAACAGTCAGCCCTAACTCCACAGCGCTGTCGAGTAAAGTCTGGCTACACCGCACATATATTCTGGGACAAGAGGAAAAAAATGCCCTGTTTTTTTTTTGCATTTCTTTAAACCAATCACAATTGTCTTGGGCTGTGCTAAGCTTCGGACACAAATACGGTTACTCTGCTAAATGGTCTCGGGAAAGAACTTGTTTTGGTGTAATATTTGCATCCCAATAAAAGAAAATGCCACATACATTATTAAATGAAGTTAACCGTGCACACAATACGTGAGCTATTTTAATTTGCTGGATACATGGCGGATACAAGTGTTACTTGCTCTTTCCAGTGTATCACCCTGTGTAATGTTACTTTGTCCACAGCAATCCTGCCACAATAACTCCCAAAACGTCCCAGTTGGATAGTAAATGTATATTATATTATAAATGACTTGTAGTACTATGTCAATGAATAATAGTAATATTCTTTGTTAATTTTTCTCTTTGGGTTTGGATAATTCTCTTTGGGTTCATCACTTAAAAACGACCACTTTCTCCTAATGGTCGTGCTATAGATAAAGTTAAGTCGAGAGGATCACAAAAGTCAGTAAGATTGGTCTTCTGTGAACCATGAATGTCTGTAAAAAAATACATAAATAAATAAAGTAATTGCAATCTATAAGACAGTTTTTGAGATGTTTCAGTCTGGATGAAAAGATGGACCGACCAACAGACCGGCACTGCTAGCATGGCTAAAAACATTATTCAGAGCATCTTTAAATATATGTAAACTGAATAGCAGTGTTTAGACCAAAAGGGCATTTTTTGGTCTGCATGTTGTTAAACTAATTGAGAATAATTGAGAATATTTCCATCACTAAAGGATGTGAAACAGAAATCTATATATGGACATCTGCTGACAAAGACAGATTGAGATTTTAGTCCAAAAGAGATCATTTCTAAAGAACTAATCAGTTGCCACTTAACACTTTAACACTGCTGCTCTCATTAGACAGCTGTGATACAGGACTAGAGAAGAGAGAAGAGCAGGCCATTAACATGCAATTTCCCAGACAGGAAGGAAGCTTTCATACTTGCATCATTAGAATTACAGGATGAGGAAAAAAGAACAGGGCACACCAGCCTTTATATACAGAGACAGAAATTATTCCTCTTCTCCTCCTGTCAGCATTGGCAGCAAAACAGGAGGAAAGAGACCTTTCCAAACTAATATGTGTAGTGGTTATTAAAAAAGCCTTTACAATGTCCTCAATTCTGTTTTTAGCTTGTATCTGATTGAAAATATAACAACTTTAACGTTTTGTCCTTGCAGATATTATCATACTTAATTCCTCTTTGTCATGTAAAAGATGTGGTTTAATGGCACACATACTGACTCCACTCAATGAAAAAAGATCCTTTCCAGGCTGCTGTTCCACTGCAGCTGAGTTTGTCAAGCGACCATATGTTCACATGTTGCTTTCAGTTGCATTTTCAAGAATGGGTTGTGTGTTTACTGGGAAAAGTGCTGCCTGAATATTTCATGGTATAAATATGGTAAGTGGTGTGTAATGGTCTCAGGAGGCTCTATAGAATTTCACATAATATCTTTGCCATCTCTCCTATGTTTCCTCTCAGATTGTGCCCCAGGGCAAGAGAACTGCTGAATGTTTTACTTACTTAAATTAACTTTTGTTAGAAATAGCTATAGATTAAATAGTACAATGTTAAGCAAAAACATTCACTATTTCAACATTATTGTGCTCAAAGCATGAACGATTGTCAAAAAAATCATCTTTTGGGTTTTGTGTATCCTGGAGTTGTGAAGAACCAAAACGTCTGTGGAACACATAAACATGTAATTCGTTTTCTAACTTTAAAGATGCACTAATCAATATGTTTACACTAGTAGTAGATTACTTGTAGTGATGAACTCACATGATAATGAATCTCCAGTCCACATAAGTTCCACACCGTGTTTTAGCATATTTTACTCATTGTTTTGGTTTTACAGCAGCATCTTTACTGTTTTGTCACTTTCAGAGCTCTCATCAGCATTATTTCCAGAAGCAGGCAGCTGGGTATTTTTTTGGCTAAAACTATTTGATAATCCACCCTACACTACGTGTAAAGGGACACATATTTCTTCACAGTATTTTAATGTCAACTTTGATTTTCAACAACAACTAAAAATCAGCAGAGTGCTGAGGAACATTGCGTTGCGATCTGTGGAGATTCCACTGTCCCACTAGTATACGTATTTTCTCTAGTCCTGGATTTTTTTTTCTTACTACACTTTCGATTCTCCGTTGATCAGAGGAGAATCACATTACTCCTGTGATGCTGCAGATTGTGGAGACAGGAAGGTCCATGCACACTGAGTAGCTTTCTGTTTATTTGCATACATTTACTGTATGTAAATATGCTTGAGACAGACTATAGCAACAACACTGCCTGTGACTCCTTTCATTCTAGGTCTCTTTATGGCCATGTTTTCACCCAGGATTGCAGAAAAGAAAATAATTAAATTCAATAAATTAAATCTTAAAAATCTGTGTTAAATAGTGATAGAAACAATATAAAATGTAAAAAATGTTGTATTCAACTTCAACACACTGAGACTAGGAGTAGCACTGAGGCCAGGAAAGTCACATGAATATCTTGTGCTGTGCTGAGCAAAATGTGAAGTGAATTATCTCTTCAGTTGCATGAAATCACCTTAACTCTGGACAGCCTCCAGTGACAGAGAGCCTTTTGGATGTGGTGCCCAATTAGTCAGCTTTTCAACATGAATTATCAGCCCACCACATGCCAAACATTGACAATCAAAATGTCAGCGACTAAAATATCTCCCTTGCAAAACGAGCGATGAAATGTGCTGAGTGAAGGGATGGAGCCTACAAAACTGCTTTGCTGTCACTATGGACTGTTTCATGCTTTAAGCCCACACTACAAAGGTATGTGCTGGTTACTGTTTCTCATAAGGATGGCTGTGAAATCCCACCATGTAAATAACCCCCATCTATCTTAAACAAAGCTATGCTTTAACTTCCCCTTTAACTCCAGGATGGCGACGTTTGGTTGATGAGTCTGTTCCTCCATAGTTGCCAGTTGTAGCTGAGCCATAGAAATAAGGCTTTAATTAAAGGAATTATAGGCATGTAGTGGTAATTCCCTTTCAAAAGAAGTCACATGACAAAACATATACTTCATGCACTAAAAGCTACTCTTTTTACCCTCTACTCTCAATGTGCTGGGTAGCCCGATAGACTTAAACGCACTGTTAATAATGTGAATTTAAACAAAACTACTTGGTTAGGTTTAGGACAAGATCAGGTTAAAATAAGTTAGAATTTTGAATTTTACGTACATAACTAACGTTGAGTATTTAAAATAAGTCAATGTTGACTTTTTCCTTCACACGAGACACAAACAGTGGCCTCCTAAAGTCCTGTGTTCATTGTTAACTTATGTTAAGTTAATATGTTGAACTTGTTACCAAACTGTTGATCATTTAAACATCCAGCAGACATGGAGAGACATTATCATTCATACGGGGTCGTGTTTCTGTCCACCTGATGAATGCAAATCCAATATTCACTCTCTGAGCTGAATTCCTTGTTACTCATTGTTGTCACTGTAAAGCTCCATCAAGATGAGAGGAGCTGAAGATCCATGTAATAATTTTATACAGGTCCATCACTGATTGCATCTGCTTTCATATTGTTATCAGGCCACGTATGACGGTAACCTTTTGTCAGCTAAACTTAACTGCAACAGCCGCATAAACAACCGGGCCTCGCTGTTAACTTCACAACACAGCACAGTACAATATCATATGAACCGTACATGAAAATGCGTAGGATAAAAACATATTAACTGTGCATGAGTGTCTCCGGAGGGCAAACAAAATGAGTTTGGGCTCAACTGTAGCACAGTGAATATCATGGGACTGCTGCTTAAGCCCATATAAGGATTTTTTCTTAAACATCTTCAACACAAGATACACAGTATAAAATCACTCTTATGATAAGCTGTTTAACTACCTCTGAATGTTAGTTCAGATCTGTTTGCCTTCAGCCTTGTGACACTTTGAATAGCAAACATGAGATTAACCTGCAATTATAAAAGAGCACTTTAGGATATTTTCATGGGGCATTTGTATATTCATGGTGTACATCATTATAAAGCTATACAATGAGGCTCATAAGGTCATTAAAGCCTGAACATGAGTCAACAAAGTGCCGGTGCAGTTGCTCCAGGTTACATGTTGATGACATCATGGTGGCTCAGCTCTGTGGTTTCTTGCTTTGGGAGCAAGTTGTTCCTGTTTGCAAATATTGTTTTGACAGACAAATGGAGGCTGATGTGGGAAAACGAAAATGAACAAAACTGTGACTACTCGAAGCCTGACTGAAACGTCCTTTTGACAGCTCCTCTGGGTGATCTTTTCTGTCCTGCCATTGTTTCCATCTCCCCCCATTTGTAACTCAAAACTTTGTATGTGCATCCCCATGCTCAGCTAGCCTACCATGCTTCTTCCTTACTCTTTGTTTGTATGCCATCTGACTCGTCTTTCAGGTTTCAGCAGCTTTGCATTTTTCCTCCCTATAAACACATTCATGTGCCCATGTTGGGCGTTGGGCTGGTGTTTCACAAATCCTCACAAAGACCTCGACAAATATGCAGCTGTGTTTTTGAGAATGCCAACTCAGCTGGGTGGAGTAACTTTTATGTAAATCAAATGTTTTTAGTAGCACATGTTCCAGGAACGATCATTTGGATTCATGCTGAGTGATTAGCAGCTTCATGAGGCTAGGTTGCTTCTGGAAATAAGCACATGTATCCCTTGGTTTTATTTAACCTGGAGAGAAAACTCGACCATGTTGCTATGTTTGAAACCTTCTCCCCAACAGTGAAGACGGTATTGCTCTATTTTAAAACCAGACGCTGCCATCTCTATTGGCATTGGTGTAAAAATAGATAGCAGAGTGGCAGCATGGAATGGTTTAAAATTTAGAACAGACAGAAGCACGATATATTTAGACAGACGACAAATGAAAAAAGTGCCCTGTGACTTAACCACATTATTTTTATAACTCCCCATTGAATTTGCAAATGCCATTTCATTGTCATTACGTTTATGTAGTATGTTTGTGCCCTGAAGATCTCTGTCTGAGAACATTTACTTTGAGGTATTACTTCACTTCTGCTCACTATGGCTAAAGTAAGTGGACACTGGCACTAATAATTGGAAAGTAATCTGCACTCTTTAAGTCTGACCTCTCAATTACTTTTCCTTTTGTCAGAGTTGTAAGCAATGAGGGATTAAAACTCTGATCTCTTATTGAGAAAAGAACAATTGGTTATAAAGTCTAAACAGTTCTGCAACCTGAATCCAGTTAAAAGTAATATGAATCAAGTTAAAAGTAAATCCAACACTTAACACAGATGGTCTCTTATTAATTGGCTTCAGTCCAGCAGCAGCTAAAGGAATATCTTTACATTGTTTTTTTTGCATTCTGGCCTTAGAGTTTTGGCACATGATGAAACTAAATACTCTGTAAGTTGTCTGAGGGAGACTTGACACCACAGGATAACATGGTGGGAGTTATCCACCAAATATTTCCTTGCAGTTGCTGTGAGTTTTAAGTAAGCACCATCCTCTGCAGAGGCTGCTCCCTCAAGGTGAATTCCAGCTCAGCAGCACTGCATGGCTGAGGGGATGCAGCGCCTGAAGCCGAACTGGCTGGACATCAGTCTGATAGAAACAGCTTTGACTCAGAATGAAGGACGCTGTAGTTAGAAAAAGACAACGTGAAGCAAGGATAAGTAGATCAGCACCACTCTCATATCTTTGTGTTAGCTGGAGACAGGGGGCAATTAGATTAGCTTATTTTAACATAAAGATTGGAAACAGGGGGATATGGCTACCCTGCCTCTGTCCAGAGTTAAATAAACTAAGGTCTTCTTGGCAACCTCACAATGACAACGATGATGTTTTTACATTTTGGTTTTTGCACAAATCAAACCAAGGAGATATATGAATGTGTTTTAGTGAGCTTTAGAGGGGCTGGTAGGTGGAGCTTTTATTCTTTTAAAAGAGCCAGGCAAACTGTTTCCCTAAGTTTCCAGTCTTAATGTTTAGCAAAGCTGACATTTATTCCTTCAACTAAAGACAAGGTTTATATACATTTCTCTCTGACTATGTCATCACTTTGCAAAGACGGCATAGACTGAATCAGTTCCAGTCCACATGAATAAAACTGGTTCCTTTATTTATCAATACACTTTGAAATTATAATTGGATTACCATGATGAAAAAAAACTTTATCAAACACCAAATTGCATCTTTATGATACAGACACAGCATAAGCAGTTGACCATAACCACCACAATGCTTTTTTAAAGCAGTTCACTCACAATCCCATTTTCAATTGAAGCTGTTGATAAGTTCACAACATAAAGTCCCTCTGCACCGTTCCCACTGCCCATATCCTTCCGGAACCGTTTCTATAGCAACCCCTGTGGTGTAAGCAAATGGAGAAAGGCTGAGAATTGTTTTCAGGATGGATGCTGAGATCTAATGACAGATGAGAAGAGTTCTGTGAAACAGTAATTGGACTTTTTTGAAAAACCACAACTCTGTAAGACCAACCTTTGCTGTGGAAGAATCCTCAGTGAGTTGAATAAAGCTGCTTATGTTCCCATTGCAGGCCATGTTTGCATTGTGTTTGAGGCTGGAAGAGACAGAGGCAAAGCTAATCTTGACAGTGCCAGGTAACAGACAGACAAGGAGAGACTGTCCTCCTGAGCCTTACTGGAGGTGAAACCCTGTGTGGGACCAAAGCTGCAGTAAACCATAAAAAGTCAAAGACAGTGTTGGTTTGTTCGTGAAAGCAATGAAGAATAGTAGGAAATAATTTCCCAGAAAAGATTCCAGTCACAGTCGCAACTGACCATAGCGAATTGTTTTAACATATCACTTTAAGCATAAATTGCATTAAGTGATATGTTAAAACAATTCGAACAAAGGCAAGCATTTAAACTTATATATTAAATATATATTATATAAATATGTGTGTGTGTTTTCTATTCTAAAAGCTTTCCTTTGGTAAACAACAGTAACAGGTAGTGCAGGTATGTTTTCCTCAAAACTTTAGGCAGAAAAGTTGCCTTCAAGCAGCATTGTTTGTACTCTCAGTTATTCCTACTTCTACCATGTCTCAGTGTTTCCCAGCAGACGGGCTGGGCTTCTTTTCCACAGTCCACCCTTGTGGGGTGGAGCTGCTATTCCAAATTCTATAAATAGCAGCTGTTTCAGAGGGCAGAACAATAGTCTGCAGGCTTTTCCATTCACACATTCCTGGCACCAGTCCGAGCCATCTCCACCCACTGCCTGTTATACAGTACCTGACTCATGTCCCTGGACGTCTACTATATGTAAACAGTGCACACACACACACACACACACACACACACACACACACACACACACACACACACACAGACACACACACTGACAATTTAATGATTACACTCACACACATTTCTTCACTACATTTTCAATCCAACTATTCTTGTTCTCAGAAACTCAGAAACGTACTGACTTTCTTCACTTTGGTTTTGTTGCACTTGTTAAGAAATTTATTTCACACCCGAAAGTGGCAAAGGTAATCTGAGTCCTTGCAAAAAAGGCAGTGCTAGAAAAAAAGGAGTCATCCCAAAATTTACAGGGTCCTATGCTCTTGATATAAACTAACATTTTAAGAGATTGGTATGTTTAAATTGCAAAAGAACAAAAGGACCATGACTGTAAAAAATATGTTCAGCCACTGTCGAGATATCATTATATAAAGTCAAGAAGACTGTCTTACTCACATATTTGAGGGTGCAAGTTTAGTGTAACATCAGTATGCTTTAGCTGTAGGTGGGTGAACTGAAATTGATGCACACATGAAAATAAAACCCAGGGGAACTTGAACATAAGGGAATAAAAAACATTGCTGAGAACATAAAACTTTAAGGTCTCATTAATGTGTCATGACGATATTGAGCTGGGGATCATAGGGCCCTGAGAACATCAATACACTCCTGAGAAAATTAGCTAGTCAGGAACATGCTACAACTAGTTTGAGAATCATGATCACATTAGCTTTCTGAGCTAACTGGCTAGCTCATTACAAAAAGCAATATATTGTTGTTTCAATTATGGGTGTGACTGAGTCTGTATTCAATTAGGTTGAGAGAAAGTCTCTCTTCTTATTATACTGTGTTATATAAATAACATATATACTGTATATTCTGAGTTTATACAATACTCAGAAACGGCCCTATTTATGATACATGTTAAACGTAAATTGCTCTTACCAGTGTATCGCAGTGTGTACTTTGTTCACAGCAATCCCAGCCCATTGGTTCCAAAACGTCACAGTTAGAGAATAAATACTGTAAGCATTCTTTCTAAATCTCTACAATCATTCACTGAAACAACCAAGAAGGTCTGCCTTATTGTGTTTGAGAATGGCAACACACAGAGAGCGAAAGGTGAGGGAAATATTGTATGTTGTCAGGCAATTATCCTGGAAATGTACTTCAATTGTACTTTTCTTGTATAAAACATAATTATTGAATAATATGTAATTTACCGTTGGCATTAATGTATCTTGAACATTCAGAACACATATGCAAACACACACACACACACACGCACAAACGCGCACACACACACACACACACACACACACACACACACACACAGGTAGCTGTTGCAGCTGTGTAGGTTACGAGGTCTTTGAACCATTAATCTTTCAACAAATTTGAAACTAACATGTGGCTCAAACCAAACTTTAGATTTACATTTCTCATAATGTTGTTCATTTAGCTTTTAATATTTAAATACTTCTCTCAGTTTTGGCTCATCAGCACTCAGTGGGATATTAGTAGCCTAAGACTGAAACAGAGTTTGTCTGATTCAAGCTTCTGACTCTAAAACTGTCAGCTTGACAGTCAACATTTCGCCTTCGCTTCCAGCAGGCTGAATGTAGGAAGCAACATGCAGAAGCGTAGGAAGTATTTATGTGTGGGAGTTTGCTGGTCGAGAGGAAGGGAGCATCTACGATTGATGACCATTTTGCATTGGACATCTGCCAAAAACTCAGTCAGCAATTGAGGGGGCCGCCCTGAATCACAGTTGACAGTTAAATCATGCAGCGATCATTTCTAGTTTTTATTGTGGGTTCATGTGTTGTTCTAAGGAAGTGAGACAGAGTCAGTTTCAGGTCCTCTGGGTTCACTACAAATGGAACTGAGGGTCATGTAAAATATTTTATCACTTTATTATAGAACTATCACAGGATCATTCTGATATTGATATGTACAAGGATATGATATGTATGTTTCTAGGCTACAGTAATGTCTGTCACAGGATTTAATCATTCACTCTGTTGAATCAAATGTTTTTTTTTGTCTTTTACAATAGAAGAAAATGTTATGTTAAGATCTCAAAATATAGCTTTCTATGTTTTGTTTATTTGTAAGAACTAAAACGGCATATTAATATAATTTATTTGAGACAATATTGGATTTATTCTCTTGACTAGACTATTATTGTGTAGTCTTATTAACTGTATGTTAACTGTATTTTATTAAACGTTAGTACTGAGTATTCTCAATTAACAGGTCAAACAAGACAGACCAATAGTTTATATGCAGGCTATAGTATTTAGGGTATAACATAGACAAAATAGCAAACCCTTACATTGGAGAAGCCACAGGTAGGGAATATTGTGCATTATTGCTTGTAAAATGACTTGAGCACTAATATAACAGCATTGGTCTGAAACAGCTATAACCCTATGAACCATTTTACATGTCACTTTGGTGTTTAGATGTGATGATGATGATCTCCTTGACCTTCGCATGTCTTCATGTTGCTGCTTCCAAGACTGGACAAAAAGCTGTGCAGAAAACCTTTGCAGCTTTTACACAAGATTTGTTTATAATCCTCCGCAGTTCCACCCCATCATCATCACATTATGTGGTTACATTACATCATAACCCTTGCAATACCTCATCGTAGACATGCTGACAACATGACAATCCAATAGTAAATGTTGGAAACATCACAACCCCTGCTACAACTTCAACAAAGAGCACGAGCTGCAATGATTAGCCAATTAATCAAATTGTTGAGGGATTTGGTTTAAATTGCAACTATTATGAGAATTTAATTTAATTGTTAATTTAATTTGCTCATTTACTTTCTTGCCAGTTAAGAAGTGAACATTTATGTCACTCTCACGTCTAGAGTCATGCTAGCTGGGAATGTGGGAACCTTTAATGGATACATTTAACTATTTGCTGACATATTATAGACCAAATGAGATAATAAGATTAATCAATATTGAAAATAATCTACAGCCCTAATCACTTTTACTGCCTGAACACAAACTAGTTATCGTTGTTTTCTATTGTCACTCATTGTTATGTTTAACTTGTTGGAGATTCTCAGGGATAATTCAAGGTTCTTTAGAAATACAATATAGGCAAGAGAAAGACTTTATGGTTGGAGGATACATCTAACAGATAATCCAAAAATATTTAGTTTACAGTGATATGAAAACACAGAAAAGCAGCACAGTCGTACATTAGAGAAGCTTGAACAATTGAATATTTACCTTATTTATCTTGATGAATCAAAATCTTTTGTTCTCAGCTAGTTTAATCTCTAAAATAATCCTTAGTTTCAGCCCTGAGATTTAACATTCCCAATCAGCAGCACAGATATAATACCTGTAGATTTATTGTGGGTAAATTTGACATCACAAAATGGCAGTGAATCACTTGAAACACCACATACACACACACTTGGGATCCCACAGGACTACTGCAGTGATTTTTCAAGTCAGAGGCAAGTTGAGCAGACTTGTGATGCGGCCTGCTACACAGCGCCTCTAGGGACATGCGTGCATATGCTGACAGAGGAGGAGAGTAGTAGAGAGAGGTGGGAGCGCAGAGACGGAGAACAGAGCAGTCATTGTGCGTGAAGGACCTGACAGTCCGGAGCGGCAGGAGTTGGAAGAGAGGGAGAATACGCCTGTAAACAGTACCTTCACCTGCAGCTGAAACCCAGAAAACCCCGCAACGAAAATTAAAAGCGGCAATTTGACAGAAATTCGCGCCCGCGTGGTTTAACGTGACTTGTGCCTCTGCAAACACCTCAGGAGGGAGTACACATGTTTCTGTACGTCGACGAAGAGGCAATGTTGCTAGGCGCAGACTACCGGCAGAGCCCCGCGGAGTTTGGACGTGTGTTTCGTAGCTTGTCACATGTATGAAGACTATTTAGCTACTGAATCAGGAGAAACAGTAACAAGGAGCACCGCGAATGTAGTCTTCAGGGGGGAAAGCGAGACACTGTACCTGCCAGTGTCTTCCCGCGGTCATCCTCTTGCGTCTTTCGGTTTCTCGCAGTACTGTGTGTGTAAAGTAAAGGGAGGATGCAGGTGAAGAAGCACCGGGACTCGGACCGCAGCGGCGGGGACATGCTGGAAGGAGACGGCCCCCGCAAAAACTCTTCATGCTTCTCAAATATCAAGATATTCTTGATATCGGAATGCGCCCTCATGTTGGCTCAGGGCACCGTTGGAGCATACCTGGTGAGTGCAACACAAGACCCTGTTATTGTAGGAAATATTAGCAATAGCTACATTTGATATAACGTTATATTCATAACGTTGTATATATGTAAAAATGGATATTGTTAACTGAACTGTCAATATTAAGATTAGCTTGGTTAGCAATCGTACTTCTAACGTTACTAACTTGGACTGAAGCTGAATGTTTCAACCATATATCAATTCACGTTACTTTAAACTATTATTTATTATATAGTTAGTTAGCTAACTACTTCCACCGTTAGCTAGCTTTCTTCTTCCACCGTTAGCTAGCTAACTATTTCAACCGTTAACTAAACGTTTATCCATTACTTTAGCAAATCATTCGAATTGGTTAACGTTAGTCATTACTTTTAACGCTAGTTAAAGTAGTTATTTCGTATTCTTTACTCTTAGCTGAGACTTTCTAATAGCTAAAGGTCTTTTCAACTTTTAGCTATTTTAACCGTTTATCCTTTACTTTAGCTCAAGGACCCCCTCCCATCCCTGTTATTTCCTGACTTTTATTCACTATTTCACTTTCACTATTAATTGATAAAGAAATAAGGTTTTCAATACGTCCTCTCTTCTTATAAAACCTCAAAATGTGTATTTTCACGATGCAGTAGCAATGAAAACAGGTAAACATAGAAAGACCTGAACTCGTGCAGAGGCTCTAATATAGATTTTGTGGGACAACGTTCCAAAATATTCCTCAAAGCGTCCCAGAGGAGCTTAACAGCTTCAGGCAGCCACTGTGAACATTTAGTTTCGACATAAGCTATGTTTATTCTCCAAGAATCACATGTTTCCTCGGGCTGCTCACAATTAATAGTCTAAAACCTGAATGCCTTGGCCATATTTGGAGTGGAACATCTTATCTTCTCGGTTAGTGGACCTGCTGAGCATCAAGCATCCCGCAGCTCAGAGCAGCGACAGCATGTCTGTGCAACTCATAGTCAGTTAGGATGATTTCCCAAAGCGGACATCCTCTTTATCGTTTATTTCTAATACAACCGGCATTACAGTTCTGCTTTCTATGACACATAAGCTTTGGACACCTGTTCAAACAGTTTGAACAATAAACCAGGTGAGGTTGGAAAATATTTACCATACTCACAAAAACATGGTGCTTTTCAGGCCTACTTTGTTCGTCAACACAACAGAGCTAATTAACACAGCTTTATTTACGTACTGTGGTCACGACATTAGGTACATTAGGTTTTGGAGACAATCTGGTGATTGAATAATAGGACTAAAGAGTGCATGCTGGCAGTAAGGGTACAAAACTCAACTATCATGACCCCCTTTGCTTTCTGTGAGCTGCTTACTGTACAAGGCATTTAGCAGTCTGGCTGCAAGTAAACACACAGTCGACCTGCACAGGCAAATGCCACAGAAGAACAGACTTGAGTGTCATTGTTTCCTAATTCATTTAGGTTTTTAGCAAATTCACTTTGCTATTTTTAGTTTTTGTGAAAGTGATAGTGAATTAATGGACAATGGAATTAATTTTTTTCAGCAGTTGGTGACTTGGTCTCATGGACTTAACGGCTGCAGAATGTTTTGATTAATAGAATAAATAATTTTGTGTATACATGTCAAAAAGATAGGGTGAAAATGGCAATCACTTCCCCGAGCCCAAGCTGACGTATTCAGATGTCTTTTTTTGTCTGACTAGAAATCTTAAACCCAAAGTTATTTAGTTTATGACATATGACAAAGAGAAGCAGAAAATCTTAAGCTACAGGGACATGTGTATTGTTCCCACTTTTCCTGGAGTAACTCCATCAGATTGTAATTGCAGTAGTAGTTGATAATGCAACATTTACACTACTACGTCTAGGTTAAAAAACTAATATCTTTGGCTACGTTTACGCCTCTCATCCACAATACTACAGCTTTTCCAAGCTCTTTTAAACGGAGACATTTGGAAACCCTGCTGCCCTCATTTAGGTCTGAAAACTCTGGGGTTGCTATGCAGTCAGGAATGCACATCAGTTAGTCTTATCAGTTAGGTAGGTTTATATACCTTTTAGTAACCGTTCACCTCATCGTCGGTCCAAGCAAATAAATCCTGGGTCTTAATTTTTGGCATTGTTGTTCTTTCTCCAACATAATTTTTTTATATTTTCAATTTATACATCCATGATTTTCAATCAATGAGTAATGCAAGACAATCTGCTTCCTGTTTGTACTGTCACACGCCTAGTGTGAGCATGGCCAGTGTGTACTAATGGTCATGGGATATGCATTATCAGACGTGTAAATATGGACGGAAATTAGTTCTGCTAATCAAATCAATTTAATCAATTTAAATCAAAACGGCACGTAAAAATGAAAACGTAGTAGATGTAGCCTAAGCCCTGGGAAGCTCTTTGCAGCTGTATATTGTTAAGCAGGAGGAGCAAACCTGTATTTGTACCAGTGTTTCTGCTGGTAACCCTGCTATTGCGGCGGCCACGGCGAAAAACACAGAAGAAGTTATTGAATGCAACTAACTTCAGTTCGTAGAGTAATAGCGTGTGAGACAGAGCCTGCTGGACCTGGGCGAGAGATGTGACCCATGGCCAGAATATCATAGTTCATAAAAATGCAGCGCAGTGATGATACAGACATTTCATACACACGACGGGTGTAACTCCGCTGACCCCCATTCAAGCCTTGCTGGACCCATTCATAATGAGTCAGCTGTCACTCTGTGAGTAGCATAAGTCCATCGCACTCTCCCTAGCTCTTTTAATCAGTTATTGTTGAAAACAAGTGAAGGAGCTTTCACAGAGATACATTAAAAAAATATCCTATGCTATTTATTTGAGATAGCTAATTTTCATTTACGTGTGTTGCAGCTGTATGTTTATACAACATACAACTTCAACATAAGAGGAATGTAGCATAATATGGATGTGAAAGCAGTTAGAAATAGCCTATGTGACAATAAAATATGTTTTGGTTAAAAATCAACAAATAATAGTGATAATTAATTGTGATCACAATATTGATCAAAATAATCGTGATTATCATTTTGGCCATAATTGTGCAGCCCTAATTGTTATTGATGCTAAAAGTCTCCTTTAGCACCATATCTAAACACGCTTGGTCGGCACTATTAGTGTCACTTTTGATGCAGTTAGGTTAAGGAAAAGGTTGTAGGTGGGCTTACGTTTCCATGACACGTGGGGCCAACGGGACGGTTGGGTTGGGGAAAAGAAGAAGGGAAGGTTGCAACAGTTGGGTTTAGGAAACGTGACAGTCAGGACATGGTTCCTGGTCTCCTGGGTGGAAGTCATGTGTTGTTTGACCCCCCAACCAACCTCCCTATGCAGATTTTTGGCCTTTCATACTACTCGCTACCATAGTCGCTCTCAGTGCTATGTCATCTTCAAACCCCATGTAGCTGCTGCTCTCCCTGGTGCCTTCTACAAACGGGGCTTTTTTGCGTCGCTTCTGACACTAACAGCCACTGTCCAAACGTCCTCATTTTACGAGTTTGAAGTGAGAAAACGGTTGTTATAGTAACATCTCCCTGGTAAGAACCTATTCTTCTGACACTTAAGAGCTCAAGCTGAGAAAGGCAACTAACACCTGAACTGGGTTTGTCTCAGCTGAGCAAACCTGTCAAACTGCAGTTGCATTGAATCACCTGAGTTTTGGAAGGAGGGATAGGCCCAAATATTTTAAAAAGAACATTGTCATTTTAAAACCATATTACATATCATTATTAATAATTGAGTTTCAGTAAATAACATTTCTTTACCTAGTTATAACTTACTTAGCTTTATTTTTCATTAATTTAATTTATTCTGAGATGTCAAATAATTAAGGTTAATATACAGACATAAATCAAAACATACAACAATTTATTATCACTGTGTCAGCCTTGAGGTGCCCTTAAGAAAGTGTTAAAAGTTTAACAATCCAATGTGACGAGTGTTTTAAATTCAAACATTTTTAGTACTAAGGATAATAGACAGTTTATTCATATAGATAAATATTAAGAAACTTAAAAAATAAAGTGAATGCACATGGCTAACACAACAGATGTAGCTTATTTTAGACACCAATAAAAGAACTCTTTAAAATTGCTAATTCCGAGCAATTAAAATACCTTTAGCTAACCTTCAGTCAACCTGTAGTAGGTTACACCTCATAAAACTGAATGGAAATTATTCTAAGGAGCCAAGGCTTCAGTTAAAAACGTCAGCTGTCCCTTTTCAAATAGCACAATTTCAGCACTTCTCCGTCAGTGCCAAACCTTAATGTGTTGAAGTAAATGTCAGCATTTAGCTGCTTTTTTGCTGCTTGCTGAAAATACAGACCCTGTCAGTGCATCCTGAAAAACAAGTCTGGAAGATTCCTAGTGCTCAGACATGATTCGTTCTTCTATTAAGTGAAGTGGGGATGTCGCACAACATGACAAGGTTTGTTTTGTTGCCATGCAACAGATTAAACATTTCCACAGTTTGAGTTCAATGGAGAAAATCTGGCTGTGACCACACTGACCACTATGTAATCCACTCAATTTTTCCTGTATAATTTATACTGGGTGTAATCCTCCTGGAAGGCTGCCTGTTTAAGTCAGAGTGGAAGTGCATAAACATGTTGAACCTGGAGACGAGGGATTAACTCACTGTTTCCACTGCTGAGCTGAGAGCAGAAGCGTTCAGTCACTCTGCTCGATCACGCCTCCTGTAACGACATGGGATGTGATCGGATTGGATGATGGCTTTGCTCCCTCTATTATACTTTGTTGCAGTGTCACAGTCTATGCAGAACTGAAGCTAATGTCAATTAGAGCCCGATCAATATTATCGCCGGGCCAATATTATCGGCCGATATTAAGCATTTCCCGATGGGTATCAGCATTTATAATGGCTGATTTAATTAATCTGAATCATTTATGACAAATAAATGATTCTGATAAATGAATATTTCAAAATAAAAAACGGACTGTCAACCATGTTATGAGCATTGGCGTTGCATAGTTTGTCCACCAGAGGGCACTCTACAATATCCCTGTTGGCAACACTGATTTTTTTTTTTGTTAACCCTCTGAGCCCTAAGGCCATTTTTACAGTTCATTGTCCGTCTGGATTTATTTTATAAAAAAGCTTGTAAAACACCAACCCTGTTGTCTACAGTCAAGATATGAACATCATTCTTTTCAGGACAAACTGGGTTATTAGAATATTCGGGTTGCAGTGAGCTCACCTGCATGTTAAAAATGGTTGTAGGACCTTAAAGACAAATAAATAAACAAAACGGAACATGAATCTTCCAGATATGTATTGATATCACACACAGATCAGTAAAACCTAAGCCATTTTACTCTCTAAAACACTTCTCATATGTCTTCGGAGTCACATTGTGAAGAAATAATCATTATAACTTATACAGTTGACAAAATACATGCATTTTTTCAAAGAAAGTCAAGGCGCTTTTGCCCTCATGACATTTACTTATGCCAATAATCAACATAATAATGTCATATTTATTGATATTACACCCACAGCAATGCTACACAAGCAATTGTGTCTAAAACAGTTCGCCTATTGGCCTTCCATACAGCCGTTTGGCCTTCCATACTCTTTGGGTGACGTTGTCTCCCATATATGGGCATGCACCCCATATATGGAATCCTTGACTTCCGTACACAAAGGACAGACGGCGCTAGCGGCAGAATTGAGCGAAAACGCGATGAATTATGGACAAAAAGTGGATAAATCTTGGATGTAAAGGTATGGATTTAATGCTCAACGAACCCCAAAAAAGGCAGAAGTTCCAGGCTGGATAGAAAATCACCTGTAGAGGCTAGAAGGACCCGGAAAAGACCTCCGTAACCACTAACTCGTTAGCTTTCAGCCACAATTTTCGGTGAGTTTCTATGTGTTATGGATGGTAAATGATTGAACTATGAATCAGAGGTGCTGTTTTGGCTTGTGGGCGAGTCTCTCGGTTTCAGAGGGTTAATGTGTTTTTGTTCAGAGTTTCATATCTTAAGTTTGTATTTTTATACATTTTATGTATCATAACTTTAATATATGTTGATGTTCCTCTGTTCTGTTGTGACAATAAAACCAATTATCATATTTGAGTGAAAACTCATAAATAACTACAAATAACTAATGTTAGGGAAATCTGTTTATGTTTTGTAATGTGTTTTTGGATTATTATTTTTTAAATATATATTGTCCAATATATATTTTTAAATAACCAAATATTTGTATCGGTATCGGCTAATGGTGATCCGATTGATCGGTCACTGATCGTTATCGGCCGATAAAGGCTTTAAATAGTTTGATCGGTGGTCTCCATAAAGGCCGATCAGATGACGCACTACTCGTGAGAACAAAATTCTAACCTCAGCTAAAATGGCGACCTTCCTACAGTTACTGGTCTGGCAGTTCTACAAGGTGTCTGAAAAAGACAATACATTAGCGATTTGCAACATGTGTGCCAACAAAATTCCACGAGGCGGAAAGCTTCAAAGACATTTCAACACCACCAACCTCATCAGACATTTGAAGATTAGTCACGGAAAGGAATACGAGGAGTTTTCAAAGTTAGTTAGTGCTAAAGCAGAGAGAGAGAGAACGGGGTCGTGTAGCAGCTCCGGCGCCACTCACTCAGCTGTCTGTAACAGAGACATTGCAACGACAGCAACCCTACAGTAATGACAGCAAGAAAAAAAAGGAAAAAGCCACAATAATAGAATTCATATGCCTCAATCACCAGCCACTGTCAATTGTGGTAGGTAAGGGTTCCGGCGACTAATGTCTTACATGGATTCACGCTACACTCTGCCAGGGCGTAATATTTCACTGATGTTTTTCCAAACAGTGTTTGCATATGTTGGCACCCTTATGAAGGACAACATCACATCAATCAGCTTCACAAGTGACATTTGGAGTTCAAATGCATGTCCCACGTCCATGTTGAGCCCAACTGTGCAATTTATTAACCAAAACTTTTGAACTAAAAAGAGTTTATTCTCAAGAATTTTCAGGTTCACACACCGCAGAGGCACTTGCTACCACATTCAGCGACATGTTTTGCGCATGGGGAATCCCAAAGGAAAAAGTGCAAGAACATAATGCCAAGAACATGGTAAAGGCCATGGGGAATGCACATCTACCCAGCCTGCCGTGCATGGCTCATACACTGCAGCTTGCCGTTCGCGACAGTTTTATCACAACGCAGCATCACTGATATAATGGCCTGTTGCAAGATGCATCGTCGGTCATTTCAAACATTCCCAGCTTGCCTACTCTTGACTTCAAAATATTCAGAGGCAACTTGGCCAGCTTATTAAGAGGCTACAACAGGATGTACCTACGAGGTGGAGCAGTACAGTTAATATGCTACAGAGTCTGATGGAACATAAGCGTGCCCTATGTGCTTATGGAGCTGACTATGACTTGCCTTCCATATGCACTGGCAGCCAGTGGAAATTGGTGGAAAATATGATTTCTATACTTGACCCATTTGAAGAGCTCACGCACCAGATCAGCTCATCAACTGCATCGGCTGCAGATGTTAGACCAACATTTCTTGAATGGACTGTAAATTAACCCAATTTCCCCTTGGGGATCAAAAAGTATTTGATTCTTATTTATTTTTATTTTTTTAAGTAATCCATGTATTTTTTATTTATTTTTTTACAAATAAAGGTATAAAGACAGATATTTCTCTGACGCACTCAAGCCCCAGATTCACGGGCTGCTTTCTGTTGTCCTTGCCACTGGACAGGAGCAGCAAAATGGTGAGGAGAGTTTTGAAGCAACTGGCACCGAGCCCCCAGAGAAAGTACCACGAGCTGGCTCCTTACACGCTATGTATGCTGAGTTGTTAGATGAAGATGGGGAACATGGTGGCGGTGACATCAGCAGCTCAACATCATCGCAGATGAACCTCTACCAATCAGAGCCAGTCATCCCACAGAGCGGACAGCTACTTGTTTTTTGGCAGGACAATAAAAGTTGTTTCCCCACTCTCGCACAAGCAGCACGAGCCACAATTGTAGATGAGAAAAGGAACAAGCTCTCTGCCAAAAATGCAGAGATGCTTATATTTCTAAAGAAAAATCTGGCATTGATGCTTAGCAAGTAATCTTTAGGAGATATGGCTTTATTAATGTCTATTCCTCTTCTGTCTTTCTCATTGAATCATGATGCAGAAGACCTCATGACAGTGTAGCCGTGGTTCTGTTAATATGCAGTTCTTGAAATCCCAAGAGATGTAAAGTTTTTTTTTCATGCTGTGCACTTTAAATGTATCTAGTTTTAAACATGTCTGCAGTGATTGAACGGACATTTTTTAGATTTTGAGCTAGGACAAAAGCCAAACAATTACTGATATATTCTCTAAACATGTGTGACTGTTATGTCATGGCTTCTATTTTCAGTTTATTACAGCAGGTGGACAAGCCTGAAATACTTTATACCTCATGCCTTTTTATCTTGACATCCCTAGATATGTGGATTTTTTTTTTCTTTGCTCTGCACTTTAAGTTTAAGTACACTTTAAGTTTGTGTAAATTAACAGTGACAGTTTTTTTGTAGTTTATTTCAGAATAAGGCTTATTTGTTAAGCTGTTTAATGTGTGTTTCTAACAGAAGAAGTGGAATGTTGGACGTTTCCTGTCAATAAAAGTAAATGGTTGACAATTCACAATACATTGTATTCTGTTAATTTTAATACATATACATTGTTCTTAGGACTATTAAAATGATTACATGATAAATATATGACATGATAAATAGAAGGCTTCAAATAGACCCGGTGATCGGTATCAACCAATACTGCTTTCAGCAATTGGTGATCGTCCTCAAATATCCTGATCGGAGCACCCTTAGTATCGGCCTTAAAAATCCTTTATCGGTCAAGCTCTAATGTCAACAGTTTATTGGGGCCTTGCTTCGTTTTTAACACCATTTTGTGAGAAAGAGCCACCAGAGGGGAGACGTCATGACTCATTCTGAAGTTTTCTATCTACTCAATGCCACTAAAAGGACTCTTGGTCAAACCGCTCCAAACAACCATCCCCCCAATACTTTGATGTGTATTGAAGATGTCACTGCAGCTGTGTTCAGAGCAGCTGCAAGAATGACTTGCTGTCACTTCTGCTTCATAAAGTCACAAAGGACAACTTAACTTATTTTATTTATTTTTTTTTTTACTCCAGTGACAAAGCAAAGAGGCTCTCCAGTCAGTGTTTGTTGTAGTTGACAATGACATCTCATTTATATTCTCTCATTTATATACAGTATATATATATATATATATATATATATATATATATATATATATATATATATATATATATATATATATATATATACAGTGTGTGTAGATAGATATATAAATTTTTCTAACAGAAAACTAAATAAATAAATACTTTTGATCAGTCACAACTACATTTGGCCTGCTGGAGCATAATCGAGCATGGACACATTTTCCACTGAAAAAACACAAGTTGATTCATCATGCAGGGATGTTTGTGTTGGCAGGATCCCGTCACAGACTGGGGTAATGGAAAATTGTGATGCCCTTTCAAGGACAGTTTGGGACAGATCTGAAAATAGCTTCTGTTTAAAATGTGATGCTGTGGTTCACATGGCACAGAGAGACTGTTCCCATATATCACAAGCAACCACATTCCTGCTCTGCTTTAAAACAGATTGATTATAAAGTCTTTGACTTTGAAATGTGATGAACTTAGTGTTTAACACAGTTCATGCACTCTCTCGCAAACTAAAGATAAATATCTTCTTATATTATTTCAACTGACAACTACAGTTAACACACCAAACTGGGCTTAACAACTGTTTTGCTGCATTTGCTTTAGCTGGAAGTCGCTGGTAGGCTCTAGCTCTTGTGGATGACCTCCAGGGAAAGAGAAAGAAGCTTGTGATGAGCTGTTCCCTCTGAAGCTACATGTTGCTGTGCCCAGCTAATCAGAAACAGAGGCCTGTTTCCAGGGAGGAGCCACAGTGTGAAACATCTGAACAGTTTCTTATTCATATATTCCAATGGAAAGGCATAGTTTAAAACTGATAATGAAAATGTACTGATTGCAATGCGACAGTGCGTTACATTGATAAATCATACAATGAATTATCTCTTTCAGTTGGTCCAACATCCTTGGTTTTGTATTTGTGCTACCTTTTGGCTGCATTCAGCATCATTCCCATGAGCCCGGTTTGATTTTGTGTCTTGTGTTTTTTAGGTGAGTGTGCTGACCACCCTGGAGCGGCGATTCAACCTGCAAAGTGCTGACGTAGGAGTGATAGCCAGCAGCTTTGAGATAGGCAACCTGGCTCTGATTCTGTTTGTCAGCTATTTTGGGGCCAAAGCACATCGGCCCCGTCTGATCGGCTGCGGGGGCATCGTCATGGCGCTCGGCGCCCTTCTCTCAGCTCTGCCGGAGTTTCTAACTAAGCAGTATGAGATAGAGGAAATGTGGAGGACTGACATGGGTCGGGATGTTTGCTCCAACTCCAGCAGCACAGACGTTCAGTTGGCTGAGGACGTGGTATGTGGCAAAAGGGCCAACACCAACATGATGTACCTGTTGCTGATTGGAGCTCAGGTCCTGCTGGGGATCGGAGCCACACCGGTGCAGCCCCTGGGGGTGTCCTACATCGATGATCATGTGAAGAAGAAAGACTCATCACTCTATATAGGTGAGTCACATTTATAAAACTGTGTGAACAGATTTATGGCTGCAACTAACGATTGTTTTCATTGTTGATTATTTTCTCAATTAATCAGTTAGTTGTTTGGTCCAAAAAATTGTGAAATTGTGCTGTTCAAAATAAGCAGTGTCTAAAGAAACAGATGATTATCACACTGGAAATTAAAAATCAATTTGCTGCACCACACATATTTCCCAAGGCAACTAAAACTGGTACGGTGGAAAAAAAAAAACATAAATGAGTTTGTTCATCAGGTGTTGTTTGCACACTTTGATTCAACACAGTGTATTATATGCGTGGTCTTCTGCTGCACACCATATCCCTTTGTTCCAAGCACAGGCCTGTTCATGTGAGTGCCAGGTGAGCAGATCTTGGAGCTTTTTAATCTCCATTACAGCCGTTTCAGTGGCAAAGAGGCCAGATGCAGGTTAAATGTATCTGCTTTGCGCAATCCTCTCTCAAAGGCAAGATGCTGCTGATGTGGCTTCTTTGAGGTTTAAAGGTGCATTCAAAGTGCTTTCTGTGCAAAGTTCTGAATATACAATGACTGTTTAGGGATATGTATTTGCTGTGATATGTACATTTTGCCATTTCAGAATGCAGAAGGAAGCTTTAATGCTTGGCTCATTAAGCCATGGATGATTTTCACTTTTTCTGGTAATCCAGTCAGACATTTTACAGGAACAACCAGTCAGTGAAATATGCTACAGTGCTCATAAATATACTGTATATTCGGCATATAGATGAGCAACATATGTTGAAGGGAGTTTACCATTTTGGGAAATAGAGCTCAACAGTCCCACCCACAGCGGGTTCCGGAAGTAAAAATACAATGCAATTTCTTCATCGACAATTGGGGTATAAGCCATAAAATCGTAACCGTCGATGGTAGACTTTAAACCAGCTACCACTCAACTAAGCGATTGTATGTGCTCATGTAGATGCCAAAGGTTCATGGGTTGTTTTGAGATAAATGTCTTTTATTCGCAATGTCTTGGATAAGTACTTCATTACCCACAATCCTGAACAATCCCACAGTGATGCCTGTGATTGGTGGAACTCATGCTGATAAGGAGGGGGAGCTGTCAGGTAGCTGATCTGTGAGCATGCGCAAGATGAGAACCCTGTTACACGAGGATTTACGACACTGCACGAATCACTATCTGTTCCCACGCTTCTGCCGTTAGCCTCCACCGGGAAGCTAACGTTAGTTTAGCTAACAACTAATTTGGCTAACTGCTAGCGAACAGCTTGATTCAGTCTAAAAAAAAATTTAACTCAAAAGTAAACACTGGGAAAGCAGGCTATAGCTGACCTAACAGCTGTTATATATGTTAACGTTATTTTCAGGTTTTATTTTGAGGGTCTTTTAAAGTTATTACATGCTGTCTCACCTAGCGGTTAGCTGAATTAGTTGTTAGCTAAACAAACCTTCATTTAGTTGAGCGCGGTGGTTTATGGGATGAGTAGTTCCTTCGTTCAGTAATTTAAATATGTACACAGTCTTGTACCTTTTGACTTTTTTTTGGATTTTCTGTTCGTTTTTTCACTTGAAATGGTAATGTTGTATGTTTATGAGTCAGGTGGTAGCTGATTAGCCTGAGGCATGGTCTGAAACACTTTTTATACAGATTTTTCCAGACGTCAATGGGAGAAATTAATGGGAAATTTACTTTGGGAACCCAAAGTCTCTCAGAGGGGTGGGACTGTTGAGCTCCATACACTCTTGCCAAGAGTTGGATGAGAAAATTGATTCCATTCTCCAGACATCAGAGGGTATCAGTCTTCTCATCTAGATTTTGCCAAGATTTTAATGTGTACTGGGCCACATTAAGGCCCGCCTACTCAACTCTGAGCAGAACTATGTACTCATTCAAAGTATTTCTCATGTCTCACAAACCATAGAGTGAATTGTATTGTATTGTTTTGGATGTTATCATACTGTCTGTGATGTGTCTGCGTTTTTGTTCATGTGCTGCCTGCTATATATATATATATATATATATATATATATATATATATATATATATATATATATATATATATATATATATATATATATATATCTTATAGCTGTCTGGAGGTCTGTGCCCCATGTTTGCATGGAAAAGGCAGCTGCTGGTAAACAGTATTCTTATATTTAATTTCATAAAACTTCCCTCAATATGTATGATATTACTACAGACATTTCTCCTCTTACGTCACAACTTCCCATTTTGCTATTTAGTAGTCTTGCAGTGCCAGACCTTTCTCCACTGTGGTGGAATAAGCAGATAAGCCTGAGTGGTCAACTGTTTAATTTACTATAAATTCTTTCCTCTTAAACCGGTCCTGGCGCTGATCAGTAGACATCCTATTGTCGGCACACAAATGTGGGCAGCGTGAGAGAAACAATTAAAATGTATATACACACACACACACACACACACACACACACACACACACAAACCAGCCTACCGGTATGTGCAAACAGGAATTATGTAACTGTTTGCATATAGAGCAAGGAAGTGAGAGCCGATCACAAGTGGTCACTCAAGACGCATTTGGAGACGCATTCTGCTGCCTGGTGGGAACACACGTACTTAGAGCTGTCCACTTGTGATCGGATCACTCAGAGCAGATTTAATACCAGGTGGAAAGGCGCCTTTTTGATGGAGTAGATGAGATGTGTCAGCATAGTGTGTGCTGTTTGTTATCAGTGTGGAGCAGAGACAGTAAGATCCTGAATAGAGGATGAGTTTAGCCTGGCACTCGCCTCTTTTCTGATACAGCAACATGCTGACCTGTGAACAAAGGCAACAGTGTGCTCTGTACTGTAATCTCAAGCCCAAAGCTGATTTCTTAATTGCCGTTCATTGTGTTTATTTGTAACTAACGTAAGCTGTTTGTTGTTGTTTTTTTATTTTTTATTATAAGCTTTGTTTGAAACAATAAAGGGCCTGACAAAATGGCACAAGAGTGGCTTGTTAACAGTATACAGTGGGAAGTTGACTGCAAGTGATTAAAGATTGGCAGGTGTAAGGGAGGCAAGATTTGGTTCTGTCCTCCTCTGATAAGCTACAAGGAGAGTTGGAGAGAAAACAATTGGTGAGCAGCAAGGAACAATGTGGTATTGAGTCGCTCAGCTGATTGTCCTAATCCCTCTGCTGCAGGCATGTCATGTGCCCCCAGCTGTATGAATGGAGTAGATTGTCTAAAATTCTGTGAGATTTTCTTTCACATACTGATAATGTATTTGGGTTATTCATCAGTTTACATCAACAAGTTCACATTGTTACAGCAGCGATAGAACGTTTTGTTTCAAAACATTGTCATGGCCAAATATTTGTTTATTTCTTGTAGGTTTTGCATAAATTCTGTAGGCTTTGGCTTTAGTCTTGTATTTTATTTTAAATTCACTATAAAGACACTTGGGAATAACAACATCACAAGATTAAGTTTAAGATATGATAAATGTAGCTTCATTATAAGATTTACAAAACATGAGAGTAAATTAATCCATCATCTCATTAGTTATTTTGTATCGACAGGTATTGGAGAAGGTTTTAGGGGGAATTCTTGGATTGATTTGATGAAGCCATTAGCGAGGAAGGAAAACACCTTTTGAATGTGCAGCCAGAAACTTGACATGCATCTCATTACAGCTGCAGACAGTCGTGCTGTATAAAAGCATTAAGTAAAACTTCCCCTGTGATCTCATTTGCACACTGCCAGATTAAAAGTGTGTATCATGTACATATGTTTGGCATGTAGAGTCTTTCACAGCTTTAAGTGTTTTTCACACATTTAATGGAAGACTGGGTTAAAATCAAAGTATTTACTTCACTTTCATTGTTTAATTGTCTATTATAATTTAACTTCAGTGCAAGCTAAGGAACATCATAAACCCTGATTTATGGTACATTACTCCTAGTGTAATTAAAACAGCTAATTTTACCTGTTGCCTGCTGTTGTCAGTGCACATTTTCGCCTGGTGATGTGTTATTGTTAAAATTTGAGCCTGAGCCAAATGGCCAGGTGGAAAGACTGTGCCTTCGGTAGAGGCGAGCCCCACCCTTTAAGAGTATAGCGGTGCAGGGAGAGCAAAGCAGAGAGGCCTGGAGTAGAGCCATAATTACAGAGTGAGACAGGAATGCCAACCAGACAGCCATGAGGTGGGTCTGAGAGGCTGGGACGCACATGCATACCACACAGGCCTGTGAAAAACAACTCCTTCCGAGGCCCCAAGTGCCTGCTTTACTGTGTATACTGCAGCAGACCCAGCTTACTGCTGTTTAAACAGCTGTAAAATATACTCAAGCAAAGTCAGCTGTGTCTCTTAAGAGAACTTTTTGTCTCTATCTGGTTAAGATCTGTTTGCTGTCATTGTGAAGAATTTTTAGGAACTTGTTCTGCTATGGTGTACACTGTACATGTTGTTCTTAAAAGGAAGTACTTCAGAATTTGAATGCCTTTACCAAACAGAGTCAAACATGAATTTTATGGCATCTTGGTTTTGGTTTGTTTCCCAAGTCTAGACGTAGGCACTTGTCTCTGGCCAAAGTAAATAAAATATAATTGGACAGATTGCGTCAACAGGCTCTTCATTCCCACTGCTCTATGACCTTTCACTATCCACATCTAATTCTGGCTCTTCCCACAGGACCCCTGACTGCATAAATATACTGTACAGGACACACAGAGAAGGGTTTAGAGCTGGCTTCGTTTATCATACAGACTCCACCCTGCTGCCGCTCCAGCTTTCAGAAGCCTTTAGCCAGCCTGCAATTTCTTTATGAAACTATAACGTGCAGTAGGGAGGGAAAGGATTACATTAATTTATCCATAGATTTCATGCCTTTTTATACAAATTCTTACAGATTTAGAAATGTGGACGTTGCTTGTAGCACACTATTATAAGAAATATATGATCAGATTCAAAAGTGCTGATGGAGATTAGGCTTAAAGTGCAATTTTAAAATGTAACTACTGTCAAGGTTTAAAGTCTAAATTACATTACATTACGTTTTTTTTTTTTTTTTTTTTTTACATATTTCAGCAATTTTCAAATGGTAAATTTCATCATTTTGTATTCACTTCAGCTCTGCAGGGACAAATTTAGCTACAGGTTTATTAGCAAAACCAATTGTAGTAGATACTCGAGAGACTTGTCTACATTCCTGCTAAAATGCTCTGACTCCAGTCAGTTGCTGCAGTAGGGCGTTTATATAAGCTACTTAAACTCAGCGCATGTTAATGTCATCTTGAAGGATTAGATTCTAAATGGGTTTTTCCGTCTCTGCCATAAGCTGCATGCTGAGTTTGCCTAACAACACCAGTTTGTTTCATCTCAAGATGATAAACGGTATTGCTGTGAAAGTTCATCAGTCAGCCGCTGCTCCAATGCATTACTGTTATGAACTCTGTGGGTTTGTCGTTCCGCCATGTTTGACCGGACGCTCATTCTGCTGTGCTTCAAGCTGAATGACCCAGAGACATTTACTGTAAGTCCAACTGCAGGCCCGGACACAGTGGCGGCCCCTGCTTGGTTACCTCGGGTTAGTCTTAGAGTGTAGAGAGGGCACTGAACATGAGATTATCTTGTATCCAACTAGTCAACAACATGCTGCTGCTGTCTCAAAGCTAATCAGTAATTATCCTCAAATACTCTGAGTATCATGTAAAGGAGTCAGAAAGGAACGGAGCTGACATAATGCTAAGCAGAGGGAGACTGCAATCACGTCATTGTGATTGAGTATTGGCTGCCCAAAGTTAACGTTTTGTTTAAGTCTGAGAAGAGATATTTAATTTTTTTTATTTGATTTGAATCTGCTTTAATTCCTAATTTGGTCATTTCATTCCTGCCTGGTGATGATGTGGCAAAACATAAAGAGCAAATTTCTCTGCTGCTAATAATTTTAGATTTTTTTATCAGCCGTTGCAGGTACTGAGCTGATGAAGAGTTGTTTATTTAGACATGGCTCTGATTTGAATCAGATGGGGCGGGGTGCAAAGCTATCTGGTGTTAGTGGTAAATGAACCTCCGAAGGGTGTGGAGTCTGTTGATTATTACATTCACACATTTCTGCTGTGCGTCAGGCCATGTGGTAGCCTTATAAGGACTCGTCGTCTGGCTGCTTGTGAAAGTAAATGACCTCCCCCAGTCAATCTGCTGTTTTTGTGGGATAGAATTGCAGTGACATAGTAATTATACCAGTGTATGTTTTGCTAGAGTCTGTACAATCCTGTCTGATGGACGTCTGGTCAGATCAGATCAAACAAATCTAGCAAGCTTAAAGTTTCACGAAATTTAGTTGTTGTTTTTTTTTTCAGAATATTACACACAAAATAGAGGGAAGCAGCTGAACATATGTTAACTAATTTCCATTTTAACTGTTCTATTAAATAAATATACAGTAGATATTAACTGGTAAAGTTATTTAGACTTAAAACAAGTCTTTATTTTTATGAAACTATCTAACTTGCGTTACACTAATATAAGAGCATAAATCTAGACTGGTCTAACACTAACAGACCAGTCTAAAATGTCTTTGTGGATTGGCCTTATCATGGTGCATCTAGAGACCCTTTTAAGTATCATTTTTAAAGCTCAATTGATGATGGGCAAACTTTTCAGGCCTGATAAACCTTTCATCCTTTAGCTTGACCATAAGGGTACTGAGAAAGTGTCAGTGAAAAGCAGGTATATAGGTCAGACCTCTGCAGGAAATGGATCAGTGTTGGATAACAGATATGATACCCGCAGGCCATCTCACCAGAGCCTGCAGAGCTGTATGTTGAAGCTTCTCGCTATTTTCCATTTCTAATAGATTGCCATTTGCCGCAGTGGACCTAGTCTCAGCAGCTTGAAAGATGCCCCATGTGGAATCCTGCTGCATTGTGGCTAGTATTTTGGACTAACTGTGGCCTCAGTAAACGTCACCATGCCACCATTCAGACATCTCGAGGCAATCTGGGTCAAACTCTGTATCTGCTGATTAAAAAGGGGATTTTTGGTCATCCATTGGGGTGAGCGTGGGGATAAGAGGTGGGTGGAGACAGATCATAAACACAGCAGCATCAGCAAGCCGTTGCCACAGAAACGACTGGTTGTTAGGCTGTTTTTTTAGTGTTGGATTGAGATGCTGAGTCCTGCTGTGGAGGATGCAGCTGTCACTCTCCTCTGCCTGATCTTAAAACCACACAGAGTTTAAACATTACATGCATGGCTGATGATCAGCTCCCATCATGGACTTGCAGACATGTAACTGCTCTGAAAAAATGAGCAGTTTAAGTGTACTGCAAGACCTGACCTGACAAGGACTTTGCTTTAGGAAATATAGACTCACGCTGTGCTTGTGGCTTTGCCACAAATCCCAAGCCTCATTGATTGAATGGTGTGTAAGTGGTTGCTCTCTGGGCTCCTAGGATTACTCGGAAGCATGTTCAGCACTAAATCTCCATATCACTCATGGTGGAGAGTGAGGGATAACAGTGCCTAATTAAATGGACTCTGATCAATAGGTGGGCAGTAATTAAAGTTAACCATTTTGATTTAGTCAACTTTTATTTAATCATTGTCTAAATAGAAGTGAGTCTATTTCTTTGCGGATCACACTGATCCAACCGTGTTTTGCTTAATTTGGCTGATTGTTATGTGGTGTGATATGAATTCTCAGTTTCTGATCGGTGGCTCCGTTTTCAACCATATTTTCCAAGCCTTTGGCTCTGTCAACTTTTTTATTCCTCAAACACTTCCCACGTGTCCTTCCCCATCAATTCTTTTCCTCAGGATGCAGCACAATAAGTCCCATTTATAATTGGTGGTAGACATCATGTTGTACAATTGTCCTTATATTGCGTCTCACATATTTCTGGAGAAAAGGGGGAAACAGACTGTTGGCATCTCTATCCTGATAATTAGGCCAAGCCACCTGCTGAAGAAGCTGTAACCAGCTGCTGTCAAAGAGTCCCAGACCTCTCCATGCTCCTAGTCTTCAATAAAGCAGCTGCGACTCTCCATCAGAGAGACATAAAAACATGCCTTCATCCTACCACCCAACTTCCCAACAATGGAGACTGTGGGTAGCTCCGTCTTGGTGCCAAGCAAACATCTGAAGCAGGATTACAAACAGATCACTGTAGCAGGGCAGAATGACAAGGCTTTGCTCTGTTACATTAACTCCTACCTAGCGTCCATCCATCCTTCTCTCCCCTCTGTCTCTGTCTCTGTTCTTCTTCTGCTCACCCAGTGTTCACAGAGCTGGCAGTCTGCTTTCAGCATCACCTGTTTGAAAACATGCCTGGTCTATTTACGTAATCTTATGGCACAGAAAGACCATCATTATTATTGTAACAAAGCGTGCATTACTGTAATGTTTAAAAATCACATTGGCTTTATTGATCATTTCACTAGTTAAAAGTGTATATTTAAATGTGACAAACAAAACAAAAACAAATGGATGGACTTTTAGTTAAAGCAGACTAATACTGAAGCCATTTTTGTTAATGAGACCTTTCACTGTTTCCTGGAATAGTTGAAAAGTAATGACACAAGGTTAATTGGACTCAAAGATTAGCTGCATGCCAGGTTAAAGTAGCTTAATGCCACTGACCTACAAGGTAGAAAAAGAACCTGATTAGAGGCAGTCTGAGTACAATGTCTCCGTTCTATTATGTTGTGCATGCTGACAGTGAGCCAGCATGCACCATACCAGGACCCTGAAATTGAAGCAGCTAAATGGAATTCATCCTTATTAGTATTTACGGTTCCTGCTGTGACATGTCAAAATGTCCAAAAACTGCTTTTAGACCTTCCTAGGACTTCTTAGGACTTTGTTGGCAAGTATTGACTGGGCTTGATTGACCTCTACCTCTGACCTCTAACTCTAACTCTTTTGTCAGCTTTTTAGGCCGAGACAGATGACACATATATGATTCTTATCCGTGCATGGAGTCAAGTAGCATCAGAGGTGTTGATTGTATACAAGATAAAAAGATAAAAATTAGTTCAGATAGGGGAGGCAGGACCACCCACATATACAACTATACAACTGTTTTTATATAAACTTTTATAAACATATTTTTATATAAAAGTGTTGATTTGGCCGAAATGCAATAGATGCTTTTTAAACAATCATTCTAATTTAATTTCCCTCTCGTCTGTTGACTTTCCTTTGCTTTTTTTTTTTTTTTTGTAAAGATCTAAGTGTTAACCTCTCATATTTATACATAACGAGACACACAGGATATGGACACAGATACAGAGTTTGTTCTTTTCCCAAATTTAATATGATGGCTTCACTCTGTCTTATATAATCTAAGAGGGCCGGATGTTGAACACATTTATTTCCATGACAGGGCTTCTGAGTTCCAGCTCTGACGTGGATCTCACTAAAGACCTTTTTTTCCTTTTCCTTCTCGCTGCTGTGTGTTTTAGTGATTTTTCTCTATATTGTCACCTAAAGAGTCCTGGGATGTGGCAGCTCTGTTGTCCTAGCCCCTGAATTATAAAAGAGGGCAGAGATCTGTCAGGCACAGACAATGTGTTATATATATACAAATTTTGTATATATATATATATATATATATATATATACATATATATATTATTTGATATATAGATATATATATAGAGATATATATATAGATATAGGATATATATATATATATATATTTATTTTAGTATGACATATATATATATAATATATAAGATATATATATATATATATATATATATATATAATAGATATAGATATATATATATATATATATATATATAACAGATATATATATATATTAGATATATATATATAAGAAAAATATATATATATAGATATAGATATGATATTATTATTATATATATATAGACTAATATGATATATATTGATATATATATATTGCAGATATATATATATATAGAGATATATTGTATATTATATATATATATATATATATATATATATATATATATATATATATATATATATAGAGATATATATATATAGATATATATATATATATATATATATATATATATATATATATAGGTATATATATATATATAGTATATATATATATAGTATATATATAGAGATATTCAGAGGGATGGATAGATATACACAAAATACAAACTATTATTTGCATTTCCTATAAAATCTTATTCCAAGGTAACATCTTCAGGTGTTTTCTTTTGTCTGACGACAGTCTAAACCCAAAGATGTTCAATTTACAATAATATGAAACGGAGAAAAGCTGATAACAGAAAATGTTTGTTTAAAAAAAAAATGACTGAAACAGTCCACAATCAAAATAGTTGCTGATTTATTTTCTATCATTAGACTAACTGATTAATTGACTTAACATTGCAGCTTTATTAAACAGATATTTGTTTTACTTTTGTATTCTAATGTACTATTAAAACTAATTATATCGAACATAAATTAGGTTGTTAGTGGGGTCTTTTAACCCACAAAGGTTTAGAATATATAGTACATTTTTAGTATAACATATTCACACCGATTAAAATTAAAAAAATTGTCATCTCTTAACAGTTTAAGGGTTTTTATTAAGCTTGACAGTATTTTGATCAGTTTGAAAAGATTGATAGTAAATTAAATATTTGTGGTGTAAATGCATTAAATATTACTTGGTATTTCCCAAATAATATTTGTAGTTGTAACAAGCCTCTGACATTAGAAGTCACAGAAGATGTGTGAGTGTAGTGGGATGTTTTATTATTATAGGCTCAGTGAAAGTCACTTGATTGTCCTGCTACATATAAATAATTTGGTTATAAGTTGTCTAGACTCATATCAGGAGTCTAAATTTGAGGGAGTAAAGCCTTCAGTGAGGCCCGACGTTAACCTCCCATTTCAGGCTGTGACCTCTCTGAGGCTAAGATTGAGCCAGAGCTCAGCTTAACGCGACAGGGTGTTGAGGGTCGCTGAGAAGCCACCGTGTCCGCCAGCCGCAGCCCAGTTGACGCTCTGCAGTAAACCCCACTGCTTCATCCTCAGGGTCAAAATGCTTATAGTTTGAAATGTGTCCTTTAGCTGCACTTCTTATTTGGCATCAGTGAAACATTTGTCTGCTCCGATGCAAGTTAGCAGTTGACTGGACGAGAAGACGCTGTTTTAATGTCCGATATTAGTTGGACGTGTGCGGACGGCTGGTTTTAAATTTTAGATGGTTTGACGTACGAGCGGAAGTTAAAGCAGGATGATCCCGATGTAATGGCATTTGAATGTGAGTTGAGAGCCTACTTTAAGCTTTGGCTTGTTATTTAGGTCATGGCTGTGTATAGCCAACAGGATTACTATAGGGTACAGCTGACCAACAAACAATTTCAGTGTTTTTCCCCCTTTGTAACAACAAATTGATAGTTAATTAGTCAACCAACAGAAAAAAAATTGTTAGTTGTTTTTCAAACCAAACAATCACTGTTTTCAGCCTTACAAATGTGAAGATTTGCTTTATAAATATGATAGTAAACTGAATATTTTAGGTTTTTTTAAACAGTTGAGCTTAAAACAGGGCTAGTTTTTTGTTTTGATCATGATCATTAGGGCTGGGGATCATTAAAATAAAATACCAGTAGCAATACCCTTAAAGTGATACAGATACCAATAGAGTACTTCATTGACAGTTCACGGTGTTTACACTGTTGAATTGTTTAACTGTTTCACTGTTTTTAAAATAACAAAATGGTAACATCTTTCCAAAAGTCAATGAGTAACTGTGTTAAATAATCATGATTGCAATATTGATCGAAATAATCGTGATTATGATTTTTCTCATAATCGAGCAGCCCTAAACATTCTGGTTAAAATTTCCTTTTTAACACGTAATAAGAACTGTATGTACCTATTAAAATATCCCACAGTCCAACGAGGTACAAGATATCGCTGAAAAATGTTAGTTTAACCAGCCCACATGCATTTTTTAAAAGATACAAACAATAAATATGGGTAATTCTTTTTTACAGTTTGGTTAGGTGATGTGCTCTCTTTACTAGCATGGACCACGCCACAACCATGTGTTGTTAAAGATTTACTGAACATTATGAATGTGCAGATAGATAAATTGATGTTGATGTTATCTGATGGCTGGTCTGGGAGGATGTATGATGACCGGCTGGAGTAGACTCAGAGTGGGGGTTACAGATCCCAGACGGTACCAAGAAGAGACAGGAGAGAGATGTGCAACAGGATAGGAAGTGGGGTAAGATGGATGAAGAAGAGGGAAAGGGACTGTGGGTCAAGCAATCAGAGACACGAGCCTGGCTGCGCGGCACGGTATATGTCGGTTTGTCTGGTGGCTAGATGTGTGGTTAACAAATTAACTTCATATTTTATTTGTGTGTTAAAGAAGTAATATTCATTCTGAAACAGGGCTTTCTGCTGCCAGTTTCTGCAGCCTCTACATGTAACGTCAATGCAGATAACTCAGCTATGTCCTCTCTCTTAACAACAGAGTGCTGATTAACAAGTTGATGACCACCAATAACTCTGAATGTGGAAATTGTAAATCCTGGACATTTGGTTGCTCAAAGGGGGTCTCGCCCTGGGTGTAATTCAATGTAGAACCGCCACTGCTGATTCAAAGCCTCTTCCTGTAAGAAAAGGACACCATATCCTGGAATGCAATTGTAAGACATATGATGCTTTTGAGAAACGATTGCAAATAAAGCAAAGCTAAGAAGGAGCTACATGCTTTATTCACCTTAGGTAATGTTACAGTTGACAATTTTGTCTATAATATCACTAGCTAACAACATGCTAGCTAACAATAACCAGCTAACAATCAAGGATGTCTTATAAGAACTACAATACAATTTAAGGCTATCAATGAAAATCTTGATTTAAATGTCATAAATCCAAATTTTGTGACAAAAGTGACAAATAGCTTTAAACCCATACATATGATTTGAAGCTTGTGCTTTTCACAGTAAAAATGCTTTCAGTTTATTAAACCCAGTTCAGAAAACATCACCAGTTATCATGCATACCTGGAAATAGCCGAATGCTGTTTCTGTGAGAGGAGAGGAGAGGAGAGGAGAGGAGAGGAGAGGAGAGGAGAGGAGAGGAGAGGAGAGGAGAGGAGAGGAGAGGAGAGGAGAGGAGAGGAGAGGAAGTGTGTTTCCAGGAAGCAGACAGATGGTTGTTAGGTGTGGTGTGAGTTGAGGTATGTCTGAATCTTTTGTGTAACTGTCAGTGTGAGTGAAGCCACCTTCCTTCAATGGGCATTCAGGAAATGGCCTGTACTCATTCTGACATCTCTTGCCTTTTTTGAGTGTTTCTCTGCGATCTTAAATATGTCTTTATGCTTCTGCACAGAGGATGTTATGACCTGATGTACGACAGAGGAGGAACACAGAGCTTTTGTTTGAAAGCTTTTCAGATCGTGTGGCCTTAAAAGTTTACGTTCACTTTATGTAACATTGATATTTTGTGTCGGCTTTATGCACTTCTTCCATCCCAAGACTTTTTTTTTTGTTCCTGCTCTCAACTGACATAAACTCACATTTAGGACATGTTCAGAGATGGAGCTGAGACACTGGCTCTATCTTCAGTATCATTTAGCTCACTCTGTTTTAGTCTGGCCTTTTGTGAAAGTGGCACAATACTGTATGTTGTTTGGCCTCCAGCATCACACTGTCCCTCTGCTCTAATTTAGCTCAGTGGATTATCCATCCAAATTTGGCCAGATTAATGGAAGAGGAGAAGGAATTCATGAGGGCATGAAATAAACTGAAGATGGTGCAGGCGTAATGCATCTGACATTTCAATTACTATGAGTTTTTCTGTTTTCCGTCAAGTTGTATTGTCTTATAATCTTCACCCCTTGGCTTGGAGGGTCCATAGAAACTAAACTGGTGGTCTTTGTGGAGGACCTTGTATCTGTGTTGAACAGCATTAAACCGGCCTCCTAATGGGTTTCACCTGGCTCCACATTAATCTTAGGAGCTATTTTATGAAGAGTGCAGCCCAACCTGTCACAGCTATCATATTATTGCTTAATCTTTGCATAGTGTTTTGGCTGAGCCATTACAAAAGTGTATGAGATGGAGGTGCTTGTATGTGGTTACATATTCATATTCATGTGGAGATAAAAAGCATGACGTCAAAGAGGAGAAGTTCTACATGTGTAGTACTGTGAAATAACATCCCTCTATGTTCTTGAAGTGGCCATTTGTACATTCAACATGTATTTTAAACTTTTCAAATGTTGATCGTAGGATATGGGAAGCAGCAGTGGGTTAATTATAGAGGTGTGACAAGATATCGTCCCTACGAGATCTTGCAAGATTGAACGTGACAAGATTTCTTGTTGAGGTAAAAAGTGTCACGCAATATCAGTACACAAGTGCAGAGCAGCAGCCTTGAAATTAGCAAAGTTGACTTGGAGTTAAACTTTGCAGAGTGATAGCCAAAAAAAAAAAAAGCTGCCTATAAACCCAGCATTAGACCGTTAGAGAGTACCGCAGCTCTCTCGCTCACTCTCTCTTTCTCTTTTGGCCAAGACACACATGCTTCCACAGCACACAGTTCACTGTGGTGCTCTCTCACACAGACCACTCTTTCTCTGTTAAAATGAGTCGGGAAGCGGACAGCAAAACCTAACTTTACTTTTAATGATAATAAACAGAGAAATGTTTGATGTTCGTTTTATAATGGTCAGAAATCAATACTAGAGTAGCCCATTTCCTTCTTTAGTGCTGCAATTAATAAAATGCAGAAGAGGAGAAAAGAGCATCTGTCGTCACAAAAATCAGCATCGTTTGATGGTAATTTATTTGTGCTTTAGAACGTAATCAATGTGAAACAATATTAAAATAAGCTTCATTTCTCTCTGTCTACTGTACAATGACAAATTCAAGTACAAAACATTTGGTCTTAACTACTGCCAGAAAACACTTGGTTATATTGTAACCTTTGTTTTCTGAGTGAAGAGAAAGATCTTCTCACCATACATATGGAATAAGTAACTGTGTAACTTTTAGTTATACAGAAGTTATACAGAACCTTTTAGTGCTTGGTTTTCATTTTGGGACTTTTGATTGAATAAAGGACTATTTTCCAGTCTTATTTCTTCATTGTAGTTTTTTGTAAAATAGAGTTAAAATCCTGTCTTTATCTTGTGAACCCAATTTCGTGTCTTGTCTTGTGAGCTGGGTGTCTCGTCACAGCCCTAGTTAATTAATATCTGGAACAGGACAAGCCTCATGGACAGGAGCTTTTCTGTTGGTCTCTAAACAAATTAGAGGGAAACAAAAACGATAGATCCAAGCTTTGTCAATTGAATTAAATCTAACATGCTCCCCTGAGAGTATAATTCAAGGGATACTAAAAGGCTGGGGCAAACTACAACATGAACAAATTAGTTTGTTCAGTTATTGTTGTAACAGGACCGCTGAACAGGAAGGGAAGGGATTTCGAGGCAGTTTAGGAAAGTAGTGTGTTATCAAGATTACCCACGGCTGTGGTTGTGTATTGAGTTGACCTTCATGGAGATTTAATGTGCTTAACTAAGGTTTTTTTGTTTGTGTTGTTTTTTTCTTAATACTGTTGTGAAAATTAACCCTTTACAGCTTGTACAGGCACAGCTGTCTTTTATCTATGACCTGAGAGCAAAGATCAATTATTTGAAAAAAAGATAAGGAGAAAGAATAACTGCAGGTAGATGGACAAAATAAATGTGTTAATAACATAACCAAGCTTGTCAGTGTGTGCCCATGGGAATACTTCATAGTTCAAATAAGCTCTCATTAATGGGCACACGCTATTTATCTCCTGAAATATTGAAACATTCTCAATTTCTTGCAGAGAGTTAGAGGAGAATGCCACTTTTAGCCAGACTAACTCTTTCCCCCACAAACACCCCCCCACCCCCACCAGTTTTTATGCCAAGCTAAACTAGCTGCTGGTTGTAGCTTCATATTTACCATACAGACACAAGAATGATATCCGCTTTCTTATCTAGCTAACCGTATAGTTGATTTGAAGTTACAGCCAGCAGAAGCTTAGCTTAACATAAAGACTGAAAATGGGAAAACAGCTAGTCTGGCTCCATGCAAAAAAGCTGTGGTTTTACTGGGAATTATGTGCCAGGCTATTTCTTGGCAGGACACAGTGATTTCCTGGAGTGATTGCCTGGCTAACTGTTTTACCCTGCTAAGCTAAACTAATCAGCTCCCAGTTCTAGCTCTGGACAGACATAAGACTGGTATGGACCTTCACACCTAACTCACAGCAAGAAAGCAAATAAATATATTTCCAAAAAATGTGCAACTATTCCTTTAAGCCAAACTGGATAACACTTAACATAGGGCCCTATCTTGCGCCCAGCGCAGCGCAAAGTCCAGCGCAAGTGTCTTTGCTATTTTAAGACAGACGCAGTTGTGAATTTCCTGTCCTGCTCCCACATCATTTAAATATCAAATGCACCTGCGCCCATCTTTGCACCCATGGGCATGTTGGCCTTACAGGGAGGTGTGTTCAGGTGAATTCTTTGCGTATTGCTATCTTGCGGCAGCAGAAAGTGAACGTGCCATTGACCAACAAAAACCTGGTTTAAAGTCAATAGTGCAGCATTTAATTTAATTTTAACAGCGCATTTGTCTAGGCTTGTGCACAGCGTGCGCACACTGTGCTTGTCACACACACACAGGGACGCGCAGCAGTACACACACATGCAAAAGATTACAAATAAATATATTACGGTGCAAATCCGCCATCATAATAACAATGAGCCAAGGTACAACACGCCTGGCTTTTAAAGGGAATGGGAGATGATACTCTGATTGGTTTATTGAATGTTACGCCCAAAACACAAAAGTAGATTTGTACATACCCTGCACGCACCTGCGCCATGCGCTTAGATCATTAAAATAGGGCCCGGTGTGTGTATTTTTTTTTTTTTATATATATATGTTTCTTTATCGCAGCTCCCAAAGAGGTAAACACGTTTTTATCTGGAGCACCTTACATTAAGTAGATTAGGCTCAATTTGTTGGATAATTAGATTAGATTAGAACTATACTGAAGCAATGTTGGACTTGATACGTTGCTTATGTTTTGACTACAAGATCGAGTTCATGTTCAGCTTAATCCTATTGTGGGAGACTCAACCTACTGCATGCTGTTCCTCTGATGGCTTTGACCTTTTAAAAAAAAAAAAAAACAGAAATGTCTTTCATGTGAATATATCTTTTATGTGAAGATTAACACCAACTTCAAAATTGCATTTGCCCTGTTTCTTGTGCAGAAGCATCAGATTGATAAGCAGGCATGGTCCCTCATAGATTAGTGATCTCTTCCACATGCAGGGCTCATACTGCGGCACAATGTTATCATTAAGGAGACAGCGTTTCTTAAAGCAACCGGGGGTAGGCACGGATCTCTGTGGAAACATGCATCCTCTCAGTGGTCGTGGGCTAACTGAGCTGTCAACTCCTGCAAGGTGATTTGTCTAACTGAATTTCCTCTTTGTGGTTTCCTGTGGTGAGAGAAATAGTGATGTTGTTGCTATGAGAAGACAACACTCAGTTTCTAAGGAAACACTTGAAACAGAGAGTGCACAGGCCTCATTTGCAGCACCACAGGCAAATACGCTAGTCACATAACGACTGCAGCCCTCCTTCATAAAAGTGCTGTTAAACTGCAGTTTCACTGGTATCAAGTAAAAACTCCCTCATGTGCCCCAACGGCTCTTTCCTCTGTGTTTGTGGGTGTGAATCCCTCAGTCTGTCTTTCTGTAGCCTATAAAGAAGTAATTGTTTAAAACTTTGATTTTAGTCTTGCATTCAGACTGTCACCAGAGGAAGTTAGATTTATTTTTGTATGGCAAAGCCTCAGAAGCTAGCTGAAGGTAGTCGTGCTCTGGTGCCTCATGATCACACAACTGTTTCTTTGTTAATTTCCATCTGTCTTGGTCTGGTTGTCAACCGCAAAGATGTTTCAGCTGTATGGATATGGGGTGAAAAAAGCAGTATGTTCCCATCCCAACGTGAAAACTTGTTTTCTTTTGTTTCACTCCTCCTCTTGCCTAAATGAGTCAGTTTATACTGCGTTATAGATAGGGAGCCGCACGTAAACAAATCTGTGAGCCATTTCCTTTATGGGCAGAATAAACTATGATGTGAATGAGGCTACAATTATGTTATGTTGACTCCCTTTCTATGTGGGTGGTCAAGGCGGGAAGCAGACTGCATTCACTCAGCACTAGCAGAGACATACAGAGCTTAGTCACTGTTTCCACGCTTGTTCATTAAGTGGCTGCTCCTGGCATTTGAGCATCTTACTGGAGGCTCCGCGCTGTTAGCAGCAATGTTCAGGCCAACCTGCAGCCAGTAAAAGGGGATGTCTGTAATGCTGCAGGGCCGGGGGAGGAAGTGGAGTAGCAGAGATGATTTCATTTAATTTTGGTGGTAATTTGTAGCAAGCATTTCCGGGGGGGTTTGATTCGCAAACATAGAACAAGATCTGTTTTTTTCATTGTGTGCCAGATACAGTCTTAACAGTGCAGTCTAATAATACCACAGATCGCAGGACACACAGGGAGAAATTTGTCTCCCAAATTGAACTTTGAGTCTTCATTATCTGCCTGCAGTCTGAGTCACAGTGCCAGACTCTCACCCCGCTGACAGATCTCTAATGAGGATTTTGGATCCAGCTCTACATTTTATTTCCAGCTGCCCACGAGAGTAGAGGTGGGACAAACTGCACTACACTGTGTTGTTTCTGTTGTCAGGTGTCGTCCTCACAGTGCTTGTGTTTGTTCAGTACTCTGCAAGGGTGACAAGGCTGAGCCATAATGAATACAGTTACTGTGTGTAGAATCCACCGCTGCTGTATTTGCCTTGTGGTTTTAACTAGGTGATTTGATCTATCAGGACAGCCAGAATGTTTCCCTGTTTGCTGTCTTGCTTCCCACTGCACCACCTGGAAAAGGCCACATCAGAGTAGGATAGGCCTTCCTTGATGTGGATACATTTTTAAAAGTGTCTTGTCTTGCATTTACAATGAAATATTTTTAATATTTTCTTAACTACATGTTTTAAGTCATTCACACATTCACAATTTGTTGCATGCCACATTGGGCTTTAATGTTTTGAAAATAAAATGTAACTTTATTGTCCCACCAGAGCAAGAAATTTGTCTCTTTATCACGCCAAAAAACACAATACACATAATAATCCCAATAAGCATTACAGTTCATCAGTATTATATGTGCAAAATAGAGCTGCAAAGATTACTCGATTACTTGTCAAATATTGAATTATTGGTCACTTTTATTTAAAAAAAGGTTCTCTCTTAGTGCAAAAGTTGATACAACTAATTTAAATCTCCCAGCATGAGGACATTGATTCCACTTGGTATGAAGCTTCCCTTAGATGCTCACTAGAGGTGGCACTCAGAAGGCATTAAAAGTATTACACAGAGTTCTGTATGTCATGATTTTGGCTGGTGACCTGCAGTACAGTAGTCACAGCTCTTCTAATAAAATTAGCCTCTTTGTTTTTTTCCACTATAAATGTATTTCTGAAAGTGTCAGGTGACTAAAATAAGACCAAACAATCAAGTAAAGTTGATATTGGTTTCTGTGCAGGAATCCTCTTTTCTACACTGGTGTTCGGGCCTGCCTGTGGCTTCATCCTTGGCTCCCTCTGCACCAAGTTCTACGTAGATGCTATCTTTATTGACACCGGTGAGTTTTATATTTGTCCAGTGTTCCAGTCTCCATTAATATAACATGTTTCTCTGTGTATGTGGGGTATTGACCTCTGCTATGACTCTCCACAGATAAGTTGGGCATCACTCCAGAAGACCCACGGTGGATCGGGGCCTGGTGGGCAGGCTTCCTGCTGTGTGGTGCCTTACTCTTTAGCTCAGCTCTCTTTATGTTTGGTTTCCCTCAGTCACTGCCATCCGCAGAGAGAGATGAGGGGGTAGACAGTGAGCAGGTTATGCTTCCTCCCTCTCCTAATCCAGAGTATGAGACTCAAAAGCCCAGCAATGGGGTTGTATGCAGCCCAGAGCCTGCCAACAGCCCCACCTGCTGTCAGCAACTCAGGGGTGAGTGTGCAAGATCCAGTGTAGTACTGCAGTGTTCTCATGCACGGAAAATACACATCTTTTAAAATACATGACATATGTCTATTGATCAATTTATTTTCTATATTTGTCAAATGTGAATAAAACTAAAATGTTAAACTCTGATGAGTTTGATGTTTGGCTGTTGAAATTTTTCTAAAATGGTAACAACTTAGACCTGCTTAGTGATTGAAGAAATATTCAGATCTTTTTGATTAGGTAAAAGTAATAATATAATGAATCAATCACAAGTCAAGTGCTGCGCTGGAAATGTTATATAACTAAATTTATTTACTTAACAAAATTACTTGAACTTTCTTATTTTTATGCTCTTTATGCAGTTTTTGGTAGGTTGTCCAAAAGTAGAGAGAGAGGCCTGAAAAACCTGAAATCTTTTATTTTATTCATTGAGTATCCACCAAGTAATTAGTTTATTATATATTGTATTATATTTATTATTATTGTTATTTGATTGCTATACAAATGTTATCAATTTAGATCAGAGCAGGTGCCGAAACAGACTTAAAGGCAACAAGAGAGTCTGTCCTGGTAACCGACATGCTATGATATTAATGATCATCATCCTTCCTTATTTCTTAATGCCCAGTGATCCCCAAGGTGACCAAGCACCTCCTTTCGAACCCAGTGTTCACCTGCATCATCCTGGCAGCCTGTATGGAGATCGCGGTTGTGGCAGGCTTTGCAGCCTTTCTGGGGAAATACCTTGAGCAACAGTTCCATCTCACCACCACCTCAGCAAACCAGCTGTTAGGTCTGTGTTTACTGCCAACATGCACAAGCCCACATATACTATATACTGTATGCCAGTATAATAAATAGGTTCTGGTCGACTTTATTTGTAAGGTATGACCGCCATTCCATGTGCATGTCTGGGGATCTTCATGGGCGGTCTGCTGGTGAAGAAGCTGAACTTGTCGGCGCTGGGAGCCATCCGAATGGCCATGCTGGTCAACCTGATCTCCACCGCCTGCTACGTCTCCTTCCTGTTCCTAGGCTGCGACACCGGCCCTGTCGCAGGAGTGACAGTCCCATACAGAAACGAGTAAGAGAGAAGCTGGATCTATGGCAGCAATTTGTATTTACATTGAATACAAGTTAAGGCAGTACCAACATAAATCTGAGAAGTTGTGATTAGGATAGCAGAAAAACATAATATTAATCTAAAAGTTATACTAAGATTTTTAGTCTAGTCTAGTCTTACTGAACAATCATATTTCTCAGGACTATTCAAAAAGAACAAGGGGAAAAGGTGATTTAAACTGGTGACAACTGCAAGTACATATGGACATTTCTTTGTTTTAAGGGGGTTTACAAAACAAAGAAAGTTGCGAACCACTGGGTTAGATCAGTATTATTCTGATGTACTGTAAATAGTTAAAATGATATTATGACAACTTGGGTGACATCACCAGATACACCTCTTAAATGTATCTGGTGGCAAAAAGTTTAATTTCCTGGTTAACTGGTCTTTTGACATGCTCTGTTTGCCCAAGATTTTCCAGTTTAGCTTAGAGTCCATTTTCATTACAAAACTGGTTTGGTAACAACTAGCCAATCATATGCAATTCAGCAGATCAGAAGCAGAGCATTTTATGTAAAATCCCCAGGAGAACGTTAGTTGAATTCAGTGTAAAAAAAAAAAAACATCTCCATCTATATTCAGCAGAGCGAGCTAAACTATAGATGATGAGTAATCATATTATTTTGTTACACGGTCTATCACAGTATTCTGCGATCTGCTATTTCTGTATAACAGACCGTTGCTGTGATCATAGACTCAGGCAGACCATTTTTAAATCACTAAAATCATTTTTGACTCAATCTGGTCCTATCATAAGGACACAGTTATTCTTATAAATAAACATGAGCAGTAAATACAATGATTGCAGTGAAAAGTAACACTGCTGCCAAGGTTAGAGGACTTTATTAGAGGTGAACTGCAGAGTCTAAATGTGTGAATAAAGATTCTTATCACTGCTAGTCATTGGGGCAAAGTGGGCTTACTTATTTTGTGTCATCTCATCGAGTTTAATAATAAAAAAAAAAAGGTCAGAAGGTCCTTGTGTTCTCTGGACTGCACAGACCAAATACAAATGTAACAGAGTTCTGTGAATCAGTCACATAAGAGTTTTAGAGCTAAAATATTATGCAACAGGACATCTCATTCACTTTTATATTGATAAGTCATAAAAACTGAAACTCCTTTGTCATTATCGGTTTATTTATTGTATCCTGCTTTTGTCTAGAGCTAGGAGTAGTTTGAAATGTTCCAATATTAGTGGCGATACAACCCCTGATGCAGATACCAAAAACACTAATGCAATTTTTCAAGAAAAAATGGCAAAGATTCACGGGCTCCTGTTTTTGGACTGGACTGATTTTGGTAAATTAATCACCAGTTAATCAATGCAATAATGGGTAGGTAAATTGATAATTAAAATAATTGTTAGTTGCAGCCTCAACACAACAATATCACCATATCAAACACTGGCCTGAGCTGTAGGATGGAGGGAGAACTTACTATTGATTACAAGCAAATCCACTTGTGTTAAGTATTACACGGAAATGTCAGAGACCCTGCGGGCCAGTCTGCCCCTTCCCTTTGGATTAGATCACTGCGCAAGTAATTAATCAGAAGTTACAGATCTATAGAGCTGTTGTCATTTCCTTTTATTTTGCACTGTGCCTCTCCATTGGAAGAAACGCAAAGAAATGCCTCTAGTCTATACAATATTGTGTTAGTAGGAGGTTTTCATAGATACAGGTTGAATATTATGCATTCTCTTTCTTGGAGGCCAATTGTCCAGGAGTTTAGATCTACATGAGTCCAAGTTATCTTGTTGGCTGCCACAGTAGAAACATACTTTATGATACAGACACATTTTACATTTACAAAAAAAGTGTTACGGCTTGATACACAGCCATATAGTTGCCTTTATTTCTTGATATTTCAGTGTGAAAGCAGTATTTTTGTCTGCTTCATAGCAGATTAGCTGTGCAGCGCAGTTTCTATGGAGACGTTAAAAGTAAACCATAGTATCACTGATAAAGAGTGCTTCTTTGATTTTGTTTGTGCCACATACTGAACAGATATAGTTGGTACTTCCAGTTGGAAATTATGCTCAGTTTCTCTCTGTGTCTCTGTTCAGGACTCTGCGGGTGGGCGAGAAACCAGAAGCTCAATGCATCAGTCGCTGCAACTGCTTCACCTCCTCCATCAGCCCTGTGTGCGGCTCCAACGGTGTCACCTACCTGTCCGCCTGCTTTGCCGGCTGCACCGGAACAGGAAACCCTCGGACCACATCGAACATCTCTCAGGTCTTTACCCTAAGTCTTGTTGTGGTGGCAATTAGTAACTGTAATCTTCTGATTTTGCCACAGAAAAAACACCAAATGAATTACTGTTGATGCAAACTTATCTTTTGATCTATCTTTGATGCAAACTTCTTAAAATGTTCTAAATACTTTGATGTTAAAAAAAAGAAAAGAAATACCCAGTATTATTACCCAGTAGCTATCGCATGCTGGACAATCAAGTGTGGTGTGGTTGTTACCAGATCAGATGCTTAGTTGTCCTGTATTGACCAGTGCACCAGCTATAACACATTTTCCATGTAATTTAATTAACTTAAATGGTTGTTCACTTCAAAGAACCTGACGGGATGCGCTTGTGTATCCTCTGAGAGTGAATTGGCCACAGCGGTTCCAGGGAAATGTCCGACGCCGGGCTGCCAGGAAGCTTTCCTCATCTTCCTGTGTGTGATCTGTGCCTGCAGCCTGGTCGGAGCCATGGCCCAGACGCCTTCTGTTATCATCCTAATTAGGTGTGTTTGATATAAGTGCGTGCGTGTATCTTGTCTCTGTGTGTGTGTTCTTGCACAAAATCTATTAAAACAACAAAACAGTAATTTATTTGACCTGCTTCTCTTTAAGGACTGTGAGCCCCGAGCTGAAATCGTACGCACTCGGAGTGTTGTTTCTTTTGCTACGCCTCCTCGGTAAGAACTATCATCAGATAACACATTCATTTCCAATGTTAAGTGTTTGAGGGTTTAACAGAGCTTACTGGGACACTTCTTAGATAATAGAATCACTCATGCCCATACAGGCTTTGATCGACCTGAGATGCTTTGTTGGTTTCATTTATTTTCCACATTGAGTCAAATCGGATCAACTGTACAGCAGTAGAGTTGATGACACTAAAAAACAAATGCATATGCAGAAGGTGGAAGGAGTAATGGAATTAAGAATATCTAAATGGAGTTATCTAAAAGCATGCAGGTCTACTTTTACAAGTCATTAAAAAGATACTGTATAATAAATATATTTTGTATTTCCGTTAAATATAACATGAATAATTAATGTCCAAATTCAAAATCCAACACTTCATTAACTTCAACTTCTTAATGAGTGTTGGGACAGAGCCTCTTTAATCTGTTGCTCTATCTATTGCTCCTCTCTGTTATCTGAAAGAAAGCGAATAAACAAATTTCCCAAAATGTGAAAAGATATTGTTATATTTCTTTAAGAATGGACAATCTGGAAAAGAGAAAAAATTTCCGCCTTATGATATGATATTGACCCAAAATGCAAATGAAGTAACGTTTATTATATTTAAGGTTATTGTGGAAACAGAGTGTGTGGGCTCAGTCAGTGTTTTTGTTTTACAGGATTCATCCCCCCTCCCCTGATCTTTGGTGCTGGGATCGACTCCACTTGCCTTTTCTGGAGCTCAGACTGCGGCGACCGGGGTGCCTGCCTGCTGTACGACAACATAGCTTACAGGCATCTTTACGTGGGCCTCGCCATCATCCTCAAGGGCATCGCTTTCCTTCTCTACACCACCACGTGGTATTGCTTACGCAGGAACTACAAGAAGTACATCAAAAGTCACGAGGGCTACATGACGGCGACTGAGTTTTACCCTTCCCTCACTGACGGCCCCAAACCAGTCGACAGGACAAAGTTTATATATAACCTGGAGGACCATGAGGTTTGTGAAAATATGGAGTCCGTTTTATAGTTTGTTATGCAAGCAAAGGGCAATATGGACGTGCATATTCTCTTAAAGGTATATTTTATTCTTCTTTTCTTGAAAGGATAAAACAAAATGTTTTCAATAAAGGCAATCTACGGCCCGTTCAGGTCACAGGAGACGTTGCTCTCTACTGCGCTACGCATCCTAGCTAAACTTTTAAGGGTCCATTTTAGTTTACGTATCAGCGAGGTGTTGTCCAGTGTTGCCGGTGAATTCCTGCGTTGAATCGGTGGTAGAAGACGACTTCAGTACTGTCTAGCTCAGTCCTAGTTGATAAGTGAGTGGTCATGATGCTTTTATAACTAGTTGCCATATTGTTTTAGGTCTGTCATGATTCAGTCAGTCAATGCACTGTGTGTTCTGCCTGTCACTCTCAAAAGTTAGATCTTTAAGATAAAAATAATAATTGGGAGGGTTCTTCATTTTCAGTTATTCATATTTAAAGTTGCCAAGTGTTTACAAACTAATAGTTCATCTGTTAATGCATTTTATTTTAATGCAGGACGGTTTTTACAAAACAAGAACAGAAACACCCTGGCTGGGTTATTAGAGTGGTCTATCAGATGTTTTAACTGCCAGTAAAGTCTAATGACTTAAAACAAGGTAGTGTTCTCATGTCATCTTGCACTGTTCAGTTTGTTGTTTTCTTGCTGTATCACAGGCACTGTTTTTGATACTGTTTAGACTAGACTGTGAAGTCTTGTCTCTTAGGTGCAACTGTGCAATTCATATCTGATACACCCAAGTTTATAACTAGTTTTGTGTCAGATTGCAGGTTTGTTTTTTGTTATACCAGTTTGTTAATGTTTGTTTGTACATCTGCAGAGTGTATTCAACCTAACATGTCTTAATAAGGGATTATTCAAATAAGAATGTTAATTTTATTTTTACACCTAGTGCAAGAGCAAATGTGTTTTGGACATTTAAGTAAAATACACGAAGAGTAATATATTAGTTTCATTAGGTCCAGACTCTTTTATTAGATTGTATTTGAAAGGACAGTATAAATTATATATAATCTAATTGTCTGTGTGTGTGTGTGTGTGTGTGTGTGTGTGTGTGTCTGTGTCTGTGTCTGTGTGTGTGTGTGTGTGTGTGCGTGCGCGCGCGTGCGTGATGTCACAGAAGATTTGGGACAACTCATAGGGATGAAAGTATTATGTTGCATTATTGTGGCAAAAAAACAAACTGGGCCTCTTATATCTGGGATTAAGGTTACAAAATTGTTACAGGAGTTTGTGTGTGCAAGGTCAAACAAAGTGAACAACACAAAGACCACACTGAATTTATTCCTGGACGTGTATTTGAAGAACTCTTTTAACGAAACTCGGCACATACTGTACGACCTGTTACTCTACTGATCTCTCTGCATTTACAGTTTTGACATTGTCCCTTTTCTTACACTTTTTGTATGGCAACATATTGTTTATTTTACTCTGGAAATAAATTATTTTTCAGAAAATACATTCAAATGTGAGTGTTTTTGTAGTCTTGTTAATAGACTTTTTCATTTCAGAGTGCTGTTTTGTCCAGCGTTTGGTATTATTCTGTCACGAACAACCTACACACAAAACACTTCCTAACACTAACGAAACAAAAAAGACCAATTCAATCCAAGAAGAGACACGGCATGAACAAAACATAAAATGGATATTAAATAAAATGCACTACATGTTCTCAATTGTACTCAATGTTTTATTGTCTTTTATAAAGCTGCAAAACTTATACTTACTAGTGTATTATACTTATTGATGAGGTTCAGATATTCTAGTTTTTTTGTGTTGCGCCACTTTCAAAAGCAAAACAATTTAAAGTGCTTTACATAAGACAAAAGAAACAAGGTAATATAAAAAGAATAAAATAAGAGTAACCTAAAGTTGAACAGAATGGATAAAACAGAGTAATAAAAAGTGACAGTGCAGCTGTACAAACTATAAATGAATACCCTAAGTGTATTTATTGACTTAAAATAACTTTTTGGAGTTCATTCCATAAACAGTATATGGTGTAAAAAAAACTAAATGCTGCTTCTCCATGTTTAGTTTTGACTGGTGAGAGAAAGCAGAGCTGTCCCAGACGACCTGAACGCTACATAACACAGCAGAAATGTATTCTGACCCTAAACCAGTCAGTGCTTTATAAACCAACAGTATTTCTTTTTTAAAAACTCATGTGATGTGATCCACTCCCGGGTCTTAGTGTTGTGAAGCAGCTGCAGTTGTCTTGAGACCTGTGAAGACAACATTATACAGTACGTATTTCCAAATAGACATAAGTCCTTTAACTCTTGATCTGTTCTTAAGGTGATAGAAGGCTGATTTTGTGATTGTGATTGTCCTAATTGGATACATTTCCTATATATATATATATATATATATATATATATATATATATATATATATATATATATATATATTCTGTACAATATACAAAGCAGCCAAGATGCTATCAAGAATGATGACCCTTTCAAATAAAAGCCATAAACAGCAGATTTTTATTTTCAGCCACATTTCCTGATGAAAACATTGTGGTTGTATCTAACAAATCATAATTTTGGGAGCATCTATTCAGTGATTACTGAAAGTTCAGGTTTGACTGTAACATTTTGGCCATGTGAGTGAACGGCATGAAATAAGAGGTGACATTTATTTGTAGCCAACAACCACACACATTCCCAAAATATTTCAAAAGGTCACGCTACACGTTTCAACAAAGAACCTGCCACACCTGCACACAGCCAATTAGAGTCTGCCACAGCTGCAGAGGGTCAGGAGTGTGTGTGTGTGTGTGTGTGTGTGTGTGTGTGTGTGTGTGTGTGTGTGGTCTGTGAAGTCTAATAATAGCAAGCACAATGACAGTGTATGACAACAGCTTCAGTGTTAACAGCATACTCTCTGGTACACACCTTGCTCCTGGTACTCGTTACATAAGAGACTCACAAAATGCAACTACAAGACTCCGGGAAAAGTGTCCTTGTTAAAAGTATACACACACACACACACACACACACACAAAACAACCAACCTCTAAATAGACGCTGCTGCAGGAGTGAGTTTTCTCTTTTAATCAAGAGGCATCAATTAGCCTAATGGGTGCTTCAGTAATACGAACTGTTGCACAACAACTGCAACAGAAAAATGAAAACAATAAATCCTCTGTGGAGAGCTTTGACTTATGTCTTTCTCATACTGTTGAGGGATATGCTGTATATGATTACTGAATAATAATCATAGTGGAGAGAGTGACTGAGTTCAGCCTTCTGACATTTAGATTTTCATGCCTGGATGCTGATTTTTTTCAACAAGATCACAAACTGTAGAACATGATTGCAAATATGAGATTTTACAAAATATGTTACGAATAGAGTAGGAATCAGCATTAGATATTACCAGGGTGAATATGATTATGAGTCTTGTCATTATGCACACTCTCAAGGCTCCAGCTGCACTTTTCACTTGATGTAAATTAGTCCATTATCCATGTCTATGAAATGCACTTGTGTAGATAATATATGCATCAAATTTGAACACTTTACATTTGCTTTGACTAATTAACACTTCATTTGCAATTAAACCCAAACCAACCAATGTGCCAATGGTGTGGTCAGGTATCATGTATGTTTTAGTCGTAGTCAGAAAACTATAATACAGCTAAAGATGTGAGTTTATTTTGGAACTATAAAGTCTGATAATAAACGAGAATGGCTATCTTTCCAGCTCCCAGCTCAGTCTCTACTCTGTACAACAGACAACTGGCCACCTCCATCTTAGCCGAGCCATCCCACCCCTTGCACCAGGAGTTCCACCTTCTGCCCTCTGGACGGAGGTATCGGGTCCCTCGGCTCACAAGCTCTAGAGCTCAAGGCTCATTCATTCCAAAAGCAACGGCCGCCATTATCCATAAACTATAGTCCACTTTATTGCACTTTGTACATTCTACTACTTGTGCTTTTTTACTCTTTGCACTTTGCACACTTGATGGTTGCTATTACTTGCTGTTTATAGTGTCTTTGTTGTTGCCGTATGTACAGTATGTTTCTTAGTACTTGTTGGTGGGGGTTTTTCACCCCTGTTTTTTTTTTTTGTTTGTTTTGTATGCTGCACCATGGACAATAAATATGTATTGAGTTAAATTTGTGGATCATCATTGGATGACGATGAGCAGGACAAAGTGAAAGTCCTGAAGTATGATGATGATGATGATGATGATGATGATGATGAACAAATATATAAACGTATATAAACTGGTGGTCACGGTAATACAAAGATAGATGGTCTGATGCATTTCCTTTTTCAAGATCAGCAGTCCTGCCATTTTGTACGACAAAAAGCCCTGAGCGTTGCAAAAAAAAACTAAGTAATGTAAGCTTCAAAAACATTTCTTTTGTCCAATATGTGTCTAATATTTATCACTTAGTGGGGATATCTCAGCTGAATATGAAAAGAAAGAAAGTCATCTGAGTCTTTCTCCAAGTGAACTGCTCCAAAAACCTGCACCAGTACTGGAAGAAGTATTTAGATCCTTAATTCAAGTATAAATATTAATTTACAACAATGATATATAAAAAAATACTCAATAACAATTCAAATTCCAGCATCCAAGTAAAAATAGAAAAGTATCATAAAATTAACAAATTGTTATTGTTAGCTGGTCGAGGTGGAGCTAGTTTTAACTACTTTATATTTGGGCCAGTGGTTCCCAATCTAGGGGTCAGACCCCCTCCAAAGGCTCACAAGCTAAATCTGAGGGGGAGTGAGATGATTCATTGAACTGGAAAGAAGAAGAAACAAAAGCAAAACAAAATATCCATATCTCATTGTTGCTCTTTTGTGGAATATTGGATCTATTGACCTCTTTGGGTCTCAAAGAGTTCTACAACCATGAAACCATGTGATAGGTTTGGAGGGTAAATCAGTCTTCAATGGAACAACTGGAGACAACTGCTTTTGGTGTAGGGTTTGGGATTTAGGGACTGGTTTAATCTTGAACAATGCATACATTTATGATATATGTTTTCATGTGAAATTTTAATGTAAAAAGTAACTAATATCTACAGCTGTATTTAATATAGTGTTATAAAAAGCAGGCCACAATATTTCTCTCTGAAATGTAGAGGAGTGTTAGAAGTAGGCCTATAAAAAGATTTTTCTTTTTAAGTGTAAATACCTTTAAATTGTACTATGCCAAGTACTTAATGTGCTTAGTTACCCTCCACTACTGGTGACATCTTTAAAAAGATGTCCCCATTAAATGCAGTATGGTCTCCATGGGGCTCGCTGTGTTTGGTGGCCACAGGAGTTTCACTGAAGCTCTGACCTCTATTTTGAAATGTAGGCTATCAGAGCACACATCCCACATTAGATAACACTGCTCTCTGTGTTTGGATACGACTCTACTTGGTGCAAACCTGCCTCACGCACCTGTCTGACTGTCTCTACTGCGGTCTTACATCTCCTCTTATCGTGAGCCAACAACACCTGGAGGAGAGTGGAATCAACCCTGCTGGGGTAAAGATGGAGTTGTTGGCCGCTGCGCCTTTAAGACTGCATGTGGTCTACAGCTCGCTGCTCCCATGGCAGGCTCTGTAGGTGCACCACGCTTTCAAAGTTTGACTGGGGAATAGCTCCGGGGACAGGGGACACGGCAGCAGCATCGCCCCGCCGGAAACACACACACACAAGGAACCATCATCTGAAGAGGGGGGGAAGTACCGGAGCTGGCCTGGGAGTGTCGATAAGAACAATGGAAGAGGTGGCTAAACGGATTTTTGATTTCTAAATGGGAAACGCAAGAAGGTTAATGTAACAGTGTTTGCTGAAAGGAGGGACTCCCGGCTGCAGCCTCCCCCACTCAGCCATGCCGCTTGTATTCCGCACGTTGCTGTTCGGCTTTGTAACGCTGCTCGTTGTGGTTTTCATAATTGATGATATTGCAGAAGTGGAGGAAGAAACTGCGTAAGTATCCCACCGTAAATAACGTGTGTGTGTGTGTGTGTGTGTGTGTGTGTGTGTGTGTGTGTGTGTGTGTGTGTGTGTAAACGAGTGTATCTGAATTGAAGTTTGGAGTTGAATGTGAAGCCTATGTGTGGATTATTTCCATATTTGTAACACTTGGGTGCAGCATGAGCAGCTGTTCTGACAGCAGCCCGCCGAAGGTCTCCAAGGATTATTTGTCTTGCAGCAGCCTGCATGCGGGATAGGATACGTTACACTATAGAGAGGGGTGTGTGTGTGGGGGGGCAACAGATTGGAAACAATAGGCTTTCCTCTTTTTCATTTTCAGACTTTGAAATGCTGAGCAGTGCAGCAAAAATGCACATGCCCCACACACAGTTGACCCGCGAGAAAATACCTTAATTTAGCACCAAAATACTTCTGTGACATGTAAAACCAACCAGATCTCAACAGTGCAACATCGTCATCTTGCTCTCATCTTTATCATCACAGCTATAAAGATGCTGTTGTACCTGAATGGCAAAAATGACTTTCCTTGTTATGTCACTGTGAAGTGTTTGATATTCTCACATTTCCCTTTCAGCAAGAACATTTTGTTTTGAATGCAATTACCCGGATATGGCTCACGTTGTAATGAGGTCATATTGGCTTGTGATTCACCATGGGAGAAGAACCAGAACCAATCCCACTTGTGCATAAAAAGCAGCTTAACACAATTATAACAATATATCTAAAGCCACCAGGATTGTAAAATGAGTGAGAACAGCCCACCTGTCTGTCAGAGAAGCACTCCTCTGTTTCAGCTTCACACTCCTTCAAGACCAACTTCATCACATCTGACCAAGGTCATGATTGCAAAATAGGCTGATCTGAATGCACAAACAGTATGTTTCCTATAAATGCATCATGGCTGGCATATTTAACACCCCTGTTAAAAAAATTGCTCAGAAACAAAAACCTCCTTTCAGTATAATGGGGCTCCATTAAGGCCACATTTCTCCTCATTACATCAGCAAATGGTGGATAGCTTTAAAAAAAAAAAAAAACCTTGATGCTTAAAAGACGGAAATACAGTACGCCCGGTATTGAATACAGTGGGTGCATTATTGTTACAGGATATGGTTACAGGAAGGATTTGAAGCATCAGTGCTATCAACCAAGGCTTCAGGCTGCATTATGATTCATAACTTCTAAATCTTTTTTTTCTTTTATCTCTAGAAATACTGGACATTCAGAGAAGATGAACTTGCACCAGCTCATCCCTCAACCGCAGAGGTCTGATATAAATCTAATTATCTCCACACACACACACACATATATATATATATATATATATATATATATATATATATATATATATATATATATATATATATATAGCAAGAGCGAGCTGTAGAACATTATTGGCATTGATCATATAATTCCTTTGCAGCCTTGACATAGTGAGCGTCTCATTACTTTTTACAGTGAGAAGGCAGTTGCTATAAATACCCATCAATGTGGTTGTATCCATGTGACAGTGAAAACAGCGGCCATAACGAAGAAGCTAAATTAAAAATGCTGTCTTTCAAATAACATCAGTGTTATTGCATTGAAATTATGTTTAAGCCTCACTGAAGCCAAGTCAAGGGAAGTCAATTTTTTTTCTTCACAGTGGTGAAGATCCTTACTTATGGTACTTAAGGAAAAATATATATATATATATATTTGAATAAGTGTATTTAGTAATATTCCACCACTGTTTTTATAACCCCAAATCACAAATTTGGCCTTTACAATTGGTACAACATATGAAACCCTATGTTCTTACACCCTTGATTCGGATAGGAAAAATAAAAAAAAAACTTAATTTTGGGGGGGGGAGAGGGAGAAATTCACACAATATATGGACCAAATAACAAGGCTTTTGTTTTTTAACAATAGTGTGTCTTTCCTTTCTCATTTAGAAAGGCTGCAGCACACGTGGATCCAACTGGTTTGACGAGATTAAGCAAAGATGTAAATCATCTCGGTCCGAGCTACAATACCACTGTGAAGCTCTCATCAAGCAACTGGACCTTCAACAAGACCCTCTCTAGCCTCATCAGGCAGACTCTTCACTCTCAACAATTATCTCAATACATTTTCCCATTCGACAAAGCAGAGTCTTTTATAACTAGTGTGTATTTTCTCTTTTCACAGGAAGAATATTCTAAGATTTCTTGATCCAGAGAGAGACATATCTATCCTGAAGGGCACACTGAAGCCAGGAGATATCATCCACTATGTGTTTGATCGCCACAGCACCATAAACATCTCAGAAAATCTCTACCGTCTTTTGCCAAATGTGTCCCCCATGAAGAACCAACATCACAGGCGCTGCGCCATTGTGGGAAACTCTGGGATCTTGCTGAACAGCAGCTGTGGACCCGACATCGACTCTCATGACTTTGTTATCAGGTATTTTGTTTTTTCACTGAAATGGCATAAATTATTACAGGGTTGGAAGTCTTCCACTTGAAATAAATTATAAAACATGCTGGTTGGGCAAAGTTGGGTGTAACTGAAATGGATTACCACATAAGTTTCAGTTGTAGGCTTATCTCACTTTACTAAGAGTATCATTCACATTAGAATGATAATGACTTTCTTCAGTTCTTGGTTTAATTCAGGTTTAGAGTCGGTGTTCACGCAGCTGGAAATATATTAATTGCGCTTTGAAAAAGCTGTCACAGTTTTTAAATGATTTAAAGTTGAAAACGAGCTGCTGGACCAAGAGCAATTAAATGCGTGATTATACATGTACATTAAATTGACATTTTGAAAAGCCTTTGCATCCAGCAGAAACACAGTGTTTTTGTTTTAGAGAATCACCAGTGCTCTCAGGGGTCCTGCTTTCATGTACCAGAGAGTTGGGTTTGTGAAGCCGGCTCTGTCTTGTGTCTAAAGAATCGCTGAGTGGGTTATCACTATTCATACTTGTCATTAGAGGAAAATAAACCGGAGACACTTTGAAACGTACTTCTATGGAAATCAGGATAATTGAGGTCGTCTAATTTTGGCATATAACACAACATAGCTAATGTGGTGATGTAACTGATATGAGTAATAATGATGAGTTAGTTGTCTGTCTGACATTTGAGGAACAGTAACTTGAGAAAGGATGACTTATATATGCGGGGGCAGATGATGACCTAGGGAATGGACCATGTAAGATCTGTACAGCTAGAAACACTCTGAAAATCTGGGGTTATACGTGAGAAACATCCTGCCATAAATCAAGGACTTTAATGTTGTTATATATATAATATAAATGGAGCAGGAGTAGCTGTCTGTGGTAGCACCTCTTTCAGCTAAATGATCAATAGCTGAATAGGCCTCAACATGACTGTCCCTTTTTTATTCAGAAATGTATTCTGTTGTCAGCGCATCTTTTCTAAGTGCTGCGAGTTATGCTGATGAGGAGAGGTCGTGGTTTCTTGACCACAGCAACATGGTAATACCGTCAGGGCATGGCGGTAATAGTTGGCTGATGGCAGACAAAAGGGAATGTAGCATTTTTAAAAGGTATGGAATTTGCTCTGGCATTCACATATCAGCTAAATATAGCTCTATATGCTCTATGCTGGGTTGTAATTGAATATTTTGGGGTACTCGAGCAATTAATAAATTGTCAGTTGGTGACGCATATTTGCCATATACTGTAATCTTTGAACCAATTATTTCCTTAAGAAGGTACATCAGTTTTATTTATTTTTTTAAGAGGCTTTCCCCCTTCAATTTTTGACAGTACAGTTAGGTGAGAAAGGGGAGAGAGAGGGGGAAGACATGCAGGTCGGATTCAAAACCACTGAACCAACCTGGCCACTCAGCTGTATTATTGACAGCAACTATTAAGCTGGAAAAAAACAAAGTCCCTGTCCAATGAAAACCATGCATTTACAGATTACTGAATGACTAAGTGTTCTTTTACTTCCTTGTGCACTAAACAAAACAAAACTACTGGATTATCTGGGAAATGTGACTAAGCTGAAATGTTGATGTTTTGGAGATGCCTAGTTTTCACTGGACAATCTGCAGCCACAATAACAATATGTTGAGTTATTAAAAACCAAGCACTCCTGGTTTGTTTTCCTGCCACACTGCAGGGAATAGAGATGCCTCACCGTGAAGATAATTACCAGCTTTGTGTTTTCTGGTATTTACTTGGAGGCCAAGGTTAACATCAATGAACAAAATGCCACCCTGCCTTAATGCTGAATTTCACTTCTATTTTCTGCTTTATTTCACTCCTGGTAGAAATGTCAGCTATGCAAATGGGTGGTAAATTGAAGGGAAAAATAAATGTTGTCTTTAGTAAGGTGTGAGCCACCGGAAGATTTTAAGATTTAAGAGTATGTACGCATGTTAATTAATATTTCGTGTGGCAGCTTGTCACTGATATGTAGAGTATTTAAGCATGGAGGTGTTCAAGTGTATTTCATTTATTCTAAGGATCTTCCACAGAAGGCTTAGTTTGACTTAACCCAATCCCACAGTTGAGAATAGATTGCAATGTGTCTGTGTGTGTGCGCGCGCGCCTACCACGGTTATCTTCCTTGTTAAATAATTGAATAAAGCTGCATTTAATCTAAATTTATTGGACTCGTCATGTGTGCAGTCTCTTCCATCATTTCTAGTCAAGATTCCCAGATATCAGTCATCATAATTGGTTTATGAAATGGAAGATCTATCACAATAACGCTGGTGCATATCATTATTCAAGCTCATTTGAAGGGCAATGCGCATGTTGTCTTTCATTTAAGCTCACCTGTGATTCTGGTTAATGAATGAAGACCACAGCATATGATTCTCATAATCTTTGTTTATCAAACCATTCAGTGACCCCTCACATCCTACATTAATTACCTCTGCATAAATGTTTCTCTCCACTCTTTTATTCGGGTTTTCAATTTGTCACCCATCTCTCTGTTCATGTCATAGGTTTAAGAAAAATGACGAAATTGGCTCTACTCGCTGTCTCTATATTAAGTTTCTGAAATCCTTGAGGCCAGCCAGGAGCAAAAGTCTGTTGAATCTTTTGAAATGGAGTTTCAGTTTTCTTTTAAATGAAATGATTAACATCCCACTACTCACAGACACCTTTCAGGCTCTGTCTCAGCTCGTGTGCGTGTGTGTTAAATCAAAGAAAAAGAAAATGTGGATGTCCCAGCTTTATCAGTCACTGAATCTGAACTGAAAGGGGAACTTGTGTTAACTATATGATAGACCTGTCTCCTCCTAAGTTTCTTATACCTGTAAAGCTTATACGAAGCTCCTTTGAAGCGTGTTGGATGCTCAACACTTCATTGAGAAACTTTTCTTTATGTTTATGTTGGATCACAAGACAGAGATACAAGATAATAAAGGAAATAACTTACATTGACACTGACAGTGAGTGACGTGGCTTTGCTTGTTTGCAGGTGTAACCTGGCACCAGTGGAGGAGTACTTTCAGGACGTTGGGTGGCGGACCAACTTGGTGACCATGAACCCTTCAGTGGTGCAGCGGGCCTTCCAGGACCTGGTCAGTGAAGAGTGGAGGGATCGCTTCTTGCAGCGGCTTCAAAGCCTCAGCGGCAGTGTGCTGTGGATCCCAGCCTTCATGGCCAAGGGGGGAGAGGAGCGCGTGGAGTGGGCCCTTCGTCTCATCCTGTTGCACACTGTGGACGTCCGCACTGCCTTCCCCTCGCTGCGCCTCCTCCATGCTGTCAGAGGGTAAGATGTAGCTCAGGCTGGCAGCTGCTGATCCTGGTGTGCTGCTTCTATTAAGAACACCTGTGCGCAGCGTAGGAAACTCTAATCTGCAGCCCAGGTGGCTATTTATAAACTGTTTATAAACTCTTTCTTCACTCAGTGGGCACCTGGAGTCGCTCCCCCATTCCCAGTAGACATACAGGTAACTGTTTTATATAATGTATTTGTGTGCTAGGATCAGGCGTTTATGTCTCTCTTAAAAAGTTGAACATTTAAAAAAAAAAAATGGACTTGTTTGCCTTCTTGAGTGTTAGATGAAAAGGTTGCTAGAGCTGTACCAATTTCAAATTTTACTGTAAAATGAATTGTCTAAGAAATAATATAATTGCCTCTTTCAGTTTTACAAACAAATTCAAGTTTTGAATGAATCCCAGGATACATCTTTTGGTTATATCACTATTATGTGACCCAGATAATGTAGTAACACAAGTACACAACCTGTGAAGTAAACCACTCCTCCTTATTATCATAAAACATTGTATTTCTTTCTTTATTGAACATAAAACTGACAATTACCATCAACAGTCATACCACTTAGGACCTTAGCTAATGTTAGCAATAAATTGCGGTTAAACAAAGAAACTGTGAATATGTAAAAAAAAAAAAAAAGCAATTAGACAATTATGTACTAATTGTTACAGGCTTAAAGGTCGCTACTACTCATATATTTGCGTGTTAAGAAGCAGGAGGTGTTTAACTTAAAGATTGGAAACAAGGAAAAAGCTTGCCTGGCTCAGTTCATAGTTCAGAATTATGCTTACCACCTCTACAGCTCACTAATTATCCCATTGTTTCTTTGTGTAATCTGCACACATGCAGAAATGTAACAAGTACAAGAGCCACACTGGCGGCTTTGTGAGGCTGAATTTATGGACAGCTAAATGCTAAGGCCAGCATGTTAACATGCTCACAATGACTTTGCTAACATCCTGATGTTTAGAAGGTATAAAAAATGAATAAAAAAGGTATAAAAACAGACTGACTGATAATTCCATCCCTAGAGCAATTACGAGGGACTCGCATGCTTTGACTAATTCTTGGTGATCGACAATGGCGAAATGCTGATCGGATAGATAAAATGTTGTTCATGGTATCGATCCTCTCATTTAACTCTCTGCAAGAAAGCGAATAAGCTCAAGCTATTCCTTTAATTGAAGCTGACATCTTCACTGTGACCAGGTGTTCATTCTCAGCTTTTGTGCATTGATTTTGAGTTACTGACACTACGTCTGAAAATGCTTTATGAAGAGAGAAATTTGCTGTATGCATAAATGTTGTGCAAAATATATTTGTTAGCTCCAAATTCTATTATATACAGTTTTGAAATCCTTCTGTGAATTTTTTTGCTGCTGTCTTTGCATGCTCTCTCATCACAACCGGATTCTGCTCGGGACCTTTTCTTCCTTTGTTAAAAAGCCTAACAACCACCGCTGGTCAGTGACCAAATGATGCCATTTTGTATGCCCCAACTAACACTCTGTGTTGCGAGAGGGGTATAACTGGGCCATTCATTTATAATTCTTTATTTATAAGTCTGTTTGATCAGTGTTTTACAAGAGAAAATAATTTGCCTGAAATGTTCTTGAAGATGAAACTCATGCCTTTTTAAAGTGCTGTCTGTTAAATACTCCCGACCTGACCTTCTCTCAGTACAAATGAACTTTATATCCCCATCATGTACAGGAGAGAACCGAGGAGCTGCTCATTTTCACTCCACCCAAATGCCACATCAGACCATTTCACTGATTAGTAGACCGTCTCCTCTGCTTGTTAAAATGCTTATCACCTGCTTTCGTATTTGGCTGGACTGTAACCTGCCCTGTGGAGTTTGCCCTTCATGGCACATGAACTGCTTTAAATGGTTCAACCTCTGCATCTCAACAAGGCCTTCCACCCAAACCACAGAGTGCACAGCCAGAGGAGGCGGCAATAGGCCAGAGGCTGGAGAAATGGGCCAGTGTGACTGGAAAGTGAAATAAAGTTAGGTCAAAGTGAACGTCTGACCACCTGCCTCTGAGGGCAGCAAGTGGTGTCTCATAATAGGAGCTCCTAGATTACCTAAAGTAGAAGAACGCAATAGAGCAGAGCTGCGTCAGTGTGTGCAGTTTTAACATATCCACCTAAACAACTAATTCAACTAATATTTAGTCTTCAAGAGTTATTCTGAAGAAACATACAGTTGGTAAGGGAAAGCTATTTGTCTGGAAACTAAACAAATATAAATTATTTGTGTTCTCTGCAGATAGCTGCACTTGAATCGAGATTTTTGAGCCACCAAATGTTTGGAATAATCGGGCTGCAAGGAACGATTATTTTTATTGTCAATAAGTAAAAATACCTTTTCCTAGAGCCTTAAATGACATCTTCTGATGCTTAATTTGTCCAGTCAACAGCAAAACCCAATGTATTCATTTTAAGAGGACATGAAGAGAAAGCTCAGAAGCTGGATCCAGAGAGTGTTTGGTGTTCTTACTTTATAAATGACTTAAAGAAACAATAAATCTTCTATCATAATTGACAATCAATCGACCAGCTGCTTCAGTATTAGTTAAAAAATAAGGACATTTCTTGCAGTGCATTCACTTAGCAAATGGAACACGAGATGAAAAGGTCATTTATTGATCATCTGTGAGCAGATCCTTAAAGGCTTGTTGGTCCACAGCAGAGAAATGGGCAAGCTCTTAGTTTTACCTGTGTGACTTCTTGGATTCAGCTCCACTCTGTGGGCTGTGGCATACTTTATATCTGGATTAATCAAAACCCAGAGGGAGGAAGGTCTTGCTGAAGGAGATAAAGGTTGCTTCCTAATGAAGACTTACTTATGTGCTACCTAGAAAAGAGCTCCGGAGACATTGAATATATTCTTCCTTTTTCTGTGTTTCTTGGTGACAGTTAACGAATCATTGGATGCAGCTAATTTTATACTATACATCTTCGTCAACAGGTATTGGTTAACCAACAACGTCCACATCAAGCGTCCGACCACTGGGCTCCTCATGTACACGATGGCCACTCGCTTCTGTGACGAGATCCATCTTTACGGCTTCTGGCCCTTCCCACTCGACCCGCAGGGCAGATCAGTCAAATACCACTACTATGACACTCTAAAGTACGAGTACACGTCCAGCTCCAGTCCTCACACCATGCCTTTGGAGTTCAGGACCCTGAGCGCATTGCACAGACAGGGGGCGCTCCGACTCCACACTGGGACCTGTGATGCAGAGAGGAGAACACAGAAGGAGCTCCAGAGAAAATAAGCTTAAAGGAGGATCTCAATGGAAACCACTTTCTTCACTGAGCAGACGCTGTACAAACGGTTTTCTTGTTTACACACTTTTATGAAACTTGAATTAACTTATTTTCAGTAATTGGATTGAACTTTTTGTATTTCAAGCTATATAGTGACTTTTTTTCATTGATTAATGAAATTTCTATGGCAACCTTTAAAATAATGAGACCCTTTTCTGCTGGTGTGACCAAACTGTTAATAGAGATCCAGTCTTGGTCATCTGTTGGCCCCTTTTAAAAAAGTAAAAAAAAATAAAGAAATATCCAGGTTTCCAGTATGGTTAGAAGTTTAAAATTAAGGGTTCAGATAATATTTTTTGTTTTGTGTTAAAATTGGTCATGATACGCCATCAATTAATATCCCCAGTTTATGATATGACAGGGCTCCATTTAAGGCTATATAGTAATTTGAGGAGCTTTGGAATTAATGACTCTTGTTGCGAGTCACTTTTTGGGCCACAAGATGGAAGCACTTAAAAATCAGGGAGAATGATGATACAAGAAGACATGTTTGTCAACTCTTCAAACGAGGGTATTTTAGTTTGATGCTCAACTTGTGATAACAAATTTTCCTCTGATAATGAACTTTTTCATGCTTTTGTAGCTTCTTATAAAGTGCGTAAAGGGTGTTTACCAAAAGTCCAGTCAACCAGAGCGGCAATGTGATAAGGTTAGGTTAACCAAAAGGAGAAATGGAAGCACGTTGAATTGTATTCAGCTTCTTTGAGGACAAAGGGGGAGTGTACCAGCTGTTCACATAGGAATGTTTACACAGACTTAGCCGGCAGTAAACTCACTTTAACTTTTCTCAAAGAACACCAGCCCTGTTTCTGCACTGGAAATGGTAGTAGTGAGGGCAGACTGTAGTTGTGTTGTGGTAGTAAGAAAAGCTTAGCTTTCTAAACATGAATGTATTGGTGATATTCTTACAAGTGGTGTAAGAAAGGATGCCCATGTTGTGCTTTAAATAAATTACAGAAATAAATTACAGTTAGCAGCAGTGTCAGTGTAATAACACTGAGAGGACGAGTAGCTCGTAACTTGTTTGCCTTCATTTTAAATGATGTATGAAATATGCTTGTATAGTGTGTTAGGGTTAGTATTTTAACTAATAAAGGTTGATATAGATATGTGGGGAATCTTCATTAGATTTGAGAGTACTTTGTGCCTATAATCACTCAAATTGACCATTTAAAATTGAACCATTCACATGTCCAGAAATAACTGTTCAGGATTTATCTAAAATCATTCTTGACAGGCTGGGAAAGATGTCTCAATAGTATCACTCACTTCTAAAACACTTTATGCAGGTATGAATAAAAACACTGAAATAACTTCACATAGATAGATATACTTTACTAGAGACTTGTTAAGTAATTATGGTTAGAAAAGAATTCAGTTATGTTTATTTTTTTAGGCCAATAGCCTTCAGGTTGGTCAAACCAATACATCAGTTTAATGCTAGTTTGGATTATATTGTTGAACTTTCAAACTTCACCTCAGTAAAAGTGTTAAAGTTTAGTTTTTTAGGATTTGCCTTTAAACAGGACTTTTTACCGCTTTTGGGTGTTTTTTTGCAACAAAATGCCTTCCAAGAGCTCTGCAGCTAAACAAGTCGCCTCTCATGTGCTTCCAGCCATGTGGTATGTGCATAATAGTGTTGTTTTTCCAAGATGCACCTGTTGAAGTATAATCTAATCTAATCTGACTCGCATATTGGCCCACAACGCCACTTAAATAACGAATAGATACAGAAGTTGTACTAGAGAGCGAGCGGTCGGTCTAAAGCAATGAATGGTTTATTTGTCTGAGCTCGGCAAAAATAGAAACATTCTTCAACCAACACAATTAAATTAATTAACCCCAAATTTGCCACCGTTGAAAAAACTTCATACTGACGTGTAGTGTCTGCTAAAAATCTGAGGGGGTTGTGCTGTATAGTTTTATCTTACCTCTTTTCATGTATACCGTATGTAAACATCTGTTTAATATCCAAATTTCATCACTTTAATTATCCAAATAACATGTTAGCTTTTGCATGTTTGGTCTCAACTTGATACATACAACTTTGGTATTTATATTTTTGTTGAAAATATTCAATATGACTCAAGGATACTTAAATTGTACAGTTATGACAAAGTGAATGTACTTTTCTGTGGCAGAAAACAAAATAGAACGGAAAATAAGACTCCCTTAAAACGATGTAACACTTCAAAGAAAGTGGTTTTTATTTCAGTAGTGTTTCAAATAAATGGAAACAACTGTGGTTACACAAAACATCTCTGTCAAAAAACCAAACAGGGACTTGTTTTTTAATAAACTTCCAAAACAAACTTGTTTTTGTTTTAAATGTGGGATTGGGGAAATTAGCTACAGTCTTCAAATAGCTACCACAATGAAATGACTTTGATTCATTTTACAACAGGAACTGTCTGTAGCACATGATTCCGTTCTAGTAAAAGTCCAGAATTAGCATCTTTAGATGAGCAGGGTTTTTCCACTATTTCACACACACAACTAAAAGATAAAATAAAATATGTTGCCAAGATGGAAGAGGATAACTGTATAAGGGTGACATACTTGCCTGAGTATGCCTGAGGGAGCTGCAGTTTTCTGCACATACAGTGAAAGACTAAAATGAAACATGACTCAATACTGAAATGAACAGTGGTCATATAGACTGATGGAAAACAGAGGAACTAGCCAGCAGTTTGCTAAAGCACATGTCACAAATATGGTTAAAAGTTGGATTCACATATGATTGAAATACATTCACAGGCACTCCATATGGCTTGTGTATCTAACAGTAAATGTATTAGTCTTCTATGAATGGCCATAACTTTGTTTGGAACAACAGAAACTACACAGTGTTCTCTTTCTCCTGGAAAGAAAATTTTGTTCAAGTTGAGCATTGCCATTGTCATTCAGAATCAGCTGCAGCTGTAGGCCATGGTGCACTATCAAATAACAGTTTAGATTAAAACAGAAGATCACCTCAGCAACTCACATTTGCTGCAGAAACCTAATAGTTGTACTCTGTAATGTTGATAGTTTACTGTAATTACATTCAGAGTGCAGACACACATGGGTAAGGTTTAACGCCTCTGCAATTTCTTCTGTGCACTTCATGTCAGACTTTCAGTTGATCATTGTGTATTTAGTATTTGGTCAAACAAATTTGACAAACCAGATATGATTTTCATTGTCTTTATTAGTAATTTAATACTTATCTAATGGGCCAAATTGTTTGCGGTAAAACCTCCATTTTAAACCCACATGTCAAAACATTTCCACCAAGCTAGGGACACTTTTCTTTTTTAGTTTTTACCAGAATCTGTACGGCACAGATAAGCAACTCTTCAGGGGGAAAACATCAGTCCTTTTCAAGTCAGACATCATAAGAGTCAGTGAGCCATTAATGGAAATTGATGTGGGAGACTTTCCATAATACTTTACTAGCTGCTCACCTACTATCTCAAACAAGAGATAACCGATTTGGGGGATTTAAAAAAAAAAAAAAAGAGTAACTAGACATTATATGCTGACATAATATTGTTTTTGATTTAGAAAATAAGACACTGGGTGCATGTCCAACATGTTAAATACTGAAACTACATCACTGCCCACCAGTTGTTGATATTGTTCAGTGGTTACTTGATACAATGACATTGTGAATTAATTAGCACACCCAATCACAACAAATTACAGCATTCAAATTGATAGCAAATAGATGTATTTCATAAACACCGTACAAATATAACCTGACTATATTATTTGAGATTTTAACCAAATTTGAATCTCAAAAATGGAGAATTTCGGCTGAGATAGCAGCAAAACACTGTAAAAAAATACACACTTACTCCATAGATAAGGACAAACTGCCTTCAACAGTATATATGCACAATAAAGTGGTTAGTAGATAGAAATATATTTGGTATGAAAGTTTAGTTAAAAATATCAATAGATTCTTCAGTGTGCATTTTTGTTTTTTACATTTCAATAAAGTAATTCTGCACAATATTTGTTGCATGTTAACATTGTATCCATTAACTGACTGTCTTTAGTTTTAATATGGGAAGATCATAGCTTTAAAAGCAGGCATTGGTTCCTCCTATAAACTCAGAAAATGTAAAAAAGAAAAGAAAAAAAAAAGAGGAATTTCCATGTAATGATGTTTTGAAGACAATTGAACGCCAAGTCTTTAACAGGCTGATTACTGAATGACTTTTGAGAAGAAGTCACAATATAAAGCATTCTGATCTTCAACATCAGAAACTATTGTGCAAGTTATTTGTGCCACATGATAGAAGCGTAAGCAAAGCAGCAAACAATGATATCCATACGGCTCCAGTCCTTTAAACACAAGGTAAAAGCCACGCACAAACAGCATTGCTGAAGACTTGAACAGCGTAAAGATTTAAGAAATCACTTGAGATGTCCCGGGCAGAACAGGAGATATCAAATATTGATGTCCATGCTGGGATTCACCTGCAAAAAAACATGAAAACTCACAGTGACTTGATTTAATTGATTATAATTTATATCTGATGTTACGGTCCATTTGGTCATGAGGAAATATGCAGCGTCCTGTCTGACTTGTAAGTGAAGAATGCCATGTAAACAGGACGCCATATCTTCCTTTGAGGAAGTGGTTGTGAGTTAAAGAACAATTGAAAGAACGGAAGGGTGAAGCCTAATGTCAACATCAGATTTACTAAAACAATGTTTCTTTAAAATAGTGTGTATATATATATATATATATATATATATATATATATATATATATATATATATATATATATATATATATATATATATATATATATATATATATAGATATATATATTCTTTAATATTCCTTTTCTGTCTGTGTGTTTTATACTGTATCACATTACTTATAATGTGTGTGTGATTTAATATTAACACTATTAGCGGTCTGCTAAAAGCAGTGAGACACTATGAGATCTGCTTTAGTAGCACAAGATGACTAACTGTTGTGCCACCTAGCAACATTTAATAGTCAAAACAGAGTTATGAGGTGCTTTACATAGGTGAATCAAGAGTAAAACATTTTATAACTATCGTACAATTGTAAGATAAGTAAGATAAGAAGAGGCATTGAGAAAAGTAAGACACGCAAAAACAGGCAAATTAAAAAGTAGGAAGATGCTGTAAAAGGGTTATGTTTTTTAAATATACACTAATCTTTCAAGTATATATATATATATATATATATATACACACATATACACACACACACACACACACTTTAAGGACATATGAAGGCCAGAGTGTGAATTATGGACTTGTTTATGTACCCAAGTTATCACAATGTAAATCTCCCCTGTATCTATAAAAGGAATTATAGATTTCAAATAGGATCAAATGAGAAAATTCTCAATGGAATTAGGCCTGCAATGGTTCTTATTTGGGAAGTATCAACAGGAGAAAAAGAAAAAAGAACAAACCTGTATTTGACATCAAAGAGGGTTGAGTCATCCTCATCATCGTTCTCCTCATTAAGAGGGGCCATCTCCACACGCTCCGCAGGTGTCGTTATAATGTCATATTTTCTTGTTTTCCTGATTCGTCTCCCAGATCTGTGGGAAAACGTTGCCAAACATGAGATGAGCACAAGAAATTAAATCTCACCATTTAGGCTGACTGACTAAACCACATCAGCTGTAAACCTATTTTAGTTTTTTCCACATGGTGAGAATTAAAGTGGTAAAATGTTGAGTTCTAAGGACCATGCTCAATGCTTTCCCAGATTAAATAGTGCTGAAATGATTATTCCACTGGCATTAATTCAATTGTGATAATTGATTCATCAACCAAAATGCCATGCCAATATTCTGTATAGTTACACTTTTTAAAATGTGAAAAGATTTTCTGCTTTTTCAGTTTTATATCTTTGCAAAACATTTTGAAGACAACACACTGGGCTCTGGTAACTTGTGATGGCCGTTTTTCTTATGTTTTACAGACTAAAAGATCCATTGGTCTATCTAAAAAAATAAAAATAAAAAAAAAGTCAACAGATTAATCAGTAATGAAAAACAATAATTTCAGTCCTAATATGAAATATGATTATAGTAAACCTAATATAGCCTAAAGTCAGTAAATGTGATAAATGAAAAGATGATTTTAAGGAACAGAACTGTAAAAAAAGATATAGGCTACTTCACACAGGTCATAGACACACAAGGACACAAAAAGCCCAGGTTATAAAACACACACACACACAAACACATATATAACACACACACACACACACACACACACACACACACACACACATATATAACACACACACACACACACACACACACACACACATACACACACGTATATATATTTATTATAAATACCATCTAGGTATAAATACCATCAGGTTACTTCAAGTAGACTAGAATTCCCTGTAGGAAATAAGCCTAAAGGCCCTGAAAGGAACTGGAACAACCACATGCTCCGAATCGATTCATTTACCAGGATCACTAAATCGCGACATTTATACTGTTATATAATGTGACTGCATAGTCTGTAAGGCTTCTTATTGGCCTTACAGCTAGGCTATATAACAATCTTAGAAGCATTAACCTGCTTACCTGACCACTTTGATGACTAGGCATGTGATGAGAGCAGCTGTTAACACGCAGATGAAAATAACAATGTTTTTCAGAGTTGGAAGATACGTCATTATAGATGAAATCCGGGATCCCACGGCGGCATCTGTAACATTATGTGTCAGTTCATCTTGGCTGATGATGGTTGATGATGATGTTGAATTTAACTGCGTCGCGGGGGAAGAATGGGTTTGTAGTTCGCCACTGACCAGCCAAAGAGCCGTGATAATAAAAGTTAAAACCAGATTGTATGTCACCATGGTGCTGAAATAAAAAATGAAAGAAAATGCAAGCAGGATGTTCTTTCAGTAGCTTCTCAAAACTAGATGAAATGCGACAGCAGCTGTCACATTATAGAGCATCGGCTTATCACTGTTGGTTTTGGTTATTTACACAATAATGCGAAACGCAAATATCCATCTTCCTCCTCGTGCAAGCGTTTTCAAATGGTGGACTTCTAGGTGGTAACTTGTTTGACTCCAAACGTGTTTCCCTTGACGTGAGTTATAGCAATTCCTTATTGCATTTGAAGTGCATGGAAATGAGGATTATCCGCCTCCGGAAGAGCTCCGCAGGCTGGCCTACTGTTCCCGGTGCTGAAGAAGAGGTGGGCTTGTGCTGCATTCAAGGCAGCTTCGTACTTGTAAATACATACAGCTGCTGTCAACAACAAGACATATGTTGTCGACTATTTCTTTTAGTTAGGCTTGTGTTTGATTACTCTTTTAAAGAAAAGTATCATAAAATAGCATTATAATAATAATATTATTAATACTAATAATACTAATAACATTACCAATACATTTAGATATCAAGTGGTAGCCTACACCTACACAGTGGCTAAGTAGTTTTACTTAAATTAAAAGTAGAAATAGCCTACCACAGTGTAGAAGTATACTGCTCTACAAGTAAACATACTGCATCAAAAATATTAATTCAGTAAAAGGCATAGACAATTCAATTCAATTTCAATTCAATTTTATTTATAACATCAATTCATAACAAGAGTTATCTCAAGACACTTTACAGATAGAGTAGGTCTAGACCACACTATAATTTACAAGGACCCAACAGTTCTAGTAGTTTCCTCCAGAGCAAGCAACAGTGTGACAGTGGCGAGGAAAAACTTCCTTTTAGGCAGAAACCTCGGACAGACACAGGCTCTTGGTAGGCGCTGTCTGACGGCCGGTTGGGGTTGAAATGAAGAGTGGCAATAACAGTCACAATAACAGATAATGGAACAGTGACTAAAAATAGAAGTTTGTAGTAGCTCATGGCATAGCAGGGCACTGCAGGGTGTTACAAAGCACAGCAGAGCGTAGCAGGATGTAACAGGGCATCACAGGACATGTAGCAGGACCACAGCGACAGCTGCAAACATAATTTTGGAGTCTCCCTGATCCAAAGAAACATGCTGGGGGGAAAAGAACATAAGGACTCCGGGGAATGACTCCCCAGAGCTAGGTTAATAACTGGGATTTCTGGGACATGGATGTGTGTGTGAGACACGGTAAATAGAGGACCCTGGTCGGGCTTGAACTCTCCCCTGCCGGATCTGTCTGTACAGCCCTGCCTCCCTCTAGTTTTATTTTATAATTGATTATTTGGTAAATTAATCTGATGACTATGAAGAGAAGCAGAGAAGAGAAGAGGTGCCATGTCTGCGGCTATACAGCCTCCCCCGCCGGTCTAGGCGAACGCTGCGACTCCTCACTCCCTAACTATAAGCTTTATCAAAGAGGAGAGTTTTAAGATTATGCTTAAATGTGGTGAGGGTGTCTGTCCCCCGAACCCAGACTGGAAGCTGTTTCCACAGTAGAGTAGCCTGATAGCTGAAGGCTCTGGCTCCAATTCTAGAGACTACAGGAATGACAAGTTACTCTGAATTCTGGGAGCACAGTGCTCTGGAGGGACAATAAGGCACTAAGAGCTCTTCAAGATAAGATGGTGCTTATGGATTTTAAATTCAATCCTGGATTTTACAGGAAACCAATGCAGAAAAGCTAATACAGGAGAAATATGATCTCTTTTCTTAGTTCTTGTCAGAACACGCGCTGCAGCATGCTGGATCAGCTGGAGAGTCTTAAGGGACTTATTTGAGCCTCCTGATAATAAAGAATTACAGTTGTCCAGCCTGGAAGTAACAAATGCATGGACTAGTTTTTCAGCATCATTTTGAGACAGGATGTTCCTAATTTTGGCAATGATATGAAGATGAAAAAAGGCTGTTCTTGAGGTTTGTTTTAGATGGGCATTAAAGGATATATCCTGATCAAAAATAACTCCAAGTTTTCTGACGGTAGTGCTGGAGGCCATGGCAATACCATCCAAAGTAGCTATATCTCTATATAATGAAGTTTGTAGGTGTTCAGGGCCCAGCACAACAACTTCAGTTTTGTCTGAGTTTACCATCAGAAAATTGTAGGTCATCCAGGATTTTACATCATTTATGCATGCTTGAAGTTTAGCTAACTGACTGGTTTTGTCTGGCTTGATTGATAGATATAATTGGGTGTCATCCACATAACAATGAATGGTAATTGAGTGTTTCCTAATAATTTTGCCTAGAGGAAGCATGTATAAGGAGAATAGAATTGGTCCAAACACTGAGCCTTGTGGAATGCCATGGCAAACTTTAGTGTACTTGGAGGATTTATCGTTAACATTAGCCAATTGAGATCGATAGGATAAATATGATTCAAACCAACTTAGTGTGATTCCTTTCATGCCAACTAAATGTTCCAGTCTCTGTAACAAGATAGTATGGTCAATGGTGTTGAATGCCGCGCTAAGATCTAGTAAAACATGTAAAACTGCAGCAGTTAGAAGGTCATTAGTAATTTTCACCAGTGCCGTCTCTGTGCTATGATGCTTTCTCAATAGACTAGACGGTAAGTATATGGTAAAAGTATGTAAATATTAGCATCAAAATATACTTAAAGTGCCAAAAGTAAAAGAACGCATTATGCAGAATGATATATAAGGCTATTATATTCGTGGATTATAATTTGTTAAGCATAAGCATATAGGCCTACTGCCAGGTAGCTTAATATATAGTATTATATCATAACTTATTCATTGATTTATATTTTGTATTAATAATCTCAATCTGCAAAGTCACTGTGCATTTAGTGGCAGGGGAGAGAGGCGTGGGGATGGTTTATGAGAGCAGTGCAGGTGAGTTGATTGACACAGCTGGTGCTCATAGTCTAATAATACTCTCCCTTTAAGACTACATTTACACGTGGGCAGCTATTTTCGTAACATTTCAACCTTTCCTGTTTCAAAAATAACAAACATACATATATATGTAAAACAAAATATATATATATATATATATATATATATATGATTACATGTTATATCATGTTATATCATGTTTTTCAAAATAACCATGAACGTGTAAACAGGGATTAAATGCAGAGTGGAGACTTTTGAAATCTTTGCTTGCATGTAAACTGAGACAAACGGAGGTTTAGGAGGTGAGGAAGAGAAGAGAGAGGAAGTGATTTGTTGCTGTTTTGGGGATTCTGATTGGCTAACATGGGCTTGAGCTTCTTGTTATTCTGCCACCTAAGGGTTTGGCATGCTCTTGACAGCACATATATATGTTGACAAACACTTTTCTGAAAACTGACAGGTGTGCACAATGTTATCTTTGAAACCGGAGAGGCTGAAATGTCCATTTATAAAAATAGCCGCCCACATTTAAATGTAGTCTAAGTGTGCTGGTACCTCAGATGACTGCCACACACCAGAGCCATGCTGACTTTGACTTTTTGTTGTCTAGTGAATTCATTTTGGAAACATACTACGTGCGGCAGAAAGATCTTCAACCAGGCAACCAGAGATGCACGGTCACTCAAAGCTGTATATGTGTTAAAAGTGTGTGTGTGAACAGTTGTCCAGATAAAGGGTAACCTTTAATGACACCTACATTTTCTAAAAATTGTCAGTTGAAAACGCATCCTGGCTGTGCTTGTGTGAAATAAGTCTTATGGCCCCACATTACGAGAAACTACACAGAGGACCTTGCTGTCATGGCTCTGTTTAGAGTGATTCTTATATTTGGATCTGTTGCATATCACTGTATTGTTCCTTTTCCTAAAGAGACACCAGGCAAAATTTGTAGGTCATTGGATGCCTATGACAAAACATTAAATATAGTGCTAAATATTTCTTCTACATATTTTCGAAATACATTACCTTTTTTCGTTGTTTTTTTTACACATTGAGCCTTGGAACATCCGATTCTAAAGACTGGTAGTCGCAGGTCAGTCATCTCTTGCCACATTGCTGCATATTTGGGGCTGACTGGTAAGTCACACATTTCCGACAGCATCTGAAGGCAGCATTTCTCCGTTCACCCGTGAGCCAAACATTTTCCAAAGACAGCAGACTCCCGGGTCACGACCGCAGGTTCCAGGGAAAATCTTGACAAGACAGGTGATAAGCAGTCAATTGATCAGTCACAGTGATAATCATTCAGCAAATCTACGGGCACTCACTTAGTCAAACAAAAACACAATTACGCTTTATCTCCATTGATATTTCAACTAGACATTGGGTTTACAATCTGCATAGTCCTATTGAAAAGGTAGACCAACATTTAATTTACTACTAAACAGAATCCCTCTGATGGCTAGTGGGTAGGGGACTTCATGTATCTGAAAACTAGGACACCCTGTTTAATTTTGTCTATTTTGACCTGGTTTTGACGTTTTGTCGTTTTCTATCCACCGACTTCTGTATGAGAGCTATTTGATCAAAGCCCACCAGATGGCAGCACAAAATAACAACGGCAGCTTGCATTTTCCTTCACTACCCAGGTCATATTCAGCACTGAGTGGGTTGAGGAGGCCGATGTGGAACAGGAGAGGAAGTGAGGAATACTGTCTACAAACATGCACATAAACCCATAAAGTGCCTGTGCGTTAGCTATATCTTGATTTTGCTAGGAGTTGTATTACCTACCTACTGTAACCTACTACCTACCTACTTATTGAGATTATTTCCTTATCCCCACAAGGGAAGATACAAATCCTAAACTAAAGGGGGTTGTCACATTCTGAGAGGACGGCCTGAACTTTGCACAGAGAAGCAGCTCTTATGTGACCAGAGTGATCCGGTTACATTGTTTGAGAGGAGGGTATGGCAAAGTGAAACTACATTTTTTGAAACTTTGCTTATACCACAGTTTAGTTTTTTCATGCTTCACTTTCAGTTTAGCTGCTATTAAGCGCATACTTGTAAAAAATACGTTTAGTCTACAATACAGTCATGAACTTTAGTCACATTGGTTTTCAAACTTGTACTAAACTACTCTTGTCCCTTCAACCCCCTTGACATTTACCATTAATCTCTGCTGTTAGTTAAACATGACCACACCAGTACCTATACAGAATCATTCGTCTTGCTAATTGACAAGCAAACAAAGGAACTTATCCTATTGTTCTTATGTCAACTTATGTCAAGGTTATTTGCAATGAAACACAATGTTTGGTGTATATTCTTTTGAAATACAACACTCATGAATGCAATCCAGCCTGTTGGTGCAATTAAGTCTGTTGGTGCTCAACAGTGTTGAATACCTTTTTTCTTTATACAAAACAAATTGCTGCTTTTCCGCCTTCCCATTCTGACAAAGAAATGTTTCATGTTAAATGCTGATCTTTGCTGCAGGTTACTGTGAGTCAGAGTGTGCCTATGTGTCATTGTAAGTGGTATCATACAATGGTAAGTATAAAGGGCCTATATTTTAGCTTTCCCTGCTGACCACTAACTTAAGTCTCTACTAGCCTAAAATAACATTGTATCATACAGTAGGGAAAAATCCTCAACTATCCAATTTAGTTGAACTGTTATTTATTTAGTTTTCCTTTTTTTCTTTTATGCCCACCTTTTAGCCATCTCCACAGCAAATGTCAGACTACAGCTGTTGTAAAAACCTGCCTTATGTGAAAACCAAATTGGTTTAGGAGAGGGTTATTATTCACTAACCTTTGTGTTGCAACAACATGGACATATAAAGTACCGCTAAAAGAGCACAAACACTCAGTTGTCTTACAAATATAAAGATTAAACAAACTACATAGGTCATTTTGGGATCTCAATAGATTTGGTTGGTAAGCAGTTCCCTGTTGAAACCAATCTAACCAGTCAGTCAAGGCTGTGTTCACTTCACTTGAAACATTTGGTTTTGTAATGCTCTTGCAGGACATCACTGTTGCTAGGCTGAGAATCTTTTTAAAGAAATCTTCCACTGCAGAGAGCATGCGCTGTAGTGTCAACCATCTCATTGGTCAGTGAAGGGGGTGGAGTGCATACCACAGACTCCATAGACTGTCCAAGAAAGGCTGTACTGACTGAACAACCAAAGTTTACTAAATTTGGTTGTCCTCATTAAACTTTGTTCAAACTTTTTACAGTTAAAATTAATATGTTCAATCTAATTGATTTTTGTCACAAGCAGGGCAGACATTTATGCTCAGTCATTAGTATCATTCAGAGGAGCCTAAAAGTGGCTTTCGAATCTGACTTTCAGAAGAATTGTTGTTATGGTATGTAGTATACAAATATTAAAAGCAAAAAAATCCATCCTGTGCATGCTACTACTAAAAATGGAGTGGTGCATGATCATTCACACCCTCATGAAATGGTGACAATCATACTATCACTATCAGGATCTAAGCCTGATTTCTGAAATATTAGATTAGATTCAACTTTATTGTCATTACACATGTACAGGTACAAGGCACAAATATGTGAGCTAAAGCATGTTATTGATCATTTATCAACAGCTCTGCACATAAAACATGCGATTTTCTCCAAGGTTTAAAGAAGGGTTGTGTTTCTAAATTAAGAAAAATGGTTATTACACATCAAATATAGGCCTATCTGTGTTTTGAGGTAAGTGTTCGTGGAAGTGGAAAGTCTGAAAACAGGCACACTGGACCAGTGCCAAAGGAAAATGTGTTTTTCTACCCCTTAGCAATTTTCATATTTCATATTTACAGTACTATCATTTAAAAAAAAGATAATGTTTTTCTTTAATCATAACTGTAGGTCACACTAAATAGTTGTTTACAATCAATGTTGACGTAAATTAACGTCCAATTTAGCTTTACTTGATTGCTTTGCTGCGTACAAAGTGTAGCTAGTCCTTCCTGACTAAAAACAACGTTCAAATAGTTTTGTTACGCCACCTTTGGTGTTTAAGAAAACGTTTCAAATGTATTGCTATAGGTTTGAGCTAAGGCAGGACAAGTTTCGGCGGGTTAGAGCTAGCTAGATGGGGCTGGAGAGGAAGTGGAGTTTGGCTTACGTTGAGAGGAAAGTGGGCAGAGCCGCTGAAGGATATCAGCTCAGGCAGAAGCAGAGAGAACACACACAACAGAGAAGCAAGGCGTCAACAACGGAGAAGAGGAAGGGCGGAACGATGCGGCCGAAAGACCTAACAAAACGACGAAAATCGCCCAAAAATGCGACACAGACAGGGGTAGATGACGGTGGATAGACACAGGCTTGGAAATGGGTAAGAACCTACGATTATTCTTATATTTGTAGCTGAAAAATACGAATCGAGTGTATGGCAATATGGTGGATACAACGACAGTAAGACGCAGTGTTGTAAAAATGGCCATGGTGTGTTGTCAGCGAAGAATACTGAAAACGAGGTAGAAAGTGTAAAATGCCTTTTAATTGTGTTTTAGTTGATGGGATTTGCATGTTTGGTAGCTCTTCTTTGTGTTAACTAAGTTAATATTTAGAACAGCACATTTGTCCTCACTTGTTTGGAGTTATTTTATCCTACGCATTTAAAATTTGCTTTGTCCTTGAAAGGGCAAATGACCTTGTATGAATTTACTCGACAAAAATATTAAGTATAAGCAGATGTTTCGTCTTTTAAATTTTGTATTGAGAATGATTGCCACCAACACAACAATCTGGCGAATTTTGTTTCTTTTCAGTGTATTAGTTTTTTTTTAGGTTTTTCATCGAATTGTAAATTAAAAGAATATTTAAGAATCGATAATTTTTCACATTGTCTTACCACATAGTGTACAGATGTAGTTACTAACAATATTTAAGCAAGTGTTAGATACTTACTTACTGAATAATTAAAAAATAGTTTAAATAAATTGTAACAATTGTTTAAATGCTCAAAATAATAATATTGACTGCAATTCTTCCATTATAGACATTATGCTTAAACTATACTTTATTTGTTTGCCAAGAAATAGGTAATAAAAGCTTAGACTTCGAAATACAAAATAGGGTGTTGGCTTTTAACCCTTTCAGGCATTGAATAGAGAAGTAACTTAAATATGTACATTCATTTTGTTTTCCATTTACCTTACACCTGTACATTACACATGTGTAGAAATATTTTCGTTTGAAAGCCTTACTATTTGTAATTGAATTTGAGAAAACACTAAATACTGTATTAAAATTAAATAAATACATTCATCTTAATATCACATTATTATGGACAGTGTTGTGGATGTATCCACACATGAAGGCAAGTACTACACATAATAAAACATATTATAATATTTTATAATAAATAGTTATATATTAAGCTATATTGTTAAATCCAAAGGATTAGTACCACCCTGCACGTAACAAAATGTCTTCCCAAAGCTATTCTCAATAGTGTTGAAGACTCACTTAGTTCCATGTTGTGCCACTAAGACACAAAGATGCGACATTTTCCCGACTAAATGTGCTACCACTTATTGACAATTTTCTTAATCTGTTAATGAGCTGTGAAACATTCTCAAATCTTTAAAAAATCTAAAAACAATTAGCCGATTAATTTCCAGTTTGTATTCCAACGTAAATTGCAGTTTTGTTAATGTTTTAACTACAAAAATGATCATAATCTTGTTTTGTATTTTGCAGGAATTCCCTTGATCTTTTACGAATTGCGTCAAAGAAGAAACAAGATCATCTGATCCAAGCTAAAGGGTATGTTTCCTTTAACCAGTCAAGGCTTTAACAAACTATCTTCATTGTCTTTACTGCTACAGACATGTAGCCAGTAGGGTGTGCTGTTGTCACGTTTTCTTTCTGAACCTTTTATTTTTCTATATTAAAGGGTTGACATGTAACCACCATGGAGTCGCAAATTGAAGGTTTCAGGAGCTTGCACTGCAACAGAGATTTGTAAGTATCATTTTTTAAACATAGATTAAGTGTGCAGACAATTCCTTGTATAGTATTTTTTGCATTGAACTCTTCATATTTGTCAAATTATATTGACAGTTTTTTTTCTTTTTACTGACCAAATAAACAGCGTGAAAAGTGTATTCTTTAACTTCTGTGTGTATGTCATTAGGAAATACCATTTGAACTTATGTCTAAATGTAGTTTCAATGCATTATAGCGGTTAATTTTGACTAAAAGTGGCCTAATGACAGTCGTGTTTGTAGGACAAGTAGGACAGTTCTGCCCCCTAGTGTATAATGTGGCAAACGATGTACATATCAACAAAAAAATGCATATGTGATCAAACGCCTCACTCCAGGAGAGATGTTTTCATGTTTTTTTAAATAAGTATGTAAATTAAGCTCATACATTGAAGAGTACTTTAATTTTAAATGGTTTTGACCTATTAAAATAGTTTGACAATTAAGCATACTGCTGAAATGTATTTAAAATCATAGGATGCGCCCAGAAGTTGTCTACGATGTTAGCCTCTTTTGCAAGCTTTTTTGAATATTGAAAGTCTTGAAACCGTTTTTAGAGTTAACAAGTAAACGTTTAAAGCAACATTAGAGAACGTTTTGTACTTAAAAAAAAAAAAAAATGTTTCCAACACCGTGCTGTGGTTCATCAACTCGTAACAGGGTGAATGGCACTTCTGCATTCACTTTGCGGCTCTCTACTGGCTTAGCCGCACTATGCAAGTTTGCCAGATCAGATAGCAGATCTGTAGTTCCAATGAGACATAATGGGAAAATTCCACTTCCAACCTGTAGGGGCACCGAAGCGGGACAAGTTGCATAGTGTTGCTTTAAAGACTGATTCCTTTTATTTATTGGATTTTAATAAACATGCAGTTATTTAAAAATGCTTTATTAATATATTATTTAAAAAATAAAATTCAGGTAAGTAATACATTCACGACGGTCTTCCAGCTACCTCACTAAAACATTCAAAATCATTATTCTTTTTGTCTAAACATGTCCCATGTAATGAAAAAAACAACAACTTGACAATTGACAATCATCACATTGCACTCGGTCATATTTAAAATAGACATTTTAAAACTAACCGTGGCTCCTAGTAGGGTTGCACAATGAATTGAACATTAATCCTCAATCAACATTATCCGTCATTAAATGAACAAAATTGACTTTGATTTTGAAGTTGAAAATGTGTGCTTCACTTTATAGAAAATGCTGCTAAATATAAAAACAAAGTACTTCATAAACTACCATGCAGCCACCAGGGGGCAATGTTCTGGCATCAATTTTGGTGAGCTGTCATGCCGCTGTGCACGCACCCAGTAGTGGCTGCTTGTGAACATTTTTCTTGAATGATTTCAAAATACTACAAACTGCAGTACGATAAATGTGTGAAGGCCTTGATAATGTTGCCTCACTGAATCCCGATCCTTGTCCAACATCAACTCAGACCTCAATAACATCGACGCTGTACAGTGGTCACCATATCCATCCTGCTCCACAAGACACTGAAATAACAAATGCATTTGCATTATTTGGCCAAAGATATGGGTCCTTAAATTTAATTAATCGTAATAAATAAAAGTGATCTCAATATTAATCACAATAATCGTGATACTCGTTTTGGCTATTATCATGCAGTCCTAGTTTCAAGGCAGCAAGTGAGTTTGGTGGATTTGTGATCCCAAAAGATACGATCACGCTTCAATTTCCGCAATGCGAAGATACTTGCCATGCTGACACCTAATACAAATCAGCTCGGGAGAATAATGGTAACATGGCTCATACTGCCATATCTGTCAGTACTTTGACAACCTGTACAACATCCCAAATTTAATTACGTTACAGTTTTGACAACACGTTAGTTGCCAAACTGGCATTTCGCAAGGGTAATTGTAAAAGAACCATTAGCTAATTTGGGTTTCACTCTAGAAATGCAATTTCATTAATAGCTATTTGTTCAACATAAGTTTATTAGGTGCATTTGATCTGCGTTGTTCATTTCCTCATGCCAGTACTTTTGGTTTGTGACACCAACATTTCAGCCTATTGCTGCCATTACTGGCAGCTGCGATAATTTTTGGCAAAAGAATGGCATTGCGGAAACGATTATCTAAATATTAGTAAAAGGAAAAGCACATTTTAAAACAAAAGTCTTTACTTGCAACATGAACAACAATTTCTTGTGATAAGAGGCGCATGGATAAGGCATCTCTGAAACAATCATAATTTATTAAATATTTTCCATGGACATTGCTTAACTAAATAATGATAGCAAGCCGCTCTGAGCCTAGAGGAAAAAAAAAAAAAAATTCCACACGGAAATGTTTTTTCTTCTTTCTTTTTTTTGTATTTTTCAAAGTGTAACAAATAGCTGTGTAAACTGTCAGGAGTCCTTATGACATAAAGCCTAAAGCTAGAACCCCCCTCCAAAAGAATATCAAATCAAAACCATACAGTTAGCAATTGCTTAATTTGAGACTATGAATTTAGTAGATTTTTAAAATAACAAAAAGAAAAATGTTCCAGTCAATTGACAACTCTGAGATACACAAGTTTCCCAGAAGCACATAAATGCACCACAGAGGACAAGAACTGTCAACAGACTCAGTGACGTGTTTGGTTCACGTTTGCACATGCCTTAGTTGACAATGCAAAGTGCTTTACTTACTGTATAACAGGCATTGCTTCTTCTGTTATAAAAACCAGAAACCATAGCGTTTCTGGAAATTAAATTTCAGCACAAACATTTTTCGTATAGAACATCAGCTATTAATCAATAGTAATTACAGTTAAGGATGGAAAGAATTGTGTATTTTCTTCAAAGTCAAACAATTGTATGCTGGAAAATGCTGTTTTTTGAAAGACATCTTAAGTCAGTTGCAATTAATGTTTGTTTAAAATCAGAAGATTTAAATGCCACGTCCACTTATTTACTGTTTGTGTGAATGTGATGTTGATATGGGTATACAAATATTATGTATCATTCATTGTCTGTCATCTTTTCCACAGCGGAGGAATGAGACCGATGTGAAGATTTTCGAATTTTGAAGAAAAAGAAGACAGCTCTGTAAGTTTTCCATGTTTGGCATGAGTATTTATTCACATGCTTACCGAGCTTGTTAATATAATGGATAGAAATTTGGACTTTCTAGGGATTATGTTACCAATATCCTATTAAGATAGGTTGAGGATAACACACTCCTATTTAAAGCATATATATGTATTGCTGCCATTCACTTTTAGTTCTAGTTCTAAAGGCTAGCAAAAGACCGAGGTGTTAGCAGGCAGTGCTTAAACAAGGGGTGCATTTGTATATGTAACTTTATCGTAATACATTTGTAACAATTTTCATTAGGTGGCTACTCTTACTATTGATTTAATATTACAAGTTAGTTTTACTGTGGCTTTATGTGGACATTGGCTGCGATGCTAACCCATTTCTCAAAGGGTTTATATAATCTCAGTTTTTAAATCTGTATTGGCTTATCGCCTAAAGTTGAAAACGTGATAAAACATGGCTGATACAATGTCACAACTCTTTTTTACTGCCATATTTCAACACTTGTGACTCAGCTACTAGGGACATTTTTTTTTCCTGAGTAGTAGATATGTGAAAATTGCGATTTGTTTAGAGTTGCCTTAATAGCTATTGGATGCTCATGTTCTCCATCTGTTGGTTGATCATATATTGGCTTTGATGACTTGGGTAAACTTTTTGTCAATTTAGGCAATGGATCTTAATTTGCAAACTGCGTTGTTTGCTCACATGCCAGTGTTTTGTTGATCGTAATTTGTTTGAACATCACTCTTAAGTTCATGCAAAACATGTTGTGAAACAGGCTAACTCTAGAATCATCATACCCTGGTGGTCAGTTGATACATTTATTTGCAAATTATTGTAGCATTTACTTAACTCAGACTTCATTATGCTGATTACTTCAAATGTACCAAACAATTCAGGTATCTCAATTCAGAGCCTAAGAACAATTTAATAGCTTGTTGCACTTCTTACTGTCCTGGCCAGGACTCACTTGTAAAAGAGATTCTGAATCTGAATGGGATTATTCCTGGTAAAATAAAGGTTAAAAAAAAAAATACTGTATGACTTACCAAGAATTGTCCTGCGTGAGATTCTGCCCAAATCTTTTTATGTGATGCAAAAAATGTTTAGCGGTAGTATTTCAACAGCTTTTATCCTCTTTAACAGTTATGTTGATGAATTACGAACATTATTTTTCTCACCCGCCATCTGTAGTTAGCATTCTTTCGATATGACTTTTAATTACAATATGAGAATAGAAATATTGTTTAAATATAAAAGTAACAAATGTGTGCTTGCACACACTCATTTTAAAATAACATGCACTTCCGCAATGCTAGCTAACACAACTGAAAGCTAGCCATCCATGTATGTTACTAAACTATCTTACTTTTAGTCTCGTTTAGCATGCCTTCTTTAACTGCTGGACAGTGAATCATTTCAGTTGCACTATGGGCTTACAACTTTTCCTTCTTTTTTATCCTATCAAGACGGCATTCAACTGGATATTGCTGAAGTGGAGACAGCGTTGTTTAACGTGAAGATGGCAAAGTGGTTTGGCACTAGCCACATTTTGACAAGATGAAACTTTTTTTTTTCTGACTGGACTTTGACGATGGATTTTTGTTTTTTACGACAATGTGGACGCTGGAACACCGTTGCTGGCTGTACAGCGGACTTGAAAAATTATACTGTTTTTGGAAACAAATCAGCCTTTGTACATTTGATATTCGAATGTTGTTTTTTAAATAAAGTGTATCTCGTATTTTTTCCTGGCTTTGTTTCTTTAGCTAATTACCAGAAAATTTCAAGAGGATATTTGGCGTATTATTTTGATAATGTTTAAGTCCATTAGTTCGGCTGTTTTGTTTTAAATATTTCAGCTAATTCGTACAACAAATTAATTTGGTTAGCACTGACTTTGTGTCACTACACGTCAAGGTTTAACCACATAATTTATAAGCTAGCATAGTTTACGGTAAACTTCGTACTGGGTTGATGACTCTCCTGATGTATGCTCTCTTTTCCGGGTGTTCTACAAAGGATATCATCACTGGATTAGTGAGATAAAGGAAAAGGGGTAATAAATTAATAAATTCAAACAGTTGAATACACAAATTTTTGCAAGGTACATTGCAAGTAGTAAAGATTTTGGTCTTAACAAAAATGGTTTCCAAAGGCTTTCTAAAATGGCCCCTGGTGGTTCTTCTTCCTGTCTGAGCAGGAAGTGATGTAATTGGTGCAACAGAACAAATATACTTTTATAAAGGCCCTGGGTATTCATACCTTTTTTGAAGTGGGGAGTAAAGGTCTGAACTTCAAGTCTGGGGCTGAAAATAAATGTAAGTTTATATAAAAGCAAATTTTAAACATAATAAAAGGGGTGGGACTTAAACATCACCTGAGTGTGGGGTAAATGGAAATAACGTCAATCAAAGGCAAAGCTTTCAGAGCTAGGAAGGAGCTCTAGATGGCGGCTGAGCCTTGGGAAGGGTGCCATGGGCTTTCGTCAGACAGTTTCTCTTGCCCGTTTTTCGATCGAGACCGCTTGCTTTTGATTTAAATGTAAGTGCTGTGATCGTACGATAGGTGTTTTAACAAGAATTTAGGCGTTTTGTGAGGTTTTTGGGCTGATTTTTCGAGTTGTACGAGCCGTCTGTGCTGAGGGAGTGCTTGTCGTTGTTTTCCATACTGGTCTCTGGCAGCCATGGCGCGCCTCCATTTTTAGTGTGCTGCTCGCCTCTGTCGCTCAGCGTCTGACAGCAGATGAAGACTTTATAGGCCTAAAATGTTTTTGAAACAAGGCTCTGTTTTGTAATTTATTGTTACGTTATTATTTTTAGTTTTTTTTTTTATTCGATTCGGATAGACGCCTGTGATAGGTCGAACGTGAATCTAATAGTTCTTTTATAGGTTACCACATTTCTTCACATTGAATTGGTCTGTTTACATTGTGTAGTGCATAATTTACTCATTTTCTCATGCTCAAATCTTATTTTTCTTACCCTTCATGCGATGACGCAGTTGGAATTAATTGCATGCGGCTTGATGCAAGGACTATATTAAACGACATACATTGGATATTTAACGTATTGTTACGGCACCTGCCATTTTTCCTAGTTGTATTTCAAATCGGCGATGTAAATAATGATACTCAAATCCTTCGATTTAATGCCTCTTTTCTTAACTCGTGTCGCACCTCCTGGATTTTAACTGCCACCTGAGCAAAGGCAATCGTGTGGGACTTGTGATAGTTCATGCTTCCTCTAACTTTTTGACAGTAAATACCAGGACAAAACACCATCCTATTACAGATTTTCAGGATACTATCATGATGAAGAATAAAACTAAAAAACAAGAGGATGAAGGATCGACTCAAAGCAACGCATCAAGGTACGATCCTTAAACTTTTTAAAAACCTTTTTCATATCTGGTGTGATTGTTTACCTTGTCAAGCATGGTTGATCACCTGTGTATACATTTGCGACGTTGTTTTGATGAAGTGCACCACTGTCATGAGTGACCTTGCTATTGTTTAATAGCCACACCCTGATTTTCTTACCATTTCTTTCACTCAAAACTGAGGTTTCAGGCCTGTGTTCAGACAACATTGCCCTCAAGATGTATGCGTTAAGACCACAACAAAACTAATTTGTCCTGTATTATGTTGCCAATTTGTCACAAATGTTTTATGTTCTATCGCTATAATGTAATGACCTTGTCTAACTAACGTTAGTTGGTACTGCATTGCACCATTTTATCAACGTTGTTGCTTGGTTTTTATTTATTTCAGAAACATTGTATTCCTTTGGTGTTGCGTATGGTCATTATTAAATCCAGTCTTCTAGATTTCTTATAACATACTTTGTCATTAGTTCTTTGACCTTAAATCAGGTTGCATGTGGCTTCAATATAAATGTTTATATCAACCTGTAAGCTTTTATCTGGACCTGTATTTAAAGTTTTGACCAAGTTATTAAGTTTTAAAATGAAAAAGAAATATAAGTTTGCTTATTCAAGTCAATCATCCCAGATATTTTAATGCCTTGTAAGTCACTTTCTTTGCTTTTAGATGAACAGCTTAACTCAAAAACTACTACTACTTTGTGTTTTATGACGCTATGTCAGTGTTCACATGCTTACGTAACATACCCTTTTAACCTCCAACTCTTTGTTTTCAGGTGAATGTAGTTTTACTTTTGTTTTGTGGTCTTTTTTGCAATTGGATAGTTTCAATTTAGCATGTTTGTCTTTACACTCACTGATTGTTTATTATTAGAATTAATGAATGATTGCTTTCACTTGTCACATTTTAGCCATTGATGGCCCCTTTCCTATACATCCACTGTCATTTTTAATTATAAGTTTGGAAGGCATTTTTTGTATTATTAACCTAATGGATATTGATGGTGTAAGTTCCAGCATATGTCTTGAACATGTTTGATGCTTGTGAATTTTTTTTTTTTTTTAATCTGGCTTTATCTGTATTACATCAGGTAGATTTAAAGGCATACAGTCAGAAGGGTTGACACTTCAACACAATATTTCTTTTACAATATTGTCTGCTGTTCTTTTTTAGAAAGATGGTAAAAATTTGCAAGTGTGTATCTATTATCCTTAGGTATCTGGATCTTCAAATATAAAAAGCAAGTGGTAACACTACTTTTTCATCAATAAAGATGGTTTTTAAAACTAATACCAGGTGCATTTGCATGGTGTCAGAACAATGCAGGAAACAGCAAAAGTGACTAGCCATTTTGTTAAAAAATGTTTTCTATTTAGTTCATAAATGCTATGGCCCAACGTAAGTTTTTAGTGAGAATTGCTGCCATGTTGTACAAAAAAATAATGCAGCCTGATCACAATAGACTGTTGTGTTTTTAGATAAAGGCACAGACGTTTGGATACTAAATGCAGGTAATCACCCTCACAGCCTTTTACTGACTGTACACTGCAGCAGGTTACATCACAATTGTAGTTTCTCTGTGTGATCTTGTGGCAGCCATTTTAGTATTTTCAGCTGTGTGAAAAATGTCTTCTGCTACTGATGACAGCCTAACTTTTTCATACTGATAGATGAGCACTGTGGGCATGCCCAGCAGTAGAAAGAGCAGCTGAAAATCTGGTGACTTAATGTAAAATTATTTTACAAGAAGTACTAATATAAATGCTTTCCTGAGTCACAAAATGGCCCTTGCATTGTGTGCTCAGCTTGCTCACTTATCTATTAAAACTGAGCTCAGAACTACATGGAGGAGGAACAGGAAGAGTTCATGAATTGGAAAGCCTGCACATTGCTGTTATAGGCTAGACCTCCACCTAGCAACACACCAGCCAATAATAATTCGAGATTATGGCCATGTCCCGCCCACTTTTGACCTTACTTAAAGCGGAAGGAGCCATGCACTTCCGAGTTCGTTCATTGCGGCTGCTCAACCTGCTCATGTTGCAGGCTGTGTGTATTGTAATCATTTAGTTTAGCAATTTATTTAACGGTCCTCTTCAGTATTATTCCGATAGTTAAATGTCAGAATACAGATGTGGTCATTCTTTATACAATAAGGCAAATATAAATCCTCTTTGTTTGTTTTTTCAAAACACCCACCCGATACGTGAAATAACAATTTTAAGCCTGTATACTTATTTTAAACTTTTAAGAGACGCACTGTATGTCCAAAGCAATGCATGTGGGGCAATGATTCCTACAAATTTATTCTGTGAGTGCAGCGGCCCCACGTGCCCAGACGAGGTACTGCAGGCAGGGAAACCCAGACAGGAGAGGTCACCATCATATTAATGTATTGTCATCTCCAAATATCTGCTAAGGTCTGTTGAAATAGTGCAGCTAAAGAAAAAAAAAAAGATACTTTTGTATCAAAATTTAACTTCGTTGCATTAGGATATACCCCTGTGACATGTAGCATATCATCTTGTTTATAAAGGTCCTAAAACCATTTAATGCTTCTTTTTTTTTTTTTGCAGTTTTTCTTTTTCTAAATAATTTACATGTGACAGTGATTATTAACTAGGGGGGTTTCAACCTCTTAAGGTGACCCAGGATAAATCTAAGGAGTCATTTGTTAAAGAAACTTCTTTTACATGCAATTTTGCTGTCATTTTTTTTTTCCCCAACACTGAATAACTTAATCTCTTTAGGCCTTTCAAATCCTTCAAATGAAATTATCTGGGAAGAACAAAAATCACAATTTTGCTAAATTGCTCACAACTCATTGCCAGCTAAAGCCATAACCTGTGATGTGAGGTCACAGGTAGACATTGCTTGAATTTAAGGAGTCATACGCTAAAATGGATGAATCAAGATTATTGAGAATATGAATTGGGCTAGTTAGTGTTCATACTTTTTTGTTCCACTTGATTATTATACTGATGTGTGTGTATATGTCACAAGTAATTGCAGGTTAGCAAAGAAAGATTAGTAACAATTTTCTAAATGACTAAGAGGATTTGTGTGCCTTAGAGGAGAATGAGTTATGGGTCATTATAAGACTGACTTAGGAACATGCTGCATGATGTAATTAAGTTTCTGTTTCCTCTCGGCTGACAGTCACAACTTACTCATGCCATCAAGCTCTTGTAGTTTCTCCATGTCGTAGTGATAGTGTGTGCACTTTGAGTTTGAATTTGTAAGTTTCCACAACTGTACTCACATTTTGTCATGTTGTATTGTTGGTTGTACAGAATTATATAAAACAGAGCTCAACATTTGCACTGCAGACTTGAAAGAATGAACATGTTCTTGTTCCTGTAGCAATTCAGCCTCTGAGGAATCCAACAGATCTGCGTCAGAGTCGGGGAGTCAGTCAGAGAGTGAGCATGGCAGTGAGCAGAGGAGATCCCACAATTCTGAGTCAAACAGCTCCTCAGAGTCGGAGAGTCACTCAGAGTCGGAGAGCGGCTCTGCAGGGTCCAAATCACAGCAAACCACAGCCGAAGTGAAAGACAAACCAGTTAAAAAGAAGGAGCGTCTGGCTGATGTGAAGAAGGTAAACATCACTGAACTCTAGAGAGGTCCCAAGTCTTCTGTGGCAACTTAATGTTTTAAAAATAGATTAGGGTTCCTCTCCTCTAATAGTGGAGACTAAGTTATCTTTGTGTAATCGGGCTCTTAATGTGATTTATGAAGGTTTGACATGCTGGACAGTAGTTGCAGGCAAGTCTTACTTTGGCCACATTGAGTATTTTTGGTACACTAGTGTCCCAGTTCCATACTACATCCTAAGCAGGTTTTGAGTATGTAGTGTTCACATAAAAAGGTGACAAAAAGTTTACTCATAATAGTAAGTATGCATTTTAAATGTGCTGTTGATGTGCACTATTCTTCCATAATGCAGTGCACGAATGGAGATGAAGTACTACTCAACTATTGGGTAACAGGTGGTGGTAACAGCTACAGAATTGTTTTTACATTTTAATCAAAATGCACACACATGATGCATATAATGCACAAGATCATGAAAACAATATCATTATTTGCAACCCAATAGCATATACTTACAAAATAGAACGCAGAATGGAATTGGGACATATATTTGTATTGTGCTAGAGAAAGACAGCAACTTTCTGAAAGCAGTCGGCCTCTGTTTACAGATGTGGGACGAACATCCAGATGTGTATGGGGTCAGAAGGTCAAATCGCAGTAGACAGGAGCCGGCTCGTTTAAACATTGGAGCTGGGGTAAGCAGATGTGAACAAAAGCTTGAAGACAGACAATGAAACAATAGAAGATCAATTCTACTAATATGCATCATAACCTGCCGCAGCACAAACATTTCTATTTGCATCAACAAGCCATTTGTGCCACCTAGTGGACGTTTTACAGAAGTGCTGTCACTAAAGCTCTTACAGAAATGTGCATCTGCTGACTGTATTTACAGGGTAGCAGTGACTCTGAGAGTGAAAGTCCCAAAAGAAAAACATCCCGAGCTAAGAAGAAAGAGTAAGTGTGATCATTTTTGGGGTTTTGTTTTAATGTTATTTTATTATTTGATAGAACCACACCATATTCTTTAATTCTGCCATGTTGAGACACAGATACTACCACAGAACTCTTCTGTTAGCAAGCTTTTTCTTATTCAACACTCGATCCATACAGTAGTTTTGCACAATCCATGTCTGTTTTTGTTTTCCGTCTGTGTTTGTATTGTGATCCTAATCATTTTAAGCTTGTTTGTAAATGGGTATCTGTTTGTTCCAAATGGGCTCATAGTTTCAGTCAGCCAGGTGATGTTCCACATTGACATCAAATTTGATTGGTCAAATCAGCAGCTAGTCCCTGATCAAATTGTGTTTTGGTGAACACCCTGAGGCCAGTATTTATTTAATTAAAATTTGGTTATAGCAGTGATGGGCCTTGAGGGTGAACTTGTGGCATTTCTTTGTTGTAAGAAATATCTGGAAAGATGATGACTCAAATGATGAAGAGGAGGAGGAGGAGGCTTCCAACAGTACAGACAGTGAGCAGGAAGAGAAAAAAGTTAGATCCAGACGACTTCCTGCTAGAAGGTAAGAGTGTAGCAAAGCCTGGCCATCAGACAGCTACCCACCCATCATCTCCAAATCATTCCATATTGTGTGAGCAGTCCCCCCCCCCCCTCCTTTATTTTGTGAAGTATACACCTGAATATTTCAGCCTAATGTTCTAAAATACATCTAAAATCTAAATCATAAAACATGAGACATATTTAGGGGTCCAAGCCCGAGGACCTGGGTACCGTGGTAGCAAAGCTACGCGGTTCACACAGCAGGGCTGTGGAACCCTATTATTTTTCTAAGGATTATTTTTCTCCTCTATTATTCTTCTCCGAGTAAAACTCACGCTACAGCCTAAACCGTAGATGGCGGTGGGCCATTTACAGGACTGGTCCAAAATGCCACAAGGACCTCAGGCACAACAATTGACCCACTTCTACCACTAGGGCGGCGCTATAGCGAGGTTTATCGAAAACCAACTTTTTTTAAACTCGTCCTAGACTGTCCAGTTGATCTGCATGAAACCTGGTGCATTGCATCTCTTGACCGATTCACGTGATCACTGAATAAAGCTGAGTCATGTGAAATAGGCCGTGCTCATTTCTGCTCCAGGATCTTTTCGCGATATATCACGCTAAGCACTAAACCAAATATTTCAGATCTGCATGAAACCTAGTATATAGCATCTCCAGACGCTGCGACAAAGTTATTCACAGAATTTTGCTACAACCAAACAATTTTAACTAGCAAGCTACCAAACACACATAATATTATATCTCAGCCTAATTAAATTTTGTCATTAAAAGACTTGAAAGCAGTGTGTTGCATCCCTCCACTCTCCACTGTACCAAATTTGGCAAAGATTGGCCATTAGGGGGCATTATAATCAACATTTATTTCCTTGGTCTAAAAATTATATGCATACAAATGGTAAATTTGCAATTGCATATCTCTGCCACAGTAAATGCTATCCACAAGAAACCAGTGAGGATTGTTTGGCATGCCGCTCGGAGGCTCTGTACCAAATTTGATGAAGATAGGCCAATAGGGGGCGCTATATATTCAAAGTAGACTATTTTGGCCCATATTATCCCTTCTGAGGTCTAATGTGTCGTGAATGATGCCAAACGGCACTTCTGATTCATAACTTTGTAACTTAATAATATAATTAGTACGTACTGTCTTTTGGAGCTAAAAGCTAACAGTCGCCCTGTTCTGCTGATGTCTTTGTTGTATTCCTATCCCTTACAGAAGGTTTTGTATCCAACCTAGAAACCCAGAGTTTTTCAGGATCATTGTGCAATTAATCCATACTGTTACATGCAACACTTTATGTAAGAAATGTAAATAATTTGTCCTTTTAATATATTGAACTGTTTTAGACAACACAAATGCTTGTGTGGCTGTGTGTGTGACATCAATATATATCTGTGATATGTTCCGTTTTATTTATTTATTTGTTTTTATGGTCCTTCAACCTTTTTAACATTCGAGTGACCTCAGTGCAGCACAAATATTCTAATAGCCCAGTTTTTCCTGAAAATAAATGATGTTCATAAATTGATTATGGATAACAGGGTTGATGTTTTACTAGCTTTTATAGAAAATAAAACCAGACGGACCAGAGGTTGCCAAAAGTCCTTTAGGGCTTTGGTATATTTGCAACGGCACTGTACTGCCGACCTTGCAGCTCACACTTCTCAATATTTCCTGACGTTAGCCTCCCCACGTTACGCTTTGGGTTCCGCTTTTGCATGCTCCACCGGTTCGCCGATGTCGACTCACATCGGGGCGACTGGCGCAATGAGGCTTGGACCACGGTCGTAACTGTTTGCAGTTTTAGTTTTCAAATGGTAAATAAATGTTTCTGCAGTTTGTCAGTTGGCCAAAAGAGACCAAAATCACTGTGACGATGATCCAGGATGTTGGTGCCTTATCTCTCTTAACTGTGTTTTACAGACCTCAGACCAAATCAACAGCCAAAAAACAGCTGGAAAAAGGCAGGAAGTCTAGAAATCAGGACTCATCTGCTGAAGAAGAAGATGACGACGACGATGACGACGATGATGACGATGAAGACGAAGACACTCCAAAGAGACAGACTCGAAAAAGGGGTGCTACAAAAGTCAAAAGGTGCATTTCTGATTTGTTTTATATTCTTAGAGATTTTAAGATATTGTTGGTGCAAGTGTTTGGATGCATTGAGCTATTAGACAGTGGTATTTAGTTTAGTTTTCTACATCCACGACATTCCACTTCCGGGATTGTTTCGTTGCCGACGGAAAATCTGCCGGATGTCACTCTTTTTGGCCGGATGTTGATTTCCTTCCGTTTTCTTTATGTTGGAATTTCAAACTCCGGTCGATATATGAGGACTATGGTTAACGGCTCCTCATATCTGCAGGGTAATTCCAGACACCTAGCTAGAATATCTGTCCAATCTGAGATTTCTGTTGCACGACTAAAACAACTTTTGAACGTACACATGTTCGACCAAAACAAGGCGTTTTTTTCAGAGGCGCCGTGGCTAGCGCTGCCCATGAGCATTGTGATTGGTTTAAGAAATAAATAAATAAACCGGCGCACGTTTTTCTTCCACCCCGGAATGCAGTGTGGACTAGCCAGACCCTCTGCAGAGCTGTGGAGGAAAGTCTGGCAAAGCGAGACTAGTTTTCAGGAAAACAGACTTCACCCTTATCCCCTGTTCTGTTGTGTTACAGTTACAAAGAGGACCAACATGACTTTGAAACGGACTCTGATGACTTGATTGAAATGACAGGGGACGCATGCGAGGAGCAGCAGGATGACGACAGTGAGACCATTGAGAAGGTTATGGACACCAGGATAGGCAAAAAAGGAGGTAAAGCATTTTCACTTGTATTTTTAAAACCACGTTTCTCATTAAAATACATTTTACAACATGTATACAGTAAGTGTATTTTGTTGTTTATTTTTTTTTTTTTTGCTCTTCTAGCCACTGGGGCTTCCACCACTGGGTATGCTGTGCAGGAAAATGGGGACCCGAATGAAGGCTTTGACCCGGAGAACGATGAAGGGGAGACTCACTATCTGATCAAGTGGAAGGGCTGGTCCTACATCCACAACACATGGGAGAGCATGGACTCTCTGATCCAGCAAAAGGTCAAGGGACTAAAGAAACTTGACAACTACAAAAAGAAGCATGATGAGCTCAGTTCATGGTGAAAATCTTTGTCTTTACATTATCTTTGTCTTTTTTTTTTTTTTTTAGCTCATCTTTCGAGAAGTTTCACAGTTTATTTTGTCCCTGTTCATAGGTTGAAGAGGGCATCCCCTGAGGATGTAGAATTTCATAACTGCCAACAGGAACTCATATCTGACTTAAACAAGCAGTTTCAAATTATTGAGCGGATTATCGGTAAGAATTCATTATTAGATGTGTTTGCTTTTGTCTGGTTGTGCTGCAGATTATCTCTTTTGTTGTACTAAAAATAATTCTATCGTTAACAGCAACAAAAACAGGAAAGACACCAGGAACAGCTGAATTCCCCTGTAAGTCCGTTTTCTAGTTTTTCACTATCACTGTTACATGTTCTGAGCTTCTTTTTTTAAAGGTCTCCTGTGCTAAATATTTCTGTCACGTATCAAGTGCTTTTACTTATTGACACAGTTATTTGTCTTTTTCTAATCATTTGACTGTTCTTTAAACAGCTCATAGTCACAAGATGCCCTCCTCCAATGAGCCGGAGTATCTCTGCAAGTGGATGGGATTGCCCTATTCAGAGTGCAGCTGGGAAGATGGAGCTTTGATTGGAAAGAAGTTTCAGCACTGCATTGACAGCTTCATAAACCGAAACTCCAGTAAAACCGTCCCCTCTAAAGACTGCAAGGTAAAGTTTTCATGTTTTTTATTGCTTCCCTTTTGATAGTATTATATTTGTCTACCCGTATTAAAGACATTTGTTTCAGGTGTTAAAACAAAGGCCAAGATTTTCTCCTTTGAAGAAACAGCCGTCATATATTGGAAATGACATCCTTCAGCTCAGAGATTATCAGTTGGATGGGTTGAACTGGTTGGCTCACTCCTGGTGCAGGTACTGTGTAAATAGATATAATAATTTGTGTTAGTTTTGATTCCCTAATTTGAAAATAAGTGGGCTTTTTAAATAAACAAACAAAAAAAACATGCCTTTTTCTTATTATTTGTGCTCAGATGTAATAGTGTTATCCTGGCTGATGAGATGGGGCTTGGAAAGACCATCCAGACCATCTCCTTCCTGTCGTACATGTTTCATCAACATCAGCTGTATGGACCCTTTTTAGTGGTGGTGCCTCTGTCCACTCTCACCTCCTGGCAGAGGGAGTTTGAAACCTGGGCCCCAGACATGAACGTGGTGGTCTACCTCGGGGACGTCATGAGCAGGAAATCGGTACTTTGAATCCTGCAGTGGTTTTCTCATACTGTCTGCTGGTTTCTCCAGAGTTGGTTACATAAACTTACGTTGTTATTCCTGGTGTTTTATGTAGATCCGTGACTACGAGTGGGTGAACCATCAAACAAAAAGAATACGTTTCAATGCACTATTAACTACTTATGAAATTCTACTTAAAGACAAGGTAGGTGCAGTGATTTCTTTAGGATTGTGTTTATATTTTTTATTGTGCAGTATGTCTGTGCAGAAAGAGAACCGAATCACTGGTTTAAAAGAACTTCAAATTTGTCTCCAGGGGGTGCTTGGGAACATCAACTGGGCATTTCTGGGTGTGGATGAAGCTCACAGGCTGAAGAATGACGACTCCCTGCTGTACAAAACATTAATGGAGTTTAGGTCCAACCACAGGCTCCTCATTACTGGCACTCCGCTGCAGAACTCCCTGAAAGAGCTCTGGTCACTGTTGCACTTCCTTATGCCTGACAAGTACGTCCTGGTTTAGAAGTAAAACAGGAAAAGCGGCATCAGTTTGAGTTCCAGCCAGGGATGGGTGACGTTTGTTATCTCTGTCGTGCACAACAGGTTTGCTTCCTGGGAGGATTTTGAGGATGAACACGGGAAAGGAACAGATAATGGTTATCATAGTCTTCACAAAGTCCTCGAGCCCTTCCTTCTGCGACGTGTCAAGAAAGATGTGGAAAAATCTCTCCCTGCCAAGGTGGAACAGATCCTCCGTGTAGACATGACTGCACAGCAGAAACAATTCTACAAGTATGAATATTATTTTTTTTTTTTTACGCCCTCTGTCTACGCAAACCTCTTGTGCAGTAGCTGCATTTCTCCTCCCCATTAATTGAATTTGTTCCTCAATATTTCCAGGTGGATTTTAACGAGGAATTACAGAGCTCTTTTCAAAGGCACCCGAGGCAGCTCCTCTGGCTTCCTGAACATAGTTATGGAGCTTAAAAAGTGCTGCAACCACAGTTTCCTCATTAAACAGCCTGAGGATGCAGAAACTGAAACGCAACAGGAACACCTGCAGGTATGTCTCCTTAGCAGCCCCTTTTAGCCCCCACCAGCACCTTAGGATGTATCTGCTCTGCAAAGGAAACTAGTTGTGACATAGGAAAGATGAAAACACGACAGACCAAAAGAAGGCTCAGTGCTACTTCATTTTTCCTGACAGCCTAACTTTGAACAATTTCAGGGTCTAGTGAGGGGCAGTGGGAAGCTGGTGCTGCTGGACAAGTTGCTGACCAGACTCCGAGAAAGAGGCAACCGAGTCCTGATCTTCTCCCAGATGGTCAGGATGTTGGACATTCTGGCTGAATACCTCGCCAAGAAGCGCTACACATTCCAGGTAAGATTTGCACAGGGCTAAATTTCTATACTTCGCATCTGCGTTGTTTTCTGCTAAAATAAAGTTTGTTGCAACATAAAACTAGGCAATATGTTTTTTTTTATTATTATTATTATTATTATTATTATTTGCAGAAATATTAGCATAAAATGCTGTCCATCGGGTTCCTTTAACATCTTGTAAAAAGTGTAACCTGCTGCACCACCAATATCTCCAGAAACTGTGTCTACACTGACAGGCTTTTGGGGTGGTTGTGTTGGGTAGGTACAACTCGGATGAGGATCAGATGTCAGTAGTGTTGCGCACATACTCCACCAGGCTGAGAGATCATGTGGTTATTTATATCAAGTTATTTTCTGCCAAAGACCACACAAACTGCTGCAAGTCACTCGACTCAGGTTGTTTTAGCTGACTTGGTCTCGGGTGTAGACTGTTGTATCAGTCTGAGCATATATACTGGGTACAATGGCATGTCAAGCAAAGTGATGCCAAGGTTATAGTAGATAAATGCCCGGGAAATATTCAAAGGGTAATTTCTGTGTGTTTACCTCTCTCTTCAGCGGCTGGACGGTTCCATAAAGGGAGAAATCCGAAAGCAAGCACTTGACCACTTTAATGCAGAAGGCTCAGAGGTATGTGTACTAATAATTTAATGTTGCTCACTGAGTTATAATATTAGTATATCACAAAAAGCAGTCTTATTTTATTGGAATTGATGATTAATGCTGTCCCAGGATGGTTTCTTTTTTGTACCACACGCATTTTTTTGAAATCATCAAACTGTTGCAGTTACCGTCATTCAAAAATAATTTTAATAAAAAAAAATGAAAATTTTTTTTTCTAATGCATTTATTTCTGTAGTCTATTCTTTATATCATATATACACTACTGGTCAAAAGTTTGAGTCATTTAGAAATTTCCATTGCACTCCATCGTAGACCTACCTAGAATACGTAGATCAGTTGCATAGTTTTTTTTAACCAGTGCAGCAGTTTTCAGATTACATTATGTGCTTACATAATTGCAACCTGGTTCTCCAATGCTTTTCTAGTTGTTTTTTTAAAATGATATCGGATTAGTAAACAGAATGTGCCTTTGGAACATTGGATGAATGGTTGCTAATAATGGGCAATGTAGATATTGCATTAAAGATCAGCCACCCACTCAGATCTGCTGGTATTCAGTCTAGTAGTGGTATGGAAATTTGTAAGTGACCCCAAACGTTTGGCTGGTAGTGTAGCCTAAATGTTTCTTTATTCCAGTGCTGTCATAAAGATGCGGCCTTTGCTGGGATATTGGTCTGCATCAGAGCATGTGAGCGGAGCACGAGCAAGCGGGAAAATATTGGATGGCGCACAGAGCAGATGTTTTCAAAAGCGTTGCCTTATCTCCCACTCCATCTCTGTCCGGAATTGCTCACTCTGAGTTCTAAGCATAACTGGCCCAGACTCAACGTACATACAGCTGAAGGTGACTGCCCTCCTCCATGCCGCCAGTTCCCAGAGCACTTCCGGCGTCCGGTTAAGTTTTGAATGAGGGGTCTGGGCACTGGTGGCATTAAATGAGGGAGGCTGCCCCCCTTCATCTGATAAATGCAACACATTGGGGGGGAATGTAAAGCTCATTGGAGAGTAGTGGAAATTTTGGACCCTACACTCTGCTCACATGCAAGCAACCATTCGTTATTGAAACACAGACAGACAGGCAACTGAACACTCAATAACCCACTTGCAGGGACAAGCTTGATTCTGCGGTGGGCCTGATGTAACTGCGTCACCGCGGTAATGTGGTAAACGGGACAGCCCTAATTATCTAATACTTGTTTTTGGACTACTTTATTTGAGAGCATTAGCCCAGTAAGGCTACATTAGGATACATTTGTAAAAAGAATCAAATATACATTAATACTTGAAATAAAGTCAGAGGTAGGATTACATTTGATGGTGTATGCTGAGGTGTGTTGATCTGTTTTCCAGGACTTCTGCTTCCTGTTGTCCACCAGAGCTGGAGGTTTAGGGATAAACTTGGCCTCAGCAGACACTGTCGTCATCTTTGACTCTGACTGGAACCCTCAAAATGACCTGCAAGCACAAGCCAGGGCTCACAGGATTGGCCAGAAGAAACAGGTAGTCCATGGCTTAAATTGATTGCTTTCATATGTTCATATGCTCCAGAATTTAAAAAATTGTGTGGTAAGAAAATTACAACTAGGCTTTCCTTTCATAGGTGAATATTTATCGACTGGTCACCAAAGGGACAGTGGAGGAGGACATTATTGAGAGGGCAAAGAAGAAGATGGTTTTGGACCATCTTGTCATTCAGAGAATGGACACCACTGGTCGAACTGTACTGGACAGCAACTCAGGAAACACAAAGTAAGATGTCAGAAATCATCTTGTTTAATGTTAAGATACTGAAGTTCTCTGTGTGTTTTAACTTTGCTGTTTTTTTTTGTTATAGTTCAAACCCATTCAATAAAGAAGAACTGACTGCTATCCTCAAGTTTGGTGCAGAGGAGCTTTTCAAAGAGGCAGAAGGAGAGGAGTCTGAACCACAGGTACTGTATTACAACTAATTATCTTTTGTCCATTCAAAATACTTGTTTTACATATTTATAAAATCAAACCAGAATGTATTTCTTTCTGCAGGAGATGGATATTGATGAGATCTTGAGGCTGGCTGAAACAAGAGAAAGTGACCAGGGCTCAAGTGCTACGGATGAGCTTCTATCTCAGTTTAAGGTACCGGTTACTATTGAAAAGTTATTTATTTATTTATTTTTTTTTAAAGACCCTGATCTGAAATTATGTCAATGTCAAGCATCCCTCTCTTTCAACTTCTAAATAATTTCCTTATTTCTCCTCATGTTGCTGCAGGTGGCCAATTTCTCCAGCATGGAAGAGAGCACTCCAGAGTTTGCAGATAAGTCCATACGGGAATGGGATGAAATTATCCCTGAAGAGCAGCGACGCAAAATAGAGGAGGAGGAGAAGCAGCGGGAGATGGAAGACATATTCATGCTGCCAAGAAGCAGGAGCTCTAACAAGAGGGTAAGAGGAGATTTTCTAACGGATTTATTTGAGAAAGACGTGTTGTTCACTTAGAGTGAACTTTTTATTTTAAAATGCTAATTATCTTTCAGCAGCTTATTTGAATTGGGTCATCAGGTGTCGCTCTGGGTCCTATCTTTCAGGCTCAAGCCAACGATAGTGACAGCGACGTGGGCTCCAAGTTGAAGCACCGCTCCTCAGGCTCTGAAAGCGAGACTGATGATAGCGATGATGAAAAGAGGCCAAAGAAGAGAGGAAGACCTAGAGCTCGCAAAAACAATGTGGAGGGCTTCACTGATGCGGAGATCCGCAGGTAAATTATTTATTGAATATTATATTTCTATTTCTTTTTGTATTAACAGTGTTTCCTTTCATGAACACAATTAAAATGTATTAATGATCATATCATTAACAGGTTCATTAAGGCATACAAAAAATTTGGATCTCCACTCGAAAGGTAAGCATTATACAATGATATTAATAATAAATGTATATGCCTACATCATTTGATTGCATGGTTTGGCAGACAACTGAATTTCTCATTTCTGTGTCCAGGTTGGAGGCCATTGCCCGAGATTCTGAGCTGGTTGACAAATCCATAGCAGACCTGAAGAGACTTGGTGAACTGATCCATACTAGTTGTGTGACTGCAGTGCAGGAGCACGAGGAACACCTTAAGGAGAACCCAGTTGAGGGTATGTTGGGATTACTTGTTTAGAGTTATTTGAAATCATAGCAATTTTTTCAGGCCTACAAATTATGCATGTTGTTGTTATTCCAGCCAAAGGTCCTGGGAAACGCCGAGGAATTAACATCAAGATCTCAGGAGTCCAGGTCAACGCCAAGTCCATCATCCAGCATGAGGAAGAGTTTGAACCCCTGCACAAAGCTGTGCCCTCCAATCCTGCTGAGAGAAATAAGTAAGAGACCACAGCAGTTAGAAGGAGGAGCACGGGCTTTTGTTCAAGATACAATGTTAAGAGTAAGTGCTTTTGTGTTGCAGATTAAATTTGACAAGTCTGTTTCCCATAGGTTCAATCTGACATGCAGGGTCAAGGTAGCCCACTTTGATGTAGACTGGGATCTGCAGGATGACATCCAGCTCTTGCTTGGTACCTATGAGCACGGCTTTGGCAATTGGGATCTGATCAAGACGGACCCTGACCTTAAACTCGCTGATAAGGCAAATGTCTAATTTCTACCTTTATCACTAAGTTGGACATGAATGGATATCTAAATTTTAAGAACACAAGTATACACTGCTGAAATTAATACATTTATTGTGTGCTTTTGGACCAAAACTGTCCCGTTTAGAAATTGTAAAAGCTTTGAAAAATATGTTTTTAGTAAGTCAAGACCTGGTCAAACAGTTGAGATTGCAGCTATATTTCTTCTGTAGCTCATAATCAGCACCTTTTCTAATAATGTGTCCGTCTAACATTTACTTTCCTTCTCTACAGATTCTCCCAGACGATCCAAGCAAGAAGCCCCAGGCCAAGCAGTTGCAGGCGAGAGCTGAGTATCTTCTGAAGCTGCTGAAGAAAGAACAGGACACTACTGATGTGTCTAAAACAGGGGAGGAGGTACACTGCTATTAATCCCTGAGTTACTCATCCATACTGTTTTCACCACACAAAGTTTGCGTTTGACCTACCTCCCACACAGCTCATCCAGTCTCTTCCTCCACAGGTCAAAGTGAGGAAGAGGAAGTCTCGGGTGAAAAAGGAGAAGATTCTCAAGGATGAGCAGGGCAACGACATCTCCTCCCCCCGCCTGTCCGACAACCCATCAGAGGAGGGCGAGGTCAAGGTCTGTACCATTTGCTAGTCTGTAGGGTTCAGGCTGAGTTACGCGTCTGTGTCGAGGTCTTCTGCTACCTACAGTACACGTGGAGTGTGTCATTGTAGCTGATGGGCTTCTCCAAAAATGTTTTTACTACAATAAGTTGCTATGCTTTGTATTTTCTCCTACCTTTTTCAAGTGCAAGTAGTGTTTGACAGTAAAAGCAAAGATTTTCACTAAGGACATTTTATTTTGTGACCCAGAAAAGCCACTATCGTGTCTTTAATTGCAGTGATGCAAGTGGATAAACCGTAAATCAGGCCCTGCCAAGTAGAACGACAGAGTAACCACTGCAACACCTTCACAAAGAAATGTAATTCAGATATTAATTTAGATAAGCAGAGCAATGGTAGATTTGATCCACTAAATCCTTGTTCTCTCATGTTGTGACCCTATGGTTGTCTTGTATCGTATTTGAGCAGGATGATGGAACAGAGAAGTCACCTGCCAAGAAAAGACAAAAGAAAAAGGATAACAAAGAGAACAAAGAAAAACAGGGAACTCCTAAAAAGGAAAAGGACGGAGACAAAGAAAAAAAGGGTCCCAAGCCCAGAAAAGAAAAGGTATTTCAGCAAAGTATTTATGACCTTATCATATGTGCCTTGTTCAGTCTGTTTTAAATGTATATGGATGTAATGTTGATGGAAAACACAATGCCATTGTAGCATCAAAATGCAACATGCAGCTGGAAATCTTTTCGCTAGAGGTTTGTGGCCTTTTGCCAGTCTGTCCTCATCCTGTGAATTATTTATTCAAGGTATGATTAGATGAAGCAGGTTAGTTGTCTTATGTCTCATGTTTTTGTATTTCAGGCTAAAGGAGCCAAAGGGAAGAAGACTCAAGGTCCAGTTCACATTACGGCTGGGTCTGACCCCGTTCCCATTCAAGGAAAGGAGGATGATGAACTCGACCAGGAGACTTTCAGTATTGTGAGTTTCTTCTTTAGTACACATGCAAAGATTAAGCCAGTGGAGTTTGACAAGTCATTTGTGAACAGTGCACTACAATAATATCAGCACTTTGTACTCGTGTCTAGTGTAAGGAGCGCATGAGGCCGGTGAAAAAGGCCCTGAAGCAGCTGGATAAACCAGATGAGGGTCTGTCGGACCAGGAGCAGCTCCAACACACTCGCACATGCCTACTAAAGATTGGAGACCGGATCTCAGAGTGCCTTAAAGCCTACAGTGACCCTGAACATGTCAAAATATGGCGGAGGTAAGATGATTAGATAATCCCTTTTTGTGAAATGAATCCTGATGCTCAGCTGTTTGACTCTGCTAATGAGTATTTGTTCCTTTTTTTTGCAGAAACCTCTGGATTTTTGTGTCCAAGTTTACAGAGTTTGGTGCAAGGAAGCTTCACAAGCTTTACAAAATGGCACAGAAAAAGCGATCACACGAGGAAGAGGCAAGTGGTTCCAAGCTGTAGTTAACACTGGTTCATCAGGTGTTAGGAAGTGAACGTAATGTTTTGTACATAATCCCACACTGAAAATATCCTGGGACATTTCCAGAAGGAGCAAAAGAAGAAGGATGATTCTGGAGGGAGGGTGAAAAACTTCAGACCAGAGTCCTGTGGTTCCAGTCGAGACTCCACGGGTACGTCATCCTCCAAACCTGGCTCTCACTCGACTCAGCCCGGCCCTCACGGACACCACAGAGAGTCGTACAACTCGGCTAATAAGCGGCACTTTAGCAATGATGGTACGTGAGGATAGAATTATTTTATTTTAGTTTAAGACACAGAAAACTCTGAACAAAGTGAGCATTTGTGAGCTTTAGAGGTGCTAGCAAGCAGATTTGGTTAACACTGGACAATGCCAGGCTTCCCCGTTTCCAGTCTTTGTGCTGAGATAAGCTAACCATTTCCTGGCTGTATTTTCACACTCACCAGACAAATTTCCCCTCAGATGTCGAACTATTTCTTTGATTGAATTTACTTATTAAATGATGCAATAATGTTTTTTTTTTTGTTAAATAGTAGATTCTACATGTTTCATTGCAGATAGAGGAGACTGGCAGAGGGACCGTAAATACAATTACCCAAGTAACAGCAACCAGTCATGGCAGGGAGACAGACATCACCAGTATGACCGCTATAAGGATCACTATGGTGATCGACGTCCACATGGAGACTCGTACCGCAGCTCAGGCAGTTACCGCAGCAACAGCTCCCCTCGAAAAAGGCCATATGAGCAGTACAGCAACGACCGGGACCACAGGGGTCATAGACCATATTATGACAGGTGAGAGTTTTTTGATTATATATCACAGAACTGTAATGCCAAATAACTGGTTTCATAGTAATGCCATAAATGACATTTCAGGCATTCAGACCCCAAGAGAAGACGTCCGGATGAATTCCGTCCCAACTACCACCAGGGAAGAGAAGGCCCTCTCCAGGACTTCAGGAGGATGCCAGAGCACAGGCCGGCTGGTCAAGCTGGGCAAGAGCACTACAGCAGGCCCTTCCACCCTGACAAACCTCCTCCGCCACAGGACCCTCGCTCCCCACAGGCTCAGAAGTCTCCCCAGGACTCGCGCTCTCCGCCAGAGCGGCCTGCAGAGCCAAACACAGTGGCAGATCCTAACTGGAACAACAGGAAAACATAAAAGTATGAAAGTGCTGGCTAAGAAAGTGATCTGGGTGTTTAGTCCAGGGTCAAAGCCACATACATGCTGCTGATGGACAAGTCTGGACTCGCCAATCATAAGCTCACAGTTGGAAAGGGAATCAACATGAACCCTCTTTACCAGCAAAACTATTGTGCTCTTTTCTCCCAGTGGCTGCGAATGATTTGTGACCTGAAGGAAGATGTTTGTTTTCCTGTTGTCATCGTCAAGATGGGAAAAAAACAGGCATCTTTATTTAAATTAATTGACTAAATCAGTTAACCATGGTAAGACAGAATGGAGTGCTAATGGATGCTTAGTCCCATGGACTATTTTCTAAGGAGAATTTAGGATACATGAACTGATGACTGATCTTAATCCTAAAAGTGCCTGAAGGCTTTGGCCTTTCTGAATGGTAAATGTATGGGATTATTCCCAAAGGAAGCATGAGATGGGAATTATTTTTTTGTGTTTAGCTTTAAGTCTCGCAAATTATGACAATTTCGATACAAATGAATGTGTTCATCATCATCTGCACCTTCAAAATGTTGATCTTGAACATGTAGCTGAACTGAATCACCATGTGGGTTAAAATGGTGGCATATGTTTCCTCTAAACACTCTACAAAAAGTTTTTTAGCAAATTCAAAATGCTCATGTGTACAAATAATCATTGTTTCTGTAATTGTGTAGCTACATAAATCATTGCAATTGTCTTGCTTTGTTCACTCTAACCACTTTCCCTCTTAGTAGGCCCAATGAAGCTTTGTAAGCAGTATTTATTGCAAAAATGTTTGCAAAGGCTCTTAACACTATGACTTAGAACAATCCTTTTATTTTTGCCTTTCAGTATTCTGATGGTTTAGAACGGTACTTCAGTGTAATTTCATTCATTCGTCTAGCCACATACAGTATGTAAGTACTCAATTAAGTCTGAATATACTACGTGATAAAACATTTTCTTTCTTTATCTATCGTAGGGCAATGCTGTTGCTGGTAAGTTGAAGGGTTATCAGGAAGTTGCGGATTACCTTTGGTCTATTTTTTCCTGTGCCAAACTCTGGCCCTTAAATTTCTTTTCTTTTTTTATGCTTCTCCATTTGTGCCTTATTTATGTGAATATTATCATACTGTATATTGTTCGTGAACAGTACTGGGGCCTAAAACGGGCAGGATGTAGTATTACTCATTTTTAGGAAATTGCTCTAAATGAACATGTTAAGGGACTACGTATTCTGGTAATCATAATGTGGTTCTGTGGTTTTTCAAAAGAGTTGATGATTTGAGGGGAGAACATAAATATAATGAAATCATGTGTGTTTGGTCCAGGGCTCTTAGCCGACCTGTTACAGTGAACAGCCAGCGCACCTTTTCTTCCATGTTAAGCAAGCTATAGTTCCTGTATCATATGTTCAAGAAAGTCAAAATAATTTATATTTGTGACAAAACCACTCTTCATGAGAAATGTGCTGTACATATGTTTGGACATATGTAATAAACTTTGTTACACAATGAAAATGAGTCTACTTTAATTTCCTTGTGGAGGACTTAATATTGTCCTGATTTCATCATCATGCATTCTCTACTGCAAAGACATGCAATAGGTTTTCAGGACTGGAATGTATGAGTCAAAATTATAAATCATAGAATTATGATCCTATTCATACAATCAAGAGTGGTATAATAAATGTTAAATTCAAAATGTATTAAAGTACAATCATATTAGCTGAGCTGCGCAATACAATTATGGTAAGTTTAAAGGATGGTAAATAAGAAATATCAAATTTAGAAGTAAATTTGTTATTTCTCAATATTTAAAGTCACCAGAAAACATATTATGGACATTTTCATTTTTATGTCACCCTATGAGTTCTCACTTACAGAAAAACTTCGTTTTATAGAGCCACTGAAAATGTTTACTATATTCTTTAACTCATTTAATATGTTAAGTAGTATCTCAAATACCATATTAATGTCAACATAATTGTTAGGTAACTTTCATATATAAACTTTCCTCTTTTATGCTAAAATTTACTGATGCATAATCTTAGATATGTCTTGATCATGACAAGGGGTGCATGAAGTTGACACGTTTGGAGGTCTGCTATTGGCTGATTCAGTGTTTGAGCTAGGCAATTGTGGGCAGACATGACTGTAGTCCTATATTTGTCTGCACTGAAGAATCACACTTAAAAAAATTGCTAAAGTCAAATTTGAGCTTTTAAGTTTTACATTTTAAAAAGACGTAGATTTTTTTACTCACAAGTTAAAATCAGTCTTGAGGCGTCGCACCACAAACATCTGATCACATTCACTACTGCATCTTTACAGTAGGGGGCAGTAAAACACTGCAGATAGTTGCAGAAACACTGGTGAATTTCAAAAGCTGCTCTCACAGCCACAGCAACTGAGACAAGAGGGCACCTCATTAACAAGACATTTTCTTTTATTCAATAAATAATTTACATTATAAACAGCTGGCATGTGGCACCACATTTGCTTTACATACAAACAGTTGATCTTTCTGGCATTTCCCATTCAGCTATTTTTTTAAACTTTTCTACCATTACAAGTCTGACATAGAATTTCAAACAAAATAAGAGCTAACTGTAAAAGAAAGCATAAAGTGCTTTAAATTCAAAAACATGAACGCCCCAGAACATGTTCCTACATTCCCTTTCTAGATAAGGTGGACTGCTTTTAGCATGTTTTATATAAAGTGATGACAACCAGCATTTTATCACCTCCTCCACTTCAACACTTGGTGAGTTTACTTTATATATAGTAAAGACTATTTTGTTCTGTGGTGTTCATATTTTTGCAACAATCCCTTTTCAAATAAAAAAGGTTCACATTCACCAAAACATCTGATGTACACAAACAGGAGTGATAAATTTAAAACACAACTGGTAATATACAAATTTTAACTCACAAAACATATGTACAATCTCACATTTCACTTGTAGAACCACAACACAAATTACATCTATTAACACAAGATTCAACATTACAATCATTTGTTTGTATGATTATTTGTAGTCAAACTGCACCAATACATGTTCCAAATAGCAGTAGTAAGGCCTGCCAAATACTTCAGTGTAAAGGATATATGACCGTTAAAACTGAGTCTGAGTAGTAACTGTATCTACAGGGGTAACTTACACATTACCAGATACTGCAGTTTGGAGCCAAAGTTCAAATGGAAAGTGTTATCATGAAACACAAGAAAAGCAAAGGTGAGACTGCTAAAACGGAAACTAATGCAGCTTTAACAATGTGTTACTGTACTGCAAAATTCACCCACAAACACGATTTATATACAGTTAAGAACCCCCCTAATGTGAATTGTTTAAGACTGAATGATGGAAATTCAGTTGTGGGGGAAATGTTGGCACAAGGGCTTGTTCTTTGGCAATGACTTAAGCCATGAAATCACATCTACAGACATATGCTTGTCATTTACGCACAAAGCCACAGTCAGGTCAGCACACTGGTAGTCTGTAACATGCTAAACTGACTAGTGGTGACGTCTTTACAGCTAGTACTATCGGTAACTACACCACTGAGACTTGAAATTGAGAGTTAAATTCACAAAATGCTATCAAAGAGGTGTCTTAGTTTGATTGGCTAATCTACTGTCTGTAAACGCTTTGAGTGCCCATAACGTTCTTTTGCTTTTCTTGTTAGCTACATTCACATTACAGATGTAAAATACAAAACACTATCTGATCAACATGTCAGCTCAAACAATGGAGTGAAAGGCTGTATGACACTGAAAATGAAAAGAGATTTTTTTTTTTATCAGTTCCCTTTTGGGATTTGTTACTTGGCTTATAGAGGCCATTTTGACAGAGTATGGAGCGCCTCATCTTTTCTATTTCTGACATTTTGGGAGCAACAGAAAGACACGGGAAAGATTTCTCCCACTGGAGGTTCGTTATCTCATTTTTGGACTCCGGCACCCACAAACACACAAAATCAACCACAGATTCTGAATTCTGCACACATATTGTACTAACACACGCACACGCGCACACACACACACACACACACACACACACACACACACACACACACACACACACACACACACACACACACACAAAAACTAACAATATGACCCATTAATCTCCACAGCAGACAACTGGAGACGCTGCTCTGACATCCTTTTGGCTGAGTGCTTCCTCCAAAAGGCTCAGGCTTTTCCAAAGCTGGAAACTAATCAAACATAGAGCTGCTTCTGGCCTTAGGTTAACAAAAGCCCCTGTCAGGTCCTCTTGCTTCGCCACATGAGCCACGGAGAGCTTCACTGGCTTGGCACCAATGAGTGGATCAGGGGAGGGAGGATCAGCAAACTCTTCTTTCTGCAAAAGATCATCTTGTCCGGCTTCCCATAGGCATGCAGGCCCGGTGAGAATGTGGGATTTAATCCCAGGTGGATATCCTGAGCTCTGGTGTAACTGGGCTCTCTCACCGCTGCTCTCATCAAAGACCAGTCCTATGAAGCAGCTAAATGCATGTGATGATAGGTGGGAGCACGGGGACCTCGTCTTGTCATTAGACTGAAGTCAAGACATGACAATACTAAAATGAGACTCAGGGCTGGGATGTCACCGAACCAGAGCAGAAGAGAGGAGTCGATGTACGACACAGCAATGGTACTCTAAAACTCACCGACAGATACACCATGAGGATACTGTTGTAAAAGGGACTATAGATGAACTGTGCAACACTCAATCCACAATAAAACAGCAAGGACATTGAGGAAGAGGAGCGAATGAAAATATTTAACCCTCTGTGCTTCATTATTCATAAAAGCATCCTTTTCAAAGATGTGATGTCTGTTACTGTTTGAGTGGAGCACTTTTACATCCTCAAAGGCGTAGTAGGCTGCCATGGTGAAGTTTATGTCTCCAGAGGAGAGGAGATCAAACACGCAGGACTGAAAGTACAGGTCCTCCACCGGGAGCCGCTCTTTGCACTTGACCTTAGCGGACTGGTAGGTAAAGCCATGTGCCGCGGTGCCGCTCCTGGTCCTGCCTGCGATCTGGGCCTCCGCTGCTCGAGCTTTGAAGTTCCTGAAGTCAATGCGCTGGTTGGCTGGACAGCCGTGAAGACACAGGTACAAGTCCTGGTTATCACCTTCTTCCACAGAGTTCACAACTTCCTCAGGCATCCGCACAGCAAAGGTCAGGTAGCGGCCTACCTGCCGGACCACTATGGTTGTTCCAATGTACCTGGCCTGAAGCTCCACATGCTGCCCAGGAACCTTCTCCACCACGCGCAGTGTGTTCGCTCCGTGCCGATCCCCTCCATTCTTGGAGCCATCTGCAAATGCAGCTGGCAGCTCATCTGTCTCTGCGTGGTACATCTTCTGATCCACACATTCCTGGAAATTCTTAAAGATGATTGTCAACTGCAGGAGGACATAAAAAAAAGAAAGAAAGAAATGCAATTAACATTTAGCAGAAATGATCATATGTGCCTTTAAGATTCTCACAAATGCAAGTATGCAGTCATTAGTTGCTGGGGTTTTCTGATCACATAGAGAATCCTAGTGGACTGCAGTAAATGTAAACATCAGATTTAGAAAGGAAAGTGCTTATACTTTTGCATTAAGAACAAGTTTGTGCAATATGTGCCATCTACCCCACCACCCCACTTAAGTGTCATATTTCAGCACTGCCTCAACATGGGGGAGGCCAAGGTAAACGCCCTCAAAAAACATGAGTCTTGGCCATGTAAAATCAGGCCTCAGTTTGCAGACACAAAGACGATCCATTCATAGTGCTAGAAAACCTGCCTGTGAACCCCAGAACTATGCTCCAGGGAGTGGCGTTGGGCCAGGACAGAGCGATATACTCTGCAGCTAATTAAGAGAGACTGGTGGTCAGGCCTCTGCAAGCTTGGTTTCATCAGGACAGCAATAAGCCATTGTCAAAGCAGCGATACCAGGACAGGCTAGGGACTCCGATGTCTGCTTGATTGGGAGAGAGGACGGGGGGAGGGGTCTACGGAATACTCTACTAGCTTGAATATCCATCTGCTGCACCAGTTCTTTCTCAATTCCCCTAAACCTTGGCTATCAATTCCCACTTACATTAACTTCTGTTTTTTCACTGGCTCATTCCTAAAACATTTAATGAAAACAAACAAAAGAAAAATGCCTCTATTATCCCTCCATCAGAATGAAGATGGAAATAACCAGACAGTTTTATTTGCTGTAGCGAGAGCAATGCACCAACAACGAGTTCTGCTAATGCAGATATTTTACCAGAGGGGCCTTGTTTGCACAGGTGGCATTGGCTGCTGCTTTGCTTTCTCTTTGTCCAGAATCAAGATCTTTAAAAAAAGCTGTCTCATTTGCTTCCAAGAATAGCAATCCAAAAAATGACATTACTTTAAAAGCTAAAAAAACACAAATGCTTAATAGAGTATCATTAAGAAACCTTGATTGCAGAAAATTGTACTTTCAATGAATGTGATTAAGGACAAAGTCCTTTTATGCCTCAGTCTAAATACTTCAGTTATGATACGCCGCAAAGTGGCTGAGGTCCACAATCATTGCTGTCAAAACTTTGCCAAATCTGGACCAAACGTTTGCCAACTACAAATACTCCTACCTCTTTGTTTTTGACCTCAAGTTCTACTGAAAATCATTTCAGGCACAGCCATCCAAACCAACCAATGTACCATTAAACAAAATCACAATAATTACTCAATAATTACTTAATAAAAACTTGTATGTGTCCTTATACCTGGCGAATAAAGCTGATTCTGATTAGGAATGCACTGCTGATAAAGCTATGAAAGAAAATATCTCATAACATAGACTAAATACCAACCGTTATGTACAGACACAACATTTCTTAACTTAATGTGCTCAGTGTGAGCTACAGAATAAGTAGGACAAACATCAGCCTGAGCTGTCTACTGTTAAAAGTGAAAATGGAGCCTTGTGTTAACATTTGATGCAGCACTGCTGTTTTAATGCTAACATATCATTTATAAAGCTTATCAAGATCTTTGCTATTGAGCTGGGGTTGGCTTCATTATCTGTCATTATGGACCTCATCCAAACACTAACCAGAGTCCACAGTTTGACAGAGAAGCAGCCCCACAACAGCTCGCACAAACAAACCACACGAAAGAAGAGACTCACACAAACAAAATATACCAACCACAAGATGCTCGTACCAAAAAAATTCACAAAAACAACGAATATGATACATCAATACAGCAAGGTGCAAGTAGAGATTATCTTAATCTTAAAAGAAAACAGAAAAGAATACACATTTGAGATGCTGGAACAGTAAATGTTTTGGCATTTTTGCATTACAAATTACTGTAACAATTAGCTGATTATCACAATAGTTGCTGAATGATTTTCTGTTGATGGTAGAGCTGAAATGACTAGTTGATTGATGATTAATTAGTCAAGCAAAAATGCCCAAAATTCAAAAGGTGAACAGAAAGGATCCCCACCTTGCTCGTGGCGGTGGCCAGAGAGCCTGGCACCACCGGAGTGTTGGTCACCTGGACAGACAGGTATTTGTTGTGGATGAGCGGCCAGGCTCCTTCCACCTTACACGTCTGGAAGTCGTCACCAAATGTTCTGAGGTGTGGGTCTCCAAAGAAGCCACAGTGAGTGTAGTTGGGCGGCGCTGTGTTGCGTGGAAAACTGCGCTCATATTGGCACACTTCCGGGCCATCGGAGCGCTCCTGACTGTCAGGCAGAAGTGGCGGGGGTGGAGGAGGAAGTGGGGTGCGGGCACGTGGTTGGGATGTCGGCCCCTCCTTGGAGCAGTTGTGTTGGGTCATTAGATCTTCTATGCCATGCTGGGCGGAGTGGTACGCCAAGTCCCCCCTGCAGGTTCGTGCGGTCCGACGTACACAACTGTTGTACGCTCGCAGCGCTGTGCAAAACTCCTCCTCCGGTCCAGAGATTGAGGTGGAGGCCCAAAAATCTGAGTTACATTTGAGGATCTTGCACTGCAGACTCACTGTCAGGGAGGATCAAGATACAGTTTGAACAAAAGAAGAAAACCAGCAGCCACCATGTCATTTAGAAAGATGAATGTGTCACAGAAAAAGTTATAAATACACTTTGGCTGTTATTGATAAAAGTTTAAAAACACAGATTTACATTATACTAAATCTAAAGCAAGAATAATCAAGAACTCTGTCAACGTATAATGAATACCCATACAACCATTGTTAGGCTGCAGAGCCAAATGTTGTCATAATATTCTTACAGTCTCATTATACACATTATAACAATAATAACAAAGCAGTATTTCTTATATTTTGCCACGTTGTTTTGTCTATTACCTAGTTGGCATCTGGTCAAAATGTAGGCCCATTAAACACAATAAAAGGCTAGAGAAAAGAAATAAAAATGGAAAACGCCATGATATATTGCTTCTGAGTTTTGTTTGTACACCAAAAAAATAACAAAAACATCTATTCAAATCTATATATTTTCAAAACTTTGTGACCATAACGCAGATCTGAACGTAGATCTGAACCTCCCTCAGGTCAACCTGGATATTAGATAACTTTGCTGTTTATTGTAGAGAAGTGTACTTCACACCCAGTGGCTTCTGGTTTATGTAAAAGAAAAAATGCCATTTGGGATCTTAATCTACACCTTTAGTGATAATAAACGCTGCTTGACCGTAGATTGTTGTCTCCAGCTTTATTGCCACATCCGGCCAACTCTTTACAGAAATGTTCTTCAAACATTTCTCAGGATGCCATGTTGCCACATTATGTTTGACTAGTATTACCTTGCACTAATAGAGCATTTGTTTGAGTGAGGCTGTGAGAACTTTCAGCCAGTGTCAAGGGGGGAAATCATATCAACACTTTGAAGTCACACTTTAAACAATATCCCTCCTCAAAGCTTCACCGCAGCTCTCTCCAACCCCCGCATCGCTCTCTATTTACCACCCATCTGATAGATGGCAATAAACCAATCTTTATCTCAACTATCAGTGCATTATCATTTTGTTGTTGACAGTAAGTGACTTAAGAGGAAAACTGATAAGGGGTTGGCAAACGTGCAAGGTGAGCTGAATGAGGTTTCCCCACTGCAAAAAGTGACCCATTGCAACCATTGCATTGTCAAATTAAAAGGATATTAGGTCAATTAAAACGCAAATTTATGGGTGTCTAATATAACATTACACTAGCACTGGCTGCTGCATTTCACTGGACCTTTTGAAAGACCTTAGATCGTATGGTGGAACAGTACCTTCAACCATAATCAGCATGCTCGCTAAAAAAAGGTTTCAAGGGCAACAATCAAAAAATCTCAAAATGTAATTTCTTGCATTACACACACTCACACACACACACACACACACACACACACACACACACACACACACACACACACACACACACAAATTAAAAAATAATCAAGGGTTGAAGGCTGCAGCAGCTCCAAAAGACCTCTCATTTTGCTTTGTCTTGCACTAATAAAATAAAGTACAATAAAACACCTACTATACTAGGTTACTTGAACTAGTCAAAGTGCGCTGTAATACCATGGTTGTTCACTTTCAAGCCTGTTGAAATATTTCCCAAACCTTCAACCTTCTCCAGACGTATGCACGTAAGCGTTTCCTCCTGAATCTTTGTAATCTAGCTACTAGCTAGATTTTAATCATTTTTGTATTGAGTTTGATGGGATTCCAATTGATTCGCTATTTTTTTTTTTATATCAATTTGCAGACTTCAGGAAAAATCGCATTTGTAATGTAGCCTTAGTAACTTGATCTACTTCAATTATGATATTACAAAAAAATATCTCGGCTAATAAATAGGGACCGAACGTGGCAACGTTGGTGCAAGGTGAAAAAGTAGAGTTAAGGTATAATTGGCTAGTTAAAGTTAGGTTACGTTATGATTTATAAAATTCAACAACGTATCGGTGACGTGCCAGAGGTTCGCCTTCTTTCGTGTAAAACTTTTACTATTTACTTACTTTTTATTATTTAGTTAAATTTAAAAGTTAAAAGTAGCATCTTACCGGAGGGGAAGAGTGAGAGAAACACCGCGAGGACTCTGCACACGTCTAGCGCCGAGGGTCTTCCTCTTTTCCCCATAACCATCCATCCAGCTCGGGGTCGCACTTCACTCCTCTCCCTGGTCAAACCGGATTTAGGAAGGACAGAGAAGAAGATTTAGAACCGCCGAGTTCTTGTTGAGAAAACACAAGTCCATAAATGAGGTCTGAAGTCGGTCCTTTCATCTCATCACTATCTGGTAAAACGGTTTTTTTTGTTGCAAGCTTCGCTATGAGAGTTAGCTAGCTAACTCAACGGCACCCAGTGCAGGATAAATGGCTGAAGCAGCCAGGCAATATATCTTCCTTTTAGGGAGTGTCGAGAAGGTGCAGCCTCTGTGGGCCAGCGGACACACTAAACCAATCACGGCTGCCTGTTCTGCCCTTAAACCCCCCTCTCCAAGTTTCAAATTACAACTATATTGTGCAGACTTGTTCGACGACGACCGAGTCTTCCAGACCCACAGAGTCATACGCCATATAAGAAAAGTTTGATTTGCGGCTATAACCTCGCTGTGGAGGGAACATGTTAAAAGGAAATCGTGGTTATCCCTCCACAGAGCATGTGTGCAGAGATCAATGCAGAGGAAAGAGTAGGAGAACAACCAATCAATATAAACAGTCATCAAGTTTATTCTCAAAGAGCTGTAAATTATCTGCTTTTACCCTTCATATCAGCACTCATAACCATGTTAAAACCTGTCATATGTAACGTTAGGCCTAGACCACTTAAAATGGTGGCTACAAACCAAGTTAACCTCTTCAATCCCACAGACCCACTGGTAGCTAGGTCATTTTAACTCAAGCAGTGCAGCCAAAATCCACATAACTTTGTTTTATATTTCTAAAGATATCACATTTGTCAGGCTTAGGCTAATGTTGGATACATGTGTACAAAATGATGCATAAAACATAAAGAATATTCACATTTGATTAAGTAGTGGTGAGTCTTTGGTATACATGTTTCACTCACTGTAGGCATCATGTAAACTAGATTTGGAACAAGCTGTTACAGAATATATAATCAGTAGGGATGTAATGATACCTATGCCTACATCAATCTGGATAGCTATATTGATTCAATGATCAACGATCCAATATCATCGATGCAAATCATCATATTCAAGATATGATTTCATTTCAAAATTCTTGCTTTATATGTTTTTTTTCATTAAAAAATGGTTTGTTTTTCATTTAAATGTTTAAAAGAGCTCAGTTATGAAATTGTCAAGTCATATTTTAGTAGTTTTTTGTGAGTTAATATTATTGTAATTGATTGTGTTAAATGTGCATATGATAATTTCATATCGATTGCAGGGATCGTATCGTTGTCCAAAGAATCAATATATCGTATACGATAAAACTTTTGACATGATTAGAAACCCTAATAATTAGGGCTGCAACTAACAATTATTGTCATTGTCAAATTAATCTGCTAATTTTCTTGATTAGGCCTACTTATTTGTCTGTAAAACCCATCACAGTTTCCCAAACTGGGCAGATTAAAATTGGTTGTTTTTTCCAACCAACAGTCCAAAACCCAAAGATATTTAGGTGACTAAAGCATTAAATCCATATGTTTGATGAGCAAATATTTGACAGGTTTGCTCAAAAATGGCTAAAAACAGAAATATCAAAATAGTTGCCAATTCATTAATTATCATTAATAGTTTCAGATCGATATGACAGACTCTCAGACAAACTAGGCTAGGTGAAGGGGTTATATTATAATAGGGGAACTGGATTTGAAAGGGTTATAGTGGAATGTAACCTCCATTTAACCCACTTTGTGAAATAAGCCTGAAATTATATTATATAAACTCATCCTAAGGTTGTTAAATTGCAAGACAAAACACAAAGAAAATGAGCTGTGTGTTCTCAATGACACAGCGTTGGACAGAAATATTGTACTTTTTACTGATGGCAATCCTTTCCAGTTAACCAGCATATAACAGTTAAACTTGCAAAACCAACCATGATGCCTTGATGTAGTTTAAACCACCCAACAGTACATGAAGGAATCCAACATGTACGGTTAACACATCAATAGATAGAAAGAATTTATATTTTTTGCATGTTGGTTTAAAGGATTTGAATACATTTCCACTATCAGAAGAGCAGGCAGCAATCCCCTCCTCTAAAAGCCATAATACCACCTCCTTTGATTATCAAATGACACACTACTCCTGTCTTTTACTGCTATTCAAACGAAAATACTCCCAGAGAGATGGCTGTGCACTCAGGTTGACTGGCTATACAGTATTTTTCCATAGTGCTGTGAACGTCTTTGTGAATGCTGTCCCTCTCATGATGGATGATGGATATGTTCGTGTACAATGAGGTCTGAGCCTACACATGTTTTCAACAAGGGTGGCCCTGTGCAGATTGATTCCCAGCTCTAATATACCACGCATTCCCATCTGAAATGAATGACTGCAGCTGTAAGATACACGCTGCTTTATTTTGTGTTTTGATGGATTGTGGGATATTTTTTGGCTTTTATCAGCTAAACAATGGTTGCAGAAGCAAACTCAATAATGAAATTCAGCTATAAAACTATAAGAGCAAAGATGCGGCTATTTTTAAGTGTGACAGATTTATGTGTCAGTCAACCGGTTAGAAAAAAAGCTCAAAATAATTGATTCTTTATCACATCCAGAAAATAGATGATGCCGATTGAACATTTGAAACCTGTTGCAGCGACTTTGCAGACAAAGATGCAACATGTCCGTACATTATTTACTACCAAGATTTTAATATGGGATGTTTTGCCCTTGCTCATATAATTAGTTGGTGAATTGGTCGTCAATGCCTCTGTTTACATAAAATCCTTAGCCAATTACTCGTTTTAGAGTTGTCTTTTTGCAAACAATCATTTGTTATGAAAATTTCTGGCATCACAATAGTCACAAGTAAGCTTTTTTTTTCAAATGATGAAATAATGATTAGCTGTATCCATAATTCTCATTTCAAAGGCTAATTTTGATCGGTTTGACTTCACCAATCAATCAAAATTAGGTTAGGACCTAATTTTCCATCAACAGATTGTTGGATTGCTTTTTAATTGAATGTGTTTTACCTATGGGGTTTAACATCACCATGTAGGGAAATGATAAATCATGTATGAATTAGGAAACATCTCCACAGAGAGATTTCTATAGATACATCAGGCACAGCATAGGCTCCATATGCTGTGACAGGTAAAAGTGACATAATATAACAATAAAACTCCATAAATCCAGTAGGTAGGTAGGTTACAATCCAATAACGTTTTATGGTGCTGCTTTAAATCTCTGATATCACCTGTCACACATGACACAGTTTTGACATTTTTCTTGACCTAAATTTGGTGTAAGTAGGCTAATAATCGTAAACTGTTGCATCTCTTCTTCAGTGTTCATTTTTGTTCACTAGCCTACATATTTCATCATTTTTTTTTCTGATTTGAAGGTGACAGCGGGCTGATCCTTTTTTCCAACAGATGGCGCTTGTTGTGAGCTCTGATATGAAACCTCAAATCGTGACACAAACGCACATGGCATTATGAGGACAACCAAACCTGTCATTACATGTGAGCTTTATGGACAGCTAGGTTATTGGTCTAATTGTAAGCTGTCATGCAGTTAGGATTTCAAATGTATAAACGTGCAGCCAGCAGGCGCATTTGTCCTGTTGCACTGCTCTGAACAAGAGCATCCTTTTTATTCCGTGTCAGATAAAAGTAGCCTCAACGGCATTTCTGGTTGGGAGTAGCTTTAATAAATGCTGATAATATGGCAAACTAAATAAAATAGTGCTTTAAATTAAGCCTGTACTTTAAAAGGCACGAGTCAAATAACAGTTGTTACGCATTTGTTCTTGTGTGGATCAACCAAACTGATCAGGTTTTTAATATTGCAAAAATCCAGCTCTCCTGACTGTACATCTGGCTGAAAAATACACATATTTTAAGACATAGAGTTACAGTTTGAAATCCCAGCAAGCAAAGCAAAAACTGTCAAGACTCCTGCGTAAAGTCAGTTTATATTAAAATTCTAAATAAGTCTCCAACTAACAGACAAACCAACCTTGGCGGCTGCATGGGCTCTCCGCGACTTTGGGAGTCCTGCAGGAACCCGGAGGACAGCGAACAGGAGCGAGAGGAAGCAGACTCCTAAAAAAATCTCCCCCTTAAAAAAACTCGTTCTGTGTGTCACTGTAATCCGAAATCAAACGCACTCAGTAGCTTTCTGAGTGTTAAATCCGACAATCTGTGCATGGTGTCCACCGATCTGCGTCTCGGTGAAATGAAAGTGCTTTTTTTCTTTTTAGTTGGGATTCATTTAAACAGCCACTTCTCGCACCCGGGGGGACTCAGATCTCTGCAGCCATTGCTTAACTCATTTGACTATCGGTCGATCGGAAAGGAGACATTATGATAGATTAAGTCCAGTAATTGCCGTCATCCGCGCGTTGAATCCAAATTGTTGGTTATGGTCGACGCCGGGGAGAAAAAAGCCCAGAGGGCAAAGCTGCTGCTGCTGCTGCTGCTGCTGCTGCGTACGGCCCGATCCGCTGTCTGGATGTTGTGAAATCGCTAGTTAGAAAGTGTGAGAGAGACAATGATCGGCTCTGCATGACGCCGCTGGGAGCCCCAAATCTCAGCTGTGAACCCCCCCTTTTTCCGAACTAGTTGTTCTCTCTTTGGGAGAGTCCTCAGACTGGAGTTAAAAACAGTGAGTGTTATTTTCTGTTAGAGCAAGTGAAACTATGTAGCTAATGTATTGCCATCTTGTCATTTCTTGATAGTGATAGGTGCCCTATTTTTGCCTTTTTCAGAATATGGACTATCGGTTCTGCAGGATTTGGATAGAGGTTTCTGCACCTTTGACAACCCAAATAAAGCTGGATTTAACTGCAACTTCATTTACACACTTTACATGCTTTATTACTTTGTGGTGTTGATTTCCAACAAATAGCTCCCATTGTCAGAGCTACACCCTCGCCAGATAGCCTAACGTTTAGCAGCCCCTCATCACTGCAAATCACAGGTTGGAAAAAAGACAAATCCATAATAATCAGGATTTATTGGAGGATCAGATGGACAAACACTTTTACATGGAGGAGAGGGGGGTGGGGTATGCTCAAAGACAGAGAGGGCTGCATGGAGGCTGCACCTGTGTTTTGGGATAGGACTGCATGCAGGAAAATACCACCACCCTCCCCCTTTTCCTCTTCAGCTTTTCAAGCCTCCACTATGTACAATATAACTGATTCTCTCTGCTCAAGTTTCCTTCTGATCAGGAAAATCCATCAGGGAGGGCCAAGGCTTACAGTATCCGAGTGAAGCAGCAGAATACCAAATTCAGTGTTGTCACTATGTCCAATCCAGCAGACATGCAGAGCTGATAGTTAAAACCCCTGTGATTTCACTTTAACGCTGATGCAGTAGATGTTGTTAGCATGCAGCTACCGGACAGAGCTTTTACATTACATCATCCCTTTGTGCATCCAGCAAGAAACTGACCCCTGTAATCCACTCGTTTACTATCACAGCCCAGACCTGCCCTTTCCAGATGGCCACTGAGAGGCAACATATTTTACACTGATGTAACATAAGAACATGAAAGAGTGACACCCCGGTGTGAAAAGAATGGTGTTAGAGGTGCCGGATGCCGGCCCCATCTCAAACACAGCTGGCGTACTCGCTGCCTTGCTGAGGTATTATGACGAGTTAACACAGCAGGTCTGCTTTACATATCACCAGATTAATAAAACACTTTTTTTAGTGTTGCAGTTCAGTATCTGCTGCATTTTACAGAACAAATCAGTGAAAGCCATGTAACTGTTACAGGCTCAAATGAAAGAAGCATTCAGTCTTGCTTTCCCTTGGGGCTCTCTGAGTTTCCTTTAGTAGCCTCTGATTTAGTCCATTATAAAAATCTCTTAAACTCCGGCTGCCTCAGCAAATAACCAAGAGCCAGAGCAATTTATTTTTCAAACCAAAGAAAAGATTGGCTTACTGATTGATATTACTCAAACTTCCCTGACACACAGAGGATGTTGCTGCAGCATTTCCGCAATATGATCAATTGTAAACCGCAAACTGTAAGGTCAACAAACATTCAAATGTTGCTTCACTTTACGGTGATTTCTTTAGATCATCACATGTTGTACTTCCCGACTGTGGTATCAAAAGTTCACTGTTGTCTTCTTGTTAAAGGACAATCATGATTTCAGATGCTGATCATCAATTCACCTTACGGATGACAGACTCAGTTTCAATACCTGTTGCGTTGTTTTGTGTGCAAAAATAATGATGATCTGTACATAAGAAATGTGACCACATGGGAGTGGATGACTATATGAAAGACGTGCAGGAAACCAGTCGGCGATTCCAGTATTTCTGAGTCAGACATGGATTAGTAAACATTGTGTGCTCTTACTGACCTTCCAGTCGCCTTTTGAACTCCCGCAGCATAACAATTAGCTTGTCACAGTGGGCCGGGCCTCTTTTCTGAGGTGTCACATTGCTTGTGTTTCGGACGCCCCTGAAAGATTTGACAGGGGCCTTTTGAGGTTATACAGACGCATCCTAATGTTTCATTTTGTGATCATTGTGTGACCGGAAAGAAATGTTATTTTTTCTGTTTATACACCATTTACGAAATAGTATCCATTGCCAAGTGGAGTTAATTAATATTTCATACACACCTGTAATAGAGCTGAAAAGGTTAGTTTATACATTGATTACACAATTATTTTGATAATCTATTAACTGTTAAAGTAATTTCCATCTTTTCCGTTGCCATATGTGATAATAACCTGTGTATCTTTAGGTGTTGGACTTTTGGTTGGACAAGACAAGACATTTGATGACATCACATTGGGCTTTAAGAAATGTATAGACCAACCAATGAATCCATTAATCGAGAAAAAAACCTCTGCAGTAATACAAGCGATTATATTCTAAATAAAAGGAACCACGGTCTCAATTAGGTTTCTTAAAAATTATAGCCAAAAAGATTAAAGGAATAGTTTAGATTTTGCATTGCAAACAAAAGCTGTATTATTCTTTTTGATTTTCTTATGAGTTTAATCAATTATTCTATAAAAAATATACTATTCATGCCAGTATATAATATATAACTGTTACATAACTGTGCTATAACATACTGTAGCTCATGGACCGCTTTGATTTTGATTTATCAGGTAAACTCTTTTCCTCTTCTCCTTTGAATGATACATGTAAGTCACACATATACTACATATAATATGTATGCATAGCCCTCATTGTGTGGAATATTTTATTGCTAGCATGGTATATATATATATATATATATATATATATATATATACTGAAACACATCTTGTAGACCCCACTGAGTGCATCAAATATGACTGAAGTGTAATTTTCTGTGTTAAAATTGACCTCTTACTTCCAAAGGTTTATCTTCTTTTAAAGGCTGTTAAATGATAAAATACAGCTAACCAGTTAGAGTCCCTTAGCATTTATTTAAATGCAAATAGACTAAGATGTATGCTTTATGTACATGATTGACCATTTAAAAAGAGTGGGTAGTGCATCCAGCCACACTGTTTTTGGTAATAAGGTGTGAGCATGAATGCAAAAAAATCTATTAAGTGGTGATATGTGGGGCTCAGACAGTGTGTGGAATTACTGACATAGTCAATATCAGTGCAGGAAGCTTGCAAATTGGCCTGTTGGTGCACACCGAGGAATGGCCTTGAATGTGCATACCCTCATTACAGAATCTCCCTTCTCAAGAAGAGTTTCTTCTTTTTTTTTTTTTTTCTAAAGCCAGACTGCAATCTAGCGAGAATTATGCACAGTGTTTAATTCCAGACATGAACAGAACCAGACAGAGTGTGTACAGACTGCAAGACAAATAATTAGCTCCGCTGCTAAACAGAACTGATCTCGGTAAAAGACACATCAAGCCAAGTTTTAGGGAAGACTATTAGTGAATGAATAACTGTTTTTGACCATGAGTAATCATCACACTTTTGCAAATGACAAGGTTTAAACAACACATGCTGTTGGTGAGCAGCCATGACTCCATTAGCATGCAAGATGTCATAAATGCATGAAAGAAAAACTGAGGCTTATCTCAATAAAACAGCTGCCTTTTCAATTTCCTGCTTCTGAAATTATGTGCAAAGAGTGAAAAACTATCTAAATATTCAGTTTATAAATATATCAATTTGATAATGCTTTTCTCCACACAGTGTGAAACACCTTTCCGGCAATTTCATTTATTGTAATTTGCGACTAATCAGTCGGGAAAATAATAAGCAATGTTGGCATTATGCATGTATTTGTCTTTACAGTTATAAAAACTATTTTTGGATGTTTTTGGGATTTTACTCATACAATGGAAAAGAGTGCACCAATTTTCATTCTTAGTAAACTAAAATTAAATACCAAAATTGCATGAGTTACATTCATTCTTAAGACTACATGGATTAATATATTATGTTAAAGCTGACTCCAGGTTAGTAAACCTTGTTTTCTTCACTGTCACAGCTGTATTAGCAGCAATCAGTTAAACGTATAGCCGAAATATTGTTAACCACACCAGACAATTCTCTGTAGCTTCCTTTCAGAAGCAATAGTTCCCCTCCATCCAAACTCAGGCTATCCATTGTTGACCTGTGTAAATGCAAGGCAATGATAAGATTGACAGAAATACAAGCACAGACAAGTGTAGACTTTATCACAACAAGCTGATTCACAGTCTCAGTCCTGCTATTTGTATTATGTGCATTTGAAGGTAAATGCTGCCAATGTCAGCCAGCCTGAATTCTTCACAGATCTTTTATGTCTTGGCTTTTTCTTGGTTGTTGAACTTTACTAGAGTTCTGCGCTGTCCTGTATGCACAGCTGCAGGGGCTACATCCTGCCCTTCCTTTTGTCCCATCTTGTCACAATAGCTGCAGAGGAAAGCTCAAGTTTTTGTAGGTGCCAGCAAATTATCTGCAGCCCCAAAATCTTTTTGCAGCTTTCATGCTCTGCTGATAGTGAGAAACAGGAATCAGGCTGATTCTTTAAGCTGCACTGGGGAATCTGATGCATGTAGTGTTTGCTGTTGCCTTAACGTTTATCACATGAATAACCCTTCATTTTGCTTTTAGAAACCATCACAATGCTGAAATCCAATAAGACACAATCTGAAATGGATTTATAAACCAGTCTAGCCAGTAAATCTCCAGCATTATAGCACGGTTGGCTCGCAAGTTTTTCACATTTAGCCACAGATGCTCTCTCTCTCTCTCTCTCTCTCTCTCTCTCTCTCTCTCTCTCTCTATCTCTCTCTCTATTACTTTGACCACACACATTGACTTTAAAGCACCCCAGTTAGGATAGCTGCTCCTACAAATCCCACAACTCGCTTTTTTTTAATAATCTAATTCCTTTCAAACAAATATGACCATTATTGCATGTACAAAAATCACTGAAAAGAATGTAAATGTAATGTAAAAGTTTTTAGTCTACCCATTCAATGTCTGTGCAGTAAAATCAGTTTCATTTGCAATATAAATTTGCAGTCCTATTTTAGTTTTAAACGATTATCACGGGTAAATTGCTTGATAAAATCTTAGAACAATCCGTCCAACAGCGTAATTGTATCCTCAGCGGGTGGAATGAATAAATTTGCAATTCTAGGGCCTAAAAAAGATCATTTCCATGCTAGAATATTTATAGTCTCCTTAAAACTGTTGGAGAGTGGAATTCAGTAGGGGCCGAAAGAACAGATGGATCTAAAACTCATTAAGATGTATGCAGTCTCCTCATCAGGCCGAAAAGGAGCTATTTCCCCTTCAATGCTCCCAAATATTTGGAACTGCCTCTTAAGTTGTTGCTGAAGACAGCGGGGCCACAGCACTACTAAATGCCATCCATGTTTGTATTACTGTGCAGCCTTGTAGTCCACTCCATCTTTGTAAAGTGTGTGGTTGTTCATTAATGAGCTGTGGAAATGTCAGCGCTTTGGGTTCAGATTAATTAAAGAGCCCACAGATGTCTAATTACAGGAGAAAGACTTACAGATATCCCCATCCCTCAGAGACAGTGGACCTTTCCCCCCAGGGCTGAATGATGCTGTTATTGATCATCATATGTAAAATGATACTGAAATTTCTCTGTCTCGGCAGTTGCAATAGAAGCAGGTTAATTGGATCAGACCCTAAAAAGGAAAAAAAGATGAAACATTGATGCTGAACAAGCTAAAAAGGTTTGATTTGCTATGCCTTAACTCTGGGATCGTGTTTAATATGCAATGAGGTTAATTAACAGTAAGTCGAATGGTTGTGGAGCTACACAGTCTGGCCCTGCCCTTGTGGTGGTGATGGCGTCAGGAGTTTGTTCAGGTGTTAGTCTAATGGCAAATTAGGCTGTTGATGTTTTACTGATGGCTCTTTAGGGCGAGCACCTCACACTGCGTGGCCCGCCTGAAAAGTTGTGAAACAGGAGGAGACTCCAGGCCCCCCCTCAGAAGCAAAAATCCCAATGGCAGAGCCAAAATAACATCAGTGAGTCATAGTTGCCTCCAGGCCACGTTGACTTTATCTCCTCTGTCTCAACATGCTGGCTGGTCCTCTCACCAGTAACTTTAATTAAAGCTAGAGCAGGAGTAGCCACATATTTAACCTCATCGTAATATGTCTGTACGATCCACGGCCAGTTCTACCAAATTTCGTAGAGAGTTAAGTCAAGATTTAGATTTATGTGATGGTCAAAAACCATATTCAGATAAGGTGCCACCATCTTATTGTAATACAACTGAAATTATATTGGCAAAGGATTGACAACTTCCCCTTGTCATGTGGCAGTTAAGTTACACTTTGTAAAGAAAAGAGTAAAAGGGAATCTGATCAGTCTGTATGCCCCTACTTGCCCATGTATTGTCAACATTTTCTCTCATTTGCTGCAATCAAAGCAACCCAAGAGAAGCAACATACCTTTGGTTGATGAAAATTCAGTGATATGACAAATGACTTATTAGGTCAAATAGGTTGCCTTTTACGAAGAGCTATCACGTGCCCTGACAGTACCAGTGGGTGTCTGTCAGGACACGTGATAGCTCTTAGTAAATCAACTAAACCATTTGTTAATGTTAATGTTCAACAATGTTAATACCTATTTTAAATCAGGGGTTCAGAACAGTGTGATGAACTGTATGAGCAACAGATATGTACTGTTAAACAAAAAAGTCCTGTACTGCTCTTAACAGCATGCATTGTTCTTGAACTGTGCAACCACTGACACAGTAAGCTGCCAAAGTAACTTTGAGGGTATAAAAAGCATCCAAAAAGGCATGTAGGTACAGTAACTGAGAATATCCATGACAGGAAACTGTGATATCATAGGCCTTGCACCATTGGTTAAATGCACACTACTTAAATAAAGCATCACACACCACATTAAATTGTGTGTATGTCACTAGCAGGAAACATTTCCAATTTCATGTTTTTTATATATTTTTTTAAGATCAAGTGCACAGTCTATAGCCCTGATCAAGGAAATACATTTTCCCCTAAAATCGACAGATCTTTGCCAGTGGGAAGAGCCAAAAGCTATGCTGCTGCCTCTTGTTAGTCAGCTGGAAGCACCCAGCCGTCCACTTTGCACATGGCTATTATGTCCAGCACTCTGATAGGAGCTGGAGCTGCCACTTCAACTTTACTGCAGGTGTGAGGAGCCAGGGAAGAGTCTGAAAATTAGCTCTTTGTACTTGTGAGCTGCACATTCGAAGGCAAGCAAGTTGTTTTATGTGCACTCGCTGAACAAGAACATGAAAACAAGCTTCCTTTTAATCTCTGATTAAATATATTTGCCCCATGGAGATATATTGCATTAAAAATGTCTATCATGAACAGGCTTTTGAGGGTAGTGAGGCTTTCTAGTTGCCACAAACTGAACAAACAAGCACCACAGAGGCGAGGAGTTGGTGACAGATTAGACTACATTCCTTGCAAAGGAGGAAAATATGTGGCCGTCCTGTTTCCTCTGAATATCAAACCACACCTGGATGAGCTCAAGGGCCAGTCCAAGTATAGCTGGTTTCCACAGCCTCAGGGCCCTTGTCAGTCTGACAATAACACGGCGGTGCACAACGCTGGCTTCCTCATTTTAGTTTAATGAGACCACTGTGTTGGCACAACACTGGTTCAAAAAGCCGTGGGCAAAATACACAGGGTGGCACAGCTGAAAAGCTAAATAACAGTGCAGTGTTATGTGCAACACACTGAATAGAAGGTAATACCTCCCGGTGCGTTACTTGTCACATTTAGATTGAGGAGGACATTATTGCGGCTGTGATGAGGTTCCCCAAGTTAAACACTGTGCAGTGTCATAGCTTTTGATGAACATTTGAACATGATTTAATTTTGGCGTGTGGGTTTAGATTTCAGCTTCAGCAACACAAATGCAGCACCTTGGGTTGTTTGCCGGAGTGAAAGCATTATTCCAAAATAGTCACCCCACTGTTAGCCTTGTAGCATTAGTTTCTTTTGTGGTGTTACATAATTGCAGCAGTTCGTTAACCAGTGATATCAGTTACAGATAAACAGTGTTTTGCTCCTTTCAAATGAGCTCAATTGATTGTGTTAGTGTTTAAACGTGCCAGTGGATGGTCAAACAGTGTCTGAAACACCCTCCATCCACATCTTTCCCACTTTGGAATTATGGGGTGGTTGCATTCAACTAGTTCTGTAACTTTGAAAGACACTAAAAGTGTTTACCAAGTTTACGCAGTGATTAGCTAGTTGTGTGGAAGTAAGAAAGTAAGCAGGGTTTGAACTTCTATTTCGAGTTTTCTTTTTTCACACAACTACAATGCAACACAATGAATGCCTTTGACAAGAGACTGTTCGCCCCTTTCAGTGACAGCACCCTGCCATGGTTGCCACACAAGATATCAGAAGTCCACCTTACCTCATCTTGAAGGGTATTTTTGTCTTTTTTTCCACCTATTTCGCTATGCAAAAAATCTTTGAAACTGGTCCAGTATTGAGCGAGAACGTTGTAACCAGGCTGTCTCAAACCGAGCTGCAATGTAACCCAATAGGACAATTGTGCACCCTCAATTTTGTCCTCTAAAAGTGATTGTTTTTACCATTGACAGGCTCAGATTGTTATTCAAAGTGTCTGACAACATTATCGATCTCATGAGGTGAATTCTTGTCTGAAGACAGCAATGTGGAGCAGGGGAAAATAGGGTCCAGGTTGAAAAAAAAACAAAGTTACCCTTTAAGATTTGCTGTTCTTTGTTGTAATCGGTCCATGGAAGAGTTTGAAGCTGTTACCAGCCTGGCCTGGACAACCACATGTACTTTACTACCTAGTTCTTATAAAATGTAGGCTTTTGACCTTAACAGCAGCAGGTGCAGCTCAGTTGGAGTGTTGTAGAGTCTGTAGGAAAGGTTAAGGCACACAGGCCAAAATATTTTAGCTTAAGTACATTACATGTGGGAATGTTCATGTTGTAAGCTTGTTAAATGTAATAAGTGATGTCTGAGAGACCCAAGCTAAAACTCTAATTTGTTGCATTGATTGTGTTGTAACTAAAAAGGAACTGCAGTTTTCTGCTACATCTGCTGTGGAAAAAGGGGAACACGTCTTTTCATAAAGTAAAATGAGTTCTTTGTCTCAGCACAGAGGATGCATAGTTTTTTAGTTGACTTTTCCAGATGGCTGACACATGCTCATTTGATTTCCAGCTGCTATCAGTCTCTTTTTTCACAGTAAGGTGATCCGCACTTATGATCCCAGCTGTATCTTTGCAGCAAATTCCAGGGTATCAGCAGTCAAACACTCTGCGTCTCTTGTGTAAGACCCAGCTTCACCCCATTTTTGGAAAACACTACAACACCCCATATACAAAGGAAATAAAACATAGTGTGGGGCAAACAGATGTGATTGTGAAAAAAATAAACAAAGATGAGACAGATTTTATTGACTTATACCAATAACATCTTTAAATATAGCATTCTTTAGGATGTGTTTCTTACACATTGCTGCTACCATCAGTATGTGGAGATCTGGAAAGAGCTGTTAGTCGGTCAGTGCAAGGAAATCTAAAATTACTCTGCCATTTTAGATAAGACACTGAATTTGTGTCAGATCCCCGAGCCAAGAATGAATTCTGCTGTGCAAAACCCAGGGAATATGCCCATACCTGTCCTCTGATGCATCAACAGTATTGATTGATGGTACAGACTGCTTTTTCAAGTAGATTCAAAGCAGTTGTAGTAAGAAAGCTGGTTGAGAATGGAGACTTCAGTTCCTTGTAGGTATTGTATATTGTAGGTCTCTTTTTATGTTTAAAATACCCTCATGCATTTTTCAAAATCTTCAAACATATGACCAATAGAGTTGGACGGTACCCAAATTTTGATACCGTCAAACCTCATCCCTATTTATATATTATATGTATACTGTATTACTGTGACTAATTCAAAATTATAATGTAAGGCTCAGACGGCGTCACCAAAACAAACACCGTTCAGAAACTGAATACCAAACACTAATACTAAAACACCTCTCCTTCTCATTAGGTCGGAACCCGAAATGCTGTCAAACTGCAGAAGTTGTGTTCTTCCTCAAGATCAGGTCACTCGGTGCGCAACTTGCCATCCCCCCCCCGCCTCTCTTTCTCCTCCACACGTGATGACAACCACACATGAGCATTTTTAGGCATTAAATAAATTATATTTAATATTTAATCCTTGTCTTCTATATAAGCGTATTGCATTTTTTTTTATGGTATTGAAACTGATACCGTTGCTATTTTTAAGACGCCACAGTATACCGTATTATTATACCCACAGTGCTCATTATTCTAAATAAATCCAGAATTGCTTGGCATTTTACTTCCTCCTGCTTTCTCTTTCGAGCTAATATTCAGTCTTTCATTTGCATTTACGCTCAGACACATACTTTTCCCACAATATTTTCCATCCATTTACCCAGTCCTTCTTTTTGCACCTGCACATTTGCTGTCACAATGCAGCAGGCTGACAAAGAACTGAAGCCATGGTATACAGAGGCAACTGTCAGCCAGTATAGCTTTAACACAATGGAAGGTAGAGAAAAAACTCTTCTAAAGCTTCCAATTGGAACCACACAGGCAAACAGCTCAAATAAAACCAGGCAGGGAAGACTTAGACAGATACAGAAAGCATGAAGGGTGAATGAAAAGAGGGCTGGAGGATCCAGAGATGAGCATAGACAGGCTTCACAGCCATCTACAGTGCTACTGACATCCATGTAGCTGGATTCTTTCTTTTATCAACACAACTGAAAGCAAAGCAAATACATTGCAAAGAAAGGTTTATTTGGCATAGACATTAAACATTAAAAACCATCCATTACATTGACAGCCATGCAAGCAGTGGCAACATCAGTCTTTATTCTCACTTAATCAGTGCTTTCATGCCATGTTTTAACTCTTTTTTTCCCCTCAAGCTTCTCTTGCAAACACACATCAGAGATTGATATACGATCAAGCAGAGAATAATGCATCTTCCATAAAACTGGGAGAACAATTGTTCATTTTGTGAACAAATAAAACCTTTGAGAACAAGACTCAAACACCCTTCAGTTCCAAAAGATGATTGGATCCTGGATAAAGAAAGTTTAATCTAACAATTTAACAATTTAGGTATTGTATATTTCTAACTACCTCAACATGCTTCAGAGGCTATTAATCCTTTCCTTCTGCTCTCAGTCCGGCACTCTGAACCTCTGGTTTGTGACACAGGAGTGCAACGCTGATTGGACTTGATGGCTTGTGCTGTTCTTTGGTTAAAAACCTGTTAGAAACAACTAGACGTCCTTTGTGCTGTGTTGAGCTCAGTGATAAAACCCCTTAACTTGTCAGGCTAGTTAAATAATTTTACGACAGTCTATTTTGTTTGCTAACAACACTCCGGATTATCGGTTTAACCATTTTCCCTCATGACAACTGTAATTAGATTTCACTTTTTAAACCCTGACATCATCGGCTGCTGTTGAAACTTTCAGTGCGCCACGTGGGACGATCATGTGTTGTGTTCTCAGGAATTCACCAGCCAGTTTTAAATGTGAGGGTATGTGAGAAAACGGAAACAGCAACTTTTGAATGTGTCTCTCTGTGGCTGCAGTGTATCTGCTCTCCTAATCCTCGACACAAAGCCTAGATGAGCAGCACCTTTGTGTGTGTCAGAATGGCAGGCTTAAGAAACAGGCTTCGGCATGCATGGCTCCTCACGCAGCAGCAACACGGTGGAAACTTAGCTGACACTGAGAACATCTACAGCAACATGGTGGAATAATGCTGGCAGGGATAAAAACACATCCATACGTGCACAAAAATGTACGCTCACGCAACAAATACACTGCTAAGCTGTTTTCTCCAGCAGTATAATGCAGATAACAACAGAAAAAAGGAATTTATAATAAGTTGTTACAGGCTATTCATGTGTTTATTCCTGCATGACAATCGTGAGTGAATGATGAGGTTAAAAATTGTATCAAGTGTTGAAGAAAAACCATGAATTTGGTTTGGTCTCACTGGCAGATTATAAAATCAGAGATGTTCTGAGGCAGCAGTGGTGGAAAGTACTGTTCTTACGTACAGTTTTGAGGTATTTGTATTACCATTTTCTATTCCTTTCTACATCTGCTTATCCACATTTTATAACGAAATACGTTTTACTCAAATACAGTTAGTATAGTTACATTAAACTATAGTTTTTTGACTTTTTAACAATATAGCCACTTTACATATTGAGATTTTACATAAAAATTGCATAGCAAGATGAAACCAATGTTTCCCAAACTTTATGACTTGTGACCTCTTAAAAAAAAAGTATCTATTTGGCCCCCTTGTCACATTTCCACCAAAGTAGTGATTTTCCCTCCACACTTCTTAGATTAATTTCAAAAACTGTTTGAGACTTTATATGAGTATTATTTGAGTATTTCACGAAGAAGCAAAACAATGAGTCTAAGAACTGCTATGGTAACACACTGACTCACATTGTGGCAACAACATTTTTTATAAAAAAATAATATTAAGGAGTAACAAACAAGTACATGCACAGATGGATATACTGTGTGCAGAATGCTCCCACCTTCCAAAATATGATCAGTGATATTTTTTTAAAAGTAGATAAGAAAGGAAAAGGAAACCGGTAGACTACAAAGCCGCAATAAAGTTTCTCTAGGGCAATACATTGTAGTAGCCCTTCAATCCAGCTTTGCTTGGTTGGTCTGTGAACAGATTTACATGATAGTGCAGTTTTATGTTTAGCTTCAAGAAGACAAAATATTACCATTTTCTTTCTGCTGTTTAGTGTACAGCTTGCTGAGAAAATACAATGTTTGGGACATATTTTAATAGAGTAGGTATAGGTTGTTATAGGTAGGTAGGTAGGTATAGAAGTCCGTCAGAAACAGAACTATGTCATCTGCAAATAATCCTATTTTGTTTTCAATACTATTAATTTTGATACCTGTTATCTCACTGTTGCTTCTAATCACAATTGCTAAAGGTTTGATGGCCAGTACGAAAAGAAGTGGGGACAAAGGACATCCCTGCCTTGTACCTCTGGAAAGAGAGAACTGTTCCGAAACTTTATAGTTAGTCATTACTGAAGCCTTTGAATCATGAAATAAGATTTTAATCAAACTAAGGAATCAGCTGCCTATTCCAAAATGGTTAAGCACTTCCCACAGGTATTCATGCTTGACCCTATCAAAGCCTTTTTCCACATCAAGTCTAATCATAGCCATATCAGGTGTTTCTTTTTTGGAATATATAATATTCAACAGCCTACGGATATTGTGAGAGCCCTGTCTTTCTTTAATAAAACCATTTTGATCCAGAGAAACAAAAGATGGCAAGTGTTTTTCTAACCTTCTGGAAAGAACTTTTGCTATAATTTTCACATCATTGTTGATTAAAGAAATGGGACGGTAGGATTCATACTTTGTAGAGCACGTCCTTAAACTTTTTATATATTTCAATAGGAATACCGTCAGGTCCTGGTGCATTCCCTCTTTTCATACTGTCTATGGCCTCTGATTGCTCAGACATTACAATTGGGGAGTTAAGCTCCTTTTTTTTCATTGATAGGACCGGTATTTCTATCTGACCTAGGAAAATGTGGAGCGTGTATGATGTGGCTGGATTTTCTGACATACAATTTAGAATAGAATGACTGGAAAGATATTTCAATTTCTTGTGGATTAGTAATTGTTTTCCCATCTTCTGACTCAATTTATAAAATGTATCTTTCATTCTGCATTGATTTTTAACGCCAGGCCAAAAGTTTCCCTTCCTTCTCTCCTTTTCGTAGAATGTCTGTTTCAATTTCATTATGCTATATAATGCTTTATTTGTGGATAATTCATTATACTGTGCTCTTAGAATGGCCAGTTTCTGTCTAGTCTCTTTTGTATCATTAAGATTAATTTCCATCTTAAGTTCTTTAATATCTTTTTACAACTCTATCAGTATTAGGTGCAGTTTATTAGAGATGCTGCTTGTATAACTGATCATTTGTCCTTGTATATAGGCCTTAAATGCCTCCCACCTCGTAGACGCTGTTTGAGTAGTGTTCACTTCAAAATAGACATCAATATTGGACCCAGCAAATTTGAAAACTCATTATCATGTAGCCATCGCAAGCTTAATAGCCATATGGTTGAGCCTTTAGTAGCTGCTTCAGCAATGTAATTGACAAGTAGTAAAGCATGATCTGAGCTAACAATACCCTTAAACACTGTGTCACTTACATTGGGTATCATATGCTTAGAAACTATTGAAATAGTCTCTGCTGGAGTAAGAGAATACTCCCGTCTCGAAGGGTTCCTCCGTCTCCAGATATCACAAAGATTTAACCCACCCATTAAGTGTTGTATTATCTTCCTACACTGCATATGTGAGGTTTCCACACCTGACTTATCCAGTGTTGGGTTGAGAGTACAGTTGAAGTCTACTGCCATACAAAAATGACCATGTAATTTTGATAAAGTTAGAAACAAGTTATTATAAAACTGTGTATCGTAACTGTTAGGACCATATAAACAAACCAAATTGATATCTTGATTAAGTAAAGAGCCTTGGAGGATAACAAATCTCCCTGCAGAGTCTTGTATGGTATTATAAACCCGTAGTGGAACAGATGAGTGTATGAGTATTGCTACCCATTGCTTGAGAGGAGAAAGAGGCAGATATGACCTGACCTGGCCACAACCTTTTTAAAGGAGAGTATTCAGTGGGAAGTAGATGGGTCTCCTGAATAAAAGCTATCTGTGTTTTTAGTTGTTTCAACCTAGATATTACTTGTTTTAATTTCACTATCTTCCTAAGACCCCTATCGTTCCATGAAATAATATTTACTTTAGTGTCACCACTCATGAAGTCAGCAAACTAAGGTTATTTTCAACCACCTTTTTAACCATGCCTTGTAATAAAATGAACAGTGGGCCTTCAGAACAAACAAACAGAACAGAACAAGAATTAACAGCCTCTCCTAAATGAGGCAATAACAAAATAGGCCTAGCCTAAACCCTGTGAGGATAAACATCTTCCCTCCCATTGACTGGATCCCGATTAGACTGAAGCCTGATCCTCTTGAGGAGCAGTATAGCAACCAGCAAAAATAAAAAATAAAATAAGCTACATTAGGTCGGGTGTGTTCCGACAAATGCATGTAATGCGGCTCAAAAATGAAAAATATAAATGTTGGTTTGTGACCCTGTGTGATTAGAATCTTTAGTCAGTTACAGTAGCCTACATGAATGGACAGTAGTCCAGACAGAGTGACTATTCCATTCATAATTTAAACTCTCCTTCAGTTAAAGCTTATCATAACAGTCCCTGAGAGTAACGCAGGACAACCTATTTTGCCACTTAGTCAGAGTTCTCTGATATGCCTACTTGCCGCTCTTCAGCTGATGACTCTTGAGGTGCGTTATGATTGATGTACACCTTTTTAATCTGTCGGATGACTTCTTCAGCTTGGGCTGCAGAGGTGAAGTAGTGCCAGGTTTTGTTGTGTATAATTCGCAATTTAGCAGGAAACATAAATCCATACTCCTTACGCATTTGGCGCAGGCCACTCAACTATGATTTCACCTTTTAGACGCACTGCCTTCATAACTCGGTCTCTGTCTCGATATGTCCGTAATTTCACCATGAGTGGCCGTGTTCCATCCGACCCCCGCTGAACCTGTGTCAGCTGTGGCATTTTCCCCATTCTGTAGGCTTGCTCAATGGTTAACGGTTGTCCTGCTGCTTCCATGTTAAGGGCCTTGAGTAGCCATGTCATTAAGAATGCATACGCATCTCCATTCTCCGACCCTTTGGGTAATCCAACCAGTCTCAGGTTGGAATGGTGTTGACGGTTTTCCAACTCTTCAATCTGTGAGATAAATTTCTGGATTTTTTTGCCATGTGGTGTCGACCAGGGTCGTTAGCGAAGTTAGCTGGTTCTCCGCTGTGCTAATGCGGGTTTCTGCTTCTGTGAGTCGTTCAGAAAATGTTCCTATGGCTTCTTTTATCTCTCGGTTGGATGAAACTACTTCATGTAGCTGTGTGGAGAAATCATTCCTCAAGGATTGTATGGCTGTTAAGATTTGGTTCTCATTGCAGCTAGCCTCCTCTTGAGTTAGCATCTTGCTCGCCACCTGGGAATCCCTGTCATCTTGGGGTAGAGTTTGACCTTTTTCGACATCATGTGCAATGTATCATAGGGCTGTTAAATGTTTTGGGCCACACATAGCTCGATTTTGCTAGATATTAAAGGTAGATATATATTAATTCTGCCGGAGCCTAGCCCCACACATCTGCTCAGTTGCGTGCCATAAGTACTTGTTGGCTGATGTTTCATGTAAATGTGAAAGAGTTAATTAATGGTTCTACACCAAGAAAAAGCCTTTCCTTAAAAAAAAAAAAAAAAACATGTTTTTGCACGCATTCTTTACATACATGCTTGCATGTGCATCAATCTTGTATTGCACCTGGGGGTGTCTGTTTCTACTTTCTGGATACTTTGAGATATTCAGAGCAGCTCCCACAGAGACCCAAAAACATGCACAGGAAGGGATTTTGTAGCAAAAATCTCCACAGGAGACACTTTTTAATGTTTAACTTTCAACTTTTGTTTAAAGATTCTGGTTAAAATCAGATTTGAACCAATTTAGTTTACTTTCAATAGTCAGAAGTCAAAATTGTATTCAGAGTTAAGAGTTGGAGACTATAAGATTGTGAAGAAAAATTTCAAAATATTTCCACTGAAGTTCAATGCAGTCCAACTTCCATACATGCCTTTCATGAAATTTCATATAATGTCAGACTTTTGTATTTTTCACAATCCTAACCTTGGGATGTGCTGTTGTGGAGTGTAACACATTTAGACGCTGCCATTTTCATTAATGCTGTCATGTTTCTCTGGAGCTCCCAAAGGCAAACTCATTTTGGCAGCCTGGTGTTGGATCAGGCCAACCACCTGTCATCTTATTTCTGCACATGGCCTCTCCTGTCAAACACTCCCTCACATTCCTCCCTGCGCCCCACACAGCACCTGTGATTGGCTCACCCATTGCCATCACAGCTGTCAGGCTCACACTCAGTGTTTTAATTAAAGTGATAGACCTCCCAAAAAGCTGTTTATTCTAAGAGCTTGGTGTTTTATAGCCGAACCTAATATAGCAAAAATGTAACGTTTGAAGATGCCAAATATCAAGTAATATTATCTGACGCATGTAGATGTATATGGGGCTCCAGTTAATAACTTTACATTATACAATGTGTTCACAGTGCCATTATTTTAGCCATTTATCAAGTTAAAATGAAAAACATTCACTGGTTCCAGCTTATCAAATGTGCAGATTTGATGATTTTCTTTGTCATAAATGATAGTGAAGTGTAAATATATTTTGGTTGCATGGATAAAAAAAAGAAGACATTTAAACATGTCACATTCAACTCTGGATAATTGTAATGACCTTATCAGCTGATTCATTGATAATGAAAATAATAATTTGTTGAAACTTTTGGTTGGGAAAAGGACTTTTCAATAAATGTTTCTTTTGGAGCTTAGATGCTCTACTCCAACATGTAGAAGGCAGTTGTACAGACACAATCAGCCACAGCTGACTGAATGAAACGTGCAAATGTGCAACGTCCCTGCAAAATTGGATTTGTGTCAACTTCATCTCCAGAGAATTTAGTTCCCAGAAAGCCGTAATATTCAGCACAATGACACAATGTCACTTACAACACATTGATCCAATTCATCCAGACTCAATGGGCTCATTTGGAAGTAAACTCAAACACTCTTTTTTTGCAGATCATTTTCAAAATCATTTGCTACTCAACATAATCTCACCAAGAGAATTCTATGCAGGCAGCAAAATAAAGGTTTGCGAAGTGAATTTGTCAAAAATATTTCTTAAAGAGTATTAAACTATTTTGCAGATAATACAAATATCTGCATTACTCATTTTCAACATCAGCAACATTAATATGTACAGTATGTGGTTGATTATGCAACAGGCTTACTGAAAGCCAGAAGCAGAAATAAAACATAGAATATTGCGACAACAGAGCCAAGATAGAGTTTGTATTAGAAGCCAGCCTCTTAGTGTCGTCCATATTCGTGCATTAGTAGACATTATAGATGATTTCTCCAACAATGTTATTGAAGTCACCTCTCCATGCTGCACTGGCAATTCCTCTGCAAATATCATCCTTTGATCCATTTCGTAGTGGTAATCCCTCACGGAAAATACAATCTGCGTGTCAGCAAAAAAATACTTCTTTTCTTTTTTATGAGGTGGAGCTTTTTGAGGAAGCGAACTATGGACTCTGATGGCAGCAAACAGTTATTCAATTGTTCATGAAAATGTGTGCAAATCTGTACCAAAATAAAAAACATCCCATAAATTATCTTTTAAAATTAGTGTAACATATTAACCCAATAACCCTGAATGCAATGCATTATTCATGTTTGTGACAGTTGTCTTGTGAGGGCAAAACTTGTCCTCATGAAAAGCCGATTTGATGTTGAGTTTAAAGGGACTTTTCAATTTTTTTTTCTTCTGAGTGCCTTTTTCTGTGATTCGACTCTGACGGCGACTGACTTTGATGTTTTCAGAAAGTGTAAATGGGAGCAGAGCTGAAAGAAGCGGCTGGGTATCACTGTGTGACTGACTATTCTTTTTATTTCTGAACACTAGTAGTTAAGCAGAGCCTCAGCTGAGAATAAAGCATCTGATCTGTGCATTCAAATTTTGCCAGGCCTCTAACATATTTACTAGATAAGCTTGTTGCAATTATTATCTTGATAAGACAAAACGGAAACAACAAAGGGGGGGGACTTTAAATGAGGCAAATCTTTTATCACAATGTCACTCAATGAAATTAGTCAGTAATGAAGCTTTATTTTTCCTGAATGGCTCCAGTGTTTTGTTCAGCTGACAGAGCACTGAGCCTGAAGGAGTTCCTGAAAAAAAAAACTTTTTGAAATGCCCCCATTCAGGCCAAAGGAAAGGATTTTTTCCCAAGCCCAGTGTTCTCACACTTGTGCTTGCATCTCAAATAAACCTCCTATGGATTCCTAACTTCACAGAATGGCTGCGGGGGGAGGGGAGTTAGTGTTGCATGGAGTAAAGGGAGGGGGGGGACGACACTGTGTGCCAAAAAAAGCGTTTTATAGAGATGCTGATTTCTTATTCAGTGGCCCTCTATAAGAACAGGAACCCAGAGGAATGCACATCTACAACTCTCATTCAGAGGCCATAATGCATCGGTCCTATATGAGCTGAAAAAGAGTTTCCCCGGTGGGAAAATAGTGACCCCCCGAACCCGTTGGAAAGATAGCTGCTGTGCGGCGGGCTCGTGCTGCAGAGGTTCATTGTGGAACGAGCGCTGCCTCTCACCTGCACTGAAAGAGAGCGAAAGCCCTCTCGAGGTGTTTACATCAAGCCCTCCTCTGCCTTCCCACTGGAGCGAAGGAATAACAACATAAGTCCTGGCTGAAAGCTTGGAAATGCCCCTGTTGCTAGATCTTAATCAAGCCATTCAGAAGAGGCATGGTTGACAATTCATACTTATTTTGCAGATATTTTCCCTTTGATCCATTTTTTCGGGGGGACCGGTAGATTATGCTGAAGACATTATGAAGCATGAAGATTGTCACGACAAAAAGTGTAGCTACACCTGATAAGCATCATAAAACACCAGCTAAATCCAAGAAGTTAGATGGAGTATACAGCCTGAGCAAACACAATGAGCAGATAAGAGTTTTTAAATGTGTTGAGCGTTTCTAACAGCCATTTCGACAACAGCTGAAGTAACTGACAGCCCAGTGGCTTCTAAAAAACTAAATATGGTTGAACCTAAAAATAACATTTCAACCACTAAATTAAAAACGACCTTCGCTGTTTATATTTTATACTACTGGAGGCATAGTGATACTGTAAAATTCAGATACAACAGACCAAATGCATAAAAAGAGCCAGTTAATCTATATCTTGGCAGAACTGCTTGGATGTGCATTTATTTTCTTATTTTCCCCGAGCTGGAGCCAGCATTAAGACTCGTGCCACATTTGGAAGAATTAGAGATTATCCACTGTTCCAGCTGACACGACTGTTAAACAGATGTAGAATTGGAGACAGATATCCTCAGCGGAGTGAAGCCAAGAATCCCCACTGGATTTACAAACTGATGGACACATGACATTTGTGTGTGTGTGTGTGTGTGTGTGTGTGTGTGTGTGTGTGTGTGTGTGTGTGTGTGTGTGTGTGTGTGTGTGTGTGTGTGACAAAGATAGAAAATACAGAGTACATGTTTTACATACCAACAAAGCACCTAAAGAACAAGGCCATGAATGCAGCGGACTCATCCTGTAATCTAGTTGGAGACTAATGTCAGCTCATTGGCAGTTGCACAGATAATGAGTTTCCTGGGTGATATTAGTATTTGCGGTGAGTTGTCATGGCGGTCACATTAGAGATGCTCTTTATATAAAACTTCTGAAGAACCTCTGTTCAATGGGTCCACAGTCTAGGGAATGCTTTGTAGACAGCCAAAGATCAGTGCTTTTCTTCCGCCCCCCTCCTCTCAGACTGTGTGGTTTTGATGCTAAGGCCATATGGTACATTCGTATTTAGAAGACCTCCTCGTTGCTATTGTGTTAAATGCTTTTAATACGCAAATACATGTATATCTATAATGCAATTCTGCATTCATTTGCATATCATCATATATTAATCAAATACAATTTTGATTTTGGAACATCAATACAGACAGTTAAAGCAATGCTTCTCTACCATTAACAAATGAATGTAACGACTGGATGAACTGTTAATAGGGATGCACCGGAAATTTCTCAGCCAATACCAATGCCGATGTTTGTTTTTTTTTTTTTTTATCTAACGCATCACCATGTGATGTAGTAGACTTTGACATGGAATTTGTGCCTGATGATCTGTGGCAAACATTTTAAATGTAACTTTATGTGGTTAAGTTTCTGCATTCAGCGTAAGCAACTAAAGGTAAAGAAGTAACTTATAAAGGGACAAATAAAAGGATTTATAAAAATAAGAATTTTGAAAATCAGACCTGAAAAGCTGAAGTTTTAATGTCAGAGACATCAACAGTAAAGCAGATCTCGATATCAACACACTGGATGCTTGTTCAGGGAGAAAAGCCTGTGTTATTTGTAGATCCAATTAATCAATTCAGAGACAATAGAGAATTAAAGTATTTAGAGTCCCAGAGTGACGTGCCAGAGAGTCGCTAATGACTTCAGTGCACATGGCAGTGCTTGGCAACTGACTCCCCAAAACAGAGCAGAAAATAAGCCCTTGTGGCAGTCTCAGACCTCTAATTGGCCTCTCACCAGTGACAGCCTTGGCTAAAACTGAGCACTGGTCACATACAAATAGAGAGGTGAGAGAAAGTTTATTATTCTTTGAGACTGAGGAGAATGAAAGGTGGCCTCTCTTTTGGAGGTACCTCAAACTGGAAAGATATATCCGTTCCCCGCAGAGACGCATGGCTGACATTCAAACTGACAACAGCACTCATTGTTAAGACATTACAGTGCTGCTGGCATTATTGTTAACTCAGGCGTACACGGCTTTATTTTCTAATAAACTTGGACCAAGATGATAATTGGGCCAATATGTCTTTCTTGGAAAATTAATACATTGATCTTTGTTTTTGTCAAAGAGTTAGCAGCTACAAAGTTGAACTAAAGCTGCAAACAGCGTTGGACTTCCACTTCCTTGTACGTCGGGGTTACTGGTGGATGCCGCTCCTTGCGGCCGTGCATCTGCGCGGCACTCAGACACTGCAAATCAACACCAATGAAAACGAAACTCTCTACTGAATTCAATGATACCTCACACAAGACTCTACGTGATACAGTTAATCAGCTGTGAATGGGGGCATGGCTAAATCATAGGGGGCGGGTCAAACCATTTAAATTAATCATGACAAGATGCATCAGGATCTGAGTGGCTTACCATTTCTGCTATACAATTTTGTAAAAGAAACATTAAATGTTTACAAGTTACTATAATATTCACAACTAATAACCATATAACAATAACAAAAGTTAGTACTTGTATATGGGCTGAATTATGTGATAACAGAAATTGAATTTGAATCATTTATATTTGAATTTAAATTGCTACACTTGAATATGACCATAGGTGAGGGTAGGAATGAATAATTGCATTGAAAAACTGAATTTGAATCAAATAATTTGAAATTGTATTGTTTAATTTGAATCATTGCATTGAAAAACTGAATCTGAATAGTGTAGTTTGAAATTGAATTTATTTGTTTGGAACTGAAATCCAATAAAATATGATTATCAATGAAAATTCAACTCTATTTATCGTCACATTTAGTTCTCACAATTCAAATTCAGTTCACAAAATTTCAAGTTACTGTGACAGACATCTGCGTACTTGAAGGATGAAAGAAGCGCAATCGAGCGCAGAAATGTATCTTCCACCCTCCCAAATCACCCACAATCCTATGCTTGCGGCTTTGCTGGCTTGTTAAAAAAACATACAATGGCAGACGTAAGTGGAACAACGCAGAATTGTAGCGGCATCGATGACGGCGCAAAAATCATTTAAATTTAAGTGTCTTTAGTGTTTGCTGTACATTTTTTATCACCGTTAATGGGTTACATTAATGTAAAGCTAAACGCTTTAATGCTGGTACACATTGCTTTTCATAATAAGGTAGATACATCACAAGCTAACGTTACGCTAACTGAACCTATCATTTAAAATTAGGCTGTTAACTGGTTTGCTGTCTTTTGTGCCATTTGTGTTTGTAAAGTTTAATGTCCGGTGGCATTTTCATCTCTTTTTATATGTCGTTACTGTATATGTGGAATGTTAGCAGAGATTTAGAAATTGGTGTGTTTATCAATTGCAGCTGAGGATGGGAGGTAAATCTGCACCCTGTTTACTTTACTAACAACGTTAAATGAAAGCTAAAATTATAACATAACGTTATGTTATAACATTCATAACGGTAAATATCTTTTTCTTGTGTTTGCTGTCCTTTAACATGGACTAAAGAACAAACAAGGGTGGTCACTGAGGATGGAAGCCACAGCAGCAAGTTGGCCCTGGTTTGTTAACATGAATGAGGCATTAGGGCAGTCTGCAGCAGTCTGACTGTCCCGATCCAAGAGGACAAACCAGGCCCAAGCGCTGCACTAGCATCACCAGAAGGGAGAAATGAGGAGGAGAGGGAAAGCAAAAGACAAGAGAGAAGGGAGACAGAGGCCAACGAGAGATATTGAATAGATTATTTTCTATATTAGAGATTGGCATTAAAAAAATAAATGCATTAAATTTACTGTTTTGTCTGTGTCTTCAAGTTTTTAGGTGTGTATATAATATAAACTTTTTTCAATGTCTAGTTTTCCATCAAACTATGGTCTGGACACAGGAAACTTCTAATTGAATAATTATATTCAGATGCTACCTGTTTTAATAATAACTCGTTAGGTATACAAGTTCTAAAAAGACATTAACAATGTTTATCTTCAGTCCAGTAGTTATCCAACCTGTCCTGGTAACATTAGATATATTAGAATTGTATCACAAGCATATTTAAGCATACTGTAATATGAAGGAAGTTTATGTAACTGTAGTGGTTTAGTTTCTTCATCATGGTCTTAACTGACAACTGTTGACACTAACACCTACCTTTACTGTGTTAGTGGGTGTTTATCAATGGTGTTGTTATTATGACTTTTCATATTTTGGTTGAAGCTTGTGTGTCTACAATACTATTTAACATTTCTCACTTGCAATTTACTGCATATCATGTGGTAGCTCAGTAGCTAAAATTATCTTAAATTATATGCTAATGTAAACTGTTAGCTACTGTAAGCTTAATGTAATTAAGATTCATTAATTAATGCAATTCTCCTTACCAGCAAGTGTTATGACAACTACAAACATGAACTCTCACAAGTTTTTTAATTTATTGACAAGGGATAAATAAGAGATAACGAGTATTGCTTACATCATAGCCTATTAGTTTCGGTAATGCTACCTACCATCGCACGTTGCCAACAATAGATTCTGTTCCAGGGTACAAGTGGCCGAAATGGGTTTTCCACGTCCAGCTGGGAGGAGGCCTCGGGAAGACCCAGGACTAGGTGGAGAGATTATATCTCCAACCTGGCCTGGGAACACCTTGGGATCCCCCAGTTGGAGCTGGTTGATGTGGCTCGGGAAAGGGAAGTTTGGGGTCCCCTGCTGGAGCTGCTGCCCCCACGACCTGATATCGGATAAACAGATGAAGCTAGATGAATGGATGGAATGCAATTATTCATGTTTAGCAATTCAAATTCAAACATAAATGATTCAAATTCAGTTTCTTTTGGCACATATTTCAACCCACACTTGTAATTCATTATTGTTCATATATATATTTATATAATATAAAATCTGTGAATCAACTTTCACTCTTTCTTTCAACAAATGATAACTGGTAATAATAGTAAAATAATGCATATGATGGAGCATTAATTTCTGTAAGTCAAACTTGCAGTTTGCTTTGATATGAGAGAGTAGCCTTTTTCTATTCAAATGAGAGTGTTAATACTGCAGATATTTTGGGACACTGGATAATTTACTAAGTTACATCCCTGTCAGGCACTGTAGTTCAAAGCCACAAACAGGAACTGGAAACTGGAGCAAAGTGAGATATTAGATATGTATTTTTCCAACTTCAAAAACTTTTAGATCAAACATGTGAAACCACACTGATGAAAATGTTTTTTTAATAACAGCCAAGGAGGAAAAATATACAATGGCTGGTTGCAGTCTTTGAGAAATTATTTTACAAAATATATAATAACAGGAACAATTCCTGCTCCTTAGGAAATGCACGGCAGGTTGAATGAAATAAGTTGAACATTACAGGTTTGATGGCATCAGGAGTCTCCACAGTTGTGTTTTTTCTAGTATCCACTGTTTTCTCTGTGGTGTTTTTGTATGCTGGTGGTCAACCCTCACAGGTGCAGACAATTCCCCTGTTAAATCCATTCTGTTTGTTGAAGTAAAAGACCAGTAAGAGAGCACAACAGATGGTCTTAGACCATACCTGTCAGCATGCATGAGGGAGAGCAGGGAGCCCCACTGCGGTGCAAGTCAGCCCGCTCAGACCTCCCACATTTGTTTGGAGTGGTCAAGTCATTAGAAAAGAGTGTTTGTGCTGCAAAGTGACAAAGCTAATAGCTAAAATCTAAGAAATAATTGTTTGATATGCACTTTAATGCATTTCATTATTGCAATAAAATAGGTGTATGTCAGAAAATATAAAAAGCAACCATCAACAAATATTCTCTATTTACAAATCAAACTGTTTCTGTAAATTTGAAACCAGTATACAATAGTGCAGAGTGCAAAGAGTGCTGGAATGAACATTGAATGATTAATGTAATAGATTACTTCATTTAGTAATTTATATACAGCATGCTAAGATTAATATTTGACAGTGATGATGGTGATATGTATTTACATGTTAAAAACTGTGCATTTAAACTGTAAAATGTATATTCATAGTTTGCAGGTACAATGGATGTTTTAATGTGACAGGGTTATGCATTCTAGAAGAATTCATAATCTCAAGGCAGTTGTTGTTGAGTTTGTTCTTGTTGGCACAGAGATGACATTGTCAATCAAATCAAACCACACCCAAACCCTGATTATTTGTCAACATTATTTATGGATGACCTACATGTAGAGAAATAGAAGAAGAAGAAGTCTGTGGTAAAATGTTCTCAACTCAAGGTTTACTTACATTACTTTTCACAGAGCGTTCAACCACGTGTGGTGACACCTGAGCAAACTCTATTAGCTGAAGATGGCTTTTAAGATTGAGAATAAAGTGCAATGCTTCACGCATTTTATGTAAAAATGCATAACTAAATCATAAAGTCATAAAGGTGGGATTTAAGAATCTCTGCTGTTGTAGACAATTCTGATTCTTTCTAATCCAGAGTGCCTGAAAAATCTAATAGTTACTGTATCGGGTATTTTAAAGCCAGTAAAAGTATGGGAGTAGAAAGAGAGACATTATTCCAGGGAAGATGATGAGAAAGACAGGAAATTATGCTGGAAAGTCTCACGTTTAGTTCAACAGTTCTCCTCTTAAACCAACACAGAACCAAGGTCTCTGACTCCGGGTCCTTCTCAGTGTACCTGTGCTTACATCTTTCTTGCAAAGCCTTTTAAATTAACCAACAGCACACAGATGTAAATGGAGTTTACAGAAATGACAAAGGACACGCACCTGCAAAAAGTCTTACAAAACATGTTGCTTTCACATTGAAAGGTATTGACAAAAATTATCTTTTCTGTCCTGAGTAAGAATAGGGGTCAGCCATTTGCCTGGAATTCATCATACTAACGTGTTGTGTTAGGCACTGGTTTAACTGGCTGGGTGAGATTAGCTTTATACTGAGACAGCTTTATAAAATGTTTGGCACTTAGAGCTCTGGCTGTTACATACCTGACATTACTCTGGTGAGAAACGGATTGTCCTGACACTTCTTTTTTTAACACCTGCTCTCTTGGCTTGTGTCAGTACATGACTTGATGGATGAAACAAAGGCAGGCAAGGAGGTGGTGGTCCAGAGGCGCAGGCCTCAGGTGTGAACAGGTGTGTGGGTTCACTGCCATGCTGGAATGAGAGCAGTTCCAGGTGCACAGCTGTGGGGTGTGGCTCACACTTATATATACTTAATATATATAATATATATACATACATATTCACACACACACACACACACATATATATATATATATATATATATATATATATATATATATATATATATATATATATACACATATACACAGGCACACACACACACACACACACACACACACACACACACACACTGTATATATACACATATAGACACCCAGCCTCCCAGCCTGTGTTGAAATACTGAGTCCCTAGGAAGGAGGGAGAGGCGGGCTGGAGTTTCTGAATGAATTTAATCCTACATTGCCATAACTTTGAACAAGGAACCTTTTGGAAATGAGGGTTAAAGGGTGATAGAGGGGAAAATCTGTGAGAAAAGAAGGGGAAAGCACAGGTTTTTGAATTCTATGCATGTAGGCGTGAGTGATCTGTGTATATTTAAGAAACAGTAGGGCCATAAGCAAACACAGTGACAAAGAATGACGTTTGGGTGGTTGCATGTCTGGGAGCTAAATGCGCGGTAGTCTGGTTTCCTGGGAAACTATTGTTCTTATCAATCCGTGATTAAACAACTTTGGTAATTTGCAATCTTGCTGTGACACATCCTGGTGAATTTCTGTTGAAAGAACACATCTGTATTGAACTTTTCTGAGCCCTGGACGGCATCAATCTCAGCCTCAGGACAGATTAAGTTGGAGACAAGCTCCCTTTCTGCAGGGTGCATGATCTCTAAGTCTTCTCCATCAAAGGTCAGAGCAGCCGAGTGAAGAGAAGCATTGGGGCTTTGCGTTGGTTGGTTGGTTGGGGAATTAAAAAAGAGAAAAAGATCAGCGGCTACTGTTGATGCTGTCGGGTGACACATATATACTATATGTGGACAGTGATGCAGGGAAGTCATGTATGCATTTCGAGTTTGCCATTCTGCAGCTTTAATCCCCGCTTTTTCTTGTACAATATAGTCATAACAGTCCCATTGACTGCCAGACAGTGTACCAGACGAGCAGTCTGACCTTTTCTGTCCTTGGAACAGTTGATGCTGTGTAATATATTCTGCAGTTGATTCCTTCTTTTCATCCTATGAATTTTAACAAGTTTTTTTCCTCCTCTTTGCAGTAGCACTGAGTTTTTCACTCTGTGTCTCTGCACTTCAGGATATTATTCCTCCTATTACCTTTCAGAACTCCAATCACCACATGTCCTGTGGAGAAACAAAGCTGCGAGACAGTCAAAGATGGAAGCAGCGGAGGGAATGTCAATTTCCACCAATCGGCTCAGAGAAGAGGCTTTTTTTTCCTGCAGCGTAAGATTAGGTTAATGTCAAATCTCTGATCCAATGAGCTCAAATGTGCTGAAGACAACCTGTGCTGAGGCAAATGGTGGAGGTGGTAGTGACTATCAAAATGGGCTGAATTCACTACCAGACAGCTGTTTTTAAATCAATGTCAACCTATTTTAATTTGCCTACAATCCCTAGATATGAATACATTTGACAGTCGCAGCTGCCATTGATATTCCTCTTAGTGTCAAATCAGCCGAAGATAAGTCAGGAGATGCCAAGAGTGTCCATGAGAATCCATTAGTCGTCTGTTGCTAATTACCAGTGACTCCGGGGTTGATTAAAAGAAATCACCAAGCAGCAGCACACAACATTATGCTAATGAAAACTCATTTGGAGAGGCAGAGCACGGCGCCGGCAAGTATTTGGACGACTTTTCTGTGTAGCCGAGCTGGCTGGAGTAAATGGCTTCTTGGACAGCACATCATTACAGGACTGGAAGAAAAGGAAGTCTGATGATGATGATGATGATGATGATGATGATGATTATGGCCAAATTTCAATCATGTTTATGTTGCCCAAAAACTACATTGATACATATGCTGATACAGACTTTTATTTCACCCTACTTCTCATTTAGCATATATATATTTATTTTTTTTTTTGCCTGCACTTACCCTGTGGCACAAACTACCAAGTAACTCCCTGGCAAGTGCAGATAAGACATGTTTGGTGTGTTCTTAAAATTCATAATTGATTTTCTTATCTAATTAGAAACCCTTCAGGGGAAAGAGCAAGGCACCAAAACAAACTCCAAATCACCAAATAAGAATTGCTTTGATGGCATAAGGTTTTGATACAAAAATTTCAGAAGAAGCTGCGCCACACTGACAGCATGTTACAGACACGTGTTTGCTAAGAGACATTGATCATTCATTACACAAGCAATGCCAAGATCAATACTCCATCAGTGAACACCATTAAACCCACCACTAGCTCTCTGTGAGCCACATGGAGCATAACATTTGGTCAGCCAAACCAAAATACTTGACAGACCATTACAATGAAAATTCATGGATCAGAATAGCTCACAATGTTTCATCATGTTCAATACATGAGGCCAGTATATGACTTATTTAAAGGCACTGAAAACCTGTTTCTAAATCTGTGTCTTACTATGATGACAGGGTCCTTTATAAACTCACACATTGCCAACAGTTTTGCATATTTCACTTGTTTCACTCTCTGTATTTCGTGTTATTGGTTGTGCTTTTCTCACTAGTTTGAAATGGGTGGAGAAAGGTTAGAAAAAGGTGCTTCACATATTTCTATGAGTCAATCTGAGACAGCTGTGGGTCAGGTGGTAGAGCAGTGGTGTACCAATTAGAGGTTGGTGGTTTGATCCCTGGCCCTGTAGTCACATGTCGAAGTGTCCTTGGGCAAGACACTGAACCCCCAATTGCTCCCGATGCTGTGCCATTAGTGTGTGCAATGCATTCTCATGAACGGGTTTGTATAATATTGTACAAGAAATGTGTTTGAGTGTTTATCTGATGAGCAGATAAATGTTGCTTCTTGTACTTCTATCTATCTATCTATCTATCTATCTATCTATCTATCTATCTATCTATCTATCTATCTATCTATCTATCTATCTATCTGTCTGTCTGTCTGTCTGTCTATCTATCTATCTATCTATCTATCTATCTATCTATCTATCTATCTATCTATCTATCTATCTATCTGTCTGTCTGTCTGTCTGTCTGTCTGTCTGTCTGTCTGTCTGTCTGTCTGTCTGTCTGTCCGTCCGTCCGTCTGTCTGTCTTTTTCCTTAAATATTATCCTCTGGAATTTAGTGAAGTACAAGGTTAGTATGGGTGCCAGATGAATCTTTGAGCTCATGTTTTATTTACTCTGGCAGATACGTCTGGTCCTCCTCCCATTCAGACAGATTTCTAGTGGACCTGGCCCTGGCCTGGCCAATCACAACCGTTTATCTTATATGGGGTGGGATTGATACAATGACTTGTGGAGCCTTTGTGCTTCACGCAAAATACGTGATGATGTAATTTTTGGTTTGCACGTTCGCACCGGGGACACTACGGCAAGCACAAACCTAGCTAAGTAAAGATGGGTGCCATTGAGGCAATTTAAAAACAAACAAAAAAAACAGGATGGCTGCAGCTGATGTGGAACTTTCTGTTGAAGTGCTATTTTCAAATTCTGATGGCAAAAATGGCAACACCCTTTCACAGACATATTGATGCTACACAGCTCATCTCTGCACCTAGCAGTCTATTTACATTTGTCCATCTCTCAGGACTTTACTTTCCACCTTTGTATTTAGTCATGTGACCGTTTTTCATCCAAAAATCTAATATTCTTTTATTATTTTTGACATCCAGCAAGAAATCCAGTGGACTTTATTGTAACTGTCATAATCCCCTGCTTCCTTTGTTTGATGAAAATAGCCCAGGGCTTTCCAGAGGTTCATCCACATGCAGTTTAGCTTCAGATCCACCATCCAGCCCCTGAGCACCTGTTAAAGGCCACTTCTCCTCTGCATCTAATAAACAACTCCAACTCTTGATCCTCTCACATTGCTTCCAGGCCACTTTTCATCCCTAACATCTGTGATTCCCGGAGCATTTCCAAAAATCCCCTTGGCAGTTCAGTGATCTTTCTCAGCTGTTAGCGTGCCCTTAGGCCAGGGCAGCCATGCTATGTGATCCAGCTGCAAGCTTTGCTATGGTCTTGGGGCCCCAGTGAAGGGCACTATTGTCCATTCATGGGGTTCACTGTGTGAGAGGTCAGATGAGGGAGAGCCTGTGCTGGGGCCAGGCAGGAAATGAAGGTGGAGTAGCAGTTTTTGCGATATGTGGGGCTTGAGCCTGAAAAAATAAAAGTCTAAATAAGCACAGAATAAGTTGAGTCACTACATTATATACTTTGAGTGTGTGTAACACTGAAAGCTATAGGATTGCTGGATAAAAAAGAATCTTACACAAATTAACTTGTGCTTGAACAAAATCTCAAAATGTATAATTTCTTTTTTGTTGGTGTACTGTCGACAGTGTGCAGTGAGAAGTTCAGACACATTTTGTGACTGAGAACCCAGAGCGCCTCACAGATGTGCTGATAAATCTTAATTTCTCACCCAGTTAAGCAATTCAGTCAGCTTCAGAGGCTGCTGCAAGCCAAAGGCACCTCTGAGGATCCAGGGAAACTGCAGAACAAATTGGAGAACAAACAGTCACACTGGGTCATTCACATTATCCTTTATCTGAAAAGGCGAGGACCTCAGGAGGTGGGCTAACTGCACCCAACAATGAACAATAACCCACATGTTGCGATACTCAGCTGACACTTTTTAAAACTCCATTTCTCACATAAATCTTTTATGAGCCCCGATCAGAGTCCTCCATCTAGAGGCAGCTAAAGTGGTTTTACAGGGGACAAAGTAATCATCAAAGACAAGTCAAAAGGTTCTGTATTGAGACTGCAAATATCAGTCCAGTCTCAGTGAGAGTAGAGGGCACTGTCCAAATGCCTTTGGCTGTGCTTCAAAAAAAAGATCTAAAGAAAATATAGACACACTTTTTTGTCCAACATACTCCCACAGCCTGATCAGATAGGCTCAAGTACCCCTTTGATAGATGGGATAGCCTTCAAGGAATCTTTCAATACTATTTCACCTTGATGCACATGTATATTCATACAAGACAAAGTGATTGTATGGAAATGTTTTTCTTTTTTACTTAAAGATGTTCATTTAAATTTATATGCTCACTTGCCAACTTGTTTCCATCCATCTTCATCCGCTTATCCGATATCGGGTCGTGGGGGCAGCAGCTCCAGCAGGGAACCCCAAACTTCTCTTTCCCGAGCCACATCAACCAGCTCCGACTGGGGGATCCCAAGGCGTTCCCAGGCCAGGTTGGAGACATAATCCTTCCACCTAGTTCTTGGTCCACAAGGCCTCCTCCCAGCGGGACGTGCCTGGAACACCTCCCTAGGGAGGCGCCCAGGAGGCATCCTCACCAGATGCCCAAACCACCTCAACTGGCTCCTTTCGACGCGAAGGAGCAGCGTCTCTACTCTGAGCTCCTCACGGATGACTGTGCTTCCCACCCTATCTCTAAGGGAGACGCCAGCCACCCTCCTGAGGAAACCCATTTTGGCCAAACTTGTTTCCAAGTATTCCTAATTGCAACACTTAGTCTTAAGCTGTTCAAACTGACTGAGGTTGATGGAAAAATGAGGCAAGTCCTGTGCCATAGCAAGAAAATGAATGGTTCTTGTAAAATGAATATACTAAAGCAGCATCACACCAATTTGTGATCCAATTTGTGCTTTCATTGTCTTGAGCAAGACCGACAAAATCATATCAAAATTGCCTAACATTCTCACTGTATGCTGGACTTTCGTAAATAGGAGGATTTTCACCTCAGTAGGGAGATGCATATATCTCTACACATACAACTAATTATTTCTGTAAAAGCAGCTCCTTTTCAGCAGCAAACAAAAGCTGGAATTAAAAAAGGAAAGGAAGCCCTCCAATACGGGAAAGAAAACACTGAAGAGGCTTGAGGGAATTTTTCAAAGCCCTTAAAGAGCTGAACAAGAGGCGAAAATGAGAAAGAGGAGAGAAGCAATTGCTTTCAAACAATGCATCATTGCTGAGTCTATTTCCTTGTGGTACCAAACAAGGTCACATATTTTCATCCAAAGATAATGAGCGACCCTCTCTGAAAAGAGGAACACAGACAACAGACATGGAGGTAATTCTTCAACATCAGCTGCAGTACTTCTTTGTTTCCGGTTTTCTATATACTGAACAGTGAAGGGAAAAGAGTAACAATTAGGATACAGACAATAGCAGACAAAAGTGATGATCCAGATTGCGCTCCATGCTCAGAGGTGTAGAGGGGGGAAGGGATGGCACAGACATAGGGTGCTGAGGGATTATGGGCCATAAGGGTGTCTAAACAGGAGACCAACTGACCTTTCACTGCACTAGCAACTGGTAATCAGGGACAATTATAAAGACCTCTTGGCCACAAATCACCTAATCCTGTTGTGGGTGTGGGAGCCAAATGTAATTACAGCACTCTGGTACACTGACCCTATGCCTAGTGGAACTAAGCCCAGATGCCAACCAGAGCAATCCAACCGCCAACTTTAGACCAAAGTATTCTTATTTGGTCTGAAAGAGAGAACCACCTGTTTCCTGCATCTACTGCTTCTTTATTCCCCTGACTTCTAGCTAATCAGCGCTCTGCATAATGTGAGTGTATGTAGATGTGACATGGATGGCACCTTATGTTGGTCCAAAGCAAGCTCAAGTGAAATTCTTTTGTATGTGAATATAAAATGTGTCTTTTTGTCTTTATTGCTATTTTTACAGACATTTATTGTGTTTTTTTTTCTGCAAATTTAACTAGGACACTGTCACACCAGCATTTACAGAGTTCAGAACAAAACCAATTAATTTTAGTGCAATACAGAGTGGTTGCAGATTCAAAGTAAATCTGTACTGAGTAATTGTGTACAAGTCAACTTCGGTGAACTTTAACATGTTAATTTGTGCTGTTAACCAATTGAAATTGTCTTGACAGCACTGACCTTTGAAACAATGGAGAATTGAAGAGTTAATGGTGTAAATAAATCAAATGATAAAGAAATTTTAATTATTGATTTGATATTCTATATTTTTCTTGTTGCAGATACATTCCACACAAACCCTAAAACCAATAATGAATTCATCCTAGTAACAAGTAGTTAAACTATAAGCTTATTCTCACGGTTCACCTAATTGTTGTCTAAAAACACATCCGTGAGCCACACTGGATGACATGTTTCTTTATTATTGTTAAATACTCTCTTAAAAATTTGCTAAAACTAGTGTCCAGTTCTTTTAGGAAATTATTTGGTCTTTTCTCAAGTTGAGAGTATACACCCACAACCTGTTTTAACATTTTTTTATCTTCAGTTGCAACAAATTGGGATAAGGACCAATTTTCATGTTTTTTGATGATAACAAATATATATAAAATTGCTTTTTCACACACACACACACACACACACACACACAGAAGAAATGATTCTGTATGTAGATCTGCGAGCACGGAAAGAAAAGTAAAAATTATCCTTTAGGCTGCAGTGAGGTAAGTAACTCTACAGTCTCTGCAGCAGCTGCTCATCAATATGGGAGTCAGGCTGCAGAGATTAAGTCCTAAAGTCAGATGGCCAACTCCATTACCAACCTCCAACTTTAGCGACGGATTGATCAATCTGCACAATGAACTCTGACAATTAATAATGACCGCAGTTTTTGTTTCCTCACTGGCTTCCTCCCATGTGCAGCAAGTTTATTTCTACACACAAGAGAGTGACACCAAACTGTCACTTCCCAGCATATTATTTTTTTACCATTTACATGTATCTTTACAACAGCAAGTTGTCAATAATGAGTGTTTCTGTCTCATTTGCATGTCCAATCACTTCCTATTGCATTTAGTTCCATAAAGTAACCTCATGACTGATTAAATGTTTTGTAAAAAAAAGGGAGGATTTTGCCATATTCCTCCAAGGTGCAATTAAAGGGATCAGGATCAGTTTAGAGCTGCAACAGCAGCACCACATCAGATTAGATTAGAACTAATTCTAACATCACACTGAACACCATTTATTTAATGCACCTTTGACTAAGCAACATCATTTGTTTAACACACCATTGATTTTACCTCACAACATAATCATTTGATAAATTATTTTGGCATCCCACCTGGAATGGCTTGAAATACTGCTACAAGCCAGTGGTGAATCACTTTTCAGATTGTCTTACAATATTATGCAGATTGACTGTCATACTGCAAATAAAAAATGTTTCTGGGATTATTCATACATGCAGCTGAAATAGAAAAGTATATTAATAAATTAGACATCAGTTTCTATTTCCCTGTTTACCAGTTACATTTGGTTGTCATCTGTGACAGAATCAAACTAAGCAGAGCTGTATGGAGTGACACACTTATAATTGTAGACTGTCAGTTAAAAAAATGCCGGGGTATTAAATGTCAGTCAAACTGTGATAATTTATACACCATATTTAACACCCGACTCATAGAATAGATGAAACCACCCACAATTCATTTAGCTGTTCTATAGCATGGCTCCTAAATGAAATAGAAATGGCCATCAATCATTATATAGCAGGGTGAAAGCCTCTGGGGACAGACCAGGCTTTGAGAAGTGGAACAGATCAGGCAGTAAAGTTAAGAGAGAGACCATCAGCCAGGCAATTGAGTTTTAGCTGTTAGTGGTGCAATCAGACAGATGTAAGCAAGGCAAATTCTTCTGTGTCTGCAATCGATTTTTTAAGAGTTTTACTTTTTAACTGATTGTGGGTACATCTTGTATTTAGAATAATAATGAATGAAAGGAAATGCTCACAATAAGACTAATAACTATATTAGTAAACAAGACAATATTTGATTACACATGTGAAAAGTTGTTCAGAGCGGATACAGAAAATTGTATCAACTGGGCAAGAAGGGCCACTGTAATGAGTACTTAGTAAGCAAAGTGCACCCTGTCTGCCTTGTGGGTCCATATGGCAAGAAACACTTTATCTGGATATGATAAACATTTTTGCCTATAGTGCCACCATATTGATTCCAAATGAACTTGCATTAACTTATTTTTTGGCCACTTGGGGGCAGCGTAAGCAAGCTGTAAACACAAGACTGAAATCCCTTTTTTAAGTTATGTGTTTAAAAAAACAATTGCTTATTTATCTAACCATCAGATACAGAGCTATATTAGCATTATTTTGGAGTTGTGTTTTTAGCCACTGACTAATCACAGCCTGTCTTTGGAGAGCCTCTTCACTCCCTGTTTAGCCCCATTGTACCGGATGTGATTGCAGTTCCACCAGAGATCCACTGGGGGTGGTCGCAGGCGAGTGCAAAATGAATGGGACTGTATGAAGCTAGACGGCTAAATTTGTCTCTTTTGCCTGATTGCTATTGAGAAATCTCAGATTTGATTGTAGTTTTTGCAAGTTGAATGAACAAGTACTTTTGTCCTTTTTATTTCTTACAGGTTGAGTCGTTAGCATTCTGCTAATGAATGCTGTTTGGTCAGTGAAGGACAGGTTACGACCAGAGATCCTGCTTGATTAGCCTGGATGCCAGCCAAATCTACAACATTTTAGGTCAAGAAGTTTGGTCTGGACTCGATCCGTTGTGGAGCAACTATGCTCGAACCAGAGCTGTTCAGACCAATCAAATGGTCAGGGCGGGCTTTATACGATGATGGACAGATGATCAACAGTAATGTAATCAACCACGTCACCAAAGAGCGCTTGGGTTGAATTTGTTTACAACAAAGAGGGCTGCTGCTGGTGAATTGAGTGTAGACTTTGCCGTTGTGTGTGTTATAGCAGATATCGACAGAACAATAATTTTAAAAGAGGAACAGAGAACCGCGATCAAGGCATTTGTCAAACACAAAGATGTTTTTGCCGTACTTCCTACAGGATTCAGCAAAGGTTCAACATACATCATGTGCGTTGTTGCTCTGATTGGTCTATCCAATTGAGTGCAGAGGCATTTTCTTTCCTGGTTCGGTTGAAACACGCTTCATAATCACAGCCCAATGGAGCAATATCAGACTCATATTCTGACTAGAATCTGAGTATGATGACATCCGAAGTGAATCCAGAATGTCAGAGTGAATATTTCTCTTGGTCTTTAAAACATTAGCAAACCTCTTTCTAGCATGTGTATTGACAGGGAGAGCCTAACCTGTCAGCTGTGTTGACAATGCCTCGAGAGAAAGAAAGTGACTCAGAGCTTGTTGTAAAATAGTATCAATGGCCGTATGATGTGTATGACATCAGTGACATTTTAGAACAAAAAAACAACTTTAAAAAAATCTAACACCCAACAGTGTGTATTTTCTTAGCCTCCCCTTTCGAATGCAACATTGAAATTACTACAAAAAATTATATCCTAAGAAAAGTGGATTTTTGGGGGGTATAGCTCCATAGACCCCTATTCATTCTGCACTCATCTGTGTGCGCCCTCATACGCAACCAGAGTGGAACCGAAACCAGTTCAGAAGCCGAAAGTATCAGGAGAGTGGAAGTTCTACCCTTATTAGAAATTCTCTGTCCAATATTCACTCTCTTTAATCTCTGTTTTTGATCTTTTCCAACCCCTGAGGGACACATCTAGCAGCTAAATGCTGCACTGTGTTTTAGCTAGTTGCTAACTGTATACATTTGTTATTTCATGCCGGTACAGTGGCTTTTCAGCGGAAAAAAAAAAAAGTGGTGTATCGCTGTTGAGAGTGAACCAGAACAATAAAGTTGTGGACAGAAACCAAGCAATGATCTGAAAGACGCAGACACGCTTGGTATACTGAGCAGAACTGAAGAGTCTGCTGATTCACTGGTTCACCTGCAAGTTGTGATCCGTAGCTTTTACATGAAATCATTGATTATTGCTACTTTAACAATCAAAGTGTAATTGCCTATATAAGTAAAGTTTTCTTTGACCATCTTAGTGGCTGCTCTGCAAAGAGGTTTGTTTTTCTAATACATTTTCCTTTTAAACAACACAATCTGTTTTCCCCATTTCAGTTTTTTTTAAGTGAATTTCCTTAGTTGAGATGAGTTTATCAAAACACGTCTAGACAGAAAATTATACAGCTCACAGTGTGACACAACAAAGAGTTAAACCTTTCTTTTAGATTGCGGCATCTCCTGTTTCCAGCAAAGGTCTTTGAGGGGTAAAATAATGAGGGATGAAGATGCAACGGATGCATCTAACGTTACAGAGAAGTGCTCCCCTGAGCAAGCAGGGCAAGAGGAGAGGGACATGTACAAGTACAGGCAGAGGGCAAACAGCTTCTGAACTCAGACTGATGACTGCAGGAAAAACCTGATGAAGCATTCACATCCATCAGATTATTACAAAGACACCAAAGGAAGATTTTTGCTATATTCAAACACTTTTAATCTTTTTTGTATGTCCAAAGAAGGTATATACACACACACACACACACACACACACACACACACACACACACACTTAATTACCAACATGATCTGAAGATCAGTCATTGTTAGCACCTCAGATGGATTGCTCTCAGTGTCTTTAGGAAAGTCACCAAGATATCACAGAACATATAACACCACCATTATCATGCAGAATATACTGTAGTGTACATAGAGTCATTTTGTATGTGTCTTCCTACAATAAAATCAGGCTTTCTAATATCATTACACCTCGGGGAAATCAGAGGCTTTTTGTTGTCGCTGTCTCTGTAAGAGGATTTTGAATAAACTCCTCTGAACGCGAATGTGGAGGTTATCAGATGACTGCAGTGATTCTCCTGCGAGAATTTCCAGTCAACTGACTCCTAATGAGTTTTCTGTAGAAACAATTAGATATCAGCCATGCAAGACATAAGAAACTAGGCATCATGCCACACCGATTCATAGCAACAATTCATAGTCAATACACTTCTGATAAATGTCATTCTTTAGTTTCACACTGATAAAAAATGGGACCGTTTGTTGGAAATTGTGTTATGTTTTTGTATTTGTGACACAAAGCGCATTAAGGTGTTCAAATAATGGCCGTTGTTTATAAGATCACTGCTGTATATCCGTTATGTTTGCTGCTGAAATATGTCACACATCTCGTGGAAGTGAAAGTTGGAACTGTGCTTTTCAAATGCCAACACCCACTTGTTTTCTTTATTCCTCCTGTGTTTGGTGCTCCTCTGATACACTTTTGAAGCTGATATCAGTCCGAAATTTAGATGATGTCTTTTTCTTCCCATACTGTTTATATCAGCCGCCATGCTAAAAACCTAAAAGGCTCTTAGGAATATTTGTGATTCTTCAGAAGTTTGTTTCTTTTCATCAGAGAAGCAGCATTTATGAGGCTTGTTCAGAACCTGGCAGCAATTTTGCTATTGCTGTACCTCCTTGGTGTTTCAGCTGGCAGTTGGAAACACTTCCTAATATCATTCATAAAAGACAAACAGAAAATTCATCATAAAATTTACACTTTTAGATGAAATATTGATAGTGTCTTTCTCCAGCATGTATGAAGGTCAGGTCTTTTCTTTATTGCAGTAGTACAAAGGTAGCTATCTTTGTGAAGTCTTTGTCACTCTGAGCCAAATCAATATTATTTGACATTTGTAGTGAGGTGCAGGGCAGCAGGGGTGAGACTGGAGTAGATTGTGTACAAAGGATGGGCTTTGGAAAGGGCTGACAGGCCCCAGTGTGACCATTAGCTCAGTGAGACACCCTGCGGTGCTTGAGGAGTGGGAGGTTGGCGAGGCGCTGTGGGCTTTTTATTTAGGAGACACGACAGGAGACCCAGATGAATAACCCAGCTAGGAAGCAGAGGATAATGGTAGGTTTCAGTCTTCAATGCAAAAATCAACGGGCATAAACAAAACATGGCTTAGTGATGCATTAGAATTGAGGGCAAATAACCATATTTTCCACGCCACAATCCACTGGCTCAGATATTCACAGGAAGATCCAGTGTAGACTGTCAAATATACATGTTTTTTGTGCTGTGATTTAAGTGCTCATGGTAATGAATTCATGCTTTATTTTGTTTTAAATCCATCAGTCACGGAAACAATGTCTCTGAGCCAATACAGTAAACGTCACACTGATAGGAAAACAAAGCACATTAGATGAATAGAGCTAAGAAAAATCCACCAATCTGTACATAATATATCAAGTTTATTGTTTTACCTTTTGTTTCAAATAATATTTTTTGCTTTGTTTGTGCTATAATAGAGACAGAACTTTTATCTCTTCTCCCAGAAGATTCACAGTATTGACAGGTTCACATTTAAAATTCATTAAAAACAATGAACCAGTAATGAGTGTTGCAAGAACAATAGACAAAACTGCTGTTTCCTGGAATACAATCTGCATAATTAGATGTCATGACACAGATAAAATTACATAAAGGACAATTTAGAGTATTTTTAGTGAGGTGACAATTATACAATTTAAAATGGTTAAATATTTTCTTCAAATTTGCATTTTGGAGAAAAGTTTGGTTTCATCACATTTACCAAGATGATGCAATGACATGATATTTGGAAAAAGTTGTTTTTCTCAGTGAAACTGATTGCAGCTCAGAAAAGGACATTTTCTTCTCTCTGTACCTGCTGTGTCTAATTCAAGAGAGAGAAGAGCAATAGTGACTCATGGATCAGAATATTGATTTCAGCGGAACAGGGTTTCATCATAATTATCATGCAAGACGAGTCTCTGTGAGCCATTCTACTGTGAAGACTCCACTGTGGCATACTCAGGGACAGGTATTATGAAATAATGAGGGATTTGAACCAGCGGATCAATAATTGAACAGTTTTATTTCTCTTGTGCTGTCGGTGTCTGACTGCAAACCAATGCTGTAACCCATGCTGTATTAACATGTTACTGTGAAGCTGCTGCCAGTTTGTTCCTCCCACTTTAAATCTGACCACAGGGCAGCCGCAGGGCAGCAACACATGGGATGAATAACTTTCCATTTAATGCAGTCTATACTCCTATAAACTCCTATAAACTATCACCTGTAGTAACCTATACACCTGCTGGTATTGCATTCTGTTTTAGGTATATTTACCAACACCAACACAGCACAAATGAAAAGATTAAATCTAAAGAGATATTTTGTATCACTTTGCACAAGTTATTTGTTTTCAAATAGCTCCAATTCTTTGTGTGCAAGACTGTTGAGGCAACAATATTTCACTCTCGCCAGTGAAACCCAGGACATAATCAATAAGACATGCCAAACAATAGAACACAATGATTTGAGTTTAATACCCTTGGCTCGAGAATCACTAATGTTCCTGTTGCAGGAAAATCGATCTAAAACGCATAGTGAAAGTACATCAAACACATGCAGTGCTGACAGGGTGCTACACATACCGTGTGGCGTCTGCATGCTACACACACCCTAACATTTGGTGTCTGTCTGCAAGTCATGCTGTGAAAAACTGAAGAATCTTTAGTATTGTGGCATTTCCATTTAGTGTATTTGATCCGATCAACACTTGTTGTTTAAGGGTTATACATTTGAACTGCAATTTCACTAAACACACCAGAGACTAATTTGCTTTTGTTTTACATAATTGAAACTGCAGCTTAAACAACAACTAATATGTTAACATTTAATAAATTTGAATACATACATACACAAAACAAAATTATAAATGGACGGTGGGGGGGTCGAAAAAACAGTCAGTATCTGGTGTTATAGTTTTGGTTAGGGTTAGGGTTAAGGTTCACTCTTTTTCTCTCTCTCTCTACCTGACTGCAGCATCGTAACGAGTTGAGTGGGCAAATGTTCACATTTGATGGTGCCTGGCACTCTGGAGAGGTGTTCTAATCAAGGATGAACCCTAAACCTAACCACAACTCTAACCATAACACCAGACACTGACTGGTTTTCAGACTGTTTTTTGAATGAAATGTCTCACCATCATCAGGTCTGAATGTTAATGTAAAAAAATAACAACATAACAATCAGCCTCACCTAGTACTTTGTGTATGTGTTTTTTAGTGATAAGTAACAATGGGTAGCATGCTAACAAACTAAACCTTGATGGTAAACATGACAAACTGTAAATATAGTATATAAATATAGTTTATGGATTCATATAATACAAAAAAATCTATAAAATATAAACATTACCTGCTACACATCAGCATGTTAGCATTGTCATTGTGAGCATGTTAGCATGCTGATATTAGCATTAGCTAAAATTATTAGCAGAGTTGCTAGGATGGCTGTGGAAATTTTGTCTTATTAGGCTAAATCTGATTCATCCACTTGTTTATTTTGTTAAATTTAAAGGTCTAATGAGACAGGGACTGCAAAATAGCCCACATCACATCCAGGCCTTTTGCATAACGTTTTGCTATGTAATGTGTTTATCTTTAATCTCCCTGTTTGGAATGATTTCTGCAATCACAAAACATTTTCACAGGTTTTATTGATTGCATGGTTAATTTTCTATAATTTAATTTGTTGACATTAATAAAACAACAAGGATAGATACAGTATCACAGTCAAAGGGCACGTTCAGATTGCTGTGTGTTCCCAGGATTACATTTTGTATTCCCTCAGATAAATAGTACAGTATTACACTGTACCATACTGGCAGAGTTGGGACAAACTTGTAAAATAAAGTGGAGAGGTTTGCTCAGAGAGTTAAGTGTAGAGGCCAACATGTAATTAATTAACCATGTCCCAGAGGCAGAAAATGACAGACACATTTTAGGCTTCTATTACAGGGTGTTGAGTTGCAGGCCTCAGGGGGGTCTGCCACATCTCAGGAATCTCTCCCTCTCAAATCAGATACATGATAAATATTCAATGACACAAGGGCTTATGGGTAACAACGGGTTCCGTTTCCCTGAACTTGATGGAAGAGAGGCTTGACGGAGCAACGTAATACAGATCCTCAAACCAAAGCGCAAGTCTGCATCAACACCCCCTCGGGATTCACCCTCTGATCTCCAAAACCGTAGACGCCAGTGTCAGTAAATGATCCCCACAGCACACTCCTCTCCTTACAGGTAAAAGTGCGCTGCAGGACCAACCCAAATTCACACAGAGGGAGGGAAGTGTTATGAAAGCATATTTAATGTTTAAAACACTTTAAAACACGTATTGTTTTTATTTGTAAACGACAGTGGGTACAACTGAAGCCACATGTGCAAAAGTCAAACTATAGTCTGCACTACCAACAGTCACCTGAGCTAAACAGTTCACCTGCAGAACTCATTCCAAGCAACACAGCTCCGAACACACTTCTCAAAACAGGCTTAGCGCAGCCAAACACTATGAACAATCCTCACTGAACACACACGGTCAGTCAGAACACACTGAGAGTAAAAACACACATCAAACACACAATACAGATATTACAAACTTTCTCATCTTTAAAGTTTGAAGAATTGAAGTGACTTCACACTACTCAATAGTTTCTTTAAAGAAAATATATAGATTTGACAATATACCATTTTTTTATATAAGGCAAACAAGAAGAAATGAAAATCAGCAGTTTGCTTCAATAAAATATTTTGTCTCTAGTAATTTATGGAATTACTGGGGAAAAAACTAAAGCTGCATACAGTTTTTTACGATTGTGACAATTTTTTCAATACTTTTAACAATTTTCCTAAACTCTTAACGCACCAACACACCTAAAACACACAATTGGCAAAACTGTTAATTTCATGCTCAAATTCACACATTGTAAACTAAACTCCAAAACTAATTTTCAAAATACAATAATACACTAACACAACACACTATGTCTAACAAAACACTGCAAATATGTTTCAAAATCAAACAATTATTCAAAACACTAACACATGTTCTCTTCCAACAGGAACATTTAGTCAATCATAACACAATGACAAAAAAAACACTATCATCAGCTGAAATTACAGAAACTGCATTATTTTAGATGTGTCAGGTATGCCCTTATACAATAGACAGTATATTGTATTGATCATAGATTGTGTTTTGCACATGGATTTTGTTTCTTTTGTTAAAGAAATTAAATACAAAAAATGAATGACCATTTCAGAGTAGCTTTATAGAATGTACAGTTTATGAAAAAAAAGACAGATAGAATTGCTGCAGTAAAGACTTTATTTGCAGAAGGACATTACTGCAAGATATACAAACAGAAAGAACACCGGAATAATAATTCAAAAAAAAAAGTAATCTTCTAATCTGCTCGGTCTTCTGCATTTGGCCACATGTTCTCATCCACATCACACCTGATAGCTTCTCTGGCAAGGCATCGTGGGAAGAATCTTTTTGCATGCCTTATCCACCCCTGGCAGTGTTCAGCTGTGATGTCTTGGCATGCAGCATCCATTGCATCCAGGAGGAACATTTGGTCATGTGGACAATGGTCAAAAACCTTCCATCTCCAGGCTGAGAAAAACTCCTCAATGGGGTTGAGGAAAGGAGAGTAAGGGGCAAGGAAATGGGACATCATCCTTGGATGGGCGTCAAACCAGGCTGTGATTGGACGGGAATGGTGGAATGCCACATTGTCCCATGTGATCATATATATTGGCAAGTGGTCTCCCACCTGCCCCTTTCTACCTCTGGCACCAGTCTTTCGTGCAGGTCTTCTAAAAACAGAAGAAGGCGGTCGGTTTTGTAAGGGCCAATCTCACATTTATGCAGGAGTGCACCATTGTTGGAGATTGCGGCGCACATGGTGATGTTGGCTCCAATAACTTCAATACTTCAATAAGCTGTTTCTCATTAGCAATGAAATAAAAAACAGGGAATATATTTGTGTTTCAATTCAATATCAATAGTTGTTCACTTTGACTTTAGCCTGTAAGGTTAGGTTTAGAACATGGTGTTATCAGTTCTGACATACAGTGTTAAAGCATTGGTAAATTTGGCAGTAAAAATCTATTGTTTCGGTCTTGTTTGAGCTTGAGTGTAAAATGAGTTTAAGCATTTTAAATTTGTGTTAATTGTATGCATTATGTGTTAAAGCAACAAGAAATGTGTTAATAGTATAGCTCACACATGCGGATGTAGTGCTAACTGTGTTAAGAGTTTTGGAAAATTGTTAAAAATATTGAAAAACTGTCATAGCAATCGTAAAAAACTGTAATACCATGGGCTAAGTGTGTAGAGTTTTTAAAAATGTGTTCTGGCAATGAAAAACAAACTAGAGTTTGGTTTACATGAACTGCTGCAGTGCAGACTGTAGTTTGAATTTTACACATGTGACGTCAGTTGTGCTCACTGGGGTTTAGCAATAAAAAAAAAACTAATATTTTGGTACCATCGGTACAAGCTTTGTTGGTCTGCCTCCTGTGCCTCAGCGTATAGGGTTAACGTTTGCTGTGTTTGCTTCTGCAGTTACTGAAGTCACTCTTTGACAGCATGATCAATAGAGCAGATTACTTCACACTGTCAGCTATCACCTTTCTCTCAGAGCTGGGAAAATGAGCTCAACACACCGGCGATGGAGTGCAAACTGTTTGTGAGAGTGATGATGTTTTTTTTTTTTTAACAAAAGAGTCACATTGTACTGTAAACCTTTTAGGCATCACAAAACAAAATATCCACTTCAATTAAATCTCAAAAGAGCATATTTCAATACACTTTGGCATAATCAGAGGTGTAACACTGTGAAGCTGATTAACTGTAAATCAGTTCCTCACATCAGCATATTGAACAAAACGGTATGTTAATGAGACAGGGGATGGGCAAACTGTGCTCTCAGCCTTTGACCTTAATTAAGTCATCAGACTCGGCTACTTGACCGGCGGTCAGGATGCTCAATCACACTGTCCTGCAGCTCTAACACGACACAAAGCCAGCTTTTACTGGAGAAGATCACAAGGCAATGTGTCTCTGGATTTCAGTAACTCTATGTCTTAGAAATATATTCTTTTAATTCATTTTCACAAATTTCTTTTAAAAGAAGATGTCGTTGCTGGCTGCATGGCATATGTTCACTGGCAAACAAAATGTTGCTATTGATAATTTTGCAAAAATGTTTAATATGCACATATTGAGATTTTTGCAGATATGTTGATGGAGAACCTTTCTCATCATGTCCAAAAAGAAATATATGGGTGAACTATTACATTTCTCTTAAAACATATTTGCTGGTGCGAATTACTAAACACAGTTTCATGGAGACAGGGTTGATTATGACAGTATCAATGTATAATAGTTCTGAATTAAGCATTCAGCATTAATCTGATACGTATATGAAAGCAGCATATACAGGTAAAAGCCAGTAAATTAGAATATTTTGAAAAACTTGATTTATTTCAGTAATTGCATTCAAAAGGTGTAACTTGTACATTATATTTATTCATTGCACACAGACTGATGCATTCAAATGTTTATTTCATTTAATTTTGATGATTTGAAGTGGCAACAAATGAAAATCCAAAATTCCGTGTGTCACAAAATTAGAATATTACTTAAGGCTAATACAAAAAAGGGAGTTTTTAGAAATCTTGGCCAACTGAAAAGTAAGAAAATGAAAAATATGAGCATGTACAATACTCAATACTTGGTTGGAGCTCCTTTTGCCTCAATTACTGCATTAATGCGGCGTGGCATGGAGTCGATGAGTTTCTGGCACTGCTCAGGTGTTATGAGAGCCCAGGTTGCTCTGATAGTGGCCTTCAACTCTTCTGCGTTTTTGGGTCTGGCATTCTGCATCTTCCTTTTCACAATACCCCACAGATTTTCTATGGGGCTAAGGTCAGGGAGTTGGCTGGCCAATTTAGAACAGAAATACCATGGTCCGTAAACCAGGCACGGGTAGATTTTGCGCTGTGTGCAGGCGCCAAGTCCTGTTGGAACCTGAAATCTCCATCTCCATAGAGCAGGTCAGCAGCAGGAAGCATGAAGTGCTCTAAAACTTGCTGGTAGACGGCTGCGTTGACCCTGGATCTCAGGAAACAGAGTGGACCGACACCAGCAGATGACATGGCACCCCAAACCATCACTGATGGTGGAAACTTTACACTAGACTTCAGGCAACGTGGATCCTGTGCCTCTCCTGTCTTCCTCCAGACTCTGGGACCTCGATTTCCAAAGGAAATGCTAAATTTGCTTTCGTCAGAAAACATGACTTTGGACCACTCAGCAGCAGTCCAGCTCTTTTTTTCCTTAGCCCAGGTGAGACGCTTTTCGCGCTGTTTCTTGGTCAACAGTGGCTTGACACGAGGTATGCGGCAGTTGAAACCCATGTCTTTCAAGCGTCTCTTGGTGGTGGATCTTGAAGCACTGACTCCAGCAGCTGTCCACTCCTTGTGAATCTCCCCCACATTTTTGAATGGGGTTTTTTTCACAATCTTGACTAGGGCGCGGTGATCCCTATCGCTTGTACACTTTTTCTGACCACAGTTTTTCCTTCCCTTTGCCTCTCTATTAATGTGTTTGGACACAGAGCTCTGAGAACAGCCAGCCTCTTCAGCAATAACCTTTTGTGTCTTTCCCTCCTTGTGCAATGTGTCGATGGTCGCCTTTTGGACAGCTGTCAAATCTGAAGTCTTCCCCATGTTTGTGTAGGCTTCAGAACTGGACTGAGAGACCATTTAAAGCCCTTTGCATGTGTTTTGAGTTAATCAGTTGATTACTTTGTGGCACCAGGTGTCTTTTTTATTTAACCCTTACACAATATTCTAATTTTGTGACACACGGAATTTTGGATTTTCATTTGTTGCCACTTCAAATCATCAAAATTAAATGAAATAAACATTTGAATGCATCAGTCTGTGTGCAATGAATAAATATAATGTACAAGTTACACCTTTTGAATGCAATTACTGAAATAAATCAAGTTTTTCAAAATATTCTAATTTACTGGCTTTTACCTGTATATATATAAAAACAGGATATTGATATCAATGCTGCTTCAGTAGTGTTTGTTAAGTGCTTTTTCACTTGCTGACATCAAAATAAGCATTTGCTGTTGCCTGAGGTGCATTACGCACAAACTCAATTTAGTTTTCAATCTCCCAGAGACTTATTACTGGAAAACAGCGGAAGAGATATGATGAAGGGAAAATGCATTTGTAATGAAATGATTCTGCACAGTCTTGAAAGTTAATTAGTGCCATATGATTCGATTGGATGTCTGGCGCTGCTGTGCAGCCAATAACAGGTAACGCAGGTAATCGTGAGTAGAAAGCATTATCTCCTGAGCCAAATGTTCAGACAATAAAGCTCAGTGGCCACACTGCTGCTCACACATTAAGAATCCTGGTAATCATACAACAGCCCTTAATCCTATTAAAATAGATCGCTTACATACTGTATAACACCAAGTCAATAGAGATACATGAAATCTCATTGCCTTTGTAAAAAAAGATTGCCCTAAAGATACTTAAGTTGGTATTAATTTCACTCTATTGATGGGGCCCAGGGAAGGCAATGAGGCTGATACTGTGTCTCTGGTTTGACAGAGGGAAACGGGTTACATGGGTTACATACTTCATGGGCTTTGGGTGCATATTCCCACATATTGACAACATGTTTGTCCTGCTGGAAATTACATCTTTTATGTGAGGATTCCACACTGTGGTAAAGTGTTACTGCTTTTAAATACAGTTGAACTGTGACGTGTGACACATTGACACTAACATTAAAACCGAGAGTCTTGCTGCTCCCACCTGCAGCGCAGTGGCAAATCTACAGCCATCTCTATGGCAACTGGTGGCTACTTGATAACAGATGATCTTGCAGAGGTCTGAATCAATAACTGATCTGTAGAAATTAAACAAAAAGAAGTTGGGATTTGAATTCATTACACACTGATAAGATGCTCTCACATCAAGCCCAGCCAATGAAGAAGCAGAGGATTATACACAAACCATCACTCCTCTACACTCACATCATCATCATATTGAGAAATAAACTAACTCACTTTCAGAGGAGCCTGTCAGCTTAGCTGTGACCCAATTAATAGCAGAGAGCAATGCCTTGGAGAGTTGTGTTGCAGTGCTTAACCATGTTAATGAGTTCAGCCTCCTCATTGGAACTGGCAGTGGCTTCACCGCTGCCGTGTAAGTTTAATTTAATTTATGAAATGATTGCAGCTTAAAGGAGTTAGTGACTGCATCAACAGGGGGAAACAGCTCAACCATGACAGTGTAATAATACAGCAAATAAGAACAATGTAAAAGCGGGAAGGGAAACTACAGTAACAGATATTCACATGACATTATTCATCTGATGGATGATAAACCTGACTCATGTCATGATGTTGAGCTATAGCTCACAGTCGATACAACAAATAGTCCAGTTATTTTAAGCCAAAATGGGGGGCAACCTTGAACAAATTGCAACAGAAGCAAACTCAACTGATTTTGTATCTTCATTATGTCTTGAGTAAGTAAAAAAAAGCCTCGGAGAATCCTATTAGGGGAAAGTTTAAAAAAATAACCAAATATAGCCTATTCATTATTTTTCTCACCTGAATAGGGTAAAAAATGTAATCTTTAGATATCACTATGAAAATTACTGAGTTGATTATTTACACCAAGCCAATCAAAAAATGTATTACAACTTTTTTGAAATAGTTTGTTAACATGGGCAAATGGTGCATAATCTACTTCCGTATGTGCACAAAACAACAACAGATCTAAACATTGGGTATAGCCAGGTAAAAATGTCTTGTTGAATCATTTGATATCTTACAGTAAAATACTTAATGTTAAGGTCTGAATGTTACCAATTTAGGCTAGCCATGAGCATTAATACATAGATGCAGGAAGAAGTAATTATTATTATTATTATTATTGCCGAGATAGGGTTTGGGGCTGGGTCCGTGGGACTGTTTCTGGGGGATGAGCCTAAGCAAAAAATAAGAGACAAGGGTACACTCTAAAAAATAATTCATGGGATCAGTAAGTAAAGCTTAAAATCATGAGCGTTTTTAGCATAAAAAATTGAATTTGTTACATATACATGTTTTAGTAAGTTGATAACTTATTTTAAGAAGTAGATCAAAATGAAAATAATAAAAAGTGTCTTAACTTAAATATATATTGATTATGAATAAACACTTTTACATTTTCTTAACAATAGAAAAGTATTGAGTTAGTGGTATCATTCTAGTGAGCATCTTTCAAAAGCTGAGTTCAGTACTGAACTTGCCCCCCCCCACCCGGACATGTTTTGCTGCCTTCTCCCAGACAAAGAAGAGCGGGAGAAACTTGGAAACTTGGCGTGGTAATAGCTCTACTCGCTCTACTTTTTTTTGCCACAGCCAGAAGGCAAATTAGTTTCTAAATGAACCTGGAGGCAGTAAAAAAACGCTGGATAAACTTGTTACTGGTAAACACGGCAGGTTTTTTCAGGACACCCCCAGCTCGCGTCTTGGTGAGTCTCTTTCTTTGTTTCATTGGCATGTAGTAACTGTATTAACAGACATCATTTGCTTTCAAGCACTCAAATTGAAGTTGTAGCTTTTCCTAAGCTAATTCACCAACTGTTGAGTTAGCATACTTTTAGCAAGCTAGTCTTAAGAGCACCATGCTTCAGAGCAGTTTTTGTATCTTTTGTATGCAGTGGTAGCTTAACGGCACTGAACTGCCATTAATGTTAGCATTCGGAAAAAGCATGGAGTAAGACAAAAGCCCATTTCTGTGCAGTTTTTTGCAAGTAGATTTCTTAGTTTTAAAATTAACTGGATTTGTAAAATTTGAAACACCAAGAAGGACTGATCTGTTAAAACATTATAGACTTAGACATGGCCATGGTGGACAATTTCTCCCTTGTCTTTATTGGGAGTGTTATTGCTTTAAAACATGGGGCAGTCTGCGTACCCATCTTTCAAGAGGCCATTCAACCTGTGAAACAGTGACACATAGAGAAGTGTTGTCTTTTAAATGTCCATGTTGTTCTCTAAACACTATCTCAACAGAAAGAGAATACTTTGAGCACATTGGCCGTCATTTAAAAAAACAGGAAACTGTCTCTTGTGTTTTTGAAAATTGTCCTTACAAAACAAACATTCATGGAACATTTGCCTCTCATAAGAGCCGGAAACACACTCCTCATTCACTGAATAAGCCTCAGCTTTTGCAGAGGTTTGTCAATCCTTTAAATTTAGGGGACAGTTCTGTTGTTGAGGATATGAAGGGTGCAATGAGTGAAGATCCTGAAGATGAAGAAATTGCCTAACTTAGACATTCTCCATTCGCAGGCAGGATGTTGTGAATGAAGCACCACCAGTCACTAACCTAAAAGACCAATGGCCTGCTCTTTTTCATGCAGCTCAGGTAAATATCTTTTCATAAAATGGTTCAGAGTACGTGTTATTTTAGGGTAATTTTTTTACATTACCAAATTGTGCATTTGTCATTTGTGTCTTATGAAGAATTCAGGAGGATCACCACTATTAACCCAGAGGCAACGTTGATGAACTGGACCAGCACACAACAAAAATAATGTCCTTGGTGTCCTTAAGAGGAGGGGCTTCAAAAATGAATATTCAGCGCATAAGAAATATGCTGCTAGAGGTAAGTAATATAGTTAATTTCTAAATGTTGTTGTAGGTGATATTGGGTTAAGTAATCTTGATTTGAACGTTATCTTTTGGTATGGGTGATGTTGTGTTGGTTCACTTTCACTGGAGAGTGTGTTGCAATCCAAACACTTATAAGGGAATAATATATCTCTGCTCTGAAGTTGCTAAGAAAAAAGAATATATGACTATATGAGTGGTGAAAGGTAACAAGACATGCATGGTAAATATAATAACAAAGTTGAATTCAAAAGCCATAACAGTTTCATCATTGGTCATCATTCAACAATTGCACCAGTACAACAGAACAAGGAAACTGAATAATGTATAATTGTTAATATAATAGAATAAAATAACAGATTTAATATTTATAAGGCCTTTTTAAAATTATTAATTCATTATTTGATTTTAAATAAAAACAATACAGATTGGTCTAAGTCTTATCAACCTCATTCTTTGGTCTGTTTTCCTTGTGATGTAATTATTAAAAACTTAAATTCACAGAAGAGCAGTTTAGCATATGTTTTCTTATTCACAGGATGAGTCTGTGGGAAAAAGGAGAGAGGTTGCTATCCGTGGCTTAATGGTGTATCTCAGAGAAAAGGAGGAGGATCTCTTCAAAGAGCAGTTGGTAGGTAAATCAGACACACACACTGTACTTTGTGTTACTCTTGATTTTAAATATGAGGAGTAGAACACTGACATTAATTATGTCCTACTTATGCCAGGTTGGTGGGGATAATGTCAATGAAGTGATGAAGACTGTCATATTCAGATGTGCCACCATGTATGATCCAACCAGCGCAAGCATCTTCATTGAGGGTACAGAAGTCCCGCAAGACCTGGACGTAACCAGAGCATGTGCCTTGCTGTTTATTTTGTTATAAGATATTACTATAATAATATAGTTTTTTACAATAAAAGGTTTTATAAAAAGGAATTGCCATTTGTATTGTATTCTTGTTAAAGTGAATTAAGTTAGTAACACAAAGTTAAGGCAACAATTTGCATTAACAATTCTGAGTACAATGGAAGTAAAATAAATAAGTTAAAATAGCCTAAATTAAGTAATTTGACTACTTAATATTACCTAAAAAAATTCATGAAATTTAAGTAGATTTACTTTAATTAAGCTTGTTAGTCATGTTGGTTATACTTATATAATTGAGTTAGTCTTACTATAAAAGAATCACAGCATTTACTTGATAATGGCTAAGTTGGAACTACTCAAAAAAGTCCATGCAAATTGTTACCTTAATTTTTTTAAGTTGAGCCACTATAATTTTTTTTAGAGTGTATGGAGAATGCAGAAGACAAAGGTAGGTAAAATAAAAATAGCTGGATTAAGCAATCAAATTGCATTCACAATGTATCACTAGAGAATCACATCTTCCTTCCCATCACAGGCCATCTGTATTGAGTTTGTGCAGTTAACTCCTCTGTAGTGTCCACAGGCCGGGGTGCATTCTGTCTTGTTTTTACAAGCGATTTGTGCTAACAACACTACCTCCTGCTCCTGAGCAGCTCATGAAGGTCATACGGTGCAGTCTGACTGTAGCACCCTGAGATACAGTTGTAAAAAAAAAAAAAATAGAGAATGCACTCCGGCGTGTGGACACTGCAGGGAAGTGAGCTGCACAAACTCAATGCAAATGGCCTGGGGCTTTTTTTTCTTACTCAGGACAAATTGAGGATGCAAAATTAGTTGAGTTTGCTTCTGTTGCAATTTTTGCAACCTTTTTTCATAAAATGACTGGACTAAAAGTGATGTTTCCCTTTTCGAAGACACTGCTGCAGAATAAATGCTCATGCTATATTTGCTGCCTTCTTAACTAAGTAGATTGTATTGTGTATAACGTGTATGCAGAAACGTCTTTGGTTGTAAGTCAGTAATCTGAATTATGTTGTAAAACTAGACAAGTGAAAATACATAACTCTTTCATAACCCAGAGCTAATGCTATACAGAAAAATGTTCTGTACACGGTGGCCATTTAGTGGAATAATGTACCATTTTTAATCAGAAATTCTAAGAAATTTGATTACTTTTAAAAAGTAGAAGGATATTTCTAAAGTCTTATTTAGACTTGTAGTTGTTCTGACATTAGGACAGTAGATTTGGGAATAAGTCACATGAAAACGTACAAGGTACAATTCCAGTGAAATGTAATCCCATTTGCACTGCATTGATATGCATTTATTCATTTATTTTAAATTGCCTTTATATAGCGCTATTCTTAATGGCAAGTAATGTGACCAAGAAATTAATCGATAATGAGGCCCTGCTCATGTATTGTTTGCATTTATTTAAATATTATGGAATTTCCTTTTATTTTGCGGTTATACGGCAGAGAAAGGCAATTATGAAAATGAAGGGAATCGGGTTGGAAGAACGGGGAGAACACTGTACTCTTAGAGGACATAGTGTGTTGGTATCTGGCTATATGATATTGTCTTATCACTCCTGCACGTGTGGTTTTTTATTCATTGTAATCACATAAAAGACTGTGATGATGTGGTTGAAAGCTCCAGAAAAGGCTAGTAGGTGGACATCACATTTTAGATGAGATATGATTAAATGCACCAAGCTAGAAAATGGGAATCTGTAAAAAAAGTAAATTATATAATAAATAATTGTCATATTTTTGTTGAGAAACTGAAAACTGCCTCAGTGAGATTTAAGATATAATTTCTCAGGAAGTACAAACAGTGTGATGAAGTGTAGATGTGCTGAATGTTGCACAAGTGCCCTCAGAGATTGGAGGAGATGCCTTTTCCCCATTACATCCAGTGAAGCATCAATTGGATCTCAGTGTGCGATAAAAATGATACCTCAGTGGGTGGATAAGAATGCAGATGAACTTTGTGTTTTTCATCAACACTATTTTCCATGCTTATGTATATTAAACAACAAGGCAGCTCTTTTAATCTATTTGAAGTGTCCTCAACTCTGTGCTTGACTTTTAAGAGCTTTGTCTGACAGTCAGGAGTGCAGAGCTGACAGCAGGCAGAGAGATGCAGCTACTCGAGAGGAAAAACTAACTGAATATATGCGTCTGAATCTATGTGGCTCCTGTCATTTTAAATTTATAACATACACAAGTCAAAGTGCAATGCAAAATGACAGAAAATGGCTTGTTTTCCTGCAGCTTTAAAGCAAAACAAAGGACGAAGACATGCAGTGTGCACAAGCTTTCATCTGCGTGCAACACACACAAATCACAAAAACATTATATAAGGAATTAGCCATGCTAGAGAAAAGAGAGGTTCTTTATAGTAATTGACATCATCAAAGACTCTTGTGGGTCTGAATGATGCTTATTACAATTACATCCTTATGTAAAGTATCACTTCTAAAAGCCAACATGCATGTAACGAATGTTGAGTATTTTTGACAATATAGTATTTCTGCTCATACATAATAAGTATGAATATTATCTGCACTTACTGTAAATTGTCTATAATTTGAAATGTTCTCGACATCTCCATCATCACTAGAGATTACAAATAATAGCAGATACAAAATCATTCAGTGTCTGCTCTTTGAAGGGCAGACACAGATAACTGTAATCAGTTGTACAGAATTGCGTAGATAATTGCTCGCTTCAAGGGTTATTTGGTAACTTTGTAAACTGTTTAGTTCACAGAACCCAGACTTATATAGAGTCAATTTATTTTCATCTCATTTAGAGAAAAAAAAAGGACTGCATTGACTAAACACCAAAAGCAAATAATGACGGAGAAAGATGTACATTGTGGCCTTTTGAATTATACCGAATTATAGCCATACCCCAAGCCTTCCTCTGTGCTTGTGACTTTGCCAGGAAAACAGAGGCGTTATTATTCTGCCGACACTTGTTCAAGACTGGCAATTCTTAGTTTACTCTTTAAAAAGGCACTTTAAAATGTAAATTAATATTTAACGCTGTTCTTCCTACTGGGAGAGTTTAATGATGTGAAGCAAAAACACTGCCTTATTTCCATACAGCAGAAGGAATCTCTGCTGCTGCTGGGATCACATTAGCCTGCTGACGGACGACTGTTTATGCAGAGCTGAGTCATGACAACATTTAAAATTCAAATCTAGATATGACAATGTGACGACAAGAAACCACTTTGAACACAAGAAAAAACATGTTTATCATGAATAGGAAAACATCCTATGGGTGTTGTTGGCATCTGTATTTGTCACAGTCAGGCTGTTGAGCATACTGAGCAGAACTGTACTTACTACTGTATTTACTATCTGCTGCCAAGCCGGCCGTACATACCCTCTAGATAATACGTCCACTGTAATGAACGGCATGTATCTGTAGTAATTCTGCCAACAATGTAATCTTTAAGTTGTATTTGTATTGTACAATGACATTGCATTTAATATGCGTACATGTATCTATTATACTGTTTTATACCATGTTATCTGGTAGGATGCACACTAAACAGTGACAGCTGTGCCACATTTCATTGCATTGATAACATTGTTAACAGATAACGCTGAAAGTTATGTATTAGCCATGCCAGCAGTAGTTGGTCGGTCGATAAGACTGTTTTGGTCCAGAGTAGAGCAGACACCCTTTATTTGAATTTATAACTGCTGTTTGAATAAAAAAAAAAACATATTGACAATATTTAATCTGTAATCATTATAAGCACAGCAGGCTGTTCCAATAGGACACATTTGTAAAATGCCCTGTCCATTGTCACCCATTGCATTTTGTTTTTGTCTTCTGTTTATTACTAATAAGACACTATAAACTTTAAATGTTTCCTGCTAAAAGTCACTAACAACATCGCAAGCATGTTAGCATTTGGCTCAAAGTATGCTATTCCCAAGGCCACTTGTCCTCTTGTGCTTCAGTTGCATGTATCGTAGCACCACTGCCAGCAAGTCATCCTCCTTGTACACAAGGTGGCTAGTTGGTCTAGGGGTATGATTCTCGCTTTGGGTGGGAGAGGAACCTGGGTTTAAATCCCGGACAAACCCTTTCTAAGAAAGGTGAGGTGTGAGTCTTAGAGGTAAAGGAGATTTAAATGTAACAGTATCCACACTTTTGCATGATTAAAAGCAGTAAGAGATGTAGAGAAAGAGCTGTTTGGTCTGGATAACTACTGGGAATATTCAAATCATATTCTTAGATAGAAAATATGCCATCTGAAATACACAGCAGGATCATCAGCTTGGGCTTTTAACTCTCTGAGAGAGAGAGAAAAAATAGATGAAGGTATTTATCTCTGAGAGGATTTTTTGCTTTGATACTCCTTTGCTATAAATCTGTCTCCAGTCTTCAAAGAGACAATACAGTCTCTGTGGAGCATATTCTGTCAGTGAGACACCTAAAAACCTTCATCCATGCTCTGTCTGACTCACTGACTTAGTGTCTTTAATTGTTTCTCCAACCTTAGTGTGAAAAAGTTAGTGAGATTCTTACAGCTGCTTTACACGATCAACTACCCTCATTGTTGTATTGAGAAATTATACTGAGCAGGTACTTTAGTAATGTCAGGAAGAGAGAGGAAACAGTATTGCAAATCACTCATTTCTATTCTCTCTAAATCTATTCACTTAACAGAGAACAAAGGAAAGGAGAGCCAATTGCAGGTTTGGCACACATTGTGATAAAGGGCAGGTATTCAAGAAACACGCACTGGCTTTAGGTTAGCTAATAACTTTTTTAATTGACCAATTTATCTTAATCTGAAAGGCTTTGAGATTAAATGACTATATTACTTAGCAGTGCTGAAGATCCTTTGTTATGGGTGGACAATGCATGCATCCACCTTCACACATTAATTTCATGAGATTAAAGCATGAAGACAATGACACATAACATGACCCGTAACAGTGGGTATTGTCATTAAAATATATAAAAGTTTCCCCATTACCATCATTATGCTGCTACACCTGTAAACTCTCTTTACAGTATATTATAACTGGACATCTTTTGCATTTAGGTTGTAGGCTACTTTATTTTGTTTAAATATATGTTTTCAATATTCAATCAAATCTGTGTGTCACCTGAGCAACCCATGAAGAATCTTAGAAGTCTTGTAAAAACTCAGAACAATATTTAGCAGATTCATTTAGTTACATTTAGCACAGGTTAGATCTTAAAAAAACATGTCCAACACATTCACTGTGTCAAGCTTTTCACATATTTACAGATCTTGTGTAGGAATCCATTTAAAATGTGTTACAAAGGTAGCACCATATTAATATTCTGCACAGTAATTCTGGAGCTGTTTTGAAGGCAGATTTTCCTCCATCTGGTTGAGGCTGGCTGTTTCTCCCTCCTCCAGTGTTTGTGCTAAGCTAGTCTACAAAAACAAAACAATCTCTATTTGTCACTAATTTGTGCTTTTTTCAGCGGTCACTATTCACAGAAGAATTATACAAATAATAAATAAATAAATACTATTGGCTGATCTGAGTTCACAAATAGCATGAATGAATGAATTTTTCTTTCAGCATCCAGTCTATAGTAAGCGTATCTTTTTCAGACATGATAACAAAGAGAACAAGCTGTGAATTGGCCGATCAGGATCATCAGGAAAAAGCGATTAATCTCCAGGGACTCTGCTCTTTGAACCATCCTGCATTCAGTATTTCTCTGTGGTACTGATGCATTACAGTAACACACGCTTAATACTGAGCAAAGAAAAAAGCTAAAGCTACAAGGGTGCTAAGGCTTACAGGCCTGGAGCTTGACATGGGCCGTGCCAATTGTGAAGACAGGCTCATTAAAGGCTGCCTCCCCTTGTGTGACAGCAGCCATTTGTTTAAGAGCCTATCTCCTCTCCAGCCAACCCAGATGCGATAAGTCAAAGCATAAGAGCGCTTGCAGAGACACCTGACAAATGACAGTGTGTACCTGGCTCAGATTGTAAAAGCATCTCTTTGGAAGAGCAATGTCCAAAAGGAATCAATTTCCTGTGATGAATCTCAGCCGAGACAAAAAGCTGCAAGATGTTCATGCAAATATGTGTTACATATGGTCTGACAAGAAGTCAACCTTAGATGGAGAGAGAATGCAATATGTGCAACAACAGGTGTGGGTCAGATTAGGTCATTCAATTAAATATATCTATGGCAATATCACTGAAAGATTTAGTTACAGTGGTTGCTCATTTTTACTACTGCTTTAGCTCACTGCCTCAATACATATTTGTTGAGTCTTAACTTTTGTGAAAAGTTTCACATGAAATATTTAGAATTGGTGAAAAATAAATCATTTAAATGTCTCCTATTTCAACTGATATGTGCAATTTGATTGAAAGCTCCTGAACCGCTACTTAATGGACTTAGAGGTAAGATTGTTTTGTTGACTGCTGTACCAAGGTCGAGAATGAACTTTAAAGTATATATATATATATATATATATATATATATATATATATATATTCAGAAATTATCAACAGATACAAACAATCACAACAGAGACATTGGAATGCGTTCCAGAGCCAAAAAACATAGAGAGGAAAGCTTGGAGGGAGTGAGACAAAACAAAAAATAGACACTTGAATATCTAATTCCTTGAAAAGTGGTGAAACTGAAGGCAATTGTGTGATATGACTGAAAGCTCCAACAGCTTAAGATGCCAAGAAAACGTTCTTATACTTAAAATTGGTTCATCAAAAAAATTACAAATAGTTCTTAAAAAAAAAATCATTGGTGCCAAGATACTTCATATACAATCCAGTAAAACTAAATATCATAATATCACCCCTCTCCTTGTACCGCATTTCACTCACAATTCAAAGCTTTGCTCAACGTGACCTTCACCTTCTCTCCTCCTTGAGAACATTTGGATGCACACGCTAACCACACAGATAGACAGGCAATACATATAATAGTCTAAAGTAAACAGCGGCTTACTAACCTCAGCCTCGTCTAATAATTTGGCAGGCATTTTTCAGCAGTCTTTTAAATACAAATACAAAAGCAACTTTAATGAACCAAAAAAACCTGAATTTGAACTCCACATAGTTTTACAACCTCCACATGGAGAATTCCGGTAGATTTCAACACATAGTTCTGTTGTTTGTAAATTTGGAGTGCTGTCAGCAGAGAGAAAAATGAAAATAATCGGTGCTGCCTACACCGTGTTATCCTCCTGCTAGAGTTAGCACCCAACAGGCTTAAACAGGGCTCACGTTTTAAACTAGTTTTTAGCTTCTAAACATGTTCAAAATGTTATTACAAGTGCCTACCCATGTGCAGTGATTCCTTCCGAGTGAACACAGTGAATCTGACTGCAGTAGATGTGAAAGAAATGCATGAAATTTGTGTTAATTTAGCTGTGTTTAGTTCTGGTGTTGAGACAGCAGTTAGAGTGCTTAGGGACCGTCTACAAACTACAACACAGAAAAGAGATAAAACTAAAATATATAGGCTATCAATTTAATCATTAAATGAGATAGTGTCTCCAAACTTACCTCAATTATAGCTGTATCCTGCTAGTTGTACTACAGCACTTACTTTAAAAAATAAGCATATTCTTATTTTTGAAAATATGTTGAATTAACACTTCTGTCACATCTACTCCAGTCAGATTCGCTGTGTTCACTCGGAAGGAATCACTGCACATGGGTGGGCACTTGTAATGACATTTTGAACATGTTAAGAGGCTAAAAACATGTTTAAAACATGCCCAGTTTAAGCCTTTTGGGTGTAGACAGCACCAGTTGTTGTCGTTTTTCTCTCTACTGACAGCACTCCAAATTTACAAACAACAGAGCTACTTGTTGAAATTGACCTGAATTTTCCTTTAATAACCACAGCTTGGAACGAAACCTGGAAAGAGTTCACATACAAATATCTAAAACAGCCTTAATTTTTACTGGAATGCATCACATAAATGTCAATATATAATATTCACTTTGGCTCTAAAATACAATTTTCAGGGAAAAAGAAATCAGTGATGATGTTGACCATATAATGTTGTAGCTGATCTCCATGTCTCTTAGCCTTTTAATAAGACATTAAACAAATGCTAGGAGCTGTGAAAGGTTAAGCTGCTAAAGCTGTGTGCTGTCTGTTTTTCACTTTCATTATAACAGTCTCCCTCTGGCTGTATCGAGTGTCTGCTACTCAGGATGTGGCGCAACAATTAATCCTCAGATTGATTCACTTCCTATTGAATTGCCCCCAAACTCAAGCTGTAATTCAACCTGTCCTTGTTAATCCTAGACCCTACCTCACTCACACAACTTAAAAAAGAGGGGCAAGACATGTAGCAACTGTTTATTTATCAATTTTCAACTCTGTTGAAAGCATGGTTGTGGCTCAGTTAGACATTTTCATTTTGAGGAGGGAGTTTCAAATCGGTTAAAAAAATGAGATATTTGATCATTATAAAGTTCCAAAAATCTTACAGAAGTAGTAGAAGTAGTTTTTTCATTTCTGGCTACTAAATGGATCTTGTGGTGAGATTTGTTTGTCAAGAATGGACTTTCAGTCTCAACTTTTAAGTCATTGGGGTTGAGAAGTCCTTAAAAGAAATATGATGACAATTTGGACAAACACTTATTTGATTTTTTGCTGAGAATGGGATGAGAAGATCAATACTACTCTTACCATAAAATAATGTACATTTGGCTGCAAAGCTATCCATACAGATGGATAGCATACATTTTATGGATACTCAGACAGTGTATCCATGAAACAGTCCAAGGTAAAACTCGGCTTAATAACCTCGGTCTCATCTAAAAATCCAGTAGGCTTTTTTTTCAGCAGTCTTTTAAACACAAATATAACACTAATGTTACATGTGGTAGCAAAACCAAAATAGAGCTCACTTGCTTGAGAAGATAACACACGTGTGTCAGTACTGTAGTATTTGCAGCAGTGACTGAATTGGAACAGAAAAGGTGCCAGTAATTCAGCAGTTGCATGGCATGAACATTGCATGTGTCTTGGATATATTTATATTCATACAAATATATTGAAGGAGTGACCCTGAATAGTCAGCCTTTCTATGATTCATTCTAAGGTTTCCTCGGATCAAGGAGGCTCCAAAATCATGTATGCAGCTGTCGCACACGTCCGGCGGTGCCCTGTTACATCCTGCTACGCTATGCTGTGTCTTGTAACGCCCTGCAGTGCCCTGCTATGCCATGAGCTACTACAAACTTCTATTTTTAGTCACTGTTCCATTATCTGTTATTGTGACTGTTATTGCCACTCTTCATTTCAACCCCAACCGGCCCGTCAGACACCGCCTACCAAGAGCCTGGGTCTGTCCGAGGTTTCTGCCTAAAAGGAAGTTTTTCCTCGCCACTGTCACACTGTTGCTTGCTCTGGAGGAAACTACTAGAACTGTTGGGTCCTTGTAAATTATAGTGTGGTCTAGACCTACTCTATCTGTAAAGTGGCTCAAGATAACTCTTGTTATGAATTGATACTATACATAAATTGAATTGAAATTGAATTGAGACTGATTCGATTATTGTGTAAGGCTACAGCCAGGGGACACTTAGCTTAGCACAAAAACTGAAAACAGGGGGAAACAGCTAGCTTGACTCTGTCCAAAGGTAACAAAATTACCCCTACCAGCACCTCTAAAGCTCACTAATAAACATGTTATATATTTTGTTGTTGAAAGAAAGAAAAAAAGGTTATGTTTTTAGTTGTGCAAGTTGGACTATTTTCAGGAAGTTATTGTTATACTTTGTCGTTTGTATGAAATTAACAAAAAACATATAACATGTTAATAAGTGAGCTTTAGAGGTGCTGGTAGGTAGTTACCTTTGGACAGAGCCATGGCTAGTTCCCCGTTTCCAGCTTTTATGCTAAGCTAATGCTCTTCTGGTTCTGGTCTTATATTTAACATGCAAATTGCAGAGTCTCTATCTTTTCTCAATAAACATTAAATGTTAATTTATTATTATTATAATAATATATATATATATATATATATATATATATATATATATATATATATATATATATATATATATTTCTCTTTCTTGTATTGTTTCTAAATGTAGCACTTGAAGCAGTTTGGCACATTTGAAGTTGATGTTGATTCTTGCAATTGAAATCTTCATGGTGGAATGCACTTATTCTAAATTGCTTTGCATGAAAGCATGCACTAAATTAATGTAATGTAAAGGCTATTTCTTAAAATTCTATTTCTTTAAAGTGCTCAAACTTTTACAATTCATTGATACAAAATCTATCTGCCAAGGGAGATTGACAATCAAAAGCTCCAGCACAGCTACTAAATGGACCTTGTGGTGAGATTGTTTTGTCACCCAAAGGTCTTCTTTCCCCTTGATGAACAAAACAACACCTGCAGTAGCTGTACAAAGCCACTGCTGGAGAGAAAATAACAGTGGAAGTGCTTAGCAGTGGAGGTTGAGCTGTCTTTCAATTCTTCCTTTGTTTAAAACTAAAAGCAATCCAATAAGCAGCGAAAGATAATGTCATGACAATGTTCAAAGTAAAAAAACAATTTTTTGTTGTTCTATTAAGACAAGAAATATTGAGCTGGTAACTCAGCTATATACTGTAGCTGCAGGATTTAAAGTATGCTGCAGTCTGAGATTTCCTCTGATCACATTTCCGTTGATAAAATGTTGGAGCAGCATTTTTTCCGAATGAGATTTCATATCACAGTTGGGAGGTAATATATTTATATTAAAAAGCTTTCAGTGCAATCAATCTCTCCTCAGGGACATGAAAAAGAAGCTTAATAAGTTTTTATAAGCAGCAGCTTTTTTTGCCTTATAGAGGTCGTGTTTATTATGATTATAGTGCAGCACTATAGGGCTCAAGGGGCCACTTTGAAATGGTGAGAACAAATATTTCACCACTGGGAAATTTGTGTGGGGTTCAGTCGGCGAGATAGTTTAAACCACTGACTTCTGGGGACAGTGGTGGAACATGAGACGGTAACAATACTAATCCGCTTCAAAGGCAATGTGCTTGTCACAAGTTCTTTAAAAGCTCACTCTCCCAGTCAGGAATTGCCAGAGGGGAAACCACTAGTCTGCACTTTGATCTTGCCAGGTCTATCACTTTTGATAAGAGCGTCTGAAGCAAATGAGGACAATATTGTCATTCAAGAAGCATGCTCGGCTGTATGGCACGTTAATTAACGTAAACTGCTGGATGCTTAAACTACACTACAAGGGGTCGAAACAATGTATATTTCTTCTTTGTTTTTTTGATTCTTTTTGGCAAAGATTTACAAAAAAACATGATAGTTGTTAGAGTGATTTCAAATAATGTGAATCTGAATTGTCTAAATTTTATAATGTACTGTAGCACTCTACATTTCTCAAAGAAATGGTCAGAAAAATGCAGACGATTAGAAATGGAAAGGAACAGAATACAGATATGGGCAATATTACATTAAATGAATATACTGTATATGCAGAATTAATGTCCTGTGCGTCAGATGTGAGAAATATTTAATGTACACTTCATTTACAACATTCATATTTCTCACCATTCTCTTTATGCTCAGTGCTAAATTTAGTTTCCTCTTGTCTGCGGTCCAAGAGAAGCCTCAAGAATTACAAGATTGCAATTTGTATAGATTCATGTATTATGTGAACAAATTACAATTATCTGCAGCTTTTGTTCAATCCATCAATGCTGAGCAATTAACCATTTAAAATAGTCAAATACAAACGTGTTAAAACTTAGAGCCATTTATTTCTTCATCATTGCAGACACATAATGTCACATTTAAATGTGGGTTACTGGAAAAGAAGATAATCCAGCAGAGGGAGAGGATGTCGGCTCTACCTTTTAAGAACTGTTTCTACCTGATCTTCAAACCTCTTTAACTCCTCAGCCGTTCACAGATCTTGACATAATTGAGAGTTATGGTATTTGATTGTTAGAGCGTAGCCTGAAGACAAACATAATAAAACCAATGTGTACTATTACATAATTTGAGGTGTCACATAGCTAAATAAATGCAGAGGGCAGTATATACTGCAGAGCCACAGCTTTGAAGAGTTAACCTCACTTCACCAATAAAGAGGTTTTGGGATTATTCTAGTGGGATTACTAAATAAAGCATTCTATAAATAATGTGGTAACTGCTCCTCTCAATTTGAAAGAAAAACAAAACTGGCATTGAAGTGACATTCCCCAACTGCGATGTAACCTAAAAATAAACAGGAAAGCCTGTGAGAACATTTATAGCTCATTCTGCTTGTGATAATGAAAGACCGCTGACTCAATCAGCAGAAAGCTAACATGCCGGGGGGCTTCTCCTGTGGGGGCACCCTGTCTTTACTGAGCCAAAAATGTAAATACACAGGAGTTGTTGACTTATTTAAATGAGATGGATATTCCATTCATGCAGCATAGCAGTCCTTGGACTTTGTATGATGATTTAAGACACTTGTATAGCGCATTTTGTTCATAAGTAAGCTGCTGCTGTGTGGACAGTAAAGTGCTTCAGGTTGCGTTAAAAATGTTTTGTTGTAAATTTACAGTATATTCATCTTATTGTGAGGAAGGCAGCTGAGTACAATTACTTCCACAACTTTCACGTCAAATATTAAAATACCGACATGGTATAGAAGAAGTTTTTTAACCCTCCTACATAGCCGCAAGGAACCTAGACTGGTGGTGGTCATTTTGTGTCTCTTTGTGGTTGCTTTATGTCTCTTTGTTGTCATCTTGTGTCTGTTTGAATTAATTTAGCAGCTTTTTGTAGACTTTTTCATTTTAGTTTTTTTACTCCTCTTTTCAGTCCTTTTGCTGCTTGTTTTGCATTGGTTGCATTGTGCCTCTTTGTGGTTGCTCACCCTATCTCTAAGGGAGACACCAGTCACCCTCCTGAGGAAACCCATTTTGGCCGCTTATACCCTGGATCTCATTCTCACCATAGGTGAGGGTAGGAATGAAAATTGACCGGTAAATCGAGAGCTTTACCTTTTGGCTCAGCTCTCTTTTCGTGCAATAAATTGAATGTAATACCGCACCTGCTGTGCCGATTCTCAGACCAATCTCCTGCTCCATTGTCCCCTCACTCTTGAACAAGACCCTAAAGTATTTGAACTCCTTCACTTGGGGTAAGGACTCATTCCCTACATGGAGTAGGGACTCCATCGGTTTCCTGCTGAGAACCATGGCCTCAGATTTAGAGGTGCTGATCCTCATCCCAGCCGCTTCACTCTTGGCTGTGAACAGATCCAGTGAATGCTGAAGGTCGCAGGCCAATGAAGCCATCAGGAACACATCATCTGCAAAGAGCAGCGATGAGATCCCCAGACCACTGAACTGCAAACCCTCCCAGACTACATCTCGATATCTTGTCCATAAATATTACAAACAGGATTGGTTACAAAGCACAGCCCTGGGGGAGGCCAACCCTCACCTGAAACGAGTCTGACTTACTGCAGAGAACCCGGACACAGCTCTCGCTTTGGTCATACAGAGATTGGATGGCTCTGAGAAGGGAGCCCCTCACCCCATACTCCTGCAGCACCTCCCACAGTAGCTCCCGGGGGACCCGGTCATAAGCCTTCTCCAGATCCACAAAACACATGGAGACCGGTTGGGCATACTCCCAGGCTTCCTCCAAGATCCTTGCGAGAATGAACAGCTGGTCAGTTGTTCCTCGACCAGGATGGAATCCGCATTTTTCCTCTTTTACCCAAGGTTTGACCAAACCCTCCTTTCCAGCACCTTGGAATAGACTTTACCAGGGAGGCTGAGAAGTGTGATACCCCTGTAATTGGTACACACCCTCTGGTCCCCCTTTTTAAACAGGGGAACCACCACCCTGATCTGCCACTCCTTAGGCACTCTCCCAAACTTCCACGCAATGTTAAACCACTGGAGTTAAATGAAAATAATTGATCAAGTCTTTTTCACAAATACCCAGAAATAGATGTCTGAACTTCAGAGTATACATCATAGTACTAAAGTTTTTATTGATACTGGAACTCATACTGGAAGATCCTGTTTTATTTTACAGCTCTGATGTTGCACATATCACAGTGAAAAGCTCACATAAGAGGGATGAGGATACAATAGAAGACAACTGTGAACATGAGACGCATCAGTCTCTGATCAATAATGAGCTTATGACAGTGATGGACTGCAGGAATTGCAGAGAAATTGGAGAGACAAATTTTCCGGAGCTCAGAATACACAGTCCCACCTTGATTCAAGGTCACTAAAAGTGAGGTGATTGGTGTCCGGCATGATCTCCAAAAGTTCCTTTTACTGTAGTAAAAGGTTAATTATTAGTTACTATTGTTTTTACAAGAATAGTTCTTTGCGTTGCTCGTTGTAAAATATTTAATGTACCTTCATCTTATGTTTGTTAAAGTTGCCACGATTCTTATTCAGACAGAAGCCATATGTTTATGTCAACTCTGTGTGGAAGGCTGCAGAGCAGGTGGAAACATTTAATGGCAGATCTAGGGCTGAACCATATGGTTGAAATCAACATGGCATAAGATATGATAAAATATTTTTCTGCTATTAATGTTCTTCTGCACTTAACTATGCAGCGAGCTAAACATGTTTCCAATAAAAGTTGAAGACAACAGATTGCCTTTGAGGTTTGTACTGGAAGGAATCGTGAAACTGTGAAAACAGTATTGGATAACAATGTCAATAATAGTGATTACAAATCAAAAAAAGATGAGATTCCATAAATAAGAGTTAAACCAAAGGTATTATAATACAGCAACAAGGAAAATGGATTCCCAAAAGTATGGATTAGTTTACAATTAGTTACATTGTGCTTTATTCCGTGGGAAGTACAGCTCAATAATTCATCTGGCAAATAAACATATAAATCCACAAGATTAATTAAAATAGTAAAATACTGTTTAAACAGTTAGCCCAACAGCAATTCCACATTATTAGAATGTTGTAATAGCAACACATGAACTCCAGATTAGGTTCAGATTGGTTAGCAGTAAACTAATCACAGAAACACTAAACACAACCAAACAAATTAGCAGTCACAAAACAGTTGTATTTATAATAATAATAATAATAATATTAATAAAAATACACTTTATGTATATAGCACTTGTCAAAGACACAAATAATAAAAGCAATGGCGGCTAAGGCTGGGTAGCGAATTTAGCAAACTAACCAAATTACCTTCACAGTATCAAGTATTGAAAAATGCCTTGTCCTTCAATATCAAATATCATTGCCTAATGTATAACTCTCATCATCATCAGTGAGCCAATAAGCATGCAGCATGCTTGTACCAAGATCTAACGTTACACGTCGTAGAGTCATGTATGTAGTTGAATTTTGAGAGGCTTGACTACAGTGTTCGTCACTTTCTTAAAATGGATTTCTTTTAAAAATTGGTATCAGTATATGTATCATATTGAAAGGTTTAGAACAATACCCCAACTGTGGCTGAATACCATTTTGCTGCTTTGGTTCCAGGGTCCTATTGTTTATGCTGGCTCAGAGCCATCGTTATTCATATTATGATTGTTATTATTATAAAGTTACACCTGCGCTTTTCCTACTCATGTTGTAATCTCTGCTGTGAAAAAGGCCTTTATGACCATTTAATCACAATAGCATGTCACTTAAAGTTGGTAAACAATAATATTAAATTATGGCTCAACACTAGCAGATCTCATGTACTCTATAGTAGTATTTTGCCACTGGTTTCTTTTTCAATATTGAAGACCTGGATTTGTATCCTGAATCACATCTGTTGTTAGGTTTAGACAACAAAAACACTTTGGTCAAGGTTAGGGAAAGATGGTGGCTGTGGTTGAATGTTAATAAGCACATTATGTCCTGTGCTTCAAATCACAGATGTTTTCTGTTATAAACCAAGACCATGATCTTTCCCTGACCTCAACAAAGTGCTGTGAATGACTAAACATAACCATGAAAAAGTAGAATTGTAGTCACTATGAGCAGACATGTAAATGCAAGGATATTTTGGTGGAAAACAAATGAACTTACATTGTTAATGAACATTCAACTGATATGTTCAGTATCTACATTTTTCCTCATTATGTTACAGAAATAGAAATATAATCCAGTCTGCAATCGTGCTGCAGACTATATATTTTTTGATCCAGATGGTTATGTCTGTGACCTGAATGTATGCTGATCCATGAGAGACACAAACTAGAGCTACATGTATCTGTTATTTAAACATGATAGCCAAATTGTGATAGTGTTGGCACCATGTGTTTTATAGCATTAACTCCAGATAAATGCTGTTTATCTTAATGATTCTGTTTCTCTTCAGTTAAAATATAGTTCTACTAACGTTTCTCCACCTGCCATTGTGAGGAAATCTGAATGCTTAATTAGAGGAAGAAAAATAGCTCCTTCTGTTTTATGTCAATACAATACTGGAATTCACTGCCCACTACTATCAAAGATATACCTGTATATTCCACCTTTACAATACACCTTAAAACATGGCTGTCCGACAACTATAACTGCACACATTATTCTGTCAGATGTAATGTGTGTTTGATGTGAAATAATCATTTTTGCTGCCACTCCATCTCTGCGGCCAGCCTCCATGTTGTCTTCTTTGTGCTTTCTATGTGGCCTCTGTGACTATTCTCATTTCTCCTTTGTATCGTCTTTACTGCATGGACTGCTTTAATGCCTTTTCCATCATCTGTGATTGTTTGTTTGTGTGCACTTGCTTGTATATCTTAATCATTTTTGCTTAGGCCTGCTGTCATTATAGATGTAATGTCATTTATTTTAATTTGTCAACCATTGTATTTTAGGATGCCTACTGTCCTGGCCGGGGACTAAAGCTGGAAATTAGCCGTAGAGACTAAAACTGCTGGGGACTGTCCACAACATTATAACACAAAATTTATGATACTTTTTAGAGTGTGCTCCCATATGCAGAGGTGTACTCCTCAACGCAGCGGCTGCGGGTTTGATTCCGACCTGCGGCTCTCTCTCTCTCCCCTTTCATGTCTTCAGCTGTCATATACAGCCTAAAATGCCCCAAAAAACAATCTTAAAAAAAAAGTTATAATACTTAACACTAACACTAATACTAACATTTTAATACACTTTGTGGTCCTTCTGAGGATACTATTAAAGCAACCTATTGCCTATACTGTGCTGTTGTCCCTAGCAGAGGCAGAAGTGCAGAAAAACACTAATTTGGCATTGGACTGAGCAGTTTTGAAAATACCACAGCCAAAGAAAAAAACAACAACTGAAAAATCAATACAAAAGCATGGTACGGTCACACTGCGAATTGCTATCTGGTGCTCACACAGAGTTATTCCTTAACTGGACTAAATCTGGAATCACAAAAATAAAAGCGTGATTGATTCCATGCTCGCCAACTGAGGGATACAGGCAGTAATGCTCACTGCTTTAAAATAAGATGTGTTCTACTTGACTAAAGTGGCTTTATGTATGGAACCCATGTGGAAACCAACAACATGCTGGAATCAAAGCACGCCTTCAGTTTAAATTCCCCTGTCTCCCAGATACAATGACAGGCTTTACACAAAATACATGTTTTTTTCTCTGGAACAAAAGCAAGTGGAGTACAGTATTTGACAAAGAAAGATAGCAAGCTCCCAGAATAGCATATTTTGTGCCGGATGAGGAGGGATAGTGATGATTAGTGTCTGATACTGATACTGGGTATTTTTCACATTATGAACTTGGGTTAATCATGAGGGATGATACTGTTTCTAGTCCAATCAAGGGAAGCAGAATTTGTAACTAAAGTACTACCCTGGAGAAGATTTCATTAGGCAGAAAAAAATAAATATAAGTGACAGGACATTTCATTTGGTTCTGCATCTACCATCTCTGCACTGCCTGGTGGGTGATCCAATGCTGTGTCGTAGTTTGCGGGTGATACTAAAGGGCGTCAACCATACTCCAGTGAGCCATTTATTCACGTCACACAAATTAATCCAAGTGTAGGCCTCTGCCACACACAGAGAGCCCCCTTTGCTCTCCCACCGTACATGATATATTCCAGCACTGCTGCACATAGCCACATTTTGGCACCCAGTTGAACATAAGCGAGAAAAAGACGGGAAAAAAAGTTGGACAAACTTGAAAAAAACGTCTGTCAGAAAATAAAATAATATGTAGTGCAAGTCAATGTGGACTGTCTCGCCTGAAAGGAGTCATATATACCACACACATGTCCAACCTTCCTAGCTTGTACCACATCTGAACTGCAGACAACACTGGAGCTGTTGAAATCCATACAACCCACACATACTGCACACTTTCTTTGCTGTTTCAAACCATCATGTTCATTTTTGTCATTAATCATTCATCTTAATTGATTAAAGAGATGGAAAACACGCTTATTCACTTTCTTTCTGAGAGATGAGAAGATTGATGCTACTATTGTATCTGCATGGTAATCATAAGCTCTTTCCAAGGTAAAAGGAGTCCCCTACCAACACCTTTAAAGGGGTGGCAGTAGCTCAGTCCGTAGGGAGTTGGGTTGCCGGTTCAAGTCCACGTACAGACCAAAGTACAGTGTGGATTGGTAGCTGGAGAGATTCCACTTCACCTCCTGGGCACTGCCAGGTGCTCTTGAGTAAGGCATTGTACCCCCAACTGCTCAGGGCACTGGTCCAGCTGGCAGCCCCCTCACTCTGACATCTACATTTGTGCATGAATAGGTCCTGTATGGCAAGCCATTTTAACATTTAAAAGCTAGACTGGATATGTGTTGCAGATATCTTTAATTCCGTTTTGCCTAGTCAAAAAGAACATTTCGGATATCCGCAATTACATTCTTCCTATCCACAATTGTAATTTCAGATATCCACGAAGACATTCTTCCTAGGACAAATTACATCACGTTTGCCATTCATTTGTATGTGGTTTGTCATTACAGATATCTACAATTCAGTTGCAGATATCCAGTGTGTGAATTACGGATATACGCAACTGAATTGTAGATATCTGTAATTCCAGTTTGAGATATCTACAATTTGATACTGACTAGTCATAACTCCAGTTCAAGATATCTTTAATTCAACTTAATTCAAGATATCTATATGGTCCTTTTCAGATATCTTAAATTAAGTTTTGACTAGGCGAAATGGCGTAGTAGATATCTGTAACTGGAATTATGACTAGTCAGAATGACGTTGTAGATATCTCAAACTGGAGTTAGGGATATTCGTAATTTAATAGTAGATATCTATTATCAAGATATAGATATCTTGAAATAAATTTTAATTAGAGATATCTGAAATTTGAGATATCTTTAACTTTAATTCTGCCTAGTCAAAATGTAATTACAGATATCATGAATTAGAGTTTTGACTAGGCAAAATGACGTTGCAGATATCTGTATGCAAATTGAGGCATCCCACAGGCGGGAGCAGAGCACGTTGTTCAAATCATCAAATCACATAGCTAGCACCTGTTAATTGTGTAATTAGCACATTAGCACCATGTCGGAGCAGCCAGAGGACGAAGGCATTTTTAATCGTCTTTTAATGCAGCAGCCCGTGCAAGACAGAAGCGTGAGGGCTCGTTCAATTGCATGCCATTTTCTGGTGTTTTTTTTTATTACAGCCAACGCCATGACTCTTTCTTCTTCCATTCTCAGAATAAGGAAATTAACTTCTTCTACTAACTTATTCTACTTAATCTATCAATTCGTTGATTATGGCGGGAGGAAAATACGTATTTCTATCTATATATATCTAAAATAGAGCAACGTCATGCACAGTAATTTGCATGACGTTTGAGATATCTTTAACTTTCATTTTGCCTAGTCAAAACTGAATTACAGATATCTGCAATTGTCATTTAAGATGTGTGACGAATTGAATGACGTTTTCAATGATGTCATTGTAGATATCTGTAATTCAGTTTTGCCTAGTCAAAAGTCAATTACAGATATCTTTATCTGTCGTTTTGACTAGTCACAATTACGTTACAGATATCTTGAATGACAATTCCAACTATCCAAAATATAATTACGACTAGTCATAAAGACGTTATTGATATCTACAATGTTAATTCCGGATAGTCGAATTTAGCTTTTAAATGTTAAAAGGGCTTGCCATAGGTCCTGAGCATGTGTGTGTATTTCAGGCCTCTGTGTCATGATGTCATCATGGCTGTCAATTTTTTCTCGTTTTGTGTGCCTTGTCTGTTTCTCCTCACGTTTTTTTCCCCTCCTGTGCTTTCTGTGAGCTGTGGGCGTGGCTTAGCTGGCAGTGGGCACCAGGTAAAGCTTATTGCCTAAGGCCAGCTCTGTGATCCACTCATCGCTAGATTGTACAGTCTACTAGAGCGGTATTGTGGCTATCCTGGCTCCCTGTATAAATCTGTGTTTCTGGTGTTGTGGCTTGTGTAGCTTATGTGTTCTCTCTTGTTGCAGCCTGCCTTGCTTACTCGTGTTCATGCTTCCTGTTTACTTGCCTGCCTGTCTGCCTGCCTGTTCCCCCGCTCACTCGTCGCTGATTAGGAAGGATTGAATTCAGCCTCAAATTGTTTGTTGGACTCTGGAGGATTCCTCACCACATGGTCATCATCACCAAGTCACTGGGCACGCTCTGGAGAGCGCATTGCACCCACCACTCACCACTGGATCTCCTTGACGCACCCCCCTCCTGTTGTCACCTGCACAATTATTGTATATAGTATTAAATCACTTTATTGTATATGCTGTGTCGTCATCGCTTTTGAGTCCAACCTCCAGTGCCGTTCCGTAACAGTGTGTAGTGATTACTAACAAAAAAACTGAGTGTAAATTGTAATTCCCCCACTGGGGATCAATAAACTGTATAAATAAAAAGCTCACTAATTGGCATGTTATATGTCATTTGCTGAAAAATTAAGCCCAAGCTTAAATGCCAAAAACTGCAATTCCTGGAATGGCCACTTGGTGCTGGCAAAAGGGAGTCAATCCCCAAAGACCCCCATGTTAAGAATTAAATATGCTTACGGTTTTGGTCTGCCAAGATGACTTTGGACAGAGCCACCAGGAGCTGCCCACTTTGACCTTCATTTTTGCTCTTCAGAAACCTATGTGCGACAGCACAGAGACTATGTCCATATTTTATACAGTTTATGGTTTAGACATGAGATTTGTACAGGTCTTTTTATCTAACTATCGGCAAGAACAACCTAAAATGTCAAACTATCTTTCTGCATAGCTGTCCATCATGTGCACTGTAAATATTTATGATTTTATCACCCACCTAGGGTTTCATGTTGCAGTACATATACACCTTTGCTGATGGCTTTCTTTTCCACATTCTAAGAAGATGAATAATCAAGTGGGCATCTGCTGGAGCAAGACTCCTGAATATTGACATTACCGCCATCAAAAAGTGTTTGTCCACAGCACAGCTTGTTTCCTTGGAAACATGCCATGCACTCTCTGTCTCCTGGCCTCTGCTTTAATCTTCTTTTACTCCTGTGTGGAGCTGCTAATGCTATGGTACACATTAGTCTAAATGATAAAGCAATGTCTCATTGTTTCTTTCTTTTTTCACATATTTTGATTCCCTGGGTTGGCAGAAAAGGAATATATCCCATCATACAACACTTGCTGCCCAAACAACTTAATATTCTGTGGATATTCTGGAATCGCTGGCTGTATGGCAGGGTTGTCACACAGAAACGAGAGTAAAATGTCATACCGCCCTCCAAGGAGAGCTACAACTACTGCCAACGCACAATAATGAAACAAGACAATTAAAATGAAGAGTTTATCAATAGGAATATACTTTAAAAGAAAAACATTTAACTGTAGCTTATTCAGATACAGTCTTATATTGCCAAACCTTCCTCCTCCAGGAGGGACATCTACACAGCATTCCTGGATGGGAGAAAAACATGCTCTGATTTATTGGCATTTCTTTTAACCAATCACAATCGTCGTGGTCAGCGCTAATTTGTGATACGGCGCAACGGTGCCTCTGCCAAATAGCCTCGTTTTGGTGGAACATGTGTACGTTCAAAGGTTGTTTTAGTCCTGCAACAGAAAAGATAAACAGCTAGTCTAGACAGATAGTCTAGCTAGCTGTCTGGATTTACCCTGCAGAGATCTGAGAAGCAGGTGACCATAGTCCTCATAAATCCACCAGAGTTTAAAATGCTAACACAAAGAAAATGGAAAGTGACGGACATCTGGCCAAAATGAGGGACATCCGGTGCAATTTCCGGCAGCACCTAAACAATCCCGTAAATGAAACGTTGTCAATATAGACTAATTCTGATAATTCTGTAATGAGGATTACATGTTGCACTGCAGCATATTGTAAAACCATAAAGCTCAGTTCACACTCTTTTGACACTTCACTCACAAGTCTTCTTGGCCCTATCATATTCTCTCTTTATATTAGTATTCAGTGGCCTATTTTGTTCTCTTGATTTAGAGTCTTAAAAACCGTTGAGGTGCTGTGTCATGTTTATTGATGTCTGTTGTAAATTCCCACAGAACGTCCTTGAGTACTTTTGTAAATTTCAGAGGATGAGCAAGGTTAGAACATTCAATTATAAAGTCTTCTATCAAAACATTTTTCATAATAGGATATAATCTATGAACCCTGAATGACACATTTTTCTCAAATATACTAGCTGGACCTTCATATGAAAAAGACTTCTTTGTAGCAAGGTCATTACATTTTGGAGCTCTGCAGACAGACTCTGACAGTTCCAGATTAGTGTTTTCACCAAACAGGCTGTCGACTGCAACAAAAGTAAGCAGGCTAATAGGTTGAATCTCATTTCTCTGTCTTAACCCTTCCCCTTACCCCTTCCCCTTAGTTGTGCACGTTCATGTCAGTGTATTCTGACCTTAACCGTGCCCACTGATACACACTGACAGGCAGGCACACAAATCCACAGCCAATGCACACAGTGAAAACACACCTATACACCTATACGCATTATTTGTCATACATCTGGATAAAGAACAAGGTAAAAAGGGACACATGAAAAGGACAGTAATGTTGCTTTATGAATTGCATGCATGGTCCCCGTAATATGGCTATTGTGTATTGTCACAAAGTAAATTGTTTATATTTGCCTGTTAGCGTGTCCAACAAGCCTCCAGAGAGGGAAAAGGGCTTTTGCTTTTCTCAAATAACACACAAGTGACTCAAAGGACAACAGTGGACCCTGTAAATTTACAAATTTAGCAAACATTTTACAAGAAAATCTTCAAGGGAAAGTTGTTTGCAACAGGAAAGTTTTTGTATTCGCCCTATTTATTTGTAAATTATATGGCTATTTGTCTCTGGCTGATGGTATCATAAAGGACTTTAACAGCTTTAACACAAAGGTAACCGATAGAACGTTTTTTCTTTCTACATTCACCTCCATTACCCTTCACAGTAAGCTAATTTATGTACTGTGACTTTAAGTCACAACAGAGGTATTAAATATAATGAAAGTTAGAAAGTTTCCTCTGTGGAGCCCTCAAGAATGAAAGAACACGTATTCTGGGACTATCAAGGTCTGCTTGCGTGCAGTTTTAATGGAGTATTTTTGAGAGGTTTTGAAGGTTAAATGATTTTGTAATTCACAAAACATTCGTGAAAAAATATATATAACTGTATGTAGTAGGCCTATGAGTTTCTTTCTGCATCTGCAAGAGTTAATTGTCTTGCAAACCCTGTGTTGGGAACCGCTGTCCTAAGAATATGTTAATGTAATACTAATTAATAATTCAAATATTCCAAGAACCGTGTCTTTAGTAATATATTTTCTAACCAGATAATAGGTATAATGAGCTGTTTTGAAAAATATATACTGTATATAAGGAAAATACACACACACTCACACACACACACACGCAAAATGAATGAGCAAGACAGACAGAAAGAGAGAAGGAGAGGGAGAAGGCTATTGATTTAACAGCCAGTTAATTCAAGTCTGTTGTTACCTAATACAGACTGATCTATCACCAATAACATCCTACAGCAGAGCACTAAATGCAATTTGCCCCAAGCATGTTGATCCTCTTTCAATAAGACACCTGGGAAAGGAAAAAGGATATAATAAAGAAAGGATTTCTGCAAACAGTGACTCACACATGATGAGCCAAATTTGTGAGTTTATTACCAGGAATCTTTAACAAAATAAGAGATGTATTCAGGTTTGATCATATTTGATGTACCTGAAGACCTTCCATATTTGTATTTTTCAATTCCTTATCCAAATCAAGGATCAAAGGAGAGAGGGTGTTGTATGCTACACAGATTGAATTGTGACTTGTGATATTTGGCTATATTAATACTGCCTTGACTTTACTTGACTACTGCATTTCTCAGCTGCTAGATAGTTCTTTGTCCATATGAGCTCATTTATGAATTGGTTCTTGATTGAAACATCTCTTCAGGTACATATACTTTTTGATATGACCTACATAGGCACATCTAAAGGGAATAAATTAAACTGTTTCTCTCCATTTTTCTCCTGCTGTAACATTTTCAGGGACAATCAGAACAAAGCAAAACAGACCTTTTCTTTTTACGTTGAAAACAAATGGCTGAAAAGGCAATTAATTACCTTTAACTGTGAATAATTTTGAAAGCATCCAGGTAAGTGCTTTTTTGATGCAGACAAAGATAACGATCCAGTCAAAACACAACAGCCAATAAACCATAAAGCTGCAGGAATACATATCTGATGTTATCCCCGTGCAACCAGTTGAGCATTAACTTGGCTCTGTGATTCAAAATTGCTATTTTTATGCTGCCTTATTCTAAACAGATGGCAGATAAAGGCAGGAGCATGTTGACTCAAATGACTCAAACATATGGAAGAAAGTTTCCACATTCAAACTAGAGCAATCCTTATATCCTAATCCTAATAATGAAAGGGTTAATTGAATCATTTTACCTTACTAAAACAGAAGAAACCCACAAACGAGCACAACTGGAACAGGTTTGAATGTTTGACAGTCATAACAAAATATGCAGAACAATTTTTTGTAGGTAAATGTTTTTTGGGGTTGCCCTTTAAACAGTCCATCTGCTCAACATATATATATATATATATATATATATATATATATATATATATATATATATAGAACTACTGTATATTCATGGTCCTCATATGGTTATTACTACATTTATAGACCACTTGATCTTTCATCTAGTGCCACACAAACAGGCCAACATTTCCACACACAATTAATATTAATGTTCAAATGACAATGGGAATGACATTTACTAAAGAAATTCATGACCCCCAGAGGATGAACTGTTTTTTTTGCATGAGCTTTCCTCTACCCCCGTCCTTATGCAAAGTCATCCCATTATGCAATTGGCAGATTGCCATGACATTTGCTGAACACATTGACAGAGATAAACCACTTTGATTTGAATTACCTCATTGCCTTTCTTCTAGTGCTACTTTACCTAGATTTAACTTTGTTAACGTCTCTACTGGAAAGTCTAACAAAATCAGCGCTGTGTTTGTCATTTTCGTACTCTGTGGTTTTAATGAACATTGCAGTCTTTAGGGCTGTTTGGTATATCGCCTCTTTCTATCTAATTGAATAACAATGTCTCCTAAGCTAAGTCAATTGACAGAAAATTAATTAAGCAACTTTTTGAATAGTTTATTAACAGTTGAAGTTATTTTTCAGGCAAAAACAATTAAAAATTTTGACTGATGGTTGCCGGAGCCCTAGTTTTGTTTGTAGTGTACAGTAAGTGTATAGAGATTGTGTATAACTGCCTACCTGTCTATCACAGCAACTCACTATGTCACCAGAGTTTCACCCTATAGCACTGTTTTGATTATTTACTAATAGGATGGAGATACAGTATACTGTTTGTTGTCTGTGTCACTGTAGACTCACTTTAGTAAACAGACTCCAGTTATTGTGAAATAGGTTTGTCTTGAATATGTGCAACACACTGAAGTACAGTAATGTTCTGTATTTACAGCTAATGAGAAACATGCAAACAGTGAATGTATCCAATACTTGAAAACTGATAACTGGTTCAGTTGTATACAAGCTGCATCTTAGAACAGTGTTGTCTAAATAGACAGAGAAACACCTCTTTGGCATATGACTTTTAGCTCAGTTTGAGGTAGCATAGATGGAGTTAAATGTTGTTAAATAACAGTTTAACAAATGAACAGGAGAAGAAAACATGGGAGAGTATATCAGTTTAATAAATCATTATATGCTAAATGAAGAAATAACAGTGTTTTGAATGATACAAGTATCTTTGCTCTGTCTGTAACCCATACAGAGTGTGTCTGGATTGCAAGAGAATTACTTACACCCTGTTGTGGTCCTTCCCTTGGCTGTTTGGGTTTGGATGTGTCCCAGACAAAAGCCTGTCCAAATAAGATCAATGTGTTCGTGCTCCCCTCCTCTGAGTGGGCACTCTCCTACAGTTCCAGAGCCCAGCAGCCTGACAGGAGGAATACAAGTTGCCACATATGAAGCTCATGTTAAGGCCCTGACACACTAACCTGACGGCCAACCGGCGGCAGAAAAAGCAGTTGGACTGACTGCCTCCCCAAGTTGGTCAAAAAAGTGCCTCGGAACACACAAAAGCGACACCAGCTTGAGCGTACATTCTGCGTTTGCGCGAGATGTAATACGTCTCTATAACAGCAGGCAGTGCTAATCTGTATATTGTCGCCCAGAAAATGAAAACTGACAGCTGATTGGACGAACGCGTCACGTGGGTCTGGCTTCTCTGGAATTTCAAAGCCAGACTCATATCTTTACAAAAATAGCTCACCGAAACGTGTTTGTGAAAACATTTTATGTAGTTGCAGAAACTCTCTTCATTTCAGATCGACAAAGGTCAGTTTAAAAGATTTTTTACAGATTTTGAGAGGCACTCGTCTCGCTCATCCCGCTCGTCATTTCTGGGTTAGCACTCCACCAATCAAATTGGTCATTGAGTCCGACTGGCCGCCTTCCGATTCACCAGACTGTCCATACGGCCGATAATCGGGTTGGTGTATCAGGGCCTTTAGAGAGGAGCAAAAGTCTTGTTCATGCAAAATCACACATTTACAGTAAGACTGTTAATCTTGTCCAAGTGACATTAGGATAATACAAAGTATTGCCGGATACCTTTAGAGCACCGTTGAGAGAGTGTGCCTAATTGTATCACAGCTAATTACAGCAGCAAAAGCTGTGTAATAAGAAACCAGGATAATGATCCATTACAACAGAGTAAGATCATCAGGGCTTCTAGCACCTAGTGGGCTTGCTCAATGCTGCGGTTGTAAACATATAATAGCTTAATGGCGGGACAATTTGGAAGCAGCTGGAGGCAAAGCAGCCGAGGCAGCTGTTTTAGTTCAGACCAGCAGAGGAGGGGGAACACTGCAAACCACAACACTGCATTAGCATAGAGCTCATCACAATGTGAGCACACACGCTCATGCTTACACAGTTATTTATGTAAGCAAACATAACACCCAATAAGGTAGTAAAATAGTAAAGCTGCAGCTTTAAAAAAAAGGTCCAAAATGTCAATCTATGTTTAATTCAGGGGGTCTAATGCAAAGAAGATGAGTTTCAACAGAGAGGACAATGTTGATCAAAACAAAGAAATATCATAAAATCTTACTAGACCATTACATTGTTTGGAATTTTAGATCTTTTTTCTAGTGAAATCATTGTAACTCATCATTGCTAATAAAACACATGAAAGAGCAGGTATTGCTGCAAAAATTAAATCCATATGTAACTGAACACAGTTATTACGGTAGTTTCTCATTTTGAAGCTGGTGATAACAAACAGTATTCATTACAGAATAACAGAATAACCCAGATTTTTTTCAAACGGAGACTTTAGGAGCTACAGTACCCTCTACTGGCAAAGATATCTTTTAGGTCTGTGGTTCCTGAAAACATACCCACAAGAAGGTCCACAAGAAAAACCATCAGTCACATTCCCCTGCCCACAAGCTGAGAAACTGTAATTTTGTGGCTTGGACAAAGTGATTTACTTGGACAAGATGACTGAGGTTTTATGTTCCAGCTGATGTTAGTTCCTCAGAATGAATCTGTCGTGTTTGTTGTTGCCTTTAGAAACAATAGACATTACAAATGGTTCAGATACCATGTTTTGAGCCATTTTGGAGAAGTTGGCCTCAAGTGACAAGAAAACAACTACCTTAAAATATAAGCTGTCTTCCTGCTGTCTTCATGATCCACACTTTGTTACAGGCTGTGATTGTAAACAATAAAGCTGATTGTGGTGCCGCTCTGTTCTCAAGTGGAGAACCACTTGCATTCACTCTCAGCACAAGCACGTATTGTGTACCACTGGCACCTGTGCAACACACACACACACACACACACACACACACACACACACACACACACACACACACACACACACACACTTTATATATTGTGGCTCTGCAGAGAGAGAGCGCCATTATTGAAAATCACTTTGTGATCCACACTCATTTTCCTCCTGAGTTCCTGAGTTATTTGATTAAAAAAAGAGATTACCCTTAGCTTGGCTAGGATATATTGTGTGATCTGTAATAAATTGCAAAGAGTCAAATCAGCAGTAGCTTTCAGAAATTGTTGTCCTACCCCCGATGCTCCAAACTGACATGCTGAAGGTAGAAGGGAAGGCACCTTTCCCACAATGGCACCTCATGCTGTGGCATGGCAGAAAAATACAGAAACCCTTATTTACAGCCCTTTGCTCAAATAAAAAAATAGCAGATACATCCTCACAATAAAGCGCAGAAGATGAGTAGTGGAGGTTCAGGGAGGCTAACAGCTGTACTGCTTCATCTACTGCAGTAAGTGTACATAAACACTCTTTTCCTTCAGGAGCATTATTTCTATTTTCCGAGTGATTATGAAAAATATGGTAAAGCTTGACCCATGAATGTGAAAAATAGGAAGCAGACTCTGCCTACAGCTGCGAACAATTACAAATAGTGGATGGAATGCTTCTCTGCTGCTGCTCTCGGGAATGTGCATCATTGCCCTTTGTCCTCTGAACAAATTGGGGGGAAAGACTATTCAAGCCAGTATAATCCGTGCATTATAAGTGTTTTAAAGCTGTCATACTTTACATTCTTTTGACTGATACCCATCTTGACACCTGTGAAAATACCAAAAAATTTGCATTGCATTTTTACATTGTTAAATTTAGATATGACAGTAAAGTACATATGTTACCAAGTTTTAAAACCTTCAGATAAGGCTGGAAAAGTCAAAATGTTCTGAAGACAATGTACCTGTTTAAAATTCACTGTTGAAATGACAAAGTTCAAATGCTGAAGTAGTTTTATGGTTTTGTTTTTTGGGTATTTTAGGCCTTTATTTGATAGGATAGCTGAAATCTTGAAAGGGGAGAGAGAGGGGAAATGACATGCAGCAAAGGGCTGCAGGTTGGAACGTAATTATTATTGTCAGCTCAAGTGTATAAAACGACGAATTGTCATGTGGGTTAAAGTGTCAGCTGAACTTTAAGCAGTTGAAGTACAATTTAAATCATGCATCAACAGGGAAACTTAGAGAAGCTGAAGAAGCTTTAGCTTTTTGCTGTTGAAAGAAAATCTGAAAGGGTTTGAAGTGTAGTCAAAGTGTAAGCATTGAAAAGAGTTGAAATGTCAGTTGAAAAGACGGGTGAATGCAGTTAAAATGTCAGTTGACGTGGAAGCGCTGTAGTGTGCACTGTACGGTGTTAAAATGTTATCCCAGGAAAACTGAAGTGCCACAGCAACAACAGAAGCATAGTATAGATAATCAACCTTAAAAAATATAATACGTTATACAAATGAGCATCTATTAAATTAAATAAGAAGCATCATTTGTTTTTTAAATAAGGCTACTATAAAGGTCACTCAAAAACCTATTAAGTGAGTACTGACACAGATAAACAATAAAGTGAAGAAATATTACATGAATACAACAAATATTCAGGGATATTTGCTATTTATCTGCTAAAAACATCAATTTGAAAACTCAAATATTAATGTGATTTATTTGAGTTTGCAATTTGCATAACCGTTCACATGTCACTTTTAATAGCTCCTATCAATCACTGTCTCACAGGGGAGAAAGGGAAAGCGAACAATATTATTGACAGCTCTACTAAAAAGAAAGCCAAGTTATCAACTTATCAAAATTCAGATTTAAATTGTATTTCTTTTTCTAAAACACACAGCAGTTTAACGTTATAATCTCCGCAGGTTTGCACAGTGCGTTAGCTGTGCAAATGAGGACAGATCCTTCTTTAAAATCTCCATTCCAACCTGACAAGTTTAAACAAAGCAATTTCAGGCCCAACTGCACCTGCAGTATTGACGTGCCTCGTCAGGGGTGTCTAGCAGGAAGACAATAATTTGTCTTGTAACATAACTGAAATGAGCTCAGAGTCTTGATGCTGTTGGCTGGGAGCAGAGTGACAGCTAGTAACAGCTCTATTTCACGTTATTTCAGCGTCATTTAGAGCTACCAAAAACTATGCACTATAATGCAATAACCTGCTTACAATAAACAGCTTTGTGGTTAATGCGATTGATTTAAAGTACTTAGATACAAAATGTACCATTAATTATATAAATTGACTATAACTTGGATTGTAAAACACTAAGATCAGAAATAAGTGTAAAATAAAGGCTGCCAATATTCTATATTTTTATTGTCAACAATACCTCCTAAAGGCTGAAACCAACAATGCATTAGTCCCCAGTTTCACTGTGGCCATTTGTTCCTTTTTACTTGAAGACGTAGATCACAAAACATAAAAAAAAAAAAAAAAAGGCTCAGTAATTTCTAAAAAACACCTGTGGACTTTAAGTTTTCAACTTATGTTACTCAAAAAGGAGTGAATCTGGAATTTTCATGGTACATATGGTTTTGACTCAAAATAAACTACAGTGCCCAGGTTCATCATAAAGAAGGAATATGTCCTTCAGTGGATCGGTGTGGCTCGTTGGTGTGTTTTTAACAGTTTTTGAATTGGATTAATGTATTTTTTTAAATTTTTTTTTAATTTTTGTTTTTTATATTTATTTTTGTTATTGTTGTTAATGTAATGTATATTGTTTGTTTCATTTCTTTTCATGGGATTTGTTTACAATAAGAAAAATAAGGAATATCACCAGATGTATCCTTCATCAAAGAAAGACAAAATGTTTATTACATTTTAGGGGTTTTTTCTGCTTGAAACAATCTATTATAAGCAGCTTTTTTTCAAAAAGAGGATCCGCTTTCATTTTGCACTTCCTTCAGTGGGCCTGAGGGCTGAGGTTGCTAAGCGATGTTGGCTATCTCCGTGGTGACGTGATCCCCTTTGGGCCAGATTCACACTCATCACCTCCACAGACAGATACAGGGACACGTGCATACACACATGCACAATGCCCACACACATTCACACTGATATCCAGAGGTCTTTCTCTCGCTCTGCTGTTATCTCTGTGAGGCTGTTGGCACTCACTCATTGCTGTGCTGAGAGGGACTTCAACTGTCTGACCTGAAGAACTTGAGAGAACACCTCTCCGTTGTCAAGGTGAACCAAATGGTGACAATGAAGAAGCCATGGTAACAAGAGCCGCTCAGCACCTCCTCTGTATACCACTCAAACAAGTTGTGAACAGAAAGATCTGTTTGTTCTCCATTTGAAATTATTAACATCCGTAAGTGTGTGGTATAAATTCCTTAAAAGATAGCTACTTGTAAGTTCCTCACATTCCTGAGATAATTTTGGTTGAGGTTAAGAAATGAAAAAAAAACTAACTACAGTATATGTTATCAAAAACTAAAACATTTAATAGATAGCATTTGGTTAACAATACTAAGAGTCTACAGCAACTGCAGCAACTTTGTGCGCTTGTACATAACTGAATGCTAACATTAGCATTTGGTAGGTATGATGTTTGCCATGTTCACTTTCATCTTTAGCGTGTTAGCATGCTAATATTTGCTAATTAGCACTAAAAACTAAGTACAACTGAGTCTGTTAGGAACATTTTGCAGCTATTTAGTCATAAAATAAAGTATTGAACAAATAAAAATGTTGACTTGATTATGGCGCTATGAAAAGTTAAGGGATCACCAAAGTTATTATAAATTCATCCTGAGGGGAACATGAATGTGTGTACCAAATTTCAAGGCAATCCATCAAATAGTTGTTTAGACATTTGAAGCCACAAATGCCAAACTCATGGTGATGCTAGAGGAAATGTCAGGAGACCATCAAAGTCATTAGGATACATCGTCTGGGAACCATACATGTTTGTAGAAAAGTTGTACCAATCTATCCAGTAGATGTTCAGATATTTTACTGGATAAATGAAAACTGAGACCTGTTGGCGCTAGATGGAAAGTCAGAGGTTCACCAACGTCATTGGGATTCAACTTTCGAGACCACGAATGTTTCTACTTTCATTCATGGCAATTCATCCAATAGTTGTTAAGATATTTTTGTCCGGACCAAACCAACCAACCAATATTGCCATCCGTTGAGCCACAACGCTAACAGGGTTAAAAAAAAAACAAGACAACAACAAGGAAAAACCTTTAGAAATAAATAAAGCTAACTCTCAGAAGCATTTCCAGGTCAACTATGTCAAAGTACCACAACTAGTCCCAAGGTAATGATTTCAAGTCTCAGTCTCAAGAGGACTGCTAAGCACTTGTCAAGTCAAACTTGAAACTAAAAACTGTCACATGAAACACTACTGTCTGATAATTGACCTGAATGAAGAGTCAATAGCCAGCACAGACACACACACACATACAGTCTGTGTACACAGTACCTCCAAGCATAGAAAGGAATCATGTTTTCCATTCCCCCACTCTTCCTCCAATGCAGCAGTATCCATGGGAGCATGAATCAGGTCAGAAAAACATATCAACACAAGGAAAGTCATATCAATACCAGAGTGAGGAGAAAATGAGTAAGTGTGATTTTATAGTGGATTCATAAAGCGAGCCGTCATATTACAATCAATTTAAAGAGTTGTGACAGAAGTTGGGCAAGTCAAGTGTTTCTCAATGTTTCAAATCTGAAGTCATCAAAATGATGACTATAAATAAATGTCAGTCCAAGCATGTTTTGTAAATGCCTACCTTATTCAGAGTCAAAGCAGCTAATATTTATATCCGTTTTAGGCTGATATCAGTTTTTGATTCTTTTCTTAATGTATCATTTTTAATAACGGATATATAATTTTTCCTATTTTCCACAGCAGCCCAAAATAAAATAGCTCATTGGTCGCTGTGTGTGTAGTTGAATAGATCTGTATTGTTGTGTATGTGTATGTAAGTATATTTTGGGTGTATCTGAATGTTTTTTTTGTATTTCAGACGTACATGTCCAGGCTGTAAAAATGTTTTCCTGCTGGGACAAAAAAAGACTCTAAGTGCAAGGGTTGAAGAAAACACTCTCCTGTAAAATGTATTTTGCAAGTTTGTTAATCTTTAATTTTTACATAAAAAAGCCTATGCATGCTTGACTCTGCTTGTATATTTAGCAGTAATAAGACAGATCACAGCACAAATCCGAAATTCAGCAGTCTATGATCTTTCTCTGTACACAAGTCTGGGGCTGCTTGTATGTTTATCACAAGGCTGAGAGTCACAGGGAGAAGAGTGTGCTTACATTTCTCAAAGGGGCATACTCCACTAATCCTGATTGCTTTCTTGCCACTATTTAAGTGGGGTGCATCTACGCGCACAGTTAAAAAAACTTTCATTTCTGTTCATTTCTAACTGAGTTTAGTGATGCAGAAGTATCTCTGTAACACCCTTCATCAAAGCTGCTAAAGTCTCTAATAATATTGAGGAAAGGATGTTATCATCAGATAACAATGGCTACAAAAATGTTTGACAGGCTGCACACATTAGTGACGTACTTAAAATATTATATAATATTTATAGCTCACTCAGATAGTTCACTCCGATTCTCCTGACACATTTTTTTCCCAAGTTCTAACGACCTTTACATTTTTGTTTGACTATGTAATTTTTGTTTTTAGCCGTGCGTTAATTATACAGACACCAATATAAGACTGTAATGCTCTGCTCTGACCTATACCAACAGGAGACACGATAGAGCTCTGAAAGAGTTATATTTGTACAGCTGTAGCTGTACAACCGGACAACCGGACTGCATATCCTTTACTGGACCCAACCTGACCCCTTATTTTCCTGTCCACTTTTAGTTTTCCATTTCACATGCAGAAGAACACATAAAACAGAACCCATTGCTCGCAGTTTATACACTGGCTACGATTGTAGAAATCTACTGAAAGATCTCTTGTATCCTTTAACTGCAACCACAATTAATGACCAATAAACCTGACTGTGTACACAAAACAAAACTGGATCAGTTTACTCTATCTTTCTTTATCTCTCACGTCTGCATATTCTGGCATCAATACAGCCTCTCAGAATTAAAACAATGATTGGGTAGCTTGCCATCATAACCTTCATTATGATTTGAAATGTCTCACATCAGTTCTTCCACAGCCGGTTTTTGTCTCCCCACTGCCAAATAATCGTTACAATTCAGTTTTCAGCCCTTCACTGTGTCTTCATCTGGTCTTGGATCAGGTGCCACTTGCCAAAGGACAAGTGCTCCCCCACGTATGGCAGTTTTGTGAGCTCAGGGATGAGCGATAGATGCTTGTTCCCTGTGTCCATTCTTTTTGTTGACTTTCCTCTATCATGTTTGGATCGCACCTTACCTGCTTGACAGTCACTATCTGTCACTTGTTGGTTGTGTCAGTAAAGTGTAAAAAGCAGCTGTAGGACAAGATAAGATGTAGTCTTGTAATGACCAACATTGGAGACAAACAAAAAAAATGTCATCCAGTAAAACAATTTTTGAAAATTAATTTTACATACATTATTTTAACTTAATCTATCTATGTTGTATCTATCTTTATGCAAAATACCTATTAGTTTCTCTTCTAAACTCTTAAAATGCCTTTTTTACTTATTGTATCTTATTTATGTATACACACTTAAAAAAATGTCTAAAAATGTTTATTTGCCATTCTATTCATTTTATCCGTCATTTAGGCCTTTTGTAATTCTTGATGTGTTTCAGACACGACTTGCACTGGCCAACTTTTTTCGCGGACGTGTGAGCAACGGCAAACATGAGCGCAGCTTTCACAAGCAAATAACTTTTCCTTTGAAAGCCTCCTCTGAGAACATCTGCACAGGAACATCTGGGAATGGCAGGAAATTCGGCATCTCTCAGCATGACGTGCAATGAATGTTTTTCAAGTACTTCAGAGAGATGAGCAGAGTATTGAGTCCTGCAACCTCCAAACTCCTAACATAATTTATGGAGTCCAGCAGCAAGTGGTTCTCATTACCCATGTCATCTTCCAAACAAATTGCTGTATTGGGCTCACAGCTGGGGTAATGTTTGTCTCCTGGCATAATTATTGTTATATTGTGTTTTCACAATATATATGTCCACAACATTGTTCCAGCTTTTGTTAACAATACACTTGGTGTGAAAATGAAGGTTCCAGAGGAGGATTTTCATATCATTAACAGTTGCTACAATGTACATACTTGCATTATCCTCTCTTTTATTTCACTAAACCCCCAAAAGTCCTAAAAGTGCTGAATAAAACCACAGAACTAAAAATGTCTTTTAATAACAGGAATCCCCCACCAGTTTGAGGGGCATTCCAGTTCCAGTTAAAAAAAAACATACAGTTTTAATAGAGTTCATCTGGCAGTGGGGAGATACGAATTTTGCGCCAGGAATTATGGTATAAATTGTGCCTGAGACTGGAGGACTTAACAGACTGAACAGACTGCACCTGGTCTGACACAACTGTTTCGCACACACTTCTGCAGCTCAGATCCAGAGGCCTGATTTTGTGTTAAGGCCTTCAACAGGGCAGAAAATAGAAACGGATAATTGTCTCTTTGGCCAGTTATTTAAAAAAAAACAATGTGTTTAAAGCATTTAATTTGGCATCTACAAGCTAGTGAAAGAGGAGGATATGAAAAAAAATAAATTCCTATTATGGAGACAATGAAAATCTTAACTCACTCAGAATCTTTTAAATCAATTTACGCCTGATTGAATTACCTTTTGTAATAACCTCATGGTTAATTTGAATGTTTGTGATGGATTTTTTGGTGCATATATCTTTATATTATGTAGACTTATTTCTGGTTCTTGGTTCCCAACAAACTATAAACTCTTTGTTTTCCCTCTATGAAAATGTTTCTGCAAGTGATTCTAAGGTCACTTCTGAGGCATATTTAGTGGTTGCAGATACAGGGTTAACTTCATCAGCACTGCAGGTGTAATATACTATCAGAGTACTAGCTCAAATTGAGCCTCCTGTTTATGTCTTGTTGTGCTTCTTTGAGCCAAGCAGGTGCTCAGTTGAGTTGCATCCAATGATTTCACGGAAGCATGTCCAACCCATTATCCTCTCTTCATCCATGCCTGTCTCAATGGATTCTCTCTTCCTGCCAACATTTTACATTGTCCTTTGCAGCCAACAAGGACACAATGGAGTGCAAGTTTATATGAAAAAGTATATGAGCTCAGCAATACTGCTTAAAATAAGATAGTCAGACTTTTAAAACGACTTTTTTGTGAGTCATTGAACCAGTTCTGCAAAAGTACCAGCTACTTCATTGCTTTTCAAAATCAAAAACTCTAGCCACAAAAAAGAAACCCTGAGACAAATCAGTCAATGTCATGTTAAACAGTTTTGGAAGACATTGTAATTTAATTTTTAATTTAAGTAATAGTTATAACATCACACACATGAAGCTGTAAAACTATAGCACTGATAAGGGAATATTTTTCTGAGTACATCAGTTGTATTTGCATGGTTACTGCAGGAGAAAATGTAATACAGCAGGAAAAAAAAATAATAGAGAAATATAGAAGTATTAAAAGCAACACAAAGTACATATATTAACACAATTGTAGAGTTAAAGAAAAGCTGCTAGCAATTACGCTAGCACATTACGCAGACTATGAGTGAGAAGTATTTGTATGCGTTTGAATTGCTCAAATACAGGTATTTAGTTTAATTTAAAAAGTTTACGAACCTGCTTAATGGCCTAATGATGTTTCTTATAATCAGATTTGTATTGATGTATTTCTGAAAATAATTAAGATAGTAAAGATTAAAACAAGAAGTAACAAAGCTAAACATCTCATTACAGCCAATAAAAGCCGTAATGTGATTTCTCAGCAATATCAAAGTTTACAAATGGCTGGGTTTGGGAATGAGGAGCATGGGTCACCTGCAGATATCTACAGCATATGCTGCAGTTGAGGCTAATGTGTTGTTTGATTTAAGTAACAATCTTTGAAAATGAAAGAAGAAGTATGTTTGAAGGCAAGAAAAAGATCAGGAGTTACAGCGGTTTGTCCTTTAATCACAAGGTTGATCCTCGGCTCCTTTCTGCATGTCGAGGTGTCCTTGAGCAAGACACTAAACCCCAAGTTGCTCCCACTGGGCAGGCCAGCGCTATGCATGGTCAGTTCTGCTATTGGTGTATGAATGTGTGTGAATGGGTGAATGAGCAGCAAATTGTAAAGCACTTTGTCTGCTAAGGTAAAAAGGTGCTATATAAAAGCAGTCCATTTACCATTTAGGCCTACTGGTTTGCCTTGCCAAATTTGACAATTCCCCCCTTATTTGTTTTTGAAATGGGTTCTGTTCTATTCCCGATTCCCTATGAATACCATAAAGACGTAATGTGTCTTCAAGCTATTTTTTTCACAGAACAAATAGCACCTTATTTAACGCCTTATACCTGTTTTGACTTAGCTATAATAATTTAAATCTGGAACATTTAAACTTTGTAATTTAATGTTCCTTTCTATCAATATTCAGAGTTGAGGTAGAGTGTGAGTATGATGGATGGAAGAACATATCATGTTGTAAAGCTAAATGTTCTTAGTAATTTTATTCCTTCAAGAATTATTATAACACATAGATTGTACAAATACTAAGTGAAGATGTTTATTGTGCATTTCTACAGGTCACACATACTGATGTCTTGAAGGTGTCATAGGGATTCAAGACACAACAATAATGAAAGACTGTATAACATTCTCTCTCTTTATATACTCTATCTGTCTGGTTTGACTAGAAGCGTCCCTCGGGTGAAGACCCCTCAAACCTCGGCTGGAATGTAAAACAGGTGCTGCACAATTGGTTCCTCCACAGCGGGGGCGAAAGAAAAACAGCCGCCCCTGCAGGAACATGAGTGACAGTACATCACATTCTCCAGCCAGCTGTGTCTCCAGATGATCCCTTACTTACACAGGCAGACTTAAGGGATAACATTCAGCATGCAGAAAACTATAGTATGCATTCTCAGTCAACTCCATAGTCCCCTATATTAAAAAAGAAAAAAATTGGCACTCTGTTGGCTTATTTTTTCTGGTGGATTAGTTTTCATATTACAAATATATGTTATATCAAAAGATATGCTGATGAAAACAAATTAAACAGTCTTAGCTCATTCCTTGACACCTTGTGTGGTTTTCAAGTGGTGCTCTAACATCTGGCATGGATTTATACACTGAAATTCTGGCTGGGGATCCAAAGAGAAGAGTTTTTAATTGAATCCACTCCGAAGCATGTGAGACTGAAATGTCTTCTGGTGAGAACCTTTGAATGCGCACTCATGTTGCTTTGTCATCTGACCTGTTTCACAGATTGAAATAGTTTTTGCTCCATTTTTTTTTTTTACTCCTGTGTCAAACTGACTATGTATTCATATGTGAAGAGTGAAGAGTAACTTCTTTTTTTGCAGAATGGATAGTCTTGTCCAAACAAAGATAGTTAAAAAAAAATGAAAATATATATTTCATTTGAAGCCTTTTCATCAATCCTTTGGTTTATCCATGTCTTCTGCTGCCTCCCTTCCATTAATCCAGCCCTGACCGTACCACATACCGGCACAACACTGAACCTACTGCTGTGCAACAATAAACACATTCACAGCCCACAGGCAGCAAATTGCTTCTCTCATTCCCCACCACACCCTGCCTTCATTCTCAGCCACCTGCAAAACAAACTGTGCTGGAAATTTCACTACAAATTACTCTGTGTCTGCCAAATCCCCCCGGGAGCTGAGGAAATCAAAACCCCTGGATCTCCCTGCCCCCATTGAAACAGACCTCAGGCTCACTCCCACAGAAATCATGCAGAATGTAGTTATGTTTATACATTGCTTTGATTTATTCAAGAAATGTATGTAATGCACTTTGATAGAAGTATTCATTCTTATCTATAATTTTTATTTGGCTTTAAAAGTCAAGACAAGCTGTTAACCTTTCCCCAAAAAGCTGTTTGAAATGAAAGTGCCTGGAGGTGAAGAACCATATGAAAGTTCCCAGTTTACTTCTTGTCAACACCAATTGTACGAAACAACCCATACTTCTTTGGGCTTCAGGTCAACATGACATCCTGAAACTAAGTCTTCATTCCCACTAAGAAAGAGTGAAAACTGAGACCTGTTTCGCTTCAGGGGAAAATCAAAGGAAGGCACATACCTTAGCAGTGAATAATGATCAACAGCATAAACCCAACAGGGTTTACATTGTAAGGGCCACAGAGCCTCCTGGTGACGGCTCTGCAGAACTCCAAACAGACAGGAATGTCAGAGAGTGAGAGAGAGAGAGAAAAAGAGAGAGAAAAAGAGAGAGCGAGAACGAGAGAGAGAGAGGGAGGGAGTCAGTGGCCGATGTGCTAGAGAGATGAGTGTTGAAAGCTCCTTGGAAAAAGGATTAGGGCTGTTTATGTTGGCCAAGTGGCCCGCTGCCAGCTGCTCAAGTGTGCAAACTTCTTAAAGCTGCAGAGCTTCGGGTTGCTCGTGAATCTTTTCACTGTATTTACCCTTCACCCAGACGGTATGGATGGTTTTGCTTTGTTCAAGGGGGAAAGCCCCCTCCACTTCAGCCCCCACCTCCATAAAAGCATGCTCTATCCCAAAAATGTGCTGGATTTAAAACCAGCCTTTTGCGACACCATCCCCCAAAACACAGTGTGCATAGGTAGAGTCATTTTTTTAAAAAACTTAAATATGAAAGCAAATGTCCACTAAATGCATTTGAAAGAAAGTAATGACATTTAAGTTAAATACTGTATAGGCATTTAGTCATTGTTTTCTGACAGCAATGTGTCAGCCAAATCCTTCAGAACACCGCTCTGCGACCTGGAACTAGATCAGAGCAGGGTTCTTGAGCTGTATATTAGATGAGGGTCTCAGTTCATGGAAAAATAAAGGGAATAGAGCTTTTGCCGCAATACAGCTAAACTACTGAACTTGTGTTTTCAGGTCTCAGAAAATACTGATATAGCTTATTTTCCCCCTAGGTTGTAGGACTACTGTTTGATGTAGAGTACTTCAATGGTTTTCAGGAATGGTTTTACATATTCACAAACTTCATAACCTATTCAGCTGTCCCTGTCCTTCAGAAGTTTCTACAGCAGTGAAAATGTCTCTTTAGGATGTGTCTTATAGTGTGTGCTTTGGCTTGAAACATAGGGTACAAAGTGTTTGGATAGTAGTGTTTAGGAATACTATCTTTCAACCAGAATATCCAGGTTCAAACCCTGATTCGTGGGCCTAGCATTGAATTTCCTATTAGTTTTAGCAGTGCCAACCTTGTGCTTTAACTTCTACACGGAAAAGGCAAAAAAAACTATACATTTAGCCTTTAGGCCTTTTAAATCCAAGTGGTTTTGTTACTGAGTGAAAACATTTCATTTCATTGTTGATTTAGAAATACAACTGTTCATATTTAAAACATTGACTGTAGTGTACTGTTCAAATTACGTTTTTTTTTTATCATGTCACAGATATCAAAAATTAAATTCCTAGCTAACAAGTTATGAAGAGTGTTTTTCTCTCAATGCCAATCCAAGTATGACACAGAACACTGGCATTGATCTAAAACCTTTGTATGGTGTTTGAGTTATGTAACCCTTTAGCAAATCTTTGTAAATCACATTGCAGTTGTTCCTCACATACTGTATATGTATACTTTGGATTTTACTGTAAATACAATGAGAAAATGTGTCCAAATTGACTACTAGCAGCTGCACAGGCCTTGTTTATCATTATTAAAACCTATTTTTAGCCAGGTTAGCTCAGTTGGTAGAGTAGGTGTGTAGAAGTTTACTACTCAAAGCAGTCCACTCCAACCTGCAGCCCTTTGATGCATGTTATTCCCGCTCTCATGTCTTCATCTTTCCTCTGAAAATAAATAAATATATATATTTATTTTTACAATCATTTGAAATACCAAATCGATGTATCAAACCATATAGCAATCCTACTTGCAGTCCTACTCAGAAGCTGTCAAGTAGTATTGTACGACAAACACCACAGCAACAGTTTGTGTATGGTGCCATCTTTTGGTAGCTGTAGGTACAGCAACTAATCAAAATAAGGTCTACTGCCAAAATACATACTCTAGCTTTACCTTTTTTGTGTAGTTTAATCCCAATAAATTGTGTGTATAATCTCAATACACAAGTATAAAAAAAGAAAGATAAATTAAAGAAAGACAAAAGAAAAGACATTGTCATGTCAGAGAATACTTCAGACACTTTCACACTATAAAGTTTGTATTTAAATAGAAACATGCTTTACAAAAATGTTGTTGCACATCCATCATGTCAAGTTTTCCATCAAAATGGCTTAAAAGTTTAAAGAAATATGCCAACAAATGAAATTAAATACTTTTAATTATATCTCACACTTATTTCAGGCTGGGGGCATTGAACCTGAGTGGACAATGTTCAAAGATTCCATTGTTGAAGCTGCGGTGGGGAGCTGTGGTCTTAGGGTCCTCAAGGGGCAGTAACCCACAAACACCCGGATGGACACCAGTGGTCAGGGAAGCCGTTCAACTGAAGAAGGAGTCTTTCCAGGATATGTTATCCCAGAGGACTCCGGAGGCAGTTGCAAGGTACCGACGGGCCCAAAGGGCTGCAGCCTCGGCCGTGTGGGAGAAGTTTGGAGAAGACATGGAGAAGGACTTTCAGTCGGCACCAAGGTGCTTCTGGAAAACCTTTCGCCACCTCAGGAGGGGGAAGCGAGGAATAATCCAAGCTGTGTACAGTAAGGATGGGACGTTGTTGACCTCAATTGAGCACTTTAAGGAACTCTTAAATAAAGCTGACTTTGTGGTAGAGGTAGAGCTGGAGGATGATGGGGGATTGTCGTCAATTTCCCTGGTGGAAGTCGCTGAGGTAGTCAAACAACTCCACAGTGGCAACGCCTCAGGGATTGATGAGATCCGTCCAGAAATGCTGAAAGCTCTTGGTGTGAAGGGGCTGTCTTGGTTGACAAGCCTCTTTAACATTGTGTGGAAGTCTGGGACAGTGCCTAAGGAGTGGCAGACCGGGGTGGTGGTTCCCATCTTCAAAAAGGGGGACCAGAGGGTGTGTGCCAATTACAGGGGTATCACACTTCTCAGCCTCCCTGGTAAAGTCTACTCGAAGGTGCTGGGAAGGAGGGTTCGGCCAATATTCGAACCTCGGATTGAAGAGGAACAATGCAGATTCCATCTTGGTCGTGGAACAACGGATCAGATCTTCACTCTCGCAAGGATCTTGGAGGAAGCCTGGGAGTATGCCCAACCAGTCTACTTGTGTTTTGTGGATCTGGAGAAGGCGTATGACCGGGTCCCCCGGGAGACACTGCGGGAGTATGGGATGAGGGGGTCCCTTCTCAGGGCCATCCAATCTCTATATGACCAAAGTGAGAGCTGTGGCCAGTTCTCGGCAGTAAGTCGGACTTGTTCCAGGTGAGGGTTGGCCTCCGCAAGGGCTGCGCTTTGTCACCAATGCTGTTTGTAATATTTATGGACAGGATATCGAGGTGTACTCGTGGTGGGGAGGGGTTGCAGTTCCGTGGGCTCAGGATCTCATCGCTGCTTTTTGCAGATGATGTGGTCCTGATGGCATCATTGGTCTGTGACCTTCAGCACTCACTGGATCGGTTCGCAGCAGAGTGTGAAGCAGCTGGGATGAGGATCAGAACCTCTAAATCTGAGGCCATGGTTCTCAGCAGGAAACCGATGGAGTGCTTTCTTCAGGTAGTGAGTGAGTCCTTATCCCAAGTGAAGGAGTTTAAATATCTTGGGGTCTTTTTCGCGAGTGAGGGGACCATGGAGCGCGAGATTGGTCGGGGAATCGGAGCAGCGGGTCCGGTATTATATTAGATTTATTGCACCGTGATGAAAAGGGAGCTGAGTCAGAAGGCAAAGCTCTCGATCTACCGGTTAGTTTCCATTCCTACCCTCACCTATGGTCATGAAGGCTGGGTAATGACCGAAAGAACGAGAGCCAGGGTACAACCGTCCGAAATGGGTTTCCTCAGGAGGACGGCTGGCGTCTCCCCTAGAGAAAGCTCAGTGTGAGAGGAGCTCGGAGTAGAGCCGCTGCTCCATCACGTCGAAATGAGCCAGTTGAGGTGGTTCGGGCATCTGGTAAGGACGCCTCCCTAGGGAGGTGATCCAGGCACGTCCAGCTGGGTAGAAAGCCTCGGGGAAGACCCAGGACTAGGTGGAGAGATTATATCTCCAACCTGGCCTGGGAACGCCTCTGGATCCCCCAGTCAGAGCTGGTTGATGTGGCTCGGGAAAATGAAGTTTGGGGTCCACTGCTGGAGCTGCTGGAGTTGCTGCCCCCGCAACAAGATACCTGATAAGCAGATGAAGATGGATGGATGGATGGATGGATGGACTTATTTTAGGGAAATGATAGATGACTAAATGCAACACCTTGTATTTTAAATATTGCAATGAATATATACAATCTGCAATCAAAGAGGTGTATTGCACCAAATTCTTAATGTAAACACAAAACATAGCCACAAATAAGTTAAATCAAACAAGGCACACAATTAATGGTCAAACCTATGTCAAATACAGTTCAACTTTAAATGTGTCTATCATTTTGTCATTTTAGGCAAATGTTTATATATAAATATATTACTGTATTGGAACAGATATCAAGATTGTGCACAATGTGACACTAATATGATGACCCTTGTTGATACTGACAACAGGCACTGGTGGAAAGGCAGGCTGTGATAAAGTCTACACAGAAATGCCTACAGAGCGGCTGCTGTCCCAGCCCCCCCAAGACAAATACATTTTCCATTTGCAATTATTCAGCTTGTGTATGTGAGAATGTTTAAGACACAACCATTTAATAATACCTCAAATTTAGTAAAACACAACTGTTGTGAAACCGAAGGATCAGGGATTAATAATATCAAGAGTAGTATTTTCAGGAAACAGTACTCTGAAAGCTGTTTGATAAGAATGTTAGTGTCCTAAATAGTCACAAAATGAGAACAGTATTCAGCCACTTCACTTTAAGACAATCCATGAAGTATCTGGCTCAAGCATCACATATTAATATTATAGTATAACATAAAAGGTGATATTTATTGAAACATGATGGTATTGCATTGCTTTATCTTGATTATCACCTACTTCTGAGACCATCTTACCCAAAAACAATTCTGGTTTTCTGAGTCTGGACTATCCTGGTCCTCTTGTACTAAGGCCTGTCCCTGAGGAGTTTGAGGAGATGGTGAATGACTGTAAAGCACCACTACCATCTGTTGGTAAAACTACTCCATTATCTTTTGTTTTGAAATAAATTACATAAAATAAGGGTAGGACGATGCCTATCAGGAGCATGGCAACTACAGCGTTCCACCACTGGATGCCCCAGTCTGCACCGTGACTGGTCAGGCGCTGTCCTCTGGAACCAAACCTTTGCTGTTTTTCTGAGTTTAACAAGAAATCCTTATCTTGATCATCTGTGATCTGAATTAGTTTTTCAATATCGTGATCCACATCCATTAGAAAGTCTGTAACCTCCTGCAGATATGGTTGGGATCTGGCTCGGTCTTGAGGCTTCACTGGTGTGGTGGGTGAATGTGGTATTTCTCCTTGAGGGTCACTTAAATCTGTGTACATCTCCGTTAAAAAGCTGTGTTTCTGAACAGGTATTTTGATAGACTTTAGTGCATATAAATCTTGTCCCTGCATAAGGTTGTTTACCCGCTTTATATCTGCCACCTGTTGACAGAAAAAGGAATGTCAACACTAAATATGCCACTGAAGACATCAACACCAGAAATTATTTAAAAAAAAAAAAATACTTCAGCGACTCCAAAATCTTTACCTTACAGCCATATTGTAGTGCAAGCTTGTTGAGGTTGTCACCATCTAATACCTCCCGCTCCAGCAGCTGGATGTTCCTCAGACTGTCCTGTTCTTGCTCTTGGAAAACCCGTGGCCTCATCTCCATTGCATTAAGCTCCTCATCATCTGAGGATACAGTAGACTCATTGGGCCTCTTATTGAACATGTACACCTGGCCATCTGCACTGGCATGGACATCCACTGGGGCCTGGAAAGCCTGTGAAACGTGATCCCCTCGCCGCATAATCAAGCACTAGCCTGTAAGGAATGTTACAACATTAAAACAAGTACATAGATACAAATAAATACCTTTTTAAATTTTAAAAGGTATTTAGTACATTTAAAAAGGTATTCAGTACATGTAACAGTTACACTTATTCATGCATACTTCTAGCTAACTTCTGCTCCACTGCCTTGTGTAACTGAGCTGGGGTTTCTCATAGGTTTCTTTCATGTCCCTTAGACTCAAGCACAATTTGAGCATCTTATCAATCATTTTCTAAGAGTCTTAGCCATTAGCACACAGCATCATAGCAGTTGTAGTTGTTGAATGCTAAAGGAGTCCAGCAACTGAAAAATCTTCTTTATTAAAAAACTACAGTTATACATACACAGTAACATATCAAATGTTGGGTGAGCATTCCTACAGACACCCAGCATTCATGTTATATAAATATAAATTATGTTTTGACCTAATGTTAGGCCTCACAATGGGTATCAGGCTGTGCCGACTTGAATCTACTAGACCACATGACAGGTAACAACATTCTCTATCCCTGACATAACGTAACTTTAACATAACTTTCACTGGCTTGTTTAGGCAGTTTCATCTGAAAAACATGGCCCGTTCAGTAGTGCAGCTGTCATCACTGCTTATAGCTCTACATGTGTTATACAACTAAATTATGTAAGAAATTCTATATATATATATATATATATATATATATATATATATATATATATATATATATATATAGTACAGGCCAAAAGTTTGGAACCACCTTCTCATTCAATGCTTTTTATTTTATTTTCATGACTATTTACATTGTAGATTATCACTGAAGGCATCAAATCTATGAGTGAACACACGTGGAATTATGTACTTAACAAAAAAGTGTGACACAACTGAAACACAACTTATATTCTAGTTTCTTCAAAGTAGCCACCCTTTGTTCTGATTACTGCTTTGCACACTCCTGGCATTCTCTTGATGAGCTTCAAGAGGTAGTCACCTGAAATGATTTCCCAACAGTCTTGAAGGAGTTCCCAGAGATGCTTACCACTTGTTGGCTCTTTTGCTTTCACTCTGCAGTCCAGCTCACCTCAAACCATCTTGACTGGGTTCAGGTCCGGTGACTGTGGAAGCGCAGCACTCCATCACTCTCCTTCTTGGTCAAACAGCCCTTACAAAGCCTGGAGGTGTGTTTAGGGTCATTGTTCTGTTGAAAAATAAATGATGATCCAACTAAACGCAAACTGGATGGGATGTTGCATGTCGCTGCAAGTTGCTGTGGTAGCCATGCTAGTTCAGTATGCCTTTAATTTGAAATAAATCCCCAACATTGTCACCAGCAAAGCACCCCCACACCATCACACCTCCTAAACCATGCTTCACGGTGGGAACCAGGCACGTAGAATCCATCCGGTCACCTTTTCTGCATTGCACAAAGACACAGCGGTTGGAACCAAAGATCTCAAACTTGGACTCATCAGACCAAAGCCCAAATTTCCACTGGTTTAATGTCCATTGCTTGTGTTTCTTGACCCAAACAAATCTCTTCTTTTTGTTGCCTCTCCTTAGCAGTGGTTTCCTAGCTGCTATTTGACCATGAAGGCCTGATTCGCGCAGTCTCCTTAACAGTTGTTCTAGAGATGTGTCTGCTGCCAGACACATCTTGCGATTTCTGAGGTTGGTGACTCAAATGAACTTATCCACAGCAGCAGAGGTGACTCTTAGTCTTCCTTTCCTGGGGCTGGTCCTCATGTGAGCCAGTTTTGTTGTAGCACTTGATGTTTTTTGCAACTGCACTTGGGGACACAAAGTTTTCGCAATTTTTCGGACCAACTCCCCATAATTTCTTAAAGTAATGATGGCCACTTATTTCTCTTTACTTAGCCGATTGGTTCTTGCTATAATATGAATTCTAACAGTTGTCCAATAGGGCTGTCATTATTGCATTGGTACAGTATTATTGTAATCATTTGTAATTAATTCCTGGTCATGCACTTGTATATTGTTGTTGGTTTTGATACAGGACACTGATGAAATGTGGGGGGAGGGGGGTTACTAGCCAACAGGCTTCAGACTGGGCTGGAATATCAGAACAGCTGTAGCTAATTTGTTTGTGGTCTTGTGTCTTTTTTTTTTTTGTTTTACACATTTGAGTGCCTTTTTTTGTGTGTGGCATGTAAGTTATGGTTCTAATAGTTGATAACGGTTCTGTAATATATTTTATGTAATGTTTTTGCCTGTTATGTTTAATTTATTGGGCAATAAAGACAGATTTTTGTTAACAAAATGTTTTTCTGAACATCAATGACATTTAAAACGGTGATAACTGAAATGCAAATGACACTGTTGTCAAAACCCACGCAATCAACAGAGATGGCATCTTGGAAGTTTGTGACCAATACTGTATGGTGATGTAACCACGTGGTGTCCCATTTCATAGGGCTATGTTTTCACCCCTAGCCCTTACCCCTTGGTTTCAAGGGGTAGGGGTAAGGGGTATGGGTAAGATAGAGAAATGGGATTCAGCCTAAGACATGTTTTCTGTTATTTCACACTTTTTTGTTAAGTACATAATTCCATATATGTTCAATCATAGTTTTAATGCCTTCAGTGATAATCTACAATATAAATAGTCATGAAAATAAAGAAAACGCATTGAATGAGAAGTTGGTTCCAAACTTTTGGCCTGTAAGCAACCCATCCCAACTTTTCATGACCCATCACTGTTGACCTGGCTATCTTACCAAAGAAACAAACATGTATCAATTTGAAGAGTGCAGGCAAGTGCAGTTTCGTTGAGTTGGGCCCGCAACACAAAACTAATTTTCATATTTTTGGTCACAACAAGCTCAAAGATAATATATGGTTAATGGCTACATATCAGTCTCGAGTACAATACCGCATGTCATAAAACATGCTTCTTATAATTGTGATGATAGTTGCTGTCAAGTAAGATTGCGCTCGCTATGTTTTGCTTACTTTAAGAGGAACTGCACAACAAATGGCACAGCATACGCGTTGTCATGGTTACCTGAGATTGAATAGCGATAAAGCTAGCTAGCTACATCACACGTGTCCTTGACAATTATCACGATTTATGAGGTCGTGTAAATGTAAGAGTATTTTATATTTGGGATTAATACTAATGCCGCATAGCCAACGTTACTAGGACTCTGGCTGGTTTGCTTTGCGTTCCCAACACATATTACGTTGCAAACCACACAAGAGTTCACTTGTGGGTCGATAGCTCCTTTTGAGGGGGTCTAAAAGGGGGAGACCAGAGCAAACAGAAAAACGCACAGTAGTTCGTTTGACAGCACTCTAATCACCATGCATGTTTTAAATACTAACATGAAGCATTTACATGCATTTTACTTACCTAGTAAAGTTAACGTTATATAAACTAAGTTAACGCAAACAACAGTTCTAGCAGATTAGCTTTAGCTTTTGACGTTCAGCATGTGAAGTTAACCTACATTCCATGGCAGAGAGCAAGTCAGCGAACTGCTTCAGCTCCAGTTACAGTTAACTTTAGCCAGCCAGCTCATGTGCTCGACACCAATACTACTTACAGAAATACAGTGTCAAAAACTTTGCTGTCCTGTCCCCAACTAATTACCTTATCCAAATGCAACAGTATGGCAGGACACCACCTTCCCACTGGAGTCCTACCTGCTACTAACATATTACAACTTCTTGTTCTCTTAATACAGCCATGATTACAACCTTCCTTTCTTTAACTGTCTATGATTACAACAGCAACTTGTGTCACAGCGCTAGCTACTGGTTGGCCTACTTATTCTTCTTTGTGCTTTACCGAAAGATTGCATCCTTAACTTTGCACTACTGCCATCTTCTGGAGATAGATAACTCCTACAGGGTCTAATTAGTATGTCAGATTTTCCTTATCATTCTCATTAGGAAGTTGTTGTTGTTGTTGTTGTTGTTCTTCTTCTTCTTCTTCTTCTCTTATTTAATAGCGGATTGCAAAGAACGTTTATGTGCATACCTTTCTTTGACTGTATATGGTGCATACCTCCAGTATTTACTCATGCTGCTGTTATCCCAAATCGTTTCTTTTCTTCCAACGTAAACCTTCTCAAAAGATATATATTTCCTGTAACAAGCACATGCTCAGTTTTTCACAATTACAAAATCATTATGTTTCACTATAATGTGATGTGTGCTGTTTTGGTTGCTGTCTCAGCCTGCTTATTGTTACTTGCGTTTTTCATTTTGTTACCCTACTCCTGAACATAGCCAGTGTAAATGCTCCCTTTCATTGCGTTATCCCAATGCTGTTGCTAATGTTGAGTTAGGTCTATACTTTTCACCACATTATTAATTGTCCTTCTGATTTTGATAATTTAATATTGACTTCAATTCCTTTTTTACCTGCCTCTTTTTCCAACTTGTCTGCTTTCTCATTTCTCTCTCCGAATTAATAAATGTGCAGCGACCCTCATGATTGTTATATTTCCCCCCTGTCTAACCATTCTATAATTTGTAAACAAGACTTCATAAAGACCATCCTGATGACCTATGAAGACCTATGAGAAGCATGGATGTATAATCTCAAGTACACTGTCCTGCTGCCTCAAAAACTTGCAAGTACAACAAACATATGTTGATAAAATACAACATTTACTCCTTTTTGAGTAGCGTACTATACAAAATGAAACAATATGTTAGTGGCAAAGTGATCCCATTCATGTTATTGTCCATTCTATGGTCCAGACCAGTTGTGTGAGTTGGTTCAAATCCTTCCCAGATACAAAATTCAAAAAAATTTGAAAATGACCATGCAGATCGCAGATGGTTAGCCTACTTCTTCTTTGCACCCTCTATAGAATATGACACACCATTGACAATAACAATAATTTTTATTTTCAAAGAACCCTCACAAAAAGGTTGAAATGAGGGAAATGATATTTTGATGCTAATTTGTCTTTTTTTTTTTTTTTTAAATTGGTGTCATTTTGCAGTTTGTCAATTGCAGTGTGTCACTGTGGGCACCACTGCTGCATACACACGGGTTTTCCTATTTATGTAATACCTGTTCACATTCATACATTGAACCATTTCAAGTGAAATAACTTTATGGTAATGAGACTTATAGTGAATTCAATTTCTGTCAATCTTGTCATTTGACATGAATCCAAAATCCCCATGGAATTGCTCAGTAGAACAGTGACAGTGAGGTGTTAGACCAAATTATTATTTTAAATGTTGCTTCATACATAAAAAACTCAACTTTATCAAAACTTAAGCTGAAGAGCAATCTGAGTATCATGTCGAATTCACAATGAGCAAATGACATTATTCAATGTGGCCTCTTTGGGTATGTTAGAGTGTTGGAGACGGGGTAATTTGGACTGAACATGATCAGCCTAACAACAAACAAACAAACAAATATTTCAGCTTAGAAGAAACTACCAGATCTCAGAGAATATAAAATATGTGCATATGTGCAAATATGTGTGTTTCATACTAAAAGTACAACAATATACACAGATTCATTGCAATATATTTTTGTATGATGGCTTACAGCTCTGCACTAAAAATTTACCCATATGTTTCAAAAACATGTTTCTCTATATAAAAAAATATATGAGATTTCCTTTTCTCTTTAAAACGTAAATGTTGATTAATATTTAGCAACTAAAAAGCTCCTCTATGTCTGACATCTATTGGTAGAAAGTCATCATTACATCTCATCTAATCCATTAAAGCGCAGGACTGCTCCATCCCTCTGTAAGCTTCCCAGTACAAGACTTGTACTGGTGAGACGCAACAACAAACTGCGAGGATGCAAGAAAGTGAATTGATCCCGATCGATCCCGATTGATCCCTAGGTCTACAGGGAAAGGACCAAAAAGGTTTTAGAAAAGTCAGCATAGTGGTTGGGCTTTCTTTGACCACTAGATGGAGCTATTGATCTTTCATATCTCTTAACATTGGTTCAAAGCTGCTCGATTGCTAATCAGATGCCGGGGGGCTTTTGGCAAGGGGCAAAACATTACTTTAATTGCATTCTGTTATTATTTCTTTACAGGTATGGAATATTCAGTTTGGTAGTTTATCTTAAAATATTACAACCATGGTTAATTGTCTCACGAATGCCACCAAAATGAAAGCCAAGATTGAGTCAAATTGGGTCCAATGTCCAGCTCATGCAAAATGTCAATTTTGAATACATGATTTGAGGGAATAGTTTGCACTATAAAAAGAAAACTCCAGTACTGTACTGCGTTAGATAGATTGGGAATTTCAAATGTAACGGTACAGCAACTGTTTAAAATGCCTATCATATTCAGTTAATGCTATTATTTTGAATAAATGTCCATTACGGTTTGGAGCGTGACAAACGTCCTGCCTACAAGGAACCTGATTGGTCAACGCTAAACAGCGCGCATTAATTTGATTTTACATGTTTGATAGCTGTAATCCGATTCCTCCCATGGGATGTACAGTTTAGCTAACAGAAAGTGACATTGGGGCTTATTATAAACAGGCGAGCAACATCAAAATTGCCACCACGTGGAAGTGTATGTCTAAAAGGGTTTGAGGCATGGCCTAACCCAGACCACTTTCTTCCGTCTTGCCAACAAGTCCTTTCAAAGCGCCAGTTTGCGTTGACCCCCGTCCGGACGAAACCCCACGCGTTTGCCGCAGTGCAGTGCGCAGTATGTACGTAGGACGACGGTAAGCAAGTTATGATTTTACGCTAACGATAATAAATATTAGCATAACGCGGTCCGTTGTCATAAAAGAATGGTCACCCATAGTCATAAAATGATACCTTCAGTAATATGTCAAAATTGTTCACCTAGCAGAAATATAACAATGTATGCATTAATATATATCTGCTAGGTGAACAATAGCTAGCTAAAACCACATATGCAGAGACCAACCAAGGTAACTGATAACGTTAACGTTAGCTAGCTCAAAAACTGACTCAAGTTTAGCTAGCTCATAAACGTTAGATTATTATAGCTAAACTAGCTATATATAACGTTACTACAGTCTTTGTCACAGGTCAGTTACTTGTGTAATTATGGGAATAACTTTAAATGTTATAAAAAAAGTGTCAAGCAAAAATAAAATAAAACTTTTTTGTCAACCGGACTGGTTGCACAGGGGCATTCCTATAAAATTACTAAGCTGTTGCTTAAGCAATGCAAAGCCAAAGCCAGTTAAAGTTCACGCATAGTCTACTTGATTTGTATAAATGAGTATACTTTTTGAGATTACTGAAACCCCACCAACAATGCTCATAAATAGTTGGCCTGCCAATATTTTGGAAGTTTCTGATAATATGAAGCCTAGGGATGCCCTGAAGACCTTTTGTTTGCCGGCAGTCCTCACCCAAGTCCTTTTAATAATGAATATCCGTATATCTGTATAGTCTGATACTATTCATTTTCATTACATTCATCTTGACTTTCTTTTGACATACAGTTGCACAGTGTAGACATAGCCTACAGTAAGCCTGAATTACATTAGTAAATCAGTTTAAGGCTTGACAGCTAAATAGCTCTACTTACAAATAAATGATAGAAATAACCTACATGAGTTGCCCTTGATAGTTTCCTGTAATATTTTGTGTAATGTCTTACAGTGTTTTATGGTATAGTATGGTATTTTTATTTTTGCTGAGTGTTTATACAGTACAGAGTCTAGCCTCAGGGTCAAAATACTTGTGACTGTATTTATTTGTTTTGTGAGCTGTTGCCCACAGAGAATGCCATTGATATTGATACTCACCTATGGTCAATAAAGGTGCACTATCAGAAGGAAGGAGATGTAAAGAGAGCCCAAGCCAAGCAGGGAGAGAAAGCAGTACAGGTGAGAATTGCGACTGAACTGTAATGCTATCTAATATGGCAAATACCTGTTATTTGATTAGTAGCTGCAATTCCTATTAAGTGAAAGAATGAAATTTAAAAACTTGTCAGAACATATATCAAGTTTAAAATACTTGTTGTACAAACAACAGAGTTTCAGATGGAGAAAGAGAAAGCACACCTACATACTGTAGAGCAGAAAGAGAGAAGTGATAAGGTAAGTTGTATTGTCATCACACAAACCATGACATTGGAATAGTGGCAGGTGTTATTGTGGATCATTTCACAAATGGCTAATTGAATTGCAGTTCATACAAGCATTTCCAGAAATCAGTTTTTCAACGGAACCTTTTTAAGTGCTTGTTGTCATTAGTGCTAGAGTCAAGGACAATGAATAGAAAGAGACCGCTTCGGTCCCCCTACAGGTTGGAAGCGGAATTGTCCATTATCGCTCACGTAATGTCTCATTTGAACTACAGATCTGCTGCCCGATCTGGCAAACTTGTGTAATGTAATGGACAAGTCCTTTTCCAACCTGTAGGGGGACCGAAGCGGGACAAGTTCCTTAATGTTGCTTTAAAGGTGCCTTGCCACAGTTTTTACTTTACTTAGGTCCATTTGTGTTTGTGTTATATTGTGAATGGGAAAATGAACTGCTACCTCCTCTTGTCAGCTCTAGCCACTGAAAAGAAATAAGCAGAGAAATCAGGTCAATTACAAAAGCTGGTCAGTCTGATGTCATGTTGCCCGAGCTCATTATTATTCATGAGCTCGCCCAGTTGCGCTGGGTAAAGGATGGTGATAGCCAGGCTCTCATTGGCTAGCTGTTAGCCTCATTGAATTTTAATGAGAACAGCTGAGTCTTCCTGTAGGCTTTCTATACCACGCTAGAATAGCTTGTAACAAGGTAACTAAGGCATTTTTTTCACAAAAAAATGTTACAGAGTCCATGGTAGAACTTTAGACATTACCACAAAGTAATGAAATACGTGTGGCAGGGCACCTTTAAGAGTGAACACATGTTCTGTTAAAATTGTAATTGTCAATACTGTATAGCTTTTCTTTCTCTTGTCAGGGATGTTTTTATGTCCAAGTTGAATCTACATATTGACATCATTAACCTAAAGTCATCTTGGTGATATGTATCTCTGAGGCAGAGTTAAGGCCATATCAGAATATCATAGACAAGATAAATCCCATTTCTGAATGTAAAAAAAGCTCTTATGTCACACTCTCCTTTGCTGTCTATGTTTTGTGTGTTGAGGTATTAGAAATACCACGTGGAGAATGCAGGAAATGTGATTGGTCAGCAAGGGGGAGTTGTGTTTTCTGTTGCTGGTAGAGATTGTTTACAGTAAAGACAACAAAGCAAGGCTCAGTGGTGTTCTGCTTTTCAGTAATCCAAATGCTGCTCGCTGTGATTTCCGCTCTTTATTGAGGTGAATGAAACACGATTACTTTGGCTGAATGATTGCAATGCAGTTGTCACTGTGGAAACAGTCACTTACAGGATCTGTCCCCTGTGAGAATGACCCCTAAAGTTGCACTGAAATCACACAGAAATTAGCTTTTGTTTTCTCTGTTGCTTGAGACTGAGAGAAAAGAAACTCCAGAGATTTCAACATACAAACCATTAAAATGGTGCTCAAGCTGTTGTAAAGTTTACCTGGTCTATGATGAGTTCAACCATTGAAATGGTCCGTGTACGTGAGCGAGTGGCATGAACGATAAACCTGTGGAGACAGTAAAACTTTCTTCTTGCTCATAGTCTATAAATGTGATTTATCCTTTTGTTTGTGTTACTTTATGGATAGTTGTTAGCTAGCTAGCTATTACTAATAACTGTAATTGTTGTAACTAAACTGATAAAGTGCACAACTTACCACCACCCTGTGGAGTGAAGTTGAACCAACCCTGATTTGCATGTAGCCTATGAAAACCAAGAGGGATTACAATAAGATCTGTGATCTGGCCATCCGAGACGCTTATATACTATGTGCCTAAGTGTAAATAAAACTATATGCTATATGTATGTGTGTGTATATATATATATATATATATATATATATATATATATATATATATATATATATATATATATATATATATATATATATATATATATATAGTATATTGGATGTGGATTAAATGCAAATGGACCCATTCAACCCAATGGATTTAACAACTCTTAAATTGCATATTTCATAGCTTGTCATGAAAAATGTCAATAACTACTCCTAGTAATCACTACTAAAGCTTCTTTGTGGACTAAAAATTATGCTGAGTGGACAGATACGTCACATACTACTAATTAATTGTTGCAAAACAAAACACAATAACTGCCCCCAGGCAAACATGAACACAATCTCAGGTTAAATGAATGACGTGGTAATGAGTAATCGTGTGAAATAATTGTTGATTTTCAATATTGACTAAAGTAATCTTGATTTATTAATTTTTTCCAATACAAGCAGCCCTGTTAACAAGTTTGTCATTTTAGTTATTTATTCATCCGTACCGCTGAAGTGCATTACTCCAAATGGGAACACATGTTGTACGAACAACAAAAAAAGTAGTGTAATTAAAGTGTGAGAGTGTGTTGTAAAATCAAATGTTAATGGAGATATTAGCATAATGTGCTGTTAAATGGAAAAATAATAGTGATTAAAGTCTACAGAGACATAATAAATGGCAACATTTTCTGTTCCTTGAGCTGAAATTGAAGGATGGAAGTGATCATTATATGGCTGCACAATTATGGCCAAAATGATAATCACGATTATTTTGATCAATATTGTGATCCCGATTATTATCACAATTATTTGTTGATTTTAACCAAAACAAATTTTATAGTCACATAGGCTATTTATGACTGCTTTCACATCCATATTGTGCTACATTCTTCTTATGTAAATGAAAATTATCTGAAATAAATAGCCTAGGATGTATTTATAAAAAATGCATCTCTGTGAAAGCTCCTTCACTTGTTTTCAACAATAACTGATTAAAAGAGCGAGGGAGAGAGGGGGAGTGCTATAGACGTACTCACAGAGAGACTGCTGACTCATTATGAATGGGTCCAGCAGGATCCGTCTCACGCTATTACTCTACAAACTGAAGTTAGTTGCATTCAATAACTTCTTCTGTGTTTTTTGCCGTGGCCGCCGCGATAGCAGAGTTACCAGCGGAAACACTGGTACAAGTACAGGTTTACCTCTCCTGCTTAACAATATACAGTTGTGTTAATAACAATTAAAACTGTGGACAAATGTCAGAAGCGTGACACCGCCGCTTTCGCCTCTCTGTCTCTGGGGAGCATGTTTGAGTGAATGGGGGCGTCGCTGCTTGGAGAGTAAGAGGAGAGTGCCAAACACAGGCACGGCTTTACAGAAGAAATGGGTCATGTAATGCAACATTAAACCATATTGATATAAACTACATTGCTTTGTTTGTGGAGAGGCAGCGGCTGTGACCTAGAGGAAAAATATTACTCGCACCCTAGAGCCCTGTGAGCTAACAGACACTAACTAGCACCAACTAGTACTGGTCACTGCTGTTGTGTGAAAAACAACACAGACGGGACAAAATGTTGCGTTTACTGGTAAACTGGTAAACCTTGAGACCGCCGTATGACCGCCTGCCATCTGTTGAATTTTCCTCACGTTACTTTGTCCTCCGTGACTGTCTACATCTAGAAACTAAGCTGCGCGGTGCAGGGAACAACTCTGACTGGCACATGATCAGACAGGGGTTTATGGCGTGGTAGATGGGCTTTGCAAAAAAAAAACTCAGCATTCTATGAAATGACGAATTTAAAAAATAAAATTGCTCGATTACGCAAATGTGATCGTGATTAGAATTTGATTAATTGTGCAGCCCTAGATCGTTATGTGACAAGAAATTATAGGGTTTGCAATGAATTGTTCAAAATCAGAAAAAAAACTTCAATGATCAAAGATTCTTGTTTTTTATATGTAGAAATGTGCATTTTCATGTATTAGAAAAATCTTTATAGCTGACCTGTCAATTGATATACAATATCTACCCTGCAGTAGACTGAAGGAACGTGTATAAATAAGCAGGGTTGTGGCTTGAACAATTGATTTGTCAAGGATAAAGCATCTTCTTTTCTATTCAGTGGTTTTAGTCTGGCCTTTTATGAAATGCAGTATGTGTACATTATTTCTAGTCACATGTCCTACAGGGCTAAGCTACAAGCAAGACATAGAGTTAACAGCAGTCATGCATATTCTAGTGTTTCTTTCCACATATGCATACTCATTTAGCCGGAAACCTCAAATGACCTGCAGTTGACTCCTTCAACTAGATAGCTTAATCGACTCAAAAGCAAATGTAATTTGATTTTGTGTTTAAGGACATAAACCAGTCTCTTAATTAAAAGACTCATTCAGTAGTAATTGATCTCATATGTGGATGCTGTTGCCCTTTTTTAACCATGAAAAATAGTTTTCATTATTGTATGTTCATCTGCCAGCTCAACCATGGCATTAAGTAAAAGTAAACCTTAATGTTTACTTTATTGTGTCATGAAGTCAACCTTTGCATTTGAAAACACTGAATGAAAGTAAAGGTAATGTTGCCTTAGAGAGAATCATCATATAATTTGCAGAGAGAGAGAGAAAGAGAGAGAAAGAGAATGGGCTTTGCTCTAAATGATTCAGAGCAAAGATTAAACATTTATTGAGGTGAAAGATTCATGTATTGCACATTTATGAAGTTATTGCTATATGGACACATTATTTTAAATTTCAGTATCTTGTGTTAAAAACATTTGTGACAGTGAAAGCCAAATGACTGAACTCCTACTCTTAAAAAACAAACACATTTTGATGTTACATGTATGCACAACATGCTGGCTTCACTATTTAAACATTGTCATGTTATAACAGCGGTTTGGACAAATGAATGGTAATAGTTACAACTAGCTACAGATATCAATAAAATTCTTCATTAGGGTAAATATTTAAAAATGTCCTGTTTCTCTGCTCACTTTAGCCTTAAACCAGTTTGGGTAGCTAACATTTTCATCAAAATGAGGCTCTACAGGGAGTCATGTGTTTTTTTTAATGGTGGTATTGAAGGAAAGTTGATTAAAAATCTACATGCACAACAAGGGCAAATCTTTCATGTCATCATTTTCATTGTTATTGAAGTGTTGACACATGCCTGATTACAACCTATTGCCATACACTGTGAGAAACATTTGATTATTTGTCTTGCAGAAAATAGAGCATAAGATTTTTGTTTTCATCAGCTGGGTGGATGCTGAAATGAACCACAGGTGACTGGAGGTTTGTCTCGGAAATCCGTGGGGGTCCTTCAGCAGTTAGTGTGGGGAAAACCAAATTAAATCCTTATGGCTCAGGGTCATGGCAACAGTTCAGATGTTTATTGATTAAACGTCAGCTGCCCAGGTGAACAGGATTCACAACTCAGAGAGGCCTAATTCAACAATCCATCACTAGTGGAGGAACATTCAAACCAACACATCATCAGTGTATGTTTAGATCATCATGTATAACTCTAATATAATTTTACAGCATTGGAAAAGTGCTATCATGCTGAATATAAGGTAGTTGTTTTTGAACTTCTGTTAGGACTTAATGTTGGGTCAAATGAATGTATAACTGAGCTATGGATAAAGATTATGACAAATGTGCTTGTATGTTTCTTGTGGACAGTGCCACCTTTCAGAGAAACTGCTTGAAAAAAATCTATTAAGCCTTAAAGTCTACTTTAAAGCAAAAAGGAAGAAAACATTTTGATGATTCCAGCTTCTTAAATGTGAAGGTTTGCTGCTTTTTTCCATTTATATATCTTTGTAAAAAGAATATTTGCGGTTTGGATTCTTGGTTGGACAAAAGAAGCAATCTAAAGATGTCACAATGGGACCTTGGAACTTGCAATGGACATTTAAAAAAATATATTTTTTGATAGACCAAAATATTAATTGAGAAAAAAAGCATATTATTTGATCTTGAAATAAATCCATAGTTGTAGGGCTGCACCGATCCAATACTGATATCAAATATCCGGCCGATACTTGGGTGTTGGTGACAATAGGGCAGATTATTTTTTTTTTTTTCTCTCTTCACCCCCACCTACTTGTACATGTCCAAAAGAAAAAAAAACACTCAAGGACACAATATAGCATGCAGCTAAAGACACAGGGTCACGTAGGCTTACCAATAGCCTTCAGCTGCACTTTTCCAGACATCATGGCCACAGCCGTAGTTGTAGATGACGGAGAAACAGAACTGTAAAATCCACCCGCTTCTCTAAAGTCACCGTTGGACAACATTTTGCCTTCTCTGTGAGTTATATAACAAACAAAAAATGGTAAAGCTTGTGGGCCATGAGGGACTTCATGGTGCTTTCAGTACACCTTGTATACTCATGGTGCATTCAGGTTCACCTTGTAAAGATGTTGCCTTACACTGGTATCGGATCAGTACTTGGTATCGGCCGACAGTGTTGGGAGTAACTAACGCAGTAATATAATGCATTACTAATTAAATTTCAGTAATATTGTACTCGTTACAATCCAAGTAACGCAAGTTACAATGCATTTTAACGCAACATTTAGTGGTGTTTTTTTCTATTTTTTAAGAATTCACCAACACCGCGAAACATTTCTTCACAGGAAAAAAAAAAGAAGCTGTGAGTATTATTTCTTGTTGCTGTATTCGATGGTTGAGATGACTGCAGATACATTTGCAAGATGGATATTTTTTGTTGGAGTAATTACTCTGCGTTGGAGCAAGTCTCTGTGTCCCAGCAGATGACTCTACGTCAGTGCGGACAGCAGTGTATTCAAGCTGCTGACAGATATCAACATGTCAGGAGTTAATGTTTACGCTTGCTACATGTAATATCATTGGATTTTATCAGCCGTGGAGAGTAGCTATGCCTGTAGTGGAATGTCTTTGAATGACGACCAAAAATCCTTGTCTTTTACTGTGACCATTTACTGGTCAATATGTTGCAGTTTTACAAACAACAAAGTGAGCAGACGGACACGTTTAGGATTAAGTCTCTCACATTCATCTCAGTAAGCTAGCAAGAGTACACAACAGACATCTTCTGTGTAGCTACTTCAAAATAAAAGCACTTCCTGTGATGGTTTGCAGTAAAACTAAATTGCTGTTAAATAAAATTGTGTACTTTTTCAAATATCAGCTGTAAATCTAGTACTTAATCACACAATAATTTACCATTACCTATTTTAAACTAAACATCATGAATTTCTTATTCAAGTGCTTTAAACAAACATTTTATAATAGTGCTGTACTTCAATACAACAGTAAGGTAAATTTAATTGAGTATTTCTATTCTCTTACTCGCCTTTTTATGCTTTACTTATGTTTTGTTATAGCTGTAGTTAATCTGCACATTCATATTAATTATACAAAATATTATGAATAATCTATAATGTTTTAAAGTGGATAAAGAGGAGACTTTGTTGAAATTCACAAGCTAGCTGCTAAGTCAAACTTCCGCTGTTACATTGATGAAAGTAACTCAAAAGTAATGCAAAAGTAGTGTAATGCATTACAATTCAGAGAGAGTAATATTGTAATATAACTGATTACTCTCAAATGACACAAACTAGTAATCTATAATGTATTACATTTTGGAAGTAACTTACCCAACACTGTTGGCAAATTCCAGGTGGTGGTATCGAAACCATCAGATCAATGCATCGTTAGTTAGCTGCAGCTCTAATCTCAATTGCCGGTTTAAAAAAAAAAAAAAATTGTCATGATGATATTCAGTATGTAATTGAATATTAGACAACAATATACAGTATGAGGTTAACTATGCCTCTGTGAGGACAGAAAGTAATAGAAAACATGCTGGTTAAAAACAACAAAACAAGCATCCTTGCATATCATAATAGTGTCTCAATGATGGTGTATTTCAGGCTGCTTTGGGTACAATTTCAGGCAAGGAAGGCTTTAAGCTACGGGACTGAGCAGTTTGCTGATAGGTGCTGTGCAACTGTAGTGGGGTATATTAATTTGGATCCCAAACCCTAAGGGTGACCACTCACATGAGAGACACAGCTCTGGCAGTCGTGGTCTTTATGCAGGCCATGAGCATACAGTGGCACATAACCTTGCCCTGTCACCACCCTCACCAATGTGTCAGCTAACATTACTGTGATTGACGTTGAGCCAGCAATCCAGCCCTATGAGATCTGAGGCTCTGTATAACCTCGCCCTAGCTGAGTACCAGAGCTAGGGCATTTGGGGCATGGTGCTGGATCATGATGCTGTCTGTGTTTGTAGCCTGTGCCTCTGTTAAACAAGGGCACAAGCCTTTGTGACCTTGTGAAGATTTTTTCATAGTGTTATATGAGCAGAAATCTGAATGTTTTTTTGAAATATTACTCCTATTACAAACATTAAAAAAAAAATAATAAAAAGTGATTTTACAGAAATGTAAAATGTTTCTGTAAAAATGGGGAGGAAGTAGGAGTAGGAATCCTACTCATCAATCAATCAAAATGTATTTATATAACACTTTACAGCAACCAGCAGGTATCCAAAGTACTTAACAGAATGTCTAAAATCACATCGTACAATAGAAAGAGTGAACATAAAAAAATAGTAAAATCAGAAGAAACAAAAGAAGGAAATTGTCACACCACTGCTATATTAAAAACTAGACCAAACAGATATGTTTTGAGTTTGGACCTAAAAAGAGCGACATCTGTAACAGTGCGAATATTAAGGGGTAACTTGTTCCAGAGTCTCGGGGAAGCAACTGCAAAAGCCTGATCACCCCACTGTTTATACCTGGACCTTGGGACTTCTAAAACCAACTGATTTGAAGACCGCAATGACCGGTTGTGCTCCTGCAAAGTTAAAATTTCAGACAAATACTCTGGGGCGAGACCAACTCATGAAGCAAGGTAGTTTAAAAAATCCAGTGACCTGCTAATTTAGGCAAGCTTGTTAATGGAATGTTAGTGACAAGCTTCTCATTTAGCTCCACTGGCATATCCAGCAGATTAATGCAATAGGGTAACTGTTCAACACAGTCTCACCATAGTGGAAAAGGAACCTTTCAACAAAGGAAATGGATGTATGCATATGAAGTTAGACATGCTTGTGGCTAAGTGCAAGAGTAGTTTAACCAGGTAGACCGTTAATTGTAAAATACTTAATTCATGCCTCTCGTGATAATTTTATACTACACCTCCTGATGCATATACCCCCCAGTAACATTGAGTTGAAAGGTTGTAGTGTAATAGGCTGTTTTGGAAAAAACTCTCCCCTTCTAAGAGGGGACTATCTTATAATGCTTGGTATCCTCAGTGCGAGTTTAAACTTCGGTCACGAGTGTTACTACCTTTTACTGTGTGGTTTGATAGAATGTGAGCTTCCTTGTGACCGTGGGGTTTTAATAATGTATGCAAGTTGTGTACAGACACTGCAATGTGGTTTTATGCCTTAGTTGAACCACTACATGATCTCAAGTTTCCTGAAATATTGATTATTGTATAGAAGACTGTACTCTTTAAGCAGTAGTGCAACAACTGTATAGAGTGGCTAGACCCTGTAAAAAGGCCATGATGGATCTGATGGGTATTCCTGAGAGTAAGCAATGGCAATGATACTAAAAATAGAAATTACAAAAAACATTGCCTTTTGCCTGATTAAAAACCTGATAGTGTGAAAACATAGCCTGTTCAATTTACTATGAAATCTAATCTGTAGATAGATACTCTGCCTTTTCCGAACGTACAGAAAAAATGAAGCGAAAGCAAACGCACAGAAAACGTTTAAATAAATACCCAAAATTTGCTGCCATTTGAGTTTGACCAACTGAAATATAACCATCACATTAAAAGGGGGGACAAGATTGATGCTGATCAGTATCAATATAATAAGCTTTTTTTTTTTTAAAGTCAGATCAGTTGTCCCTAAGTATGTCAGCATTGTTACTGTAGAAAGACTGTTTGTTTATTGACAATACTTTAATGGTTAAGTCTGAACATTTCAGTTTGCGTTGAACTTGCCTGAGTGTGTATGCAATGCCTCATAGTGTAATGTTACAGAAACCTTTACTCAGTAAACTGCTTTCTTCTTCTGGTTATTGACTTCCATTTCTTTTGATTTATATTTTAGCCACCAGCATACTGGTAATCTGAGCAAATAGCTGGAATGAATATTATTGACTTTATTATTATTATTATTATTATTATTATTATTATTATTATTATTATTATTATTATTATTTACTATTGGCAGCTTTTTTGTACAAACTAAAATAGCATCAATTGTTTTATTTTTCTTCCGGCTATCACATAAACTATAAAATTACTTTTTTCAGAGATGGCAAAAGTACTCACTTTCCGTACTCAAGTAGAAGTACAGATACTTGAGTTAAAAATACTCTGGTAAAAGTAGAAGTACTGAATTAACTTATTTTCCTCAAGTAAAAGTTACAAAGTACAGGCTTGGAAATTTATTTAAAGTATAAAAGTAGCCTTGCGAATGACAAAGCTACCTGGACCAGACGCATGTTACCAGAATGCATGCTGAGAAACTTCAATGGACATGGAAAAATAGCTTGTTATTCTTTATATGCCATTTCCTACATTTTAAATAGATGTCTCCCAATAGGCCTAAAACATATAGCTTATTTATTGTGACAGAGACCCCAGGTTAATAAGATTCTGACTGAGTAGCAAGATATGATTTCATTTGTGATTCTGTGAGAAGTCTGTATATTACCATCCAATTAGATTAAATTTGGCATTGATGATGCAGAAAATTGAAACTTGAAACTTGTTAGTGAGGACTAGATTAGGACTGTATTTAAAGCTGATTCTGGTTTCCATCTCCGCCCCAGGTGTGTCTTTTAAAACACAGACGGAGACAACTTCTCTCTGTTGATATTCAATTCAATTTCAATTCAATGTTATTCATAGTATCAATTCATAACAAGAGTTATCTCAAGACACTTTACAGATAGAGTAGGTCTAGACCAGATAGAGTAGGTCTAGACCACACTCCAGAATTTACAAGGACCCAACAGTTCTAGTAGTTTCCTCCAGAGCAAGCAACAGTGCGACAGTGGCGAGGAAAAACTTCCTTTTAGGCAGAAACCTCGGACAGACCCAGGCTCTTGGTAGGCGGTGTCTGACGACCAGTTGGGGTTAGAATGAAGAGTGGCAATAACAAAAATAGAAAAAATAGTAGTTTGTAGTAGTTATTTGTAGTAGTTCATGGCATAGCAGGGCACTGTGCGGCATTACAAGGCACAGCAGGACGCAGCAGGGCACAGCAGAGCGTAGCAAGATGAACATGCCATTGCAGAATGAGTAGCGGGACCATGGCGACAGCTGCTACCCTGATTTTGGAGCTTCCCTGATCCGAGGGAACATGCTGGGGAAAAAAGAACATAAGGACTCCGGGGAATGACTCCCCAGAGCTAGATAATACAATCAGGCCACAGTACAAACGTGTGCGCGCGCACATATGGTTCTGCAAAGAAATAAATAACATTGTAAAGGCTACCATACCCAATGCATAGGAATCATATACTGTATGGTAGTAAATAATAACAATAAACCCACTATTAATTACATTATCTTAATGCAGTGTAACTACTGTAGCATGCAAATAATGCACCTAAAATAAGAAACGTGAGCCATGGCGTTCAACAATCGCCATGGCGTTCAACAATCGCCATTATGAATCAACAGCCAGGTGTAACCTAGGTAACAGGTGAAGAACACAAACAACAAAATCACTAGCTAACTTTAACTTTGCCAAAACTATAGACCAATAAAATGAGCTGACAACATATTGTAAGTTATACCACTTACAGTTCTCAAGGACTCACGCACACAATTTCAACTGATTATCATCCGGACAGCTAGTCTCTTTTTCTTTTTTCTCACTTTTTTTCGTGTGGCGTGCCCGCCCGCTCGCGGTGTGAGGCGCATGTCCGCGCTATTCTCTGACTCTGATGCACTCACAATCACACCTGATAGACAACCTTTGTACAAAACTAAAGTAATGAGCAAATTTTGTAAAATGTAAGGAGTAGTTACCGATATTCGTGTTAAAATGTAAGGAGTAAAAGTAAAGTCGCCAAAAAAAGAAATAGTGAATTAAAGTCAAAATATCTGAAAAATCTACTTGAGTACAGTAACGAAGTATTTTGTTACTTTCCATCTCTGACCTTTTTACAAAGAGTTCTCAGACTGATTTTGAAACTCTCCCTAATACAATGTTTTGGCAACTTCAAATATAAAGATAACCAGCTAACACCACAAACGGTACAGTAAAGCCCATTCAAAGGCAACAACTCGATCCGAATATAATCGTCTTTAAATTGCAGTGTATCAAATCACTAACAAATTGATGGTTTTAGTATTGGATTGTTAACCGAAAATCCAGATACATATCTAGTTGCTGAGGGAAATATACAGACTAGCAGCTTCTTATCCTCCTGGCTATCACTGTAGGGCTACGTTCTGTTAACATTCAACAATAAGTTTGTCATTGTTACCAAATCAAAAATATTCCAATGGCATTAACTCACACTTTTTTGAGGGCTGTTGATTTGATTTTGATTTATAGGGATCAAAATATTGTTCTGTTTTCAACCTGAGTGTTGGTGTGCTCTAAACCAGTACATTTCTTTTTTCTTATTGTAGTCTATAGAAACCCTATATGGCACAAGCTGTGAATGACCTCTGAATGAACCACAGTAAAGGATAGAAAAAGGGATTATAAAGGAGGGGTGCTGTATAGCAAAGTACATGATTATAGTCGTTGTAATCCAAATAAAACACGTAACTGACCCTGTAACACCACAACTAATATAGTTTAAAGAGATGGCACTTGACTCAGATATTTAAAGGATGAAAAAACAAAAATTGATTTTCAACGAGAACAAAATTATCAGGCATTATATTATTTTGTAGTGTTTCTCATAAGAAAAACATAGTGGCACTTATCTTTAATTTCAAAAGGTATTTTATACAATTCACTAAAGAGCAGTACTGTATTAACCTTCTGTAGAGAATGCCACGACCTACTGATGAAGCACATCTTCTGTCCATTTAGTGATCATCCACAGGGAAAGTGAACAATTAGGCCAAAAAAGGAAATGGTCAACATTGGGAAACAATTCTTCTGTTTCCAACCGTGCTATCCCTCTGCCACTTTTTCAAGAAGACAATAAAAGAAGACAGGCAAAACTGAGAGTCAAATCGAAGGTTAATTGGAGCCAGGGAAAATGTCAACCAATTTTACCGATCACCCACAAGGGATATGCACCCCTTGGTGAAAAAATTCAGGAATATCTGCACATTATATTAGCTTCCTATCCATAATGGCCTTCTGAAGAGAGTGATGATGACATCTTTGTTCCCCCTCAAAGCATTTGTGTGTGCACAAAAGACAAAGCGAGCGAGTGTGCGTGTGATGTATGAATATATGTATAGATCGGTGGCAGCTGCTGGTCTTTCAAAGAGAGAAAGCTCATTTTCGGAAAAAAATGTCCATTTATTTATATTATAATAATATATTATATAATAATATAATAATTTTATAATATCCATGAGATGGTTTCATCTACAGGCTTGGCCAACATTACATTTTCTTTGTCACAGCACTTCCAGTCAGCCAGCCATAACTTTGTCATACCAGGAGAGCTGAAAATACCGGTTACTTTTCCCTATCTTTTGCACTAAATCAATCTTAGGTGTTGATATGCCCTGCTGTTTAATTTTAAGTTTGTCCTCGTAATGAAGACTTTCACATGGCTTTGCCAAAATCTGCCATCGTCTGCAGTTTGCTAGCTAGCTAGTTCATCCCTACATCACTAGCCTAGCCTACTGTATGTGTGTATGAATGAATGAATGAATGAATGAATGAATGAATGAACAAACAATCTAACAAAACGATATTAAACTCGAAGGAGAATATGTGGGAATTAGGTTAAACTGAAACAAGGAATGTGGTGTATAATTGTATGAAATGTATGATGAAAATTGCCTAGCAAGCAAATACCAAAAAATAGGTTGTAGCAGTTCGTCTTTTAACAACACTTGCAAAATCCGTGATGGAACTGAGCTTGTGGCTTTGGTGACTTTTTATAGTACAAAATTGCTGTCAATCAAAAGGAGATGCCTCCTTTCGACAGACCCTCCAATCATCACGCAGAAGCCCAGCGTCCAGGCCAGCCTTCTTCTCCATTGACCCCCAGAGACATTGCGCATGGGAGGGACAGAATCGCAGCATTTATCCAATGACCGTCTAGTTTCGAAGCACTTAAAAAAAACTGTTGAAAGCAGCCCCATTGAAGTCTGCGGATGCTACGCTTCAAGAGGAAAATGCACTGCGACGCTACGGGAATGTATGAGAAGGAAATCGAGTCAGCTGATTCTGAACAAACTCCTCTCAAACGTGTTTAAACACATTTTTAGTCAATAAAATTTTAACACAATAGTACATACAGTATTTGACCATTAAACTTTTGACATTTTAGGGGAAGCTGAGCTCACCTTGCAGTCTTAAAGGAATCACCACTGGTATAGATGTATTCTATGCTTCATGTCAAAGTCTGTATTGTTATTTGAGATGTAAGCTCCCTGAGAACTGACAGGTGTTGGCAACAGATCTCTGACACATCTGTGGCCATGACATGTCCATCCCCTCCAGTTAGTTTTACCACAACACATGGTGGTATGACAACAACCTCTCTGCTGAAGAATATCAATGGCATTTTGGGCCTGATATGCCATGGATTATGAATATGACAAATTTAAATGCACATTGTTGTGATTTGAAAGCTTTCATCACAGCAACTTTTGAAAAATCACAGGTCTCAGCTACATGTGTGTGTTTTTAGATGATTGTTACAGCATCCTTCACTGTAGTTAAAATCTCAAGATAAAGATTGATAAGAAAATTGTAAAAGTAAAATTAAGGGAACGGAAATAAATGAGCTTTTTTATAAGGTTAATCTGAGCCAAAATGTCACATCAGTGCAGCAGTTTATAGAGGAAATTGGCTTGGCCTTCAATTGAACAATGGAAAAAATTGTCACATTGTTTTTTTACACACACAGCAGTGTTTCCCACGCAGACTAATTTGCAGTGTGCCACAGGATCAACACCGGCCGCCAGATATTACGTTTTGTTATAAAAAAAAAATTATTTAACGCTATTTATGCTATTTAACATGCAGCATATTCGTTCAGCTGCATTTCCTTTCCCTGCTCTCCCTCTGTCTCTCTTTCACTCACACAAACACACACACACACACACACACACACACACACACACACCCTCCCCTCCGTACACACTGCATCTGTCTCCACGAAAATGAGAAGATGGCTGACGAAATTCCCAAGTTCACGAAAGGTTGGTATCTCGTGAACAGTGTATTTACAAACCGTAGAAATGCTGCGGCCACACCACTCTGAAACCTCCCCAAACGTCACTTATTAGAGTTCCGTTGTTGTCCCTGTCCGAGGCTGTCTCCCCCACTCTATATTTTTATAATGGAGCTAACCACGAACAAAGCCAATTGTTGTTAACTGAGCCTTCATTTGTCGTTCTCCATGATTGAATCCATGTATTTATGGACTTGAGCCTGAATAAATAAAGTTTGCTGTAAAGTTTTAAAGTACAACTCAGAGTTGTTGAATGACAGAAATCTCCAGATATGAGCTTAATAAATGCAACAAGGACATGTGGCTATAGTATCCTTCAAAACGTCTTATTTACGTTCCCCCAAAACATGGAATAAAACACTTCATAGTATTAAGGTTAAGTTACATATAGTGTTTTTGGGCTCCAGGTAATCAGGTATTTTATCTACTGAATCGTAACATTTGACAAACAAACCAGATTTGATTGACAAAGCACATCATGGCTACACTTTGTCTGTATCATCTTTTAGTCTGATATGTTTAATATGTAAATAGTGATTTAGTTTGAAAGTATCTGTTAATGTTATGTAGCCTGGTCATTGTTTTCAATAAATAGTTTATAAACCTTCATTTGACTAGTTTATTACTTAACGCAGTTATCACGCGCTGCGCTGTCACATCCTGCGCCACCCAGTAAATTCTATACCTATGGGAAACGCTGCACACAGTGGCTATATTAGTAAAATACAAACACACACATACATTTACATACATACTAGGGCTGCACGATTATGGCCAAAATAATAATCACGATTATTTTGCTCAATATGGAGATCACGATTAATTATCACAAATTATTTGTTGATTTTAACCAAAACAAATTTTATAGTCACATAGGCTATTTATAACTGCTTTCACATCCATATTGTGCTACATTCCTCTTATGTTTAAGTTGTATGTTACATACATACAACTGCAACACATGTAAATGAAAATTTCCTGAAATAAATAGCCTGGGATATATTAAAAAAAACCACTATTATTCTACCAACAGAAGTTAGTTGCATTCAGTAACTTTTTCTGTGTTTTTCGCCATGGCCGCCGCAATAGCAGAGTTACCAGCGGAAACACTTGTACAAATACAGGTTTGCCTCTCCTGCCACCTAATATACAGCTGTGTTAATAATAGTTAAAACTGTGGACAAATGTCAGAAGTATCGTCCGGTGTTTCGGTGGAACACTGACGCTGTCGCCGCTCTGTCTCTGTTGCTGGGGGGGGCCGTGTGTGAGTGAATGGGGGTGGGGCTGAGCGGAGAGTAAGTGGAGAGAGCCAAACACAGGCATGTGTTTCTTTACAGAAGAAATGGGTCATGTAACGCAAAATTAAACCATATCGATATAAACAACATTGCTTCGTTTGAGGAGAGGCAGCGAATGCACGGACGTCAGGTGCACCGGCGCGACCTAGAGGAAAAAATGTTAGTTGCACCCTAGAGCCCTGTGAGCTAACAGACACTAACTAGCACCGACTAGCACTGGTCACTGCTGTTGTCTGAAAAACAACACAAACGGAACAAAATGTTGCGTTTACTGGTAAACTGGTAAACCTTGTGACCAACGTATAACCGACTTCTCACGTTACTCTGTCCTCCGTGACTGTCTACGGTGCAGGAAACAACTCTGACTGGCACATGATCAGACAGTGGTTTACGGAGCGGTAGATTGGCTTTGCAAAAAACTTGCTCATACTCATTTAAAAAATCGCTCGATTACGCAAATTTGATCGTGGGAAGCCAAAATTGTGATCGTGACTGTAGTCAAATTCATACAGTATATCTGGCATCCTGTTGTTGAATAACTCATGTATGATTTCTCCTGTTTGCATAAATTATTAGGTTAGTTAAGAATAGGCAACTCTTAGTAGGGAAAAAAATTAACAACCTACTGCATTGACATTTATAGATGATTTTGACCATTTCCTTCACAGTGTTGATTTGCTCATGCAAGTGCATGTTGTTATTGTAACCTTATTGAGCAGTGTTCTACGGTACTTTGAGTAACCCATGCTATCACTAACATTAAATCATGCTGTCACACCCTATAGGTTTTTTGTGCCTTTGACAAAGGGTAACTTAGCCTTGATCTTCCTTACAGGACTATAGAGACTAATGATAATAAAAAGGATTACTCTTGGTATAAGAAACGGTGCTGCAGTCCAGTCTTAATTGGTGAGTTCCCTTGCTAAGTTGATCTAGTCTTGAGGCTGCCAGTTTGTGAACTGGTCAATTAATCTTCCCTATCTCATAATGAGGTGGGGGATTTCAGATGGCTGGTCCTTCACACAAAGACAGACAATGTGCCCAAAGGATCTTCTGTCCCTGCACCAAGTGACCTGACAATTAAAAAATGTACCTCCCTACTTCCCCCTCCTCACCAGGTGGCAAATTGGTCTGACCCAACCTCATATCAAAAGGACTAACCATGACTTCAAATCAACTTCACAGGCACAAAAAGAGGGGAAAGGGCAGTATCCTCCATGAAATAAGATTGTTGTATTAAGACTTTTGGCCCCATATCATTCTGCCTTCCTCATTTTGAGGTAAATGAAAAGAGACTTGTTGGATCCTCCCCGCAGTGTGTCACAAAGGTTTACCCTCTCAGAGGGGAAAACAATGTGCTGTAGCTTGACATTAATTTGATGATGCAGATGTGACAGTGGAATAAGCTAAATGTTTAGGGTTAAATTTGCTTGACCTTGAATTGTAGCAGGCTTTAAATCTGTTTAGTGAGGAGGAGAATAGGAAACAGAGGAGCCGGTCACAATTAAAGGCAAAATAGAAACAAGCGATCATAGTCCTGACATTTAACCTTTACACAATCTGTACTATATTTATATATTTTTTTTATCAATGCGGAAAGAAAAAGGGGATTAAGCTGTGTTTATCAATTCCATCATAATAGATATTAACAAATAGAATAATCACATTGTTGTTTCCTGCAAGTAATTATTACCCAAATAAGTGTGGTGGTTACTGGCGGTTTTACATGTTTTAGCCTAGGGCTGGGCGATATGGCAAAACTAGAATATAAGACATGTTTTCAGTTATTTCACACTTTTTTGTTTAGTACATAATTCCATATGTGTTCATTCATAGTTTTGATGCCTTCAGAGATAATCTACAATGTAAATAGTCATGAAAATAAAATAAAAAGCATTGAATGAGAAGGTGGTTCCAAACTTTTGGCCTGTACTGTGTGTGTGTGTGTGTGTGTGTGTGTGTGTGTGTGTGTGTGTGTGTGTGTGTGTGTGTGTGTGTGTGTGTGTGTGTGTGTGTGTATATACAGCTATACCGGTAATCAGTAATCTGGTATCGCAAAGCACTGAACCTCGGGCCAATCAGATGTGAAATGACAAAGTTACAAGAAGAGAATATATATATATATATATATACATCTCACTTTCTAATATTGCCAAATGTATTTTAAAGGATGCCATAAATTAACTTAAACTGATAAATCTAACACATAAATTGTTTTGCATTTTTGTTGTATTATTTTCATACTCTACTGCAGTTGCTGCCTGAAGATTAAATGACTTCAACTAGAATTGGGCGATTAAAAAAAATGTAACAAGCAAACCCTTCAAAACATAATTAGAAACTTAAATATACTGTCAATATCATACATTCCTTGGGAATTACATCACTGAAACAGATCTATTTGCAAGCAATCATAGGGCATTCCTTTTGGAACAGACAGCTTATTTCCCAAAATCAGCACTGCAGGATTGGTTGAGTTGGCTAAACACCACTTTGCTAATCTTTTGGTATCAAAAGTCAGATAATTGAAACAAACGCTTATTTAGAGGAACCTTAAGGTCCGCTGCCACAACAATCTTAAATGTAAACTTGTTGAAAAACAAGGTAACAGGACATAAGTGGCATAATGATACTTTGACTATTTAAAGCTCTGTTGGGCCACATTGCGTGGGAAAATTCCAAGCAGGGCTTGGCTAAAGTCCAATCTGTCATTTAAAAGTAGACAAATGTGTAGCCCCAGCACCAAAATTTGAAACACAAGACTGGAACATGTCAGTTCCAAATAGAAGTTTACATGCATTTGCATGCAGTAATTTAAAGTTATGTATTAATGTTTTCTGATGTAGTTAAAGGTGTCTTTATACCAGTGATATTTATAAACTCAGCAGTAAAACTGCAGGCCTGTATTTAAAATATTTTGAACAAAGACAATCAGTTTTGCTCTGCTGATTTATAAAGAGATCATGCGTTTGGAGCCTTGGTGAGTAACAGTCTCTTGGTTACAGCTCAGTGGCTAACCATTAAGGTTGCTGATGACATTGTTTAAGTTCACTGTTGAGTGTCAGTTGCTACAATCCTCAGTGATCCATGAATTTATCAGGTGCTGCCATGCAGAACGGTGGTAAAAACCAGGAATTAGTCCACTCACTGCCTCAACCTGGTTGTTTGACCCCTGACATTTTGACATTGACACGCAATTTGAGAATAAAAATTTTAAGTCTCATTTTTTATATAGAAAAAACTTCTAATTTCAGTGTTTCTAAAACTGTTTAATTTGCCATCTGGTGATCAGAAATGTCTGTAACAGCAAACAAAACTAACAAACAATATTTTCTTATACTATTTATTAATGCCTCTGCCCAAGTCTGATTTTCCCCTGCAAAGTCACAAAAGGTTTAAAAAGGTTTAAAAAGGTTAGAGCTTATTTGTTGTAGTTATGGCTGATATTGGGGCAGGACCATCACAGAAAAAATGAAGAACTAAAAGCTAAAAGGGAGAGTGACAGACGGTGGGCAAAAAACCAGAGTCAACTTCAGTTGGGCTTTCAACAGATGAAGACAATTAAAGATGCCCTGCCACACGTATTACATTACTTCTTGGTAATGTCTGAAGTTCTACCATGGACTCTGTAACATTTTTTGTGGAAAAATGCCTTGGTTACCTTGTTTCAAGCCATTCTAATGTGGTGTAGAAAGCCTGCATGAAAACTCAGCTCGATTTGTGCTAGTTCTCATTAATATTCAATGAGCTAAGCTGCTTGACTCTGATTGGCTAACAGCTAGCCAATGAGAGCCTGGCTATCAGCATCCTTTACCCATCGCACCCACTAGGTGAGCTCATGAATAATCATGAGTTCAGGCAACATGACGTCAGACGCTTTCAGTGGCTGGACCTGACAGGAGGTAGCAATTCATTTCACATTCACAACATAACATAAACACATATGGACCTAACACATTTCTAAAAATGCAAGTAAAAATGGTTTTGTGTGGCAGGTAGGCCTGCACGATTCGGGGAAAAATACAAATCACGATTTTGCTTTGAATAGAATTTTTATTTTTTGAAAATGATTAGTTTTAGTTAAGTTTTTTTTTTTAGTTTTAGTCTTTTTTTGTAATATGGGTTATTTGTTGGGATTCGAAAAGGTAAAAAAAAGTATTGTGTAATAATAACTCAACAAAAACATCATACAATTTTAGAAATATGTATTCATAATGTATTCAACAATACATACAATGTACATTTGATGATGAGCACAGATATGTAAACAGTCAACACAAGACGCAGCAGTGAGTGCAGAATGTGTTCCAGGAGAAAAACCTAAACAGCCAACAGGCTAAAGAAGACAAATATCAACAGGTGTTTTGAACTTTGGCTTGAGTAAAGTGGCAAACTTTTTGAAGTCATTCGACTCACACAGTTGTGTAGACATCCCAGTATTAATGCACATATTAACCCATATTCCCTTTTGAATCAGAATGTTTGTTCAAACTTTTGCCCTGTCAATAGAAGGAAAAAATGAAAAAGCATATTTTCTAATGTGAACCATTCTTTGTTGAACTTTAATGCTTTACAAATACCAAAGCAAGTAAGCGCTGTGACTAATGTTACTCTTCTGAAGTGGTTTTGGAGAGGGAAATTAGGTAGAAATACGCTGGTTGACTAGCATGACACCATTGTATTCATGTAATAATCAATCCAGGCTAACGTGAATTACAATGACTGCATGTTGCTTCCTTTAAATTTCAGTCATTTCAATGACGTTCAGACACAGACTTCTGTAGTAGATTAGTGTTACGTTTCCAGTGTCGTGGCTCCGAACTGTAACGCTAGTTGGGACGGACAGACCCCTTGTTTCTTTAGGCGAACTATAGTAGCTTTAGCTTGGCCAGTAGCAGCTATTTGTGGGGGAAATGGCTGGAAGACGTTGTGATTATGTTGCATTAATCAGCTGATTTAGTTTGTATTTGCAGCGAACATAAAAAAAGGATTAGAATCAACATCGCAACGTCCTGCGATGTGACTATCGCGCTTGCGCACATCACAAGGTTGATGCTAAAACACTTCATTGTTCAGTTGGTTATAACTCGACTCAGCCGGACATTTATCTGTTTTAGGCTGAGATGGATGGCATAGTGCTGCAGTGTTTCAGTGTTTTTACTCTATAAAATTGCAAGGGTCTAGCAGCAAGCGACTAGCAGCATTTAGCTAGCGGCTTAATCCCAGCAGAACACCACGGTGAATTTCAGCCTGCATCCGGTGTGATGTTGTAGTTTTTCTAACGTTACTAGTGGGACAGCATCTAAAAAAACTACAAAGTTTGCTAGGCAAAAAAGAACGTTAATCTCATGATAAAAAAAAATGTACGCCGTTGAAATGTGTTTGCATTAACGCCTTTAATAACGCGTTTAACTGACAGCAATAGTAAGTGATAGTAAAGACTCTCACATTGAGCTGTAATGGAAAGACTGCTGCAACACTTGTCTTTCGGTTCAATTAAAGGCATTTATTTTTAAGGATTCTGTTATTCTACAGTATTGAAGAAAAACAAAAAAGAATATCCGAATTCCAAAATTATAAACCAAATACCTACCCACCTAATAAATATCCATATAATTGAATATTCGGGTCTCGACCTAGTTATTTTAATTCAAAGATTTGTACATTAGCTGGAATATAGCACAACATGGACGTTTATTTAAATGTGAATGTGCCATAAAAACAATTTGTCCTTAATCAATGCATAAACGTGGTAAATAATCGTGATCTCTGTATTGATTCAAATAATCTTGATTATGATTTTGGCCATAATCATGCAGCCATATGTGAAAGTGGATTTCTATCTATGCAGCTTTAATATGTGTCATGGAGACATTTTGCACTTATACTTTGTTGGTGGTGACTATTTTTTAAACATGACCACTTCAAGAGGTGGTTGACAGACACATTGTGATGTGAGTTTGTACCTACTATGGTATCTGTTAAGGTCCTGTATACCTTAACATTTGTCTCAGTAACCGAGAAAACTTGTTTTGTGAGACCCACTCAAAGCAACGCTATGTAACTCTGGCTGAACAGTAACAATTATGAGATCAAGTTATGTGTTAAACTACCATTTGGCTAAGCTACTGTTTACCATTAACTTTTAACACCCACATGTCAACATCAGTATTTGCCTTAAAATCGGCCAGGCAATAATTGTGTCTTGCAAGAGTAGTGTTTAAAAGACAGAAGGGATGGATGGGAGAGTCTGTTTTTTTTAACCAGTAGGTGATATTAGACCAGTGATGTGTATTGGTTTAAAGGCTTTAAAAAATGCATTTAGGAGGGAATCCATCCTTTCAAACTCTGCAGCTGCTCTCTGATTGAATGCTGCATCACTATGGCGAGGTCTGTTTCTGACCATGTACAACTTAAAGTTACATGCTGCTCTATGTTACTTCTGGTTTTGCAGATCTTCATTTGCTAAAAATAGAAATACAAACATGGCGTTGTGTAACTAGGCATAATAACACCATGGGAAATTTAACTTACACATACTTTTGAGCAACTTGGGAGATTTTAATTTTTATTTCTTGCACATATATGACAACTACTATTGCAAACTGAAGGTCTATACAACATTTCACCTCTGGTTTAAAAATGATAGTTAATAGGAATATTACATATCTTACCTTTCAGAAAAAAAACATATACCTTTCAGAAAACAACAACTTTTAACCCAAAACATATATTTTAAACAGAATATGTCTAAATCTTACTCATTTTCATTTTGTGGTGACTGAATTGTTCAAAAAGCAAAATCCCTGTATGAGGGATGATTTAGTAGTGAGAGTACACTAAGTATGGGTCAAGATCAGAGTCAAGTTTTTTTTTTTTGTCTCTGTCTTGTAGAGTAGAGACTCCACCAAGAGTAATTATTTGTGGAGGGTTTAGAGCCCTAGGGGTGACAGGGTGGGCGGGAGGGGCAGAGGGTGCGCTGAAACGGAAAGCACGCCAGTCCCACTCACGGTTGATGCTTAGTGAATCTGAAAGGTCATGTCATGTTTTCTGGCAATTGACTCGATTGGTTTGAATTCTGCAACATAAGGCCGGGACAGTGGTGTTTGTGTGTGTGTTTCTGCACATTTGCTGGGAAATGGGCCCCTGGGTAATCTTTTGCATTGACCTTATTACCCTGCACAGTGACGAGCCTGCCACATAACTTGCTCCCGCGGACTCTTTAACATGCAGACACATGCAAATATTTTACTTGTTAATTGTTAACATCCATAAAAACCTTTTAGATACTTGACTACATTTGAATGAATCCAAGGTTTATGTAATGCATGACATGCAGTAAATTACCAATAAATGACAAAAACAATGACAAACAAACATTTAATACTATATTAACTATGACAAGCTATTTCTATTAAATGATTAAATTAATAGATTTTATAAAATTTATGAATATCATCGTGGAATATGTCTGTTAAGGAAAGACAGAGAAGTTTATTTGTGTGTGTGTGTGTGTGTGTGTGTTGCAGTCGCCACTTCCCTAAATTAACTGAGACAAAGATGATATAAACACATTTAATTAAGGTTGATCACAATCATTAAACACAGATCGCTTACAACCAGAAGCTAGCTCTGACATATTGTACATTCTGTGCTGCAGTCTTAAAGGATGTATCCAATGCCTTGGGGCCATTCTGTGCAAGTAATTTACCAGAACAATGTAATCTTAACCTCTACCCTTTGCTCATCATCTGGGAGGCTCAACTATCCAGCTATAAATAAACACTGCCAGTATCAGAAATATTTCTATATAAGGTGTGAAATGGATCAGTTGCAAGCGTGTAAATAGTTTGTCTTATTGAAATGTGTCTAATGTAACCACCAAAAAGGGATGAGTATGTCCTCTAGGCTATAGCACACTACATGCAGTTTTACCAGCAAATCCCTTGCCAGCCTTTACTCTGCCATGCCTACACGGTTGACTCCTGCACTCCAGCAGATCGGTGGCAGAGGTCTAGAGTCACTTAGATCATTTTACCCGGGGCACAAAGGGGGCAGAGAGGAGTCAGTGACCCTGCGCTCGTCAGGCAGGGCTTTACGCCTCGCTGACTTCCCTGGTGTGACATTTCTCCTGTATTTGCCCCCACCCAACGCCTCCCTATGTAACCACCACTGCAGTGCGAAAAAGGATCATTGTCTGTAGAGATATCAATCAAATGAACAGCATCTGGGGTCAATCTGCTGTCAGTGCTCCCTCTTTGCTGTCCCAGCTCTCATGTAAAGTGACAATAATGACAGAATGTCAGAAATGATGCCAGATGTGGCCAGTTAACACAATACGACAATTTTAATCCCAGTGTTCTTAAACAGGGACATTGTACCTGTCTCCTTCCCATCGCCCATCCCCAGACCATAACACACTCCCCTTGCTATGGGTCATACAGTGGTCATGACATTATAAAAGGATCAATTGTGCCTTAAAACACTGCCTCTCCTCTATTGGGATATGCAGTACAACAGATGGGATTTATGCAGAACGGCTTTCATATCTATTTAAAGGGCTTAAGAGACAATAATCTAATGAGACGTTTACATTTTGTTCAGCTGAGTTGAGAAAGCTTAGACTAGGGCTGCACAATTAATCAAATTTTAATTACCATCACGATTTTGGCTTCCCACGATCAAATTTGCGTGATCACGCGATATTTTAAATGCGTCATTCCATTCATAGAATGTTTTTTTTTGCAAAGCCAGTCTACCGCTCCATAAACCACTGTCTGATCTTGTGCCAGTCAGAGTTGTTCCCTGCACCGCGCAGCTTAGTTTCTAGATGTAGACAGTCACAGAGGACAGAGTAACGTGAGGAAAATTCAACAGATGGCAGTTGGTCATACGTCGGTCTCAAGGTTTACCAGTTTACTAGTAAACATTTTGTCCCGTCTGTGTTGTTTTTCAGACAACAGCAGTGACCAGTTTTAGTTAGCGTCTGTTAGCTCACAGGGCTCTAGGGCGCGAGTAATATTTTTCCTCTAGGTCGCACCGTTACACCTAATGTCCTCGCATCCGCTGCACTGTAGTTTATATCGATATGGTTTAATTTTGCGTTACATGACTCATTTCTTCTGTAAAGCCGTGCTTGTGTTGGATCCCTCCTCTACTCTCTCTCCTCTTACTCTCCGCGCAGTGACGATACAGACATTTCATACACACAATGTGTGTAACTCTGCTGACTCTCATTTGACCCATGCTGGACCCATTCATAATGAGTCAGCCATCACTCTGTGAGTAGCGTCCATCGTACTCCCCCTAATATGGATGTGAAAGCAATTATAAATAGCCTATGTGACAATAAAATATGTTTTGGTTAAAATCAACAAATAATCGTGATAATTAATTGTGATTATCATTTTGGCCATAATCGTGCAGCCCTAGCTTAGACCAAAGCTATTTGATATTTACAACATAAATGTCCTTAGATATTGCTGATACCCATACAGTATAAAATTAAAATGTAGAATTTAGGGTTAATGTCTTTAGTTTTTACTGAAGACATTTCACCTGGATTTTGTGTCACCACATGTCCAAAAGTTCTTGTTTTTTCTGGTAAACAGTATAACAGTATACAGTATACACAGTGTTCTTACACAGAAAATGCTTCTAATAACAGTAAAAAGAAAAATGGGGAGAAAATGCAAATTAGCTGCAGATTATGCACAAGATTCCCTCCTAAAAACAGTGTTTATTTCTTTTTTTAAATCCAATTTTTACCCAAATTTATATATATATATTTTTTTACCTCTCTTTAATATTGAAAAGCAAAACAAAACTGATGACCCCTAATTTTAGAATATGTGTTATTCCATACCGTAAAAAAAACTATATACCATTGAAATATTAGCAATTCATTATTAGGGTGCTGGTCCTATAGTTTACACATGGATGGGGATGTTTGGTGCATATGATGATGAAAAGCTGCTGTGAAATTGAAAGGCTTGGAACCTCTTGCTATCCATAAACTGCTGTCAAGGGAGTTGGGAAGAAGGGGTTGGGAAGGTAAAAGCTAGGACATGCTGTGCTGGGATCAACACGTGTCTGCAAAAGCCTGGAGGTTCCACAACAATCTGTTCCAGTTGGTTCACTCTTGTGCTGTGACCTCAATTTTTGACTGCTGTTGGATCTTCCTTGCACTCGGGTTTGACATAAGAACAGTGCAGGCAGCTCTACACCCGCCCAGCCGAGCAGAGGGGGGCAGAGTGGAAGAGCTGCTCGAAAATCAAACAATGAAGCTGAGGAGGAACGTTGAATTAACATCCGCTCATCTTGGGCTGCGAGAGCATCTCTAAGACTTGGCAATCCTGTGAAATGACACTTTCAATTGGGGTCAATTGGACCCCTGCCTCTGGATTTCAGGCTGCCTAGGGGTAATCAAGGGCCATAGATATAATTAGAGTAACAGGCTTTCATACTGTAGTTCAAACACTGCAACTGAACATTTTAGCAACACTAGGGGTCAGTGACAGTCTGTGCAATCATCTACTACAGAATTTTGTAGTAGATGACCAAAGGTGGCAATTGATACATTTACACAAACTTCAGAAAAAATTGAAAATTAGCAATTTAATTTGTGGCCCTAACAAATTATAATTGTTAGACCACCATTGCAAGCTCATATCCAACATTATATTATATAATATATAATATTTCAACATCTTTTCCTGCCTTCTGCCTTTTATTTTTCAGATCTTCCTCTCTTCTCATCTGTCTCATTTGATGCAGGAAGTGTGATTGTGGGTTCTTAGTGCTTTTCATTAATTCTCTACTCCCTCTCAGTGGCACAGCAAAACATCTCAGCAGTGGTGACACGGTGGTCTAGTAATTATCTAATTGTTCCTGCTATGTCTTTTTTTTGATTTATGGTCTTGTATCAGTGGCTGACCTGATTTATAATGAGGTTCCCCCACTTGTGAAAATATGAACTTGAATTATGTGCCACCAGTCCAATTATTTCTTTGTTCGGCGTAGGCTCCTGTCGACATTGACGGTGTGCATCACAAATAGCTGCCGTTGAAGCTTTCACCTAATAACAATAATATGATCCATCATTTAAGATTTGCCCAATCATACCTTCCACCATATTACCCACATCATCTATTATTTTGTAGATGCACCCTTATCTCTAAAGAATCAAACATTTTTCTCTAATGGATTATTGGTAGTTCATCAGATTGGCGTTTTCATTGCAATGTTTATCAATTTTACAACTGCCAGGTACAGAATGTGATATGATGGTCATTACGGCAATACTGTGTCTGGAAAACCGCAGCAGCAGCTGGGAAACAACATCACTGCACCTTCCATTAATCCAGCAGGCCTCCCATTATCAAGTTCGGGCCACAAAGTCAAAAAACTGGGCACTAAGTGGAGCAAGTTGCTTGGCACAAGGACAAAGTTGACAGAAAACATGAGGCCCCCCACACTGTCTGGACAGCAGGAGGCTGTGAGTACATGGGTTGAAGAATAGACCCAGCCACAAACACATCCACTATACAGATGAGCTGCCCCCTTCAAATTAGCACCGAGCACAGAGACTGCTGCTTGTGTCTGATGAAAAGATGCACGGCTGCCACTATTTGTGCCGCTAAGGCATTCATCAAATTAATTACTAGTGGATCCAAGCACCTCTCTGATACCTCTTTATTCTGAGTCCGGTAAATGGGGACTCAGACTAGTGCTGACAGAGAGGCCTAATACACCCAGTCATTCGCTGCACATAATTAATTGAAATCTTTGCTAGCTTGACAAATTGGAATGATGAATCTATCTTCTATGAATAGCTTAAGAAAAAAAATGCATAATCAGTCAAAACCATACAGTAGAAGCAACATCTTGCTCTCTCCGTCTCACTCACTCGGTCTCTGTCTCTCTCTCTTTTGCTCTCTGCAGCATAGTATGATCCATTAGGCTTCGAAAACATGGCTTGTTGAGAAGACTTCCCATTCTTTCAACAACTCGATTGATAACTTTGGCTTCTTTCCTTAATAGAGCGGTCAAGGTGGAGAGTTCCTTCGTATAGTTCAATAGAATAGGGGAGAACATAAATCAAACTCTTCTGTTCTTTACAAAAGGAAACCGATACATTGTAGTCTCTAATCTCTGAAATCATAGATTGTCATAATAGTCAATAGAAATGAAAAAAGCAAATCAGTAACAAAGTGGCTATAATCAGTATTTTTTATTTAAATGAAAATGGATTTACTATGCATTTTCAGCTCAATGTTGGCTGCAACCCTACTGTTTTAGTTCACTCTCAATAAAAACTCTAAAAACCCACTGTTTGCTACCTGCCCAGCACCAAAAAGACAGACACGTTTTGCATTTAGTTGGTAAACATAACAGCTGAAGGATCAGATATTTCTCTCAGGAGTTGGTGGAGACCAAAATCAGAGCCCAAAGGAGAGTGAATATTTACACATACACAGTGACCAGGTGGACAGTAGGCTGCACCGGCTCAGCTCTCCTGCCTCCTGCTTGGCTGACATGCTGTCATGCTTCTGTGTTGATAGCGTCTTGCGCAGTTATTTTTGTCATATTCATCATTACAGCAACTAAATGTAATGTTACACTAGCTCACTCAAGCACTAAAATGATACTTTTTCAATGACATTTTATAAAACAAAAAGAAATTACAATGAACAAAACATCTTTTTATTTATTTTTCAGCTCCTACTACGTGAGTCCAATCTATGTGTAACGTAGAGTTTTCCCTGCCTGCCTCTACAACATGTAATGTTAGACAGCCAATCACCAGTATTATTAGATCTTGGTAGAAGCATGCTGCATGCTTATAGGCTCACTGATGCTGATGAGATTTAGTCCTTAGGTATTGAAATTAGGTATTGAATGACAAGGAATTTTTTTATGCTCAAAACTTTAAAGACAATTTGGTGGGTCCCAGTCTGTTAGTCCCCAGCAGAGATGGCAAAGTACTCAGTCCCCGTACTTAAGTAGAAGTACAAATACTTGTTAGTGTTAAAAAATACTCTGGTAAAAGTAGAAGTACAGATTTAACTTCTTCACTTAAGTAAAAGTAACAAAGTGCAGGCTTGGAAATTTATTTAAAGTATAAAAGTAAAAGTAGCCTTGTGAATGACAACCATTTTTTATGCCAAACTACCTGGACCACACAAATGTTACCAGAGTGCACGCTGAGAAACTTTAATGGACATGGAAAAAAGGCTCTTTATATGCCATTACCTACATTTTAAATGGACGTATGCCAATAGGCCTAACGCATCCCATATTGTATATGATTATTGTGACAGAAACTGGGACTTCAGGGTAATAAGATTCGGACTGAGTGGCAAGATATGAATTCAGTTGTGATTCTGTGAGAATTCACAGATCCAGTTTCTCTTTTTTAATCTTCCCCTTAACATTTAAAGGAATCTACAGTGTGTGTGTGTGTGTGTGTGTGTGTGTGTGTGTGTGTGTGTGTGCGTGTGCTCAAATATGGTTTTTGAAAAGAAAATAAAGGATTCAAAATGAATTATTAAACAGACATTAATTAAGAACTATTTTTTTAATTACCCAGCACATTGGCCAGAAGTCATTCTTGATGCCCACTATTTCAAACATCTCTCTCAGATAAGGCCGAGGATGATTGGGAATGTCTTGCTGCTTGTCTGCCGAATCTCTGGGATCTCTGTTTTCTTCATTTTCAGTCATGTTGCCATCCATACTATGTGCTAACGTTAGCGCCATCAAATCGCACTGATTTTCCGCAAATTAATGCAGAATGCCACCAAATCTGTGGCGTTGTCTTAGTGGTGCGTCAAGTGTAACGTACAGAATAGTCCTATCCAATTAGATTGAATTTGGTATTGATGACGCTAACAATAATAACAGTAACTCCAGTGAAGGGATTTGAAACTTGTTAGTGAGGACTAGATTAGGACTGTATTTAAAGCCGATTCTGGTTTCCAACTTCGCCCCAGGTTTGTGTATTAAAACACGGACGGAGATAACTTCTCTCTTTTGATGCTTTATTGCAATCAAGCAATGTGCAACCTAGCTAACAAAATCACTAGCTAACTAACTTATTTTAAATGTGCAAGAACTATAGACCAATACAACAGACTTAAATGAACTGACAACATAAGTTATATGACTTACACTTCTCAAAGACGCACACACACACGATCTCAACTGATTATCCTCCGGACAGCTAGTGTCTTTTTTCTTTTCTCTCACTTTTTTCTCCATGTGGCACGCACCCGCTTGCAGTATGAGACACGTGTCCGCACTATTCTTCGACATGACGACTTCTCTACAAAACTAAAAATAAATAGTAAACTAAGAATATTAGAAAAATACACTTAAGTACAGTATCGAACTATTCGTAATTTGTTACTTCCCATCTCTGGTTCCCAGTAATGTTAATCGATGCAGCCTAACCTAATGTACAATGGGGCTCGAAAGTTTGGGCACCCCAGGTACATTTTTTTTTATTAATGGGCATAAAGAAGCCAAGAAAAGATGGAAAAATCTCCAAAAGGCATCAAATGACAGATTAGACATTTGTATAATATGTCACAAAAAGTTAGATTTTATTTCCATCATTTACACTTTCAAAATAACAGAAAACAGAAAAATGGCGTCTGCAAAAGTTTGGGCACCCTGCAGAATTTATAGCATGACAGTTAGTTAAAATCGCTTTAATATATGCGTATGAAAAAACAATCGCCGATCATTCGATCTGATACAATCTGATTGCCAATTGGCACAAGCCTAATGAACAGAAACATGACTCGAAATTAATGCTAACGTTGCACCATATCTGCTGGATTTGTGAACAGGCAACTGTTTTCTAACAAGTTATCAACTCCAAAATGAGAATGTGTCAGTGTTGTGTTCACAGATTGTTTCTATTGCTCAAGTGGCCCAAAAAAAACAATCGGGTTTAAATCATAGATCAATATATATTATAAATTATTTTTTTTCTTTTTGGTGCACTTTCACATGTTTCTGGTAATTACCTGTTTCCAGGTGAACCTGTTTGCACTGAGGTGGGTGGAGTGGTACAGCTGAGGTAATGTTTATGTAGGTGGAAAAGTGCAATTTTGGCACGAAATGGCACATTTCATCCCCCCTGCTCTAGCCACCTCTTATTGCAAATGGTGGCATTAACTGCAACTTTCCCAGCTATAATTAATAGTAGTATTATAAAAGTCGCTGTGGCAGTGCACACTAATTCACCTTTAATTTGTTGTTCAACTACAACTCCACACTGACTTTTTAAAGCCCCTATGTGTAGATTATGTATGTGGTAGTAACACCTCACATGCTGTCTGGTGTCTATTTGAAACTACGAATCAGAGTCACCAATGTCAGAAATTACAAAAGAAATGTGGTGGACCCCACAATCCAGTGTTTACAATCAATACCAGGTACTATTGAAACAATTGAACTGCAGCAGCAGTTTATATTAATTTGAGAGCATGAATAAAGTAACTAAGAGCAAAATTAATAATTTGTCCTCATTTATTATTAATATGTAATGTAAAAGATTTTGCCAAGTACCTTAAGAGCACTCTTTAGAGGGAGATCTAATCTGTTAGACTGCTGTATGGAGTCAACATTACGGTGTATTGTGACGTGGTACTGCCTGTCAATTTTTAAAGGTTAACATTAAAAACAACTGTTCTATGGAAATAAAGGTTTCTGTGTTCCACATAATGTAGTTGGAGTTGAATTTTATGGAGGAAAGAAATGGTCAGCATTATTTAAGCTACTGTAACTTACATTTACAAATACTGAATTTGCAAAGATATTGTCCTGTGCCACATTTCCATTGTTATCAGAAAAATACTGTTACTGTTTAAAAGACTTCAAGGGTATGAAAAGGGTGTTTGGAGGGAGGACAACACCATTGCCATATGTAGCAGTAGATGAAATATAACATGAAAAATATGCACAGCAGTCTGTGTTTGTGTATGCGCTTGTGTATGTGCACATGTGTATGTGTACATGTATGTATCTGTGTGGGTGTTTGTAGAAAACACTGAATGTGAAGGTTGCTGCTGTGAAGGACACATCTTGTCTATGGTAAGTAGTCATCCTTAATAGGTTTGGTTTGGATGTGAAATATTGGTGTGCCAAGCCAGTATGTGACATTAGTGTTGTCTCTAGGGAAAACTGTAGACTGATCTCAGTTCAGCATGTACCGAGACAGGATAGGGGGCTAAATAAAGGCTCAGATAGATGAAACCGTACCTAAACCTTACAACCCCAAAACAATCACTTCACTCCACCTTCTATGATGAACATGTTCGTCATATGTAGAATATTATTGCTAGAAAATATACCTTTGCAAGTGTTAGTGTAACAATTATCTATAACAATTATCTCTGTAGAGAAATACATTGGCATGATGGGAGCAAAACATCTTGCATGATGTCTCTATGGATGTTTCAAAGACTTTTGTTTATTATTATCAAAAACAAGTTACACCAAATCATGCATCCAGTTAGAAAGAGGACAACTTTTAATTGACATTTGAGTTACTTTCTAATAAAAATGCTGCAGGAAGCTAAGGGTTTTACTTCTTTTAAAAAGTCTTGGCTCTCTGAATGAAGTGGCCCTTTGATTGAAATCCTTGCCATGGAGCGTGACATGAGAATTTCCTTTCTGTTCTCCTATTATCAGCTGAGCCTATGGTGCACAACCTAATCCCTCTTCATCAAAGCGGTGTGGGCAGCAGTCAGCGAGATGTGACCATCAATTAATCACCCACTACCCCCCTGACCAAGCTCAGTCCCAGCACAGGTCAGTCCCAGCACAGATGTGAGGCCTCATTGGTTTTAAACACTCTCACTGGGAGATCTGCTGCAGACGTTAGACTGCCACAAACTGGCTTAGTCAAAGGGCTTCTGTAGACAGTGAGGCTGTCCCCAATATGTGAGTCAAGCTGCTCTGAGGGGAGGTCAAAGTGAGAAAGCACCATGAGATTAACCTTTAAGCTGAGCCTTAACTACTTCCCCTATATAGTCCTGTTTTAGTATCTTAACTTCATTTTTAATTGCAAGGAATGCTCCATATTTTCTGTTTCATTATCAGCATGCCTTCTGTGAGAGTTAAGACAAGCTAGTGCGCTCATTTACTCAGTTTCACCCTCAGGGTTTTACTGCTCTCCAGCTAAGCTGTTTTCTGAGAACTCCATTGTCTTATTGGAAATCTTCTGAATATTGGATAAACCAATTTCCCCAAAGCCCCTATCCTTAACCCAGCATCCCTTGCTCTAGCCGCCCAATTCCCAACACACAAGGAAGATAAAACACCAGCTTGCTCACCTTACATTTCATTAAAACCCAGGTAAATGTCATTTCAAAGTGTATTTTCATTCAGCCCTTTGTACTTTAAACTCCAAATGCACTATACCTTTTGCCACCTAGCCATATAATATTCCATGTAAATGTAAGCATCTCAAGACCAGTAGCTTAAAGCACTGCAGAACAGAAGGGTTGCAAAGTTCATAAATGAGTAAAAATCTCCAAATGAGTTTGGTGACCTCTTAAACTCCATGAAATTAATATAAGCAGACATCCTGCAAGCTGCAGGCTACTGCAGAGCTTGGGAAGATCACTTAAGCTCTCTGAGTTCCATAAAAGTTTTATAAGTTGACTTTCAAAACACACTGTAGCTGCTTATTGGTGACGACATGAAGCAATATGGAAGCAACCAAACCTTTACTACCTTCACTTAACCCCTCATACACGTACAGGAGAAATACTGGCATCAAAACATTTAACATCACCCCTGGGCTTTGCACAGGAGGTTCATCCCAAAATATTTCAGATTGAATTTATATACTCTTAAGGGTGCAAGTATCACATGTCTGTGAGGTAGTTTACAGATTTTAATTATAATTTCAACTGAACTGAATTTAGATTATTTTTATTGCTACTGCTGTTTTGTGGGATGCTGTAACATTAATTAATGTCAATTTAATATACTGTTGGTTGGTGATATATTATTTATCCTCTATGTTTTCATTATTGGATTCTCTGAAATTAAGAATTGTAACTCATTACTCCACCTATGTTAGCCATAACTCTTTAAAGACCGCAGGAATAGCAGATCATGTTAACAAATAGCTGCTTGTTTGATTGTAAGTCTCCATTGTCAACTCCAAAGCAAGAAATGACCAGCATGACCTAATTGATACATTTGCACGTGGTATTTCTTAAATTGTTTATTGTACAGTAGAGGTGTGAAGAGATCTCCTCCAATGAGATCTCACAAGATTAAAATGTGACGAGATTTCTCATCGAGGTACAAATTGTCTTGCAATATCTAAATATATAAGTTCAGAGCAGCAGCCAGTAGACGGGGTCTAACATGTCATCCTCTGTCTTTGAAGATGAGTTTTGCTTAGACCTCTAAATTAGTATTGAAGATCTCCTGCCTGTTCGCCAAAGTTGACTATGAGTTCACTTTTGCAGAGCGGTAGCGAAGTTGCAATTGTAAAAAGCTGTCTGTAAAACCCGACACACACTCTGACTGCAGCATGCAGTTCAGTTTGACAACGACTCGCGCAGATTGCTCTTTTTTTTTTTTTTTAATGAGTTGGAAGCAGAAAGCAAAACCTAACTTTACTTTTGATGATATTAAACAAAGAGAAATATTCTCCCCTCATCTTAAAAGGGTCATAAAAGAGCAGCCTCCTTCCTTGTTTACTGCTGCAATGAAACGCTTGGTTACGTTGTAACCTTGGTTCTCTAAATAAAGACTATTTTTCCAGTCTTATTTCTTAATTGAAGATTTCTTTAAAATAGTGTAAAAATCTTGTCTCATCTTGTTCTTGTGAACCCAATCTTATTTCTCGTCTCGGGAGCTGAGTTTCGTGTCACACCCCTATTATTAAGTATTTAAAGAGGTTTTATACATACAAATGTACTAAAGTAAGGCTCTTTCACAAGAAGACCTGCAAAATGTGACCCACATTCAGCAGCAGCCTATGGAAGAAATTCTTCAATTGTGAGATATTTTTCTCTTGAGTTGGAAGGAGATAAAAACAGCTAACAAGTGAGTGAGTATTGGATTTGCAATCATATTGTAACATGACATATGATTTCAAATGAACTCAATGTTCAATGCAAATGTGCAATTCAGCAGTTGTTTGCTAACAAGTTATGTAACAATTTGATTAGCTAATAGTGGCTGTGTCAGCTTATGTTTAAATGTTTTGTTGTCCCTTTTTGGTTTCAAAGGAAAATATATTATATTATTTTATATATATACATATATATTATATACATTCAACATTATTTTGCTCTTTCTGTAACCTTTTCTTAGAGCAGCAGACAATTGCACATACCTTTTTACCTGCACATGCATCGGATGTTCTAATTACTTTCTTTAGCCTCGAAGGGTATGTTAACTGAGTGTATGTTAAACTACAGTAGCCTGTTCCATCCTCATGAATCTTAATGCTGTTCTTATAAAAGGTGATGTGTTAAATCTCTAGTGTCCCAGAGTGTGACTGTCAGTTGGTAGGATACTAATCTGAACACGCCTCTGGAAACTAAGAGAGAGAATTGGCTGTTTAAATATGATGAAGCACAGTGATGCCATGGGTATTTGCTAGCGGTTATCTCATGTTCAGAAGCTTGCCCAGGTTAAGCAGCATGTTTTTGAGGAAAATTGGCCAGCAAGATGAATGGGGTCACTGAAATGTGTTTAATGAGGATGAAATCGACTTCTCCCTTAAGGATGTACTCATACTTAATGAGTGTTACCTCCAACCCTAAAAGGAGATTTAAAGGAATAATCTTGCCCAAGTTGTGAATTTGTAAGATCAGATGTTTCTGTTTATTATGTAATGGTTGTAGTCAGATCCTTGCCCAGGTCCTGGATGTGAAAGCTCCCCTACTGCTTTATTTTGTTGGCATAAATACTTTTTCACCATAAATATATTATATTTATACTGTATTATATAATAAATCTCCTAATTCCTGTTAAATCACATCTAAAGCAATCTGAAGTTAAAAAAAAAAGTTAGATCTGTGTTTTAAAAACAAAACCATTTAAAGTGTTTTATTCCGTGTTTTGGGGGACCATAAACGCACTGTTTTGAAGGCTACTATAGCCACATGTCATTGTTGCATTTATTAAGATCTTACCTCGAGGTTTCTGAAAACTCAAACAACTCTGACTTTACAGCCAACTTAACAAAATCTCGGGTTTCATTCGGGTTCAAGTCCATAAGTACCTTGATTCAATTACTGAGAACCACAACTGAAGGCTCAGTTAGCAACAATTGGCTCCGTTCGCAGTTGGCTCCATTATAAAGATACGGAGCGGAGGAGACAGCCACGGACAGGGACAACAACGGAACTCTAATGTCGTGGCGCTTTCACAGCAGTGCGGCTACGGCATTTTTGTTAATACAGTGTTTGTTAATACATTGTTCACAAGATACCAACCTTTTGTGAACTTGTGAATTTCGCCAGCCGTCTTCTCGGTTTCATGTAGACAGATGTGGTGTGCATGGAGAGGAGGGTGTGTGAGTGAGGCGCGTGTGTGACAGAGAGACGGAGGGAGAGCAGGGAAAGGAAATGCAGCTGAACGAATACGCTGCATGTTTAAATTGCATAAAAAAAAAAGTAACGAAATGCAACATCTGGCGGCCGGTGTTGATTCTGTGGCGCACTGCCACAAATTAGCCTGTGCGGGAAACACTGTGTACCAAACCAGTACAGTGTTGTTTAGTAAAGAGGAAAAACATAGAAACTCAGCAATAGAAAATAAGTTTGTGTAATTTATAGACATCCCAAAGTATTTAATATAACAAAAAAACACACAGACAAACAAAAGCTTTTTGATAGCTCTTTGGTTCCAGCTTTTGAGAACCGGTACAGTAGCTCATGCTCATGCCATGACAATACATTGGCTAAACTGATGTTTATCTTACTGTTGGATTATTAAAAACCAGCTGTTGTAAACACATGTCTGCATCAGTGAGACGTTCTCAGATATTAAACCAGCATCCCTCAATTAGAAGAATATTTACACAGCTTGTAGAAGAGCAAACAAACACAATGCTGTTGATAATCTGCAATATTAAGAATTACGTGCTGTTATGAAGTAAGTAAAAGTAAGACAGTTTAGTAATAGTAAAAAGGGATGGCATGCTAGCTTACAGCAAGTAGGCACTACGGACCCCTGGTCTGGGCAGGGCCTTTCTGTGTGGAGTGTGCATGTTCTTGCGTGGGTTTTTTTATTTACAGAAATGTTGATTAATGTGCATTGTCCTAATAAATAAATCTTAAATATGCTGTTTTTGTCCTGAAAAATGAATTCCCTAAAAAGTGCATAATTTTACACTGTTGACACAGGAAAAGAAAAAGCAGCCAAAAACACAAAACAATATAAAGCATGTTGTATTGTTAGTTTTCAAGGTTTCAGTCAAAGGTGATTCTTTGTTTTATAATAATCAAATCAAATGCATTGTTTTGTGCTACATGACTTATACATTTGTTTAAGGGCTAAGTAGAGAACATGTTGCGGCAGTGGTAGAAAGTAACTAACTACATTTACTCTAGTAGTGTACGTGAGTATTTATATTTTTTGCTACTCTGTATTTTAATCCACTACATTTTAAAGAAAAATATAGTAATTCTTACTCATCAACATTTATCTGACATATTTGATCATTTTATAAAACATCAGAGGTAGATTAAACTATTCAAAAGTATATAAAGTATTTAGAATATGCTTCACCTTAACCTTCTTGATTGTTTTTGTACAGTATTGCTATTTTTACCTAAACTGTGAATATCTTTCACCACTGGTCGGATGTTTAGGACTTCATACAATTTCCTTATATAAATTCAATTTTCCTTTTTCCTGCAGCCGTTTGTGTAAATTTTGTTTGGGAACTACACGCGTGTACAGTACAGTGTATTTTACATAGTATTCTCTTTCATATCTCATGACTCCACATTAATTAAGTTTTATATAAACTAAATCAATAATTATAAACGCCATCTGCCCTGTTCTGTTCCCTAAGCTTTAGTTTCTTAGCTTGGTGGAGCTTTGCGGTAGAGTGATATAGTGCATGGTATGATGAGATTATTAGGCATGAGTGAAAAGACGAGGTCATAACCATTGTATGCAATAATCTCAGTTACATGCACCATCAGTATGGAAAATGTGTGGGCTGGAAGCTCACCTAGTGTGTGGGATTGTGAGAGAGGCACACAGACTGCTGGATGCTGCAATCTCCCCTGTGGGCTAATAGATTCGAGATGACATGCTCTCCGCTTCCGTGCTGAATGTGCACTGAACTTTCTGGCAAAAGAGGCTGCCACTAAAGAAGGTTCAACCAGAGGTTAATATAAACAAACAGCAGAAAATGGAGAGCTAGGGATTATTAAATACAGGGATGACTGACAAATCCCTCATTGCTATTAGCCCTTGGCCTGCACCTATGACCCTTGCCAAAAATACTGTCTTCCTATTGTTGTAATTATGACCCTCTTTATTAAGTTTTGGCTTTGCAGGTCAAATATTACTTATTCTTGATTGTGAATGGACAATCATACTCTTGGAAACAAATATCAGTGTAATAGTAGTGTATACTGTGCCTCTCTGTGTTTTCTAAATTACTTCCATTTTTGTAGCTCTGTCTACAAGGTTCAGTTAAGTTTGATATCTCAATAAAGTGCCAATATCATTCATTTGTCAATATAAGTTGCTTGAATGTGTTTTTTTCACACTGCCTTTTTGGAAAATACCTGCAATTTTTCATAATCCCCCCCTTGCTGTTCATTATATAATATTATGTGCAAAATATACAATGTCATGGTGTTTAAATTGTATGCTGCCCTCCAGTGGTTATTTTCATACATTGCTCATATTGCCATACTGCATTGCTTATTGTGATTAGAGGGATATCATCTACTGTAGGATAAACTCTGGTATAGTCACAGGAACCTCACTATTTGTCATTTTCAGTTTTATAGCACATCAATAACATCTTGTAAGTACATATGTGCAAACATATGTAGTCACGATGATGTAGTTGATTTTCTTCTTGTGCTTCATCCTTTATTATGAAGGCATACAACTACATTAACTTGTAAAGAGCTGGTTAAGCGAAGGATGTGAGTTGTCCCTGCTGAGATACTGAAATGTATCACTGCCAGCACTAATGTGACATTTTTCTGATGTTAGCTGTGAATTCGTAACAGTGATTGTCATCTAATTAAATCGTGGTTTGTCACAAGAGATGCTTTTAATGGAAAGATAAGCACAGGGAATCCACTGAAGCATTCCCAAGATCAATAAAGATGTTAGAGTCTGGAGTACGAATTGTCCTAGGGTTACATAGGCCAGTTGAATTAATTAGTATTGCGTTCTAATATCCCCACTCAAACTTTCTGACCAAGCATTTGGTCACTTGCTGGATGCATCTAGCCTCAGACTCTAATTTTATTTGCTCTTGCATAGCTTCATTAAGGAGATTAACCTTCCATGCTTCCTTTTTTACACATAAAGGTACATGGATACTGCTAATAGTCAGACATTTTATTCTGCACAGATATTTTCAAAGCCTCCCTACTGTATTCTAGATGTTATTTATGTCTTCTTGCCCATTTTGGCCCAGTTTTCTTTCTCTTGCAACAGCTTTATAAATCATGTCCATCAACCAGCTCTGGAAAAAAGCTTTTTTGTCACTGCAGGGGGCTCCACAGACAGACTGATGTCTGCCCTATTTGTAATACTGTGATTTCAATCAACAGGTCCTGGGCAGGTAAGACAGAATAGCATTTTTTTTTTTTTTCTTTTTTACTCTTCTTGGCTAAAATAGTGTTTTATGGCCACATAAAAGTACTCAATACTGAAGAAATGCTTCCCTCAGTGCCTAACAGCATGCTACAGAATCTATCAGGTTGGTCGATCTCTGCTATGTTGGCAAGTAAAACAATTTTTCTCTCCCAACCAATACAAGCAACATTTGAAGACATACTCAAGCAAGATAGTGCCTAAATCCTGCAACATGGCATTAAAGGGCAGATCGTTATGTATTCAAATGCAAACATTCACATTTTGGTTGAAGTATGTTTTAGCATCAAAATCCTGTTTTAAACTTAAAACCTTTCCCACCTAACCTGATGTAGGTTTCTCTATGATAACTTTACTATAGTACAGTAACTTTGATGGGGGTCGTCATGGCCCCATGTTTCCATTTGTAAAAGAGGAAAAGAACGCAGATTGACTCAACCTTACATAAAATACAGTACTTTAAAATTTTGCAGAACATATTAATACACAACAAGATTCTCTGTACCATTACATTATTACTCTGATTATCTTGCATGTATTACATGACAAAATGTCAGAGAATAGGTTTTTGCATCCATACTTGCTCTACTAGCACTGTATACCTTTTTAGAAAGTGAGCAAAAACCTGGCTGGAATGGGAATAAAACCTTTTTGGAAACATTTAATTTAATTGTTTGAGTATTAAAACACTAATAAATCAAATATGTTAGTTAATGTAAGACAGCCAGAGAGAGAAGTGGAGATACTAGTGGTGTCAGTCCAAGCACACTATAGCAGTGTCCCACTGAAGACATGCAACTGTGACTGAGTGAACCCTGGGGTTCCTTACAGACTGTGCCTTGTGTCAGTAAAGCAAGCCAGGGGCTCAGCTCAGGCCACCTAACTGGGAGTCAAATCAGAGGCGCTCAGTTGGCACATCATGCCTGACTGGCCCATGACCCTGAGGGACAAGACCCATGTCTGGGTCATGTACAGTCCTGTGACCCACTTACCAACTGATGGGAGGGTGACAGTCATGCTCTTGCGTATAAAGCAGCATCAACTTCACCTTCCAACAGCAGTTCCACCGTTGCCAAGTTAACTTGTAGTTTCACATGGATTTAATGACTTGTTTGACACTAAGATGTCATTTAAACATAAACATATGTTTTTGTTCTGCCAAGGATTAATAATATGAAAAATATGGCTTCAAATCCAGTTGTTGAATGTGGTGACGCTTGGCATCCTGATTACATAATCCAGCTACTCAGTGCCCACTTCAAATACATAAAAGTTAAAAAAAACCTAATCCAGTAAATATGCTTGACAGTTTACAAAAAACACTATTTATTATTTTATAAATTTCTTAAAAACAACAGTTAACAAGCTAAACTAGTATTTTACTCTATCTTATATAGCTTTTACATCTCAAGAAATTCTACAACATACAGTGTATAAAATGTCACAATACTTTGAGTGTTTTAATTTTGTTTTTCATTTCTGCTTGAAACCCCTGAGTTAAAGTTGATATAAACCTAATAAAGAACCACACTGCAGGCTGCAAAGTGGTGGAGGGCCTCTTGGAGCACATCACCTGCTTCTCTTGTTGTCACCCTCTTCCTGGCAGCACCACAGGCTCTGGTCACTGCTCCATCAGCCAACCCTAATGCAAACCATCCCCCTCTTTGCCCTCCTAATGGCCTTTACACTTCAATGTCACTCCTCGGCTTACCTAGAACACTGCACTGCAATGACTTGTCTCTGTAGGTCAATGAATTGTTCCCATGTCATGCTCATACATACCATTTTGATCAAATGCAGAATTTTTATGAGATGAAAAATACTTCCTCAGTGTAAATAAAAAAGTAGTATATTTAATTTTAATATGCCTACTAATGGCCAAAGTAGCTTTAAAAAATCAGGTACTATAGGGGAATAATGTTGCTTATTGGTGAAGAAAGTACCTCTTAAGCTTAATTTGATAAGACAGAGTAAAACTGGTCTCTCCTTGTGCGATTGGGTCTATTAGCTCACCGACATGCTATACACAGTATGTCATTTGAGTCGGTTACACTGGCAAACTGCCTCGTTACCCCTGTACCTTGTTGTGCAGCCTGACCAATTACTTTTGATCTTAAGAGGACATGACATTTGTAGGTTTTGCACTCTGAAATGACTGCACATGTTAAAAGATGCATCATGCCTTTTCCCTTGCAAATAATTTATAGCTCTCGCCCCCCAGGGCTTACTCTTTGAACTTAAAGGCACAAGCTTTAAATATAGTTGTTATAGCTGTGCTTTTCAAAATATCACATTTGCGATTTGTTACAACAAATTGACAAATTTGTACTTTTTGTGCTTAAGAGAGAAATGCATCACATTTTATAAATGTTCAAAATGTAAATTAATTTCCACATTGACAACAACAATATTGTGCCAGTAGTTAAGATACAGAGCAGTAAAGGAGGATTTTTTTTTGTAATGCAGCCTTAAATTACTGTGTTTCAAAACATCTTACATGCTGATGAGAAAATACCACAGGGTAATGCAAATACCTTTTCTGATCTATCAACAACCTTCATATTTTCATCTTGTTTTATATAGCTAACTGGTAATGGTGACGTGATGTATTACTTGTCATGTTTATGTTATTAGGTATACTGAAAGCTTCAGGTTTAGACATATTTTATGCTTATTCAGCCATTTGAATTGTTGCCTTTTCACATCCAAATTTTCTGTGATAGATAGGCAAACATGCAACGACTACTAGCTTCTCTGCATATGCTGTGCAATATGTTTTAGTTTTTGTAGTTGATAAAAATGAAGGTAAATATAGATAGTCTATTCTGTTTACTTACTGTGCAGTCCCCTACATTATTGTATAAGATCATTTCATTTATCCATATACTCGATTATATGTTGGCAAAAATCACAATACTAGATTAAATACAAGGCCAATGTACCTTTTATCCTTATTTTACATCCTAGGTAGGTCTTTGTTGTTGTAATTTTACCAATTACTGCCAATAATGTAGCTGGAGATTAAAAAAAAGAGAAGGGAAGTTTTTGTATTGCCATAGAAGCATTTATGTTTTATTCTACCTTTGGATACAATACTATAATACTTCTTGTATGCCTAATTTAAGATAAAAGTTTACTTACCTCCCTGACCAATAACTTATTTTATGGTTAGATCTAGTGCACTCAGTAATGACTGAGTTATGGACCAGGGGTAATATTATCAAAGCATCTCCTCCTCTGCTGCTGCTGGCTGTTATGATATAGCAGATAATATACATAGAAAATCAAGGGTGGGTGGATAAGTGGGAGGCTGGTTGTAAACCCAGTCCTATTCCCTAATTCTCTTGCTGGATACATGTGTTACCTCTATGGCAATTTGTCAAACACAACACTGCATGCTTGATGAATCAAGTGCCCCCTGGTGGTGATGTAATGGACCAGAAAAATAGATTTTGATTGTTCAAATTGGATGTACAAGCAGCCAAGGGCACTTTACGTCCATTTGAGCATTAATTTGCGCAGAAAGAAACTACTTGTAAAGCCATTTATACACGCCTTAAACAATGTAATGTTTTATGTAGATATTAATGTATCTGCAAGATGGAGAAAAGATGCATATTTTAATGTGCTAGGTTATTATAGAATTTACTGAGAGACAAAGCCGAGAGATTTGTTGCACAGTCATACGTGTTTTGTTTTATTTTTAAAGCCTTTTCACAAAGATTCAGCCTCTTCCGCTGTCTTAGATTCAAATTGTTTTGAAATCTTAACATGGATGAGTAACCCACTGCCTCTCGCACACAATAAACAAACACATAATAGACATAAACCAATACACAAGGGACATGAGGAAGCGTCCAGCCAGATGGTTTTTAGCCTTTGTGTTTCTGTGGGGAGGTCACCGAATAAAAGGGAGCCAGAGCAGGGCATTTAATCCCATCATCAGAACTGCATTCCCATAATGAGAAATTAATAACATGAGCATGCTTTCAGATTAAACCGAGCAGTTAGGACCATTAGATCGTTTTCATTGCTGGCATCAGGGCAGCAGATCCGTTTTTTTCCCCCTGTATAATCCAACAAAGTAGGTCACTGTCTATTGAGTATTAGTGCTGTGCCTGTGATCCTGTTGTTTCAGCTCCAGGACATGGAATTAACCCCAAAGACAGCTAAACTGGAGAGGGCAAAGGTTTTGGAGGGGTAGGTTGTGGGTGGGACTTCAGGCCCCCCTGGACATGGGTGTTAACTGTGGGTAGTACTTCTTAACCTCTAACAGGTCCTGACACTCATCCCCTGCTTATTTTCAGAGCTTAAACTAGTAGGTCTACTTCCCTCCATTATCAAGTTAGTAACTTGTTACTGTACTCTCCACACACACTGACCCTCACTTCTTCCCTTAAATCTGCATTATACTTACTATACATTACTTCACAGACTTTCTTGCGATACTAGATGCTTTGTTTAGCTTATGAAAAACAGAATGGAACTTTAATTTTTTTTTTTTTACTCATTTAGAAAAATAAATGCTCTTGCTTTCTCAACTTTGGGCACACATACAGGGTACTGTCTGTAAATGATTGTGAACACAGAGTTAAGATGAGAACTCTTTTATGGAAAACAACCTATCCTAGCCTATGCACTGATATATTTGGCAAGGGGTAGACACTTATACATAAACGTGATTTTTAGTGTTTAGAGTTTGATTGCAGCATTGGCCACGCAATATCTAAACTTGCATCACTTAAACAAGGTCTAACAGCTCAGTGATCCTGTCCACAGCTGCCCAGTGAGTAATAATCGGTGAAAAAGCAGAAGGCCCACATAAGATCAGTGTCCTTAATAACCACACCCAAGACCTCACACCCAATGAGATGATGAGGGGCAGTCACAGATCATGCCAGATTAGGGCAGCTTGTTTTGCACACACACACACACACACACACACACACACACACACACACACACACACACACACACACACACACACACAATGCCAGCTTGTCACTGCTGCCCTCTTAATGTGAAAGTAAGTATATTTTGAGTGACAGGACAACACAGCACATCTTCCGTAATATACTGTAGTGATGAGATATGGCAGTTGGACCATGGAGGTGAACGTTTTTAAAAAGAAATAAGATATTTAGAGACTATGGGATCATGTGGCTGCAGTTGTGTTCACTCATGCTCAAATATATATGCGATGTGACTTAATGGAAAGTGTCCACCAAAGGCCATGGATTTCTTTTGGATATTCAGATCATTAGGACATTTTTATCACATCACAGTCAGTGTTTACAATGTACTGCAAGAATGGTGTAGCGACATAAAAGCCTTGCTCACTGTGAGATAGGCCTGCATGATTAATCGTTTTTTAATTTTTTTTTAATGACTTTCATTCTCATTTAATTTTACAAGCTGACTGCATCACAAACGCTACTATTTTCTTCTGTGAGTTTTAAACATACACTGTATAAAATAGGTTTTAAAGCACTCTCAAGCTCTGCAGTGCTCTCCTTCTCTTCATTGAGGCCTCTATGTTTACAGGCTTGTGGTGATGCGCAAAAAAAGATCTAAGTTTGGTCCTGTCAATTTGTATTGTTTTGTCATTGTTCATGTGTGCAATAAACATTACACTTTGTGGGAAAAAAACTGTGGCAGAAAATTGTGTTTCATATTTTTCCCCGAATCATGCAGGACTACTGTGAGACAAATTTATAAAATAGCATCATGATGACAACAAAGCAGAGCAGCTTGGGCTACTTTGTCCAGCCCTTACAATCACAGAAGAACCTAAAGCCAGTGGTGGTGCTTCTGAAGCAATCTCTGATGCCATTAAAAGTGACAGCAGCTGCTCTGTCTGTCCTTGTGCACAGTATCAGTAATTCCCGCTGCCACTTCTTAAAGAGCCAGGTCACTTTTACCTCTGTTGACCCAAGTGCCCTTATATTGTACCTTTTGGAAGAGTGCTCAAAGGCAACATTATGACTGGATTTTATGAATACTTCTTGGGATTATGAAGCAGCAAAGTAAATTCACTGTATAATTTTGTCCTGCAGTTAGCACAAATGTGTTTGTCGTGCAGTTAGCTCTCTACATCTGGTGATGAATTCACATAGAGAATGCCGTGTCCTGAATTGCCCACTTGCCGTGATGCAGTCACAGTTCGCTAGGGTTTAGTCGCTATTTAGTCGCAAGTGAACTCCGCTGTGTTGTTAGTGTGACCTAAATAGAGCATTCTGGCACATTTACCTCAGTTGCCCCACACAGAGACTAGAGACAGAAGAAAATTGGAGAGAGTGCAAAGGGGACAAGAGGTTTAGACAGGAGGAGAGGCAGTGAGAAAGAGAGAGAGAGAGAGAGAGAGAGAGTGGGCTCAACAGAGTGTGAGAGCACGCACATGCATACAGTAAGAGAAATACTGCGGGGAGGTAATTTGAGGATACATTTAACAAAATTGCTTTTAAAATACCCATCACAAATACAACACCAATTACTGTTTTGTGTAAAAAGGTAACAAACAAGCTGAAAACATTGCTCTAAATGAATTTATATGCATGTCACATCATCATCTCTCTGTACACTGAATGTGATGGGTCATGTACTAATATTGTCAAAGGTCTGGCTATAATAATTCATTTGATAAAAGGGGTACTATTGTAAGTAGTGTAAGAGCAAGGTTTGGATCAATGACATGGCTTGAAGTAATCAGTTTTTAAATGCTGTAGTACTGCAGAAGACGTGCTTTATAGATTGCCTTGACTCACTAAATTTTGAGACAGCGAGGTTATCAGTGCTCTGACGTCACTTTAAGGTTTAAACCTCTAGATTTGGAATGCAAGGAATTGTGTATCGGGCATTGTATGAATGTTGTATCCAAAGTAGGGCTGCACGATATATTGTTTCTTCGTCTACATTGTGATGTGCGCCTGCGCGATAGTTGCATTGCAAGACATGTGATGTTAACGCTAAACTTCTTTTACTGCTTAAAAGAAAAGAGTAAACTTTCACTGTTCTCCTTTTACATGATTGTTACCGGCCGACCCTTCCCCTTTAAGTTGGGGTTGGTGTTTGTTATGGAAAGTGAGGCTCTCCGTGTACTGTAAGTAGCAGCTACCGCTGACACATTGATGCACATGCTTTTCAATGGGTAGTAAACCTACAGTAGTCAGTGTTTTATGTTTGCTGCAAAGACTAAATAAATCACCTGATTAATGCAACGTTCTCACGATGTTGACCACAACCTGAAATTTAAAGGAAGCCACATGCACACATTATTAATATCATATTAAGGCTGGGTTCTAATATTAAATACAATAATGCCATGTGAGTTAACCAGTGTATTTAACTACCTAATTTCCCTCTCCAAAATCACATCAGAAGAGTGGTCAAAGCACTTACTTGCTTTGGTGCTGGTAAAACAAGTTCAACAAAGAATTGTTCACATTAGAAAAGTTCATGTTTCATTTATATTTCTATGTAGATGCACTCCCCTTCAAAACCACACGAGTAGTTGAAAATGATTTATTATTTTCAAATAGAGCTATTTATGGCATTTTGTAAACATTAGTCTTTTTTCATATCGCATTCGCAATATATATCACAGGAAACAAAATATCGCAATGTCATTTTTTTTCCAATATTGTGCAGCCCTAATCCAAAGTCATACGTGTTAATAAACTTAACCAGAATAACACTTATAGGAGTGTAATTCTTAAAAAACATTTTAAAAGACAGGTTGGAGAGTTTTCTTCTCTAAAATGTTTGTGTATCAAGGAAAAAAACCTTAAAATGTAGTTTGAGAGATTCCTTTATTTAAAGACAAGTAAAGATAACATCAGGAACAGTGTTTCCTACAACATAGCTGCACGTGTGTGTGTGCATGTGAGTATATGCAAACTGGCACATTTCTTGATGTTTGTGTTAAATGTGCTATACAATGTCTCATCTTACTGCATTGTCCTGTATATTAAGGCTGGACGATTACTGTAATCGAAAAGTAAAGTGTGAACTATGAGGGCACAAAACAATAAATAAAGGTAACATGTTCAGTTAATTGTGATTTTGATTTTAGGTCATATTGACCAGCCCTACTGCATATTGATCAGTGTCACACTTAAAACAATTATTGGATAAGTGTTGATGGCAACTTGCATTTATCCCTTAATACCTCTAATACTAAATAATACAAATATGCCAACATGGCCACTTAAATTATGTTTACTATGACGTCCATCACTATGATTTTATCAAAACTGTGACACTTTGAAGACTTTCAGTTCTTTGATAGGTTGTCGAAATGTAACAAAATGTGCTGTACATAATTAGAAACTTAGCAACAGGCTCGTCCCGTCCAACATAATGATGGTGGCACTATAGCAACCATCTGCTTGCAGCTATAATTTAAGATATGTGTAGATAAGTACATATCACCAGGCTAAGTTTCAAGACAGGATTAATATGATTCCGACAAATATACAGACAAGCTAGACCCTGAGGATAAGCAGGTTTGTATAGATTTGCCCGGACAACTGGCTGTTTCGGATTTGTGCGTGAGTTAATTGCTCTGCTGGTTAAGCTCTCGGCCACTCAGGTCAATGATCTTAGCTCAAGATAATCTTACTCTGTGCTCTTGTAGTGTAGCAGGTGATAGACAACATAGAATCTATCCTTAAACTAACCTGGTCCATTAAGACATGGAATAAAAATAACATCAGTTATAAACTGGTATAATGAAAGGAAGAGTAAACAAGTCATTAATAATGCTACCTCTTGCAATGATACACCTACTTGAAAATGTCCTACCACCTTGTTGAACTTTCTTTAATTTGATTAGATCTACACATATAGCATGTTGTGTGCCCATGTGAAAAAAAGTAGAGCAAAGGCTTCCAAGTGTTGCAAAGGGTGGTTGTAAAAATGTGGGGGGGGGGGTTGTTGGGGGCACAAGGACGTATCATAGATCACATGGTACTCTTCATCCTGTAGAGGGCAGTGAAGACACATGGCACAGTGTAAACCAAGGTGCTATCCTGTCCTCTCAAAGTAGTACATGTTCATGGCATCTATAACAGCAACACATACATGCAGTAGTGACATGTAATAAAGGAAACCTTTTTAGATCCACTGATCTGCAGCACAAAACTCCCTCAGTATATGTAATACAACTTTTTTTCTGCCACATGGCATTGTTTTGTCATAGATTACATGCCACTTTGCAACACACAACAGATATCTTATTTATTGATATTGATGGATTTCAATATTGATTGAAAGATTCTTTTGTACCTTAAAATGTTTCCAAAATCGTTTCAGTGGTTCATTAACTCAATTGAATGAGACATAAGAATAATATTAAAGTGCCCATATTATGAAAAAAACACTTTTTGTGGGATTTGGGGTATTATTTTGTGTACTTTCACACGCATACAAACTTGGAAAAAAAACTATACAGGTTTCTGAATGTCCTCTGCCTTCCGTCCCTGGGTAAGCTGTTCAAAATCTGCACGGCTTTCCACGTAACTAGCCAAGATGAGGTGGCTAACCGTAGTACATAGTATTGCTAGCATGCTAGCTTATTCTCTATGGCATAAATACTGCTACAAGACACACTAGTTCACCATAATCTACAAAAGAACTACTTACATGTCCCTGTTCTGCAGGTATTCCACAAGTGTGCCCTTGTTTAGAAGAAGTCTCCCAGCTAATTCTGCCTTGTACTGACCAAAGTTGGAAAGAACTTATCTAGCTGATGTGAGCCTTACTTACCTACTGCTCATGTGCGACCCCCAACAAAGATAGTATAGAAGTGAGATGTCTCACTCTGTAGCTAAAACAGAGACCTAAACACACACAGTGAAAAGAGAATCTGCAGCAATGTGCATCACAACAAAAATATGGTGTTTTTTGAAAATGAAACAATTTAATGTAACAGTAATGGACAATTCAGCTTCCAACCTGTAGGAGAACCGAAGAGGAAAAATGCTTTGAGGCCTACTATGAAGGTGCTGGTTGACAAGTAGCTAATGCTAAAGCTTTGGGCTATACAATTAGCTAAATCTTGGTGGGTAACATAAGATTACGACATTGTTCAACACTTATTTTTGGTATGATTGTTTTGACCACGGTTAACTACTCTGGGCTACCACAAATTCATCAGTAACATTTACTGTATGGATAGAAGACTAATCTAATGGTCATTTAGCTAGCTAGCACACCCCTATCTGTCTGCCTCAGTCTTTCGGCGCTGCAAGGCTTCAGTTGGGATGAGAGCTGACAACAGCCCCGGCCCGGAGCACATCCACAGTCAGCACTTAACTCCGGTGCTAAGGACGTTAACGGCAGTTTACTGAACCGTCGGGGAAACAGACCCAGGCATCCAAGTCATTTGTAACGTTACACCTCTGTTAGCGTTAACGGTGTTTCCCCCAGCCCCCCATCACTTTTTAGCCGTCTTTACAGTTAGCAAAATTTACCCGACAAAAGGGGGATAAGGCACCAAACGGTCTAATACTAATAGTGATTTAAAGATGTGGTAGCATTGGGTCTGGACGGGAAAGATAACTCTGGGAGTTAGAAGGGGTGTGTTGCGATTCTAACTGCTCACTCCGCGACACAGGTTGTGGATTTGAGTGTGATTTCAGTTTCATATTGCATATTGTTGTAGCCCTAGTTGAACATAAATGTCTCATGTGCATGTTGGCAAGTATAACCAAAGCTTTACAGTATCTAATGTTTATTGGCAGGTGGCAAACCAGCTTAGAGGTGCATTACTGCCACCAAGTGTACTGGAGTTGCTACTCTTTCATTCATGGGTTCTCTGAGTCAGGTGCGAGCCCCAGTTGTAAAATCGGGTTGTGCGGTCCGGTCTTTGGCTAAATACACAATGAGCAGAGCAGTGTAGCCTCCTGGTTATTCAAAACATACGTTGGTGTCCTTTCTTCGAGAGAACTTTATTTTTTTACCATGAAGTGTCGGGCTTCTTTGCTGTTAACAAGTGACCCTGACATTTGGCATTTTGATAAATGAAGTGTTTTTTTGTATTACTGTTACTATTCTTTAAATAATATATTTCTTCCAGGAAAGAGAAATTCATCTTTTGACACCATTTCTTCTATAAGAGTAGTTGGTTGTTCTGCTTTCCTTATCATTTCTGCATTGAAGCCATTATGTTAATTATGCTTCTGAAATGTCAGTAAGGGACATGATTAGGTAAATATTGATTTCTTGAATTGTTTTTGTTTAGCTATGAAACAATTGGGTTACTGTGTGCTGCATGAGTTACATTTTAATATCATTGCTGCTTTATTGGACAGCAGTGCCATGTATAGAAGGAAAATAGGTCCGATTTTAACCCAGGCCATCGTGACATTTTTGTGCTTTAATGCCAACTGAGATACCAGGACAGACAATAACTGTTTTCATTATGACTGTTTTCTCCGTTTATTTGCTGACTATATGACGTTGGTGGTCTGATTATTTGATTTTAGATCTTGATCTCTGCCACACAAACAAAACAAAACATACTTCAGGAAAATGTATTTGTCATCACTGGTATCACTTAAATTTCATTGGTAAACCTGCTGCCCATCCGCTACAATGACATGATCAGCAAACAGCCATCTTTCGTAATGTGGCCTTGGTGTGCATAAATTATTACTTTGACAATCTTATGATATTCTTATATCATGTATTCCTTTGCCAGATTTATCATACATTTAAATCTCTGATTGAGTTCTGATTCATTTTCTTACACAATGGGATCTCCTTCATCACTTCCTCTTCTATTAACCTGGATATCAGTGCTCTGGAAAGGGATGCCATGTGCCACATTATAAGCAGTTGAAAGTAAAAGATAGGAGACAAGCCTGGGTCATCGTGGCAATCTTCCAAACAGCTTTTAAACAGTGTTTCACAATTGATAAACAACCGTGCCTGCAATTAATATTGTACATTCATGGTAAAAGGCATTCAGCATAATTACTCCACTGTCTCCTCCAGTAATATGCACATTCAGTGTTATTATAAAGCACACCAGTAAATCATATTAAGTCATAAATAAGTGCCGGTAGAATTAATTAATTTTATACACACCCCTCCTCCTTGTGTGGTACTTTACATTAAACTATGTCAGCAGTTATGGATGCCCTCTTTAAACAATGACATTTTACGTGCCTTTTAAAGGAAGCTGTTTACTAAGAGATAACTTGAAGAGTTTGAATAGTAAATATGTTTAAACTGTCCTTAATGTTTTAAGCATTCTTTTCCTCAAAACATATATATAGTTGATTAGATCACTGTTTCTCAAATAAATTAACATTGGTTAAAGTGCTCATATGCTCATTTTCAGGTTTATAATTGTATTTCGGTTTACATGGTTAATTTTTTAGTTGCACTTTGTAAACCTATAACATGCGCAAAAAAGATATATAACACAATAAAGGAAAGGGGAAAAGCCAAAAAGTAAAACATGAGCACTTTCATTTTTTCTTTATACAAACATGTAGACATTTTACCTGGTTGTTTAAGCCTTGATTTGGGTAGATTCTCACAACAGGTTGGCGTTTGATACATTCATTAAGTGGCTGTATGTGGACTCTATATAATATAACATATAATAACATAATTAGCCAGTTACCCAGACAGTTATAGATATAGTTGTAAATGATCACTGATTATACATTTTATGATGTTATAAATGACCAATGGGTATGATCAGTTTTTCGTGGTGGAATTTAGAAAAGTCCATCTTAACATAACACGCACATGCCAATATGTGCATTGAAAGATTTCTTTCACTGTAATAACTATTACTAACTCTCTATACTAGCAATGAAGAAACCTATTTTTTCTATACTGTAAAAGATGGGGGAAAAAATCTACAGCCCTTAATTCATGCAATAATGTATTCCAAGTTCAGGTAATGCTGATTTGAGGTCTGAGCAGTCTGAATTAGCTGAATTATATCTTCCAAAGTTACGGTCTTTTTAGCACAAAGTTCCCTTTTTGTTTGCCATGGCAGTTTCCTTGCTTGCACATCATGGTAGTCACATCTACTGTATAGTTTGTTGCTGGGACAAAACACTTTCATTACATCTACATGTGACTAGCAGGACAGAGAGATTCACAAGATGTGGCTGTGCACTTTTGCTTGCAATGAGGACTGTGGGTTTTGTCCCCTGTTTCTTACAATGTAGATGCTCCATGAAGGGAATGCTTCACAGCCAGTATGGAAAGGAGCAATGCAACTTATAACTCAACATTAGTATGGCATGTGAGTATTATGTGAAGACATGCTTGGAAGACTCAGAGAGCTTGTCCTTACAAATAAAACCAGTTATTGTCGTAGCCAAACTGTTCAAACTAATGAGAATGGCAAAACAGAACAAATTCAGTGAGTATAAATGTTTTGATTGAATAGATAAGAGTGGTGAGTGTGGCATTAGACCTTTGAATCCGCCTACTTCACAGAGTTGACTATTTTGTCTGGCTTGGTGGCATAAAACAGCAATTTCTTGATAGAAAAACAGTTAATGAAATGAGTGCAACAGGGCAACTTATGATTAGCCAATCACTGCCAGGGTGAGGGGGACTTATACCGTTGTCAAGCTGCGTGTTTACAAAATTGTAGTTTGTTTTTACTTTGCTCCAGTGGTGTACTGGCATACCGTGAGCCGCTGTATTGGTGGGCCGGTGGCCTTACAGAACATCTTTATTTCACTATCAGAATTTACTTGATTCGGTCCAATAACTTTTGGGGAATAAAGAGAGCCGCACAATTACATTATTTAGCATATGGCTAAAGTGGAAGTTAGCTGGGTCAGACCTGAAGTCTTTTCTAATTAATCAAGAATATTCAAATCTACTTCCCCACAGAAATTGTAGTAGAGGAGTAGAGTCAATGTCAGACAGAAGATGTGGGGTGTAACTAGTTAATGATTCTGTCTGATATCATGCATGCATGACTGTGTTGTAAAAGCACCACTGTGGACAAATGCATTGTACAGAATTTATCATGACAGCCAAGATAGTACAGGATATTTCATTTTCCCCCAATCTTTCTCCCCATGTGGGACTGGCCCTTATGATGTTATGTACTGTGTATATATAATGTTTGTACAGACTGGATCCTGTTATTCGGGTCCTGCGGTCTTTTATTTTTATTTTATCCTCTTATATTCAAGATTTTTCAGTATAGAGTACAGCGCCAACATTCCAAAAATGTATTTATTGTATTCTATCTATCTGTTGACTTGAAAGTGCACCATGTAGTATATCTCTTACCAGATTGTAAACATACTAATGAACTTGGGTTATGATTTAATACATTCTAATAACAGGTCCTCTGATTTATTCTATATTATATCAGATTAATATGTCTGAATATGAGGGCATTAGAGAACATATGACAGCACTTTTGTAGTTCCTATCCTCTTGTCAGGTTTCTCTTTTTTTGATAAATACGAGATGTTGTCTTTGATGGCTGCTCAACAAAGAGAGAGCTGTCTTCAGCTGTAACCTCTCTGCACCAGAATCTGGAACATGACACATGTCAGGCTGTGATAAATGGTGCCGAGTCTCAGTAATTTCACCAGGAATGCCCTTGAGATGCCCAAAACCCCAATAGCAAATGCTATTGTTGAATTAAACCATAAAAAGAAATCCTTCCCCCCTGACATAATAGGAACCGTGCTGAAAATGAAGGATTATTTTTTTATTCTCCAGGATTTACCTGGAGTGTTTTGACTTGGACATTGGGGTGTTTGCGTGCCTGCCTGCATTAAAGAGAGAACATAAGAAAGTGCATGGCACTATATGTTCATTTAGATGTATGGAACATATAATAAGACTTTTCATGTTAAAACTATAAAGAAAAGTAACTGATTATATTTTCAAAAAAATCTATCACTTAAACTGTTGTAGTTATTAGCAGTCTTTCTTATCGATTGATCTATTTTTCACATTTTTGGTTACCTAAATGAAATAATAATGCAACAGCAATTCATTATATTCCATACATTCATTACATCAGATGTATTTTTTAAAACCCATTTTAGAGACACCCTGCCAACACTTGATTCATGGCACATTTGGCTAATTGTGATGCAGCTGTTTCTTTGCTTTTGAATAAAAGGTAACACAAAACAGTTTCTTTTGGTTGTGATCACATTGACTAACCAAAGACGTTGTTTTGTGTTTGCAGTTCCTTTTTTAATGCTGAGAAGTTTACAAGGAAATGCACTTACCAATGATAAAGCCACTATCTCTGAAATCCATATACAACATAAATGGGACTTAAAACAGAAATCCATTTGTGTTTATCTGGACAAATCCACCCTCAATTTTAAACAACCTTTCATTTAAACAAGGACTTCAATGACTGCACTCTATTAAGCATTAATAATGTAAGTGAGATACAGGCTGTGACAAATAGTCTCACGATCCAATTCCCTATGGAGGCTTATCTGTAAAAATAACAGAAAAAAAATGCTTATTGTCACTGGTTTTCTTGCTCAGGCTCAATGAGCATTCTTGCATGTGGCGATTTACCCAGCAATTAATCCAAAACTGTGGCTAAACTACCCTCTGTGATATCCTCTCCATCCTATGACAAATAGAACAGAGGAATCTTAATTAGGAGGGAATGTGCTGCAGATGTATTAGAGTAGCGATGAGAAAACAGATGAGGCTATCACACTGCACAGCAGGGAGCTGAGGAGTCTGGTCCCCCATCGCTGTGTCCTATCCATAATGCCACGAGTGTGCCACTTGCCTTTGCTGTCATCTGCACAGTGCCACTGGGGCCCCCAGGGGCCGCGGAGGTCCTTACTATCCAGTGATTGAGTTCAGCCTCTCACCAGTGCACTTTAGCTCATTCATTCATTTAGAAAACCTTTACCATCACTATGACCCTAAAAATCTGCTGCTTATTATATAATAGAGAGCAACCACTAATGTTTAAAAATAGATAAAATATAGTTTCAGTCTCACCATTATTCTTGGGATTGTTTTTGTAAAATACACAAGCTATGATTTACTGGTAAAGCAAACATTTTTACAGTAAAGTTAACTGGATCTTTAAAGTAAATGGATGTGAACTGGACGCAATAAATCATGTAACCATATCTGCGTAGCTTTGCCCCGTGTCTTGGCCCTGAGACTGCTTCTTTTTAATTTATTTTTTTAAGTTTCCATGTTGGTCATTGACGTTCCCTTTTGAAAAATAGCCCTACTTTGACTGTGTCTGTTCAGCTGGCTGCCTTCAATTTTATACCTGCAAAGTTTCAATCTAGGCCCTCCCTGCGTCCTTTAACATTCGGTGCCTGCGTCAACACCCTCCCCCACCTTTTTCTCCCTTTTCCAGGATTACTGGTAGAGACTGCACTTGTGCTGTTATTTTCAACCTTGGTGGACAGGGGCTTCGGTATGTATTCTGGAAATACTTCAAAGAAAAGCAAAAAGGCAGCAATTTTCTGCTTGAATATCCCCCTGACTAAGTCCATTGATCATCCCTGGGGTTCCTGAGAGAGAGGGAGTGAGATGGAGAGGCATGTTTTATCCTCTAATAACTCCTACTTTCACCCCTTCCTTCTTCTCTGTTGTTGTGTTGTTGTTGGTGGCACTTCTGCTCTATTCCTTGGAGAGCCGCTGAGATTGAAGTTATTTTATGCTTCGGCTCCCTGGGCCCCAATTTGAAAACTCTTGTGTGTCAGTTTTCACACACTCCTGTCATATAGCAAGGAGCACTGCAGAGTTTTGCCTTTTACTTTTTTCTGTGAATGCATCTTGTGGGGCATTCTGCATTTTAGTGATAAATAGGTCAAGAAAAGATGGCTAGTTTATGTCTGTTTTTAAAAATTCATAATACTTTGGTTTTGTCCTGCAATAAATCCCAACTTCATGAAGGTTATAATTCAGTTTTTATTTTAGAGTAGTGTTGATTAAACTTTATGTTCATTTTGGAGGATGCAGTTTGTGATGCTGCTGTATTGTTATTCTGATGGTGTTTCTATTATTTTGTCTACTGTCCACCCCATTTAAATAATTGAGTTTAAGCTAAATAACAAACATTTCTCTGTATAATGCAATACAGTTCAAAAACATCACAAACTACATCCTCCAAAATGACTATGTTGAATCAACAACTCTATTAAAAACACACCATTATAATCTTCATGATGGTAGGATCTATTGCAGGGCTGTTGTATTAGACTGCTGGCAACTGAGTGTATATGTCAGCCATATTCGAGCTCTATTGCAAACATTTACGTTTTGAGCTAAAAAAGCATTTTAAAACCAAAGCATGGTTTGAAAACAACTTCCTAAAACCTGAGGACTGCCTAAAAAACTTGACAGAATTGTCAACTTCACTAAAACCTTTATTTCTCAGCCTCTGAAGCAGACCCAAACATGAAATAAAACTTGTTTGAGATGTTAAACCTTTGACCTTTATTGTAAAGTATTTCCTTTTCCCAATGGTTCATTAACATTTAGAAGAAAAATGCCAGCAAGCATGTCACAGCCTTGTCATTATTGTTTTCATCCAAGTAACTGCTGTAATCTGCATCGATGTCACTCCCCTCACTCAGGTTGTCAGCCCATGTCTAAAATAATACTTTAAAAAAACTTTTGTGCGGGCTAAGAGCAATGGAATGGATGGAATTTTCCCATAGTACATTTCAATTGATGCAATTTATTAGTTATGTGTCTTGATAACGATGATATAATGTAAAACGTGCTCCCATCGCATCTGGCTTTTCATGGTGAAGCACGCAAACGTTGCTCTCGGTCTTAAAGGGCAACATATATGTTGCATCCTGTCTTGATTATTTAAAAATTATCTATAGTATTATATAATTATAATTGTGGGGCCTAGACATGCTTCATGCTTGTTTTTTTCTCTACTGTCTATTGCCATAGATTGGCTTGTACATGTATGTATTTTGTCTTACCTGGAAGGTCTATTGGTCAAGGTGGGGAAGGATGTCTGGGTCACAAGTGAGCTCTGTCTGATTTTGGTGTACTGGCGCAGGCATCTTTCAGACACCTCTCTTCACCTGCCAACATCCTCCATCTCTGGCAGACTCAATAAAGTGCAGCTAATTGGAAAGTGATGACAGACAAGTCAGGCCCAATTTATTGCAGTTTGAAGACAACCCATTCACTTTCCCCTCTGTAGCCAGGCTGAGTCCCGATGTGGGAGCATTGCTTTCACCCCCCCTAAGCATGCATTTAGCGTCTGGTATTTATGTCTGGTTACGGGACATTGAAACAACCCATAAAGAAAAATGAATGAACTGAATACCATGCATTCTTAAAAAAAACTGTTGGTAGATTAGCCTTGCTGCTTACATTGCCCTCTGTCAGTGATGCCAAAGGTATTTTGCCTAGTGCAAGCAGGTTAATGCGAGTATATCACAACAACACAATTCAGCCATATCTGTTTGCGCTATTAAAGACGTTTTGTTGTGCTAAAATAAAAACGGCATGTTCTTCACTAGATCAAGGGGCATGGTGTCACAGCTCAGAGCATTTAAATTGGAAAGCTATGAAATACATAAAATTGGGTATTATGCATATCAAAACACAAATAGACCAATATCATGTATTCCATGTTATAAACTTTGTTTTCTACTGCTAGATTGCTGAAGCCCAAGCCTTGACACTTGTGATGTACTCTGCCAAGAACATTAAGTATCCGAAAGTGATAAAGCTTCAATTTGCTAGACCATTAGACTAATTACTGCAATAATTAAGTAACTACTTGATTAGAACTAATGGGTACCTAATTATCCAGGAAGAAAGGATCAGGTGGTAATTAATAGAGTCAAGCTGATGTCTTCTGACTTACCAATGCTGATTACCAAACATACAGAACTGAAACTGGTGATGACAAAATAAAAAATAAAAATGTTTGCCTAACCCCCTGTAGCTAAGGCAAATAGTGTCTTAGTATCACATCACATGAGTGGATTGTTAATGATTTTTAGTAACAAGAACATTACACATCAATACATTATACAAGATGATTAGCCTGCATCTTTTCTAATTCATCCCTGAGAAGGGGTTGATGTCAATAGTATTGATAATGGATAAAAATAAGGAAGCATTATTCTGTTTCTGTACTTGACCGACATTGTGTGTGTGTGTGTGTGTGTGTGTGCGTGCGCGTGCGTGCGTGGCGGAGACTACATGCACGGAGCTGTTACTCTTAAACTTGATTCTAATCACATTTCACAATGAACATCTCTCCCAGACTGAAAAAGATGAATAGAGACAAATCTAAAATTTATAGAATTCTACAATTTGCATAAAGTGCATTATCTAAACATGTAAGTGAAAAGTAGAGGTGTTGATAAGGTCATAAAAATTTAAGTATATTGAATGCAGAATATTATTATATTTATCAATCCATCAATCTGCTACTTACTTAATGTATAATTGTTGTAAGACGGGCAGCAGTCAAGCCGAGTCTACATATAATACCTTATGCATGACTATGAATAAAAGTAAAAGTGAAATCTGACACTTTTTGATGTACAGTTCTTTTTTAAATTAATGTTTGAATAATATGTGCCTAGAGGGTGGGCTATAAATTAAAATGGAGAATTGAGGTATACATTTTTAAGGGTCATCCTCATCTATTTCCATTATATATTTACAATGGAAAGAATCACTGTTATTTGGATTAAACAGACTCTTACACTGCTTTACTCCAAGCAGACAGATTGGAGGCTAAAGGTGCTTTCATTTTCCTTAAATAACCTCAATAAGAATGCAACTAATGAAAACTACAGTGTCATCCAAATGGAATTTTGTTTTGCTCAGCTTACTTGATTATTTATTTAAAACTGAAAATTTAGTTCCTTAATCGATTAGTTGATACTGAATGTTGAGTAAAAAGATATCACCTCAGACTCTGGGAATAAGTAAGGTATTACTTATTACATTAACCATATTTGATAATGCATTGTAACCGTTTTATTGCGGCTATTTATGTGCAGTTCATGATATGAAGAAGCTCTAGTTTAGCTTGTTGGTAGTGTAGTTAGTGTCCCACAACCTATTGAGGAAAACTCCCTAAAACGCTGCCATTCCAGCTGAGGCAATCACATGGGGAGCATGCAATTACAAATAAAAGGACTGTGAAGGAGAAGGTGTGGGGTCTTCAGTAGACTATACCTAAGTTCTCACCCTCTGCATATTCCTGTGAGAGGATGCCTTTTATCTTAGGGCAGGCTAAAAATAGCATACTTTGTGTGTGTTTCTATCATGGTATGGCATTTGGAAGGTAAGGGCTCCTATAAGTAGCAACAGTGGTGTCAATTAATCAAGGGTTTATAGGCCGTGTTCTACAAGACATCGAAGTTTACTGCTCTCAACAGAGATTGCTGTTTGAAACATGGGCAGACTCGGCAGGCTTGTATGTTCATTACTCTATTCAGGTGTCCAACAGCCTGAAACTTTATATTCATTATTTACACACTAAAAATACACAATAAGTTGACAGAGAAGCATTGTTTTTAAGGAATGTGAGATTGTATCATATCAGACTACTTGTAGCGAAATAACACTTTATAACTCAGTCAGTATCCACTCCTCCCTGTGCTCTAACACCTCAGCCAATTGATATGCAGTCTAATCGTCTGCTAGGAGCTGATGTGATGTAAATGAAAGTAATTAGTGAAACGTCAAACATAATTAATAAAACAGGTTTAAGTTGTGAAAACACTTGTCAGCGGAATAAATGAAGATTTCGCCTCTTGTCTCCGTCACGCTACCCTCCCTTTTTTGCCACTGTTCAATTAGGTCATAGATTGCTCCTAAGTTACCACTCCCCTCGCACTTTTACTTTTACCCTCTATCTCTTGATCTCACAGCCTTTCCAATTCTATGCACAGAGACCTGAGAGAAAGGACGGGGGGAGCCACCATCCTGTGGAAGGTGAAATAAATTTGCCTGTCCATCCACCGCCTGGATGAAATTAATTGCAGACTCCTCATGCTGTCTGGGTACAACTGGGGCATTAACATAAGCAATTTGCGTCTAACTTCTTCTGCCGGCTGTTTAATAGAGCATCGGACCTGGCCGATAAGGCTTGAGGTCCCTGACGCATTAGCATTTTCATAATATCAAAATATTATAGTACCATGATTTGCTAAAGCCCATTCATTATTGATAAGAACAAAAGGTTTTATAAATTACAAAAGGGGAGCATGACCTATAATTACGGCAAGCAAATTAGGGTGTGCAGTAAAGTCAGTTACATTTTGAAGGAAAATAATGATGCTGGAGACCTTTCTCCTTCCCTCAGGATTGAAAAAATAATAGATTCCTTCACAGCCTCACACGAGGTTGAGGAGCATGCTCGCAGGTTCATGTGGGACAATGTCTGCACAAGAACGAGAGCAAGTGTCCCTGGCCCATACACAATCGCTGCATGCATAAAACGGGCCATTAGGCCAGTTAGTTCTACTTAATGAACATACTCAATCCAAGAGAGATATTCATGCAAATAAACAAATTTTAATTCCGACAGTTTACTGAACAGTACTGTCAAATAACAGGCTTACACAGCAACCAAAAACAGTGATTTAGAATTTTGTATTTCAGGACATGATTTGGTCTGGCAATGATTGTGACACAACTCAATGATAAAGCTTCCACTGTTAGTTGTGGTTGGAGACCTACAGAAATATAGCTTTGTAAAAGATATTTGTTTTAATAATGACTATGTCCTTATGCAGTGATAATTAAGCTCACTCATTAATCTCACTCTCATTTACTGAAGGTGAGAAAGATATCAGATTCATTTTAGTTTCTGCTCACTGTTATTGAATGGGGACATACATCTCATAACTTAGAGTAAAGTTGGATGTTTTGTGGATGTGTTCATGCAATAGTAATCGATATTGGATCATTTCATGAATTAAAAAAAAAAAATGTCTACAAATGGTACACTTTTTGCCCCTCTAGTTTGGTTGAATCTTTAAAAATATCAAAAGATGCTGTCTCACAAACAGCAGACTGATGTAATAGTATACTTTTTTTTTTTTTTAAACAAGCATGTGTGCACCCTTGGATCAGCACAAAACACTAGCATGCTCTGTCACCAAAGCACTATAATAGCATGCTGTTACTCTCCTCTCTTCCCATTTGTGTCATATTTTCAGGTGTGGAACCGCAGATGCCAGTTGATGCTTCAGGGTAGATGAGATAATTGAGCACGTTCTCTGGAGAACTCCATCATTATCCACTGTTTGTTACTGCAGTTTGTTTGCTCCAGATGATAGGAATGCGAATTCACCAAGACGATTTGTTTTACAACAAAACTCACTTCATCTGGCCAGTGCTTTTCTGCAAAGCTACACGGTTTAGTGCTTTAAGGTGCTTTCTAGATCATTTTTTTTTCATAGTAGTGTTGCCAACTTTGCACTTTATAACTCTGAAAATAAATGTTGAAAACCCTAAGAAATGCCAAACAAGTGTGGCCAGGTTAGCTCAGTGGTAGAGCAGGCGCACATGTACTGCATGTACAGTGGGGCTCGAAAGTTTGGGCACCCCAGATAAAAATGTATATTAATGTGCATAAAGAAGCCAAGAAAAGACGGACAAAATCTCCAAAAGGCATCAAATGACAGATTAGACATTCGTATAATATGTCACAAAAAGTTAGATTTTATTTCCATCATTTACACTTTCAAAATAACAGAAAAAATGGCGTCTGCAAAAGTTTGGACACCCTGCAGAGTTAATACCTTGTACTGCCCCCTTTTGGCAAGTATTACAGCTTGTAAACGCTTCTTGTAGCCAGCCAAGAGTCTTTCAATTCTTGTTTGAGGTATCTTCGCCCATTCTTCCTTACAAAGTATTCCAGTTCTTTGAGATTTCTGGGCTGTCAAGCACTGCTCTTTTAAGGTCTATCCATAGATTTTCAATTATGTTGAGGTCAGGAGATTGTGAAGGCCATGGCAAAACCCTCAGTTTATGCCTCTTGATGTAATCCACAGTGGATTTTGAGGTGTGTTTAGGGTCATTATCCATTTGTAGAAGCCATCCTCTTTTTAACTTCAGCTTTTTCACAGATGGCATCAAGTTGGCGTCCAAAATTTGCTGAAATTTTATTGAATCCATTTTTCCTTCTACACGTGAAATGTTCCCTGTGCCACTGGCTGCAATACAACCCCAAAGCATGATTGATCCCCCCCATGCTTAACAGTTGGACAGAGGTTCTTTTCATTAAATTCTGTGCCCTTTCTTCTCCAAACGTACCTTTGCTCACTCCGGCCAAAAAGTTCTACTTTAACATCGTCGGTCCACAGAACTTGTTTCCACAATGCATCAGGCTTGTCTATATGTTCATTTGCAAAATTCAAACGCAGATTTTTGTGGTGAGGACGTAGAAGAGGTTTTGTTCTGATGACTCTTCCATGAAGACCATATTTGTACGAGTATCTCTTTATAGTGGAATGGTGTACCACAACTCCAGCGTCTGCCAGGTCTTTCTGGATGGATAGTGCAGTCAAACGTGGGTTTGGACTTTCTTTTCTCACACTCCTTCAAGCTGTTCTGTCTGATTGTTCCTGATGACTGCCATTTGTTAACTACATTCCGAACAGAGGATATTGGCATCTGAAAACGCTTTGCTATCTCCTTATAGCCTTCTCCTGCTTTGTGATCGTCAACTACTTTCAGTTTCAGTTTTCTAGACAACTGTTAGAAGAACCCATGGTGCTGATTGTTGGGGCAAGGTCAGATGAGTCTGGGCATTTACAACCTTATGACTGACATCACCTGGTCTTTCCAGACGATGATTGAGAACAATCTATGACACTGTCAGGTCTCAGCTTTCCAAAGGGGGCGGTGCATGCTAGGAACTCTGCAGGGTGCCCAAACTTTTGCAGATGGGATTTTTTTGTTTTCTGTTATTTTGAAAGTGTAAATGATGGCATTAAAATCTAACTTTTTGTGACATATTATACAAATGTCTAATCTATCATTTGATGCCTTTTGGAGATTTTTCTATCTTTTCTTGGCTTCTTTATGCACATTAATACACATTTTTATCTGGGGGGCCCAAACTTTGAGCCCCACTGTACTGAGAGGTTTATGCCTTGACGCAGAGGTCGAGGGTTCGAATTTGACCTGTGACGATTTCCTGCATGTCTTTCCTCTCTATCTCTGCCCTTTCTCACTTAACTGTCCTGTCAAAAATGAAATGCGGAAAAGCCCAAAAAATAATCTATTAAAAAAAAAAAAAAAAGTCAAACAAGAATATTTTCCTCATACGTTTGTGTATTTCTTTCATTTAGTTATATTAACATAATTCATTTCACAGTTTAACCTGCTTCCTCCTTTTGTCGAACAGGTACTCCTCTCTGTAATTCACATTTCATAATTAATATCTGGGAATGATGGTGGAGACTTCAATAGATGACGGGTTTGAAGATTTCAGGTTAATTGCAACATTTATTCAACCAATGAACAAACTTTCATGACAAAGAGACCCACCTTTTGTGCATACATAAATGTCTCTACAAGAGTGACTACTGAACATCAGAAGAATCGCTTTTTTATATTCTTCTTGTCCTCACACTTTTCAGTCTGTATTTTTCTGTGGTAAAAGTGTTACTTTCAAACTACTGCTTACATGTAAGACACTTCTAATAGATGTACACATTTCAATCTATTTTAAATTGTGGGATCAAAATACATTTAAACACCTACATGCTTAAATATTTCACCTATTAATAATAAAACCAATAAGTTTCACCATGTGTCCATACTGGACACTTACCATTAAGAGCCATTAAAAATGAGTTCCACAGTATTGCAGGTGAATGATGTAACTCCTTTGAAATAAAAGATTATTAATTATAAGTCTTTTAATGATGGTGCAGCAGCCTCAGTACTTAGTACTTTTTTACCAACAGGATTGCACCTAAAGGAGATAGATTATAGCTTGAATACCATTTCACCAGTAATATGATACTTATGATTAAATATGATATTAATATACTATATTAGAGCTTACACATTTACTCTAGCAGCAGTTTTCTCCCACGCAAATTCTCTCTCTTGCAGCAGCCGCTTTGTTGCTTTTTTAATGAAATATACTGTATGTTCAAACTTGCTGGATGTGCACATGAGTATTTCCGCCGACCAGTTTGTTTGTGGTTGTTGCCATGGAGAATCGTAGTGTCATGGCTCCATTTGTGCTGCCTTTTTATAGTTGTTGTGCACGTGCTTAACTCTGAGTGAACCTACTCTGAGTTGATTGAACCAACTCAAATCAGAGTTTCCCATCTCAGGTTAAATCAACTCAGAGTTCAGGGTTAGACTCAGAGTTTGTTAAACCTCCTACCTGATGCTGACCCCTGGAGCAGCACAAGCATTTATTTGAAGTTGTGTTTCTGTCTTGGACTGTATGTAAAGATGGATGGCTTGACGGCTCCCCAATAGTGAAGCCAAAACATCTTCACCGCCCAATCTATAATTTTGGAGACTTGTGGGGGTAACAGGGGTATTTTGGCTTCACTTTTGTACATTGGGAGGAAGAAAGGATGCATCCATCTTTACTGTATATACGGTCTAAGGTTTATGTCCACCTGAGGAAGTCAAATATTTCTCGTTTTAGCTCTTGTTTTTAGTGTATAACAACTCTTAATGGAAATATCTGGCTTTTAAGCTTCTAAATGCTCCACCATGTTCACCATGCTATGCTTTTTCTGTTACTAGCTACTTGGTGCTGGACAGATAGCCCACTGCTGCTGCTAGAACAGACTTGGATGAGAATATATCATGGGCAGCCCACCTCATCGATAGAAATCCAATTTCTTTACATTGTTCTTTTAGTAATTGTGCTATCTTCTCATTCATTATCCTGGTGTGGTCATGGCAGTGGAGCAACTCAAAACTGTAATGGGGTTGGATGTGCACAATATCCACAATTTCCCATTTTGTTGCCACATCGACTGAATCTGGACATACCCAGTTCTACAGTTATCCCCTATAGCTAGTGGTCTTAAACATTTGTCTTTAACTATCAGTGTATAGCTACGTATTTAGAGTAGCGACATAGTATTATAACCAGTGGGAATTATAATCATTTATTTCATACATCCTTTTAAAGTGGAAAGTTTGATTGCGTCCTATTGGGCCCGTCTAATCACTGCCACACTGTGTCCCAGAGTGCTGCAGGCTCCTTATCATTCATTAACCTCTAACTGTGATGTCGCTCTGTCCTCGTCATTCAGTCATATAGCATTTCAAGTCATAGAAATATTTTGCAGAAGAAACAGTGACCATGTAGGGAGAATATATTGTGAATTCAGGGCTTCGTTAAAGGTGACTCCTCTCTCTCTCCTTGTCCCCTCTCAATTTCTCTCCATCTAATCTCCCTCTGTCTTTAACAATGGAAATTAATTAGCCTGCTTATTTTTCTATAGTTGGAGAGAGGCTCCCCATCTGGATGGAAGACAGTCCTCTGTGTGCCTGATTAATGGCATGGAGAGACAGTTGCCAGTTCTGAAGCCTTGCTGTCTGGCCCAGGTCAGAACTTCCAGAAGGCAACCTAATGTTAGTCAGAGAGAGAGAGAGAGAGAGAGAGAGAGAGAGAGAGAGAGAGAGAGATTAGTGTGCTCTTTAATAATGAGCAAGACCTACCTAAGTTATTTTTAGTTCTAACAATAAAAAGTTACCAATTCAAAGTCATTAATAGATTAGGGGATATGAAAGCCTGAAAGAGAATTAGGAAATGTGCATTGTTTTAATTGAAATAACTTGAAATATTCTAAAGCAGTACTATATTGTTGTGTCAGTGTATGTCAACATAACTATACATAGTTCAAATAATACAGATTATACAAAATCTATTCTAAATTTACTACATGTCATAAATGATCTTAGGTTTTATATATTGAAATTGTGCTTTAAAATAAAAATTTAAGTAAATTAGCAACCTCATTAAAAAAAGGGAAAAAACCACAACAAACATTATTTTACACCACACACTCTTTAATAACCAGGCTACAATTTTGAGGAGTGGACTAATAAACTTACTTCTAAAATAACTTAACTTATAGTAAATATGTCAGTACTTTGTGAAACACTGCTTTTGATTTTAGCCAGCTAGTTGCCTGGACCAGAGAAAGAAAGGACAAAGCTGGATCTTTGACTCATTTTTTACTAATGTGTCAAAGAGAAGATGTCATTTACAGCCTGGTGAAGTGAGAGGCTCCCAGCCCCTCAGGCACCCCTGAAGTAATAAGTGTTTACCTTTTAAGAAAGAGGTCTGTGGGTTCAGGCTTTTTTTTTTGAAGTGACAAGGTTTCTTTGCACACTGGGTTCTCAGTTTTTCCATTTTTCACATAAATTGTCAAACAGAAAGATTTTGGATTATATTATACTATTATTTGAAATTTACACAATTCTATTTCATTGTACATTGCAATAAGATAGTGATTAATGCACTTAAATGGTAGTATCTTTTATCCACCCAGTGTTTACAGCTGTACAACTTATAACAGTTTGTCAGATTTTATGTTAAAGAATAGAAGAGTAATAGGCAAGTTTTAGGAGACTAAGGCTGGTGTAATCGTGTTGTCTATGACCTGCATGTCGGTATACTAGCAGGTCTGTGTAGGCGTTTTTTGGCATTTTTTGTAAAAGACAACAACAAAGCATTGTACTAGGGCTGGGCTAAATGGCATCTATCACTATATAGGTCATTTAATATCTTGAAAATGATGTATATCATGACATAGCATTTTTTCTGGTAATTCAATAAATAAATAGTCATTATAAAATAACCACATGGCAAAAACCCTTTTTTCTCTATTCCATACTTGATTTAAGCAAAACATTGGCATTGTTTGTCAGAACGTAAAGTGTCGTCCAAATGATGTAAATAATGCTGTAAGGCCCCTGATTTTTATCATTGCAATAGAAACCATACAGAAAAATATGAATTAGAAATATTTCTATATTGTTTTTCTATATTGTTTGACAATAAACAGTTTATTGTCATATCGCCCAGCCCTAATATTTAGATATTAATAACAACTTTGTTTTTTTAAAAGCCCATTTCCGAGGAGTTTTGAACTAAACAAAAATGAAGAAAAGTAGTAACATATGACTAGGGCTGCACAATTATGGCCAAAATGATAATCACAATTATTTTGATTAATATTGTGATCACGATTAATTATCACAATTATTAACCATAACATATTTTATTGTCACATAGGCTATTTATAACGGCTTTCACATCCATATTATGCTACATTCTTCTTATGTTGAAGATGTATGTTGTATAAACATACAGCTGCAGAAAATTAGCTATCTGAAATAAATAGCGTAGGATATTTTTTTAATGTATCTCTGAGAAAGCTCCTTCACTTGTTTTCAAACAATTTCTAACAATAACTGATTAAAAGAGCAAGGGAAAGAGAGGGAGTGGGATGGACGCTAGGCTACTCACAGAGTGACGGCTGACTCATTATGAATGGATCCAGCACGGGTCGAATAGGGGTCAGCGGATTTACACACGTTGTGTGTATGAAATGTCTGTGTTGTCACTGCGCTGCATTTTTATGAACTATGATATTCTGGCCATGGGTCACATCTCTTGCAGGTCCAGCAGGCTTCGTCTCACACGCTATTACTCTACGAACTGAATTTGGTTGCATTCAATAACTTCTTCTGTGTTTTTCGCCGTGGCCACCGCAATACCTGAGTTACCAGCGGAAACACTGGTACAAATACAGGTTTACCTCTCATGCTTAACAATATACAGCTGTGTTAATACCAATTAAAACTGTAGACAAATGTCAGAAGTGTGGACCGGCGCCGCAGTGTGGCGGGTCTGCGCGGAGAGGAAGAGGAGAGAGAGTAGAGGAGAGATCCAACACAGGCACGGCTTTACAGAAGAAATGAGTCATGTAACGCAAAATTAAACCATATCGATATAAACTACATTGCAGCGGATGCGAGGACATTAGGTGCACCGGTGCAACCTAGAGGAAAAATATTACTCGTGCCCTAGAGCCCTGTGAGCTAACAGACGCTAACTAAAACTGGTCACTGCTGTTGTCTGATAAACAACACAGACGGGACAAAATGTTACATTTACTTGTAAACTGTTAAACCTTGAGACCGACGTATAACCGACTGCTATCTGTTGAATTTTCCTCACGTTACTCTGTCCTCTGTGACTGTCTACATCTAGAAACTAAGCTGCGCGGTGCAGGGAACAACTCTGACTGGCACATGATCAGACAGGGGTTTATGGAGCGGTAGATTGGCTTTGCAAAAAAACCCGGAGCATTCTATGAAATGACGCATTTAAAATATCGCTCGATCACGCAAATTTGATTGTGAGTAGCCAAAATGGTGATAATGATTAAAATTCGATTATTTGTGCAGCCCTACATATATGACACACCTAGTATTGCAAAATTACAGCAACTTGTAGTTGAAACAAATAAAAAATGTAAACATTACATGAAAATATTTCCAAAAAACATGTACATTGACGGAGAAATGCATGACTATATAAGCCATTGCCCTGGTCCAGTAGCGAACCATGGTGTCTGGCACTTGGCCTTCAACGTTGTAAAGTCATAATGTTTTAGGGTATTTTTTAATGATGTGAACAGCTGTAAAATGCTGCACAACAAGCATGAGTAAAATAAAATCAGAAGGGTTACCTTATTTGGCTTATTGTTACTTGAATATAAGTTTTTAAAATGCCTTTCAACACTTTTCCCCTTTTCCGTTAAATCCAATGCTGGAGTTGGTCTTTCATTTTGGATTATTGATCACTTATCTTTGAAAGCCCCCTGAAAAAGGCTATGCTGTCCAGCTAGCCATGATGTTGTTGTCGTACGTAGTACTTTGTGATCACTAACCCATCTTGACCTAGCTTAATGTCAGCGGCCTTCTGGAAGGCATAGGGAGATGTTTCAGCTCGTGGCTCTAAATTTCGCAGGTAGATTGCGTCATTGATAGTGCAATCGCGATAAAATTAAAATCTCTATTGTAGGCCTATTTTGTATTGTTTATATTGCATATTGTTTCTATCGCCCATTACTAACTCATGGTCTTGTAAACTCAATGTCTTTATAATATAAATCAAGAACAAAACTAATGCCCTTTAGTATAGTTTCTAATGACCACAAACATGTACTGTCAGAGAAATTCTTTTTTCAGTGTGTTGCCAACATCTTATCATGTGATTATTACTCTTGTAAAAGCCTTAGCTGTCTAGACATGGTTTAAGGATCTTAATAGAATCCTGATACATTGCGTATGTGAAGGTGATGACAGGTAGACTGTGTCTACGTTGACATACACTGATAAAATGTGGACTTGTCTTCAATGTTTATATCTCCAAGTGACTGTATACAGACAACAACGCACCAGCTTATACAACCCTTGCTTACTAATTCAATGGAAAGCTGCAAAAATATGAAAACAAGATGAAGAGAAAACCAATGTCTAGGCCTTGAGGGCCAAGATGTGCACCATCACACCAGACTCTTATCTGTGGACGCGTCTTTCCCCTGAGAAGATTCTGTAGTCCAGCAAACAGCGCGATTCAAAGGTATATCAGGTGCATGACCTTAGGGTTAGTGTAATCTACAGCCGAGCATCCGCTGAAAAAGTCAGACACAAAACTAGACATCTTGTTGCCAGCATACAATTATACACACACATGCACACACCCCACACACCTTACTGCTCTTTCTGTTACACGCTCACTCATACACTCTCATAAACACAGGGTTGTATTTTCTGTGGTTTCTGTGCTTTATATAAGCATTAAAGACGATAAATTGTTCCTACTTTCTACAGTACTGACTAATTAGATGTTAGGAGTCAATTTATATTGGATTTTAGTTAATTCTAATTGACTTTGCATTATACCAAAGCATAATGCATAATATGCTGTAACTTTGAAAAATTAGATCTATAATCATTCAATTTTCCACCCATTAACCTTTGGTTCATTGCTTAATGTGTCACAGGCCAAAGGCCATTGCAATCTCTCTCAATGGACACACTGTTCTTGATCAATATGCTTCTTGCTCAGCAACTCACATTGTTTTATTTTCCTGCTCGTGTTCCAGAGTAAGGTGTGAAAGGATCATTCCAAGTCTCAAAGGAGAGGCTTCTTTCAATATCCTCAAAGTAGCGGATCCCACCCACTCAATTGTTCTCTACATAATCATATAAAAAGATTCAGGAAAAGTTGTTTTTTATTGTTGTTGTGTTTTTCCTCTGCTGAACAATGCCCTTCCGCCACAGGGTCCCATAACAGCTTACCAGTCTGTGCTTAGGGTTAGGGTTGCACCTCCACCCCTCATCCCACCCTTGCTATCTTGTTTTCCTCATCTGGCCCAGGCCCACTTCCACATCTACATCCCATTGTCTGAGTGAAGGCAGCACGCGCAGGGCTGGGGCCAGTCCAAACATACTCATCTCTTTCTCTGGATGACTGCCAGTATTCTTTGAAGAACATAAACTTTGTTACTTTCCAAATCAATTTAGTAGTGGTGTTTTAATAATGGAATAATCTTTATTGTCAAAAAAGGGTCTATGTATTTATTTACATGTTTTTTTGTATGTGTTGTGTTGTACGTTGGTATTCATGCATGCACATGTGTCGGAGAAACCAAATCCCAATCCATCATGCAATCCCCAAGGTGGGCCAGCCAGTGTGTGTTTGTCACTGTCCCCTGTCAGGAAAGAGGGTTGGAGCGTGTTCTCCGGACGAACCCCCTTTGGCTGAGGAAGTGCTCCTCTATATTGGCCTCTTTGTGGCTTGCTAATCGAGCTTTCCTGTCAGCAGGCTGCACAGTTCCAGTGCAGGGTGCACTACGTGATACAGACCCACTCCGGTGCTCCAAGGGAAGTTCTGGGATCAGCAGATAACAGCACAGCTCCCTCATCTAACACGCAGAATAGTGTTGCCTTTCTTGCTCTCTTCGCTCTTTTTGCCCTTGCACGAATAAGGAAAACACAGATTTCAACCATTTCAAAAATTCCATTATTTAGAGCTCCTGACTGCCAAATTGTCTCTTTCGGAAAACCCCATAGTTTCCTTTAAACCTTTAAAGTTGGTGTGTAAGAACACAATATTCCAAAATGTGGATGATCACATATAATTGTTTGTTGCTAAGCTAAATACAGGTTGTAGTCAGAAAATACTCTGTTAAACATGTACATTGCTATACCTTCTGCATTAGACTGTCTGTTCTGAATTGCCAGTTTTCTGATTAAAACTAGGCTATTATCACTCCCACCTGCATTTTGTACTCCACAGTGGGCCATCATGCAAATTGTAGCACTCTTTTAAAATGTAAGCAGATTTTAGTGCTATCTGAGCAGAGTGGTCACGAAGGACCCATGTTCTGATATTCAAAACCAATTATAAAATAATAATCTGTAGGTGTCACTTCTATTTAAATTTTCCTGTTATTCAAGCATTCACAGATATGTCAGGGGGATTATTCAAGGACACTGTAAGATGTAACAGATATCCTAGTGGTGATATTATTGAATTTCTGATTGCCTCACATGTCCTTGGCGGTCTACCTTTATTTATATGGTATTTTGTTCACATGTTCCACAATTCAAGTATGCTAGGACAACTGATGTACATTTTTTACAGTACAGTAATGTCTGGGGCTGTGCCCACAATGCGAGTATATTTAGTTGTCTATTCTCATTTTAAGTTCTTCCAACTCCTTCTCTGTTGTGATGATTTACAATTTGACAGATATAGTACCAGATATTTCTTAGTTACTTTCAGCACTTTTTTGGCACTTCCATCACGTACCACTAATAGCCTTGTGGAGTTATGGTCACAGTTTTCTGCTACCTTATTAGAGGATAACCTCTTGGTTAAGGGTACCTGTGAGGATGGTGAGGGCTCTGAAAGGAGTGTCATCCTCTTCCCTGCCAAATAAACAATGTACAAATCTGTGTGACTACTACTCAAGTTTAAATTTTGATTGAAAACTCAGCGCAGATTTTCAGTAAACTTGTATTTACTGACAAATAGCAACCAATGTTTTACTTTTTACTTATTATTGTTATTATTTATAGTTATATGTTACTAAGAAGGCTGGAACTGGTTATGAATTGGAGTTGATTCTTGACTTTGAAATAGGTCAGCACGATAAATCAAACCTTGATTCACCCTTGTTTGCGATTAAATCTTTAGGTAGGGTAGGTGCATTGCCTATCGTATGTTCAGCCCAACAAATCACTCTTTGGGTGACTTTGGGTCTTGATCTGTGCTGTTTCCATACCAGTCAGTGATGTTTCACATAACTCAATGATGCAGGAGTAGAAAATTTGAGGAGATAACCTGCAATTTCCTCAGGAGTCTGAGGTGAAACAGTCTCTGCCTTGCCATTCTCACCACTGGGTCAGAAGGCAGCACCTAGACCAGGCCCTCTGTGATGTGGGCACTTGAAGTTGTCCACCCTCTCCACAGATGACCGTTGATGTTAAGAGCTGTGACATTGACAAATCTGCGCCTGCCTCTAGATGTTAAGGCTTTGATTATGATTGTCTTCTGTTCACTGCTGGGCAACATATACATCTCCAAAGTATGAGATGCAGGTCCCAGTATACGAAATACAGGAATATCAAACGCAGATCTCAAGCTGGTGAATCATTATGGCTTTTACTGGTGACATTTTCCAGCAGCATATGGCAGCAAGCTCATGGGAGAGCACAGGTTTTTTGAGTCAGAGGGACCAAAGGACCTTGCACGGCATACTTTGCCTTGTGTCTTTGCCTTCAGAAATGATAATATGGTCTCACTTAAACAAGTTTTTGAAGCTACTGAGCTGCCATTTTTAGCCGCAAGAAATGTCATAGGACAAATATGGAGGAACCGACTATGTGTGTGTATATGTTTTCATGTTTCTGTGTGTGTTTGATGTTTGTCAGTTTATTGTCTTCTTGTTAACTGTCAGCCTATCATAACTGTTGAAAACAGTGAGAGTAAAGTGAATAATTTGTTCTCATTTCACTTGTGTATATGTACTGTATATTATGTCATTTGACATAATTTGACAGTAAGTACCAATGTTTCGAAAATATAAATACATTTCAGTGTTTCCCACACATAGGTTCCCCTTGGGCACCCTGTCCAGGTAGAGTAAGACCCCCAATCAACAATGTAATTACATAGTGCACACAGACCAACGGTCTCCAGCCTCTCTCTCTCTCTCTCTCTCTCTCTCTCTCTCTCTCTCTCTGACACAGCGTAACAATTCACTTTAGGCTCAAGGGCTAGTTGTAGCACGCTGCTTGTTGTGTTGTGGTTTGCCAGATTAACTGTACTGATAAACCGTAGAAACACTGTGGCTCACAGCTGTGAAAGCCATCGTCATTTATCAGAGTCTGGTTGTTTACCCTCCCCGCAGCAGTCTGCTCGACCTAATCTTTATAGCTAACCGCTAATCGTTGCTACTGAGCCTTTAGTTCCTCTTCTCTCAGTCTTCATTCTCTTCATACCCATTTACTGTATTTATGGACTCAAGCCCAAATATAGACCTGACAATTTATTAGGTTGGCTGTGGAAGTGTTTAACTACTATTCAGAGTTGTTTGAATTAGAGAAGTCTGTTCAGATGAGAGTGCAACACAACTCCTGTAAAGTAACATTACAAAACCGGATCCCAAAAACACGGATTAAAACAATTTTAAAAACGAACAATGACATATATCAAATTGATTACAAATTAACTTTGGACTTGATTTTAGACTAAAATGATTTAACATGAGGAGGAGTCATGATGTGTGTAGTGTTGCGATTTATAACAATATAACTTTCTGTATGGATTGTGTGGTTATAAGGTTAAGTTGTTATACTGTAACATGTATGGTTACATATAACATATTGGCTCTGGTTTTGGCTGAGGCTGAACCGTAACATTTATTTGACAAATAGATTTAATTGACAGAGCACATCAGGCAACCCTTCATCTGCATCATCTTCTGAGCTGGTTTGTTTAATATGTAAATAGTTATTTCTTTCTAAATTATATTAATGTTAATATTATATTAACTCATAGTTTATTATCATTATATAGTTTATTTGTCTTTGTTTATTACTGAACCCGGCCATCACACGCTGCACTGTCACATCCTGCGCTACCCACCACCAGAAGTAAGTTCTAAACCTGTGGGAAACACTGCATCTAGAATGCTCACAATTTTACAAGGCTATAATGCTTCATTCAAATTTCAACACTGACTGACCAACAAAATATCATGTATGATAAATTCTATTCTTTGATTTGATTTAGGTTAGGCATGTTTCCGTTCAGTTATCTATTACTATTTATCTGTTACTTTAGTTTTGGCAAACGGTCTTCTATTTACACAAATAGAAGACCGGACATTAGCATTCAGGTGGAAGGAACAGCACAGCTGAGCGATGATACTGCGTTCGTAACTGTGAGTGACACATTTCACATTACACCTTGCGTTGTTATATTGTTGTATATGTATATATTGTTATTATATTGTCATCTAGTTCTAGATTATCTTGAAGCATGCAGATAGAGCTCTCAATGATTGTACTATATGTTTATTATTATGACAAAATCCTCTATCACTGTACTATGCATCTGTTTGGTCACAACACTCTTGATTCTCTGTACTTCCATGTTACAGTGGGTACGGAAAGTATTCAGACCCATTTAAATTTTTCAGTCTTTGTTTCATTGGAGCCATTTTCCAAAAATCTAAAAAATTCATTTTATTTCTCATTAATGTATCTTGACAGAAAAAAACAGAAATGTAGAATTTTTGCAAACTTACTAAAAACAAAAGCTGAAATATCACATGGTCATAAGTATTCAAACCCTTTGCTGTGACACTCATATTTAACTCACATGCTGTACATTTCTTCTGATCCTCCTTAAGATGGTTCTACTCCTTCATTGGAGTCCCTATATAAGACCTTACAGCTCAAAGTGCTCAGAGACAGAAATGTGGCAAGGCACAGATCTGGCCAAGGTTACAAAACAATTTCTGCAGCACTCCTAAGAGCACAGTGGCCTCCATAATCCTTAAATGGAAGAAGTTTGGGACGACCAGAACTCTTCCTAGACCTGGCTGTCCAGCCAAACTGAGCAGTCGTGGGAGAAAAACCTTGGTGAGAGAGGTAAAGAAGAACCCAAATATCACTGCGGCTGAGCTCCAGAGATGCAGTAGGGAGTCCACTATCACAGCACCCTCCACCAGTCGGGGCTTTATGGCAGAGTGCCCCGACGGAAGCCTCTCCTCAGTGCAAGACATATGAAAGCCCAGATAGAGTTTGCCAAAAAACACATGAAGGACTCCCAGACTATGAGAAATAAGATTCTCTGGTCTGATGATACCAAGATTTAACTTTTTGGCATTAATTCTAAGTGACGTGTGTGTGGAGAAAACCAGGCACTGCTCATCACCAGCCCAATACAATCCCAACAGTGAAACAGGGTGATGGCAGCATCATGCTATTGGGGGGGGGGAAGGGTTTCAGCTGCAAGGACAGGACGACTGGTTGCAATTGAAGGAAAGATGAATGCGACCAAGTACAGAGATATCCTGGAAGAAAAGCTCATCCAGAGTGCTCATGACCTCAGACTGGGCTGAAGGTTCACCTTCCAAAAAGACAATGACCCTAAGCAGACACCTAACAAAGTAACAAACAAAGGAGTGGCTTGGAAACAACTCTGGGACCGTTCTGGACTGGCCCAGCCAGAGCCCTGACCTAAACCCAATCGAGCATCTCTGGAAAGACCTGAAAATGGCTGTCAACCAACGTTCACCATCCAACCTGACATAACTGGATAGGATCTGCAAGGAAGAATGGCAGAGGATCTCCAAATCCAGGTGTGAAAAACGTGTTGCATCATTCCCAAGAAGACTCATGGCTTTACTTGTTAAAAAGTGATATTTCAGTTTTGTTTTTGTTTTTTATAAATTTGCAAAAAATTCTACATTTCTGTTTGATTCTGTCAAGATGGGGTGATGAGTGTACGTTAATGAGAAATTAAAGGAACTCCAATGAAACAAAGACTAAAAAAATGTAAAGGGGTCGGAATACTTTCTGTACCCAATGTAAATATTAAATTGTTTCATTTTATTGTATGTGTGTATATGTTTATATATAACATCTTGGCTCTAGCTCTGCTAAATCTGTGTATCAAAACAAACATACATGCACAAACATTTTGCATTCTGTAGTTTCCATAAACAAAATCAAATTGAAAAGGGTAAAGCCAGAAATTAATTATCCATCTAAAGCAAATGTACTGGAAAATATAATTTATGAAACAATTATGAAAATGGTGCACTTAAGTGAAAACCCAATAATTTAATTAATATTTCATTGGATTACTCTTTTAATTCTTTGCCATGGTGAGTGTGATGGAATTTACAAGGCTGTTGAGTGAAGTGGTATTTTAGGTTTTAGGTAGAAAAAAAGGGCTTGCTCTGCTTTCAGTGAGATTGGAGTTTTAAAAGCTTGCTGTGATGATAGTAAATCTGAACCAACGGGTAAATGTTCTGCAGCCGATTAAAACATTTACAAGATGAGACCTTGACTTTTAGTGCTGAGATATGTTATGTGATAAAGCATATTATTATGTACTGGACCTTTTGTAGTAGAGTGAACACGTATGTTTCAGTGACTTTTCAATATCTGTGTATTAACATACTTTGTGTGGGATTGTGTGCATGTGTATCACCACAAATATTTTCTTTGCTCAATGTTTTTCCTCTACACAGTGCCTCTTTATGCCAAGGAAGGACTTGTCCTTCCTCCTGTCACCCGTCCACAGGGAACACTGCTCTCTGTGCAGTCGCATTGGCATGCTAAAGAGCCCTGATATTTTTGTCTTACATTTAAAGAGGGAATTAGGCTGAGCTATTGAGGGCTTATGTCCAAAGCATTTTAACTTTTTTCATGGTTCTTGGAAGTCTTCCAAGTAGATTGAAAAGATGGGAAGGTTAGAGAATGGATAGAGAGGTTATTGACAGCGCTGAGGTTAGTACTTTGAGGGACAAGCGGAAACAATGTGCTGACTGTTAGACCAGCTCTGCTGTATTGCATGGGGGACATGAGTGTCTTGAGTGGGTTTTCTTTTTCCCAAATGTTTCTTCCCTTCTCCCTAGAAAGCTGTTACAATGAAACCAAGTCTAAAGCAGCAATTTGTAAGTCAAGAGCCTGGCAAAATGGATATTGGGAGGGGAAAGGGAGTTGAAAGTGTATGGTGTGTAAAGTGAGAGCCTAGGGTCTGTTTAGGGCAAGTGGAGCTCTGGTCAGCTTTGCATGCCACTTAAGTGGCTTCCTGCAGCTTGATGTATAGACACCATCAACACTGTTAAAGCCCTTTTTATCCTTAGATATATCAATTACTGTATGTACTGTTATTCTACAGGTTATGTCAGAAAAAAGACAACCTCTTTAGTAAAATGTCAAAAATATTTTTACACATACATAGAATACTACTTAATCAATCAGATTTTCCAGTCACTGCTAAGTGATTATACCACTTATTGTTTAAATTTTCACACACTTGGGGACATCAGTTTTGTAGGGCTGTCCTCGCCTAAAGCAATTCTTAGTCGACTTACAATCATAGGATTTTGCAAACTAATTGATCAGTTTATTTAATCAACCGATCTGTAAAGCTGATTTTCTCCATAAATAATCATGCAAAAGCACCGCTTTAAATCTTGTCTTTACCAGAGATATGCTCACAAGGTTCGTGGAAATGAGTCATTCAGCATGAACTTGCATAAAATTGACTAATGAAACCTTAGTTGACTAAGACCAAAAAAACTGATTAGTCAATTAATCGACTAAGAGGGGGCAGCCCTAGAGTTTTCTAATGAAGACAAATAGGAAAATTAAAGATTTATTTAGATTTGGACAAAGCGATCTCCAAAGTCAGGAAAATGGCAACTTGTCATATCGCAGTCTCCCTGTAATTATCCAGATCGTGATTGAACTGAACTTTGGTGAAAACCAAAACAATATGCCAAAAGACGTTATAATGTAGATAATGATGATGGCATCAATTTGTCATTGATTACATCCCAGTTTGCAACACAGTAATTCAACAGATACCTTATTTATTGATATTGATTGATTTCAATGTTGTCGATCCAACACCATACATGATAATACAACATTTTTTCTGCCACATGGTATTGTTTTGTCATTGATTACATCCCAGTTTGCAACACAGTAATACAACAGATACTTTATTTATTGATATTTGTTATATTGATATTGATCATTTAATGTTAATCGATCCAACACCAAAGATTCTTTTGTACCTTAATGTTTCCAAAATCTTTTCAGTTGTTCATTAACCGTTGGAATGAAATATAAGAATAATGGTAACAATTTCCCTCCCAAGCTGTAGGGGGAACGAAGAGGAAAAGTTCTTAGGTACCTACTGTAAAGGTGCTGATTGACAAGTAGCTAATGCTAATGTAATTCTGGGTGGGTAACGTAAGAGTAGGACACCGTCCAACACGCTCATTTATTTTTAGTATGATTTTTTTGACCACGGTTAAAATCTCTGGGCTAGCTAACCCACAAATTCATCAGCAACGTTAACCGTATAGATAGACAACTAATGTAATGGTAATTTAGCTAGCTTGCACACCCTTTGTCTTTTTCCTCAGTCTCCCGGCACTGCAAGGCTTCAGTTGGGATGAGAGCTGACAACACGGACACATCCATCCACAGTCATCCCCCAGCCAGCTAGCAACCATCCCGGTCAGCACTTAACTCCGGTCCTAAGGACGCTAACGGCAGTTTACTGAACTATCAGGAAACAGACCTAGACAACCGAGTCAAACAGCGGCCACTCATAACATTACGTTACCGGTGCTCCCTCTTTCGCTTTTAGCCGCCTTTACAGTTAGCTAAATTTACCAAACAAAACAGGGATAAGGCACCAAAAGGACTACTAGTAAGTTAAAGATGTGGTATTACTGGATCTGGATGAGAAGGATAACTCTGGGAGTTGGAAGGGGTGTGTTGCGATTCTGCTTTCTCCCACCGTGACAGGTTCATGGAGCTGAGTGTCGCGATTTCGGTTTAATTTTCCATATCGTTACAGTCCTAATTGGTAGTAATTATCTGTAGGTTTGTCGCCATGATCAAAACCTCCTATTACACTTTACATTGTCCTTATTAATGGTATTTAATATGATGTAATTATTGTAATATTTAAAGTGTTTCAGCTACTTAAAGTATTTTAAACTCCAAAAAATATGTTTCCATTTATTAGAAAATGCTGCTGAATACATATAATGACTCAGAATTACTTGAAGGACAGTATTTGTGTCAAACGATTTTAATCAGTGACACCTCCTGGGCAAGTGAGTATAAAGTCTAAGGGTCTGCTCAGCTTTGTTGGAAATGTACAGAGTGACATACTAACTGTAGCCACGTAGGCAAGCATTCTAGATAAAGACCCTGAAGTATCAAAATGATTATGAGAGCCATGAGCTGTCACTGGAAACAAACTCACTGACACGCTGATAAAATCCATGCCCCGTGTTTATATGCCATTTTGCAAAGAAATCAGAAAAGGTAATCATGTATGGAAGCCGAGGTTAAGAAGCAATGTAACAGTCTATTAAGTTTAATATAGATATGTAGACTAAGCATATGCAGGGGGACATTAGCATAAATCTTGGTTACACACGAATGGTGCAGTGCACTCTATTCTCTCCCTGCAGCCGAGTCTAATGCCAAATATTGTGAATGAGCCATGCCAGCCTGCCGACTGCTCACTTGAGCTCTCAATTAGCCCCCTTACCAATAAGTCTTCAGTTCATTCAGAGTTCTCGTATTATTCAGATTTTCCAAAAATTAAATATAACAAAAAGGAATCAGCCAATAGTAGTTAATAAGGGATGACACTAATTCACTAATCATGTATAAGCTGAGTGTCTTGCTCAACGATACTTCAGCAGCACACGCAACTCCTCTCTCTTACTACCACAATTCTGAAAAAAAAAAAGAATGGCAAAGTGTTTATTGTCATGAACTTTAAACTCAATGTTGTTGCTCGCCAAAAAAAATGCTGAAAGCTTTTTTTTGTTTCTCCCATTCATGGGCTTTTGTCTGGGATGCAGTTTGGTTGATTGGGCTATGCAAATCACAGTAAGCAAAGTGTTTTTTGTAAATAAAATCATAATACATTAGATCCAATTCAAGAACATAATTTAGTTGTCCTCGAATAAGAGTTGCTCAGTTCCAACAGCCATTTTATTTTTAGTATCCAAAGGTATGATAAGATTTTGACCACAAGAGGCCGTCTCCCTGTTATCATCATATCTCGTGCTCTGCTACTGCTGCTTCTACTATGACTCAGTACTACTGCCTCTGGAGGTACAAGTAGTATTACAAGACAGGATGGCTGGGGCTAACTGGTTAGCATGCTCATTTCAGTAAATATCTCTGCAACATTATACGTAGATGTCTTTGACATAATGTTAAAACTGTTACTTCTTCACATCATATTGTAGTTCATTGTTTGAATGTTTGAAACAAAAAATCAGACCATGCTTAATACATTATACCTCCTTAACATGGATATAAACAATGCACGTTTGCACATGGTTTTTTTTTTTTTTTTTTCGGAAAGGAAACATTTACCATGTTTATTTGGCTTTAAGGACATTCACAATTATTTAGGTTAGAAGCACATAATGTTAACATTGTTTACAAGAAATCTGCACAGGGTACCTTTGATGTTTGTCATCTTAGATTATCCTATAACGGGCAGGATCTCCGTTTCCTCGAATCAGTCATCATGTTTTTTGAGTGTTGACGCTGACAATCAACAGCAATAAACATTATTATAAAACTGATATATCACATGCTAGAAAACCCATTCTCAATTGAGTTGGTGCTCAGTGTAGCGCCGTCAGGGGCTAATTGGATTGGTGTTTAGCAAGACCTACAGATGAGGCAAAGATTGCCTTCATGCATAAAATTGTCTTTGTTTTTCTCTCTTGTCTCGTCTCTCCCTTTTCTTCCTTGGTTGCATTTCCCACTGCCTCCCCCATCTGCACAGGCCATCGAAGGAGTCATGTAAGCATACCTTTGTCCCTGCATGGGAGGAAGAAGAAATGATCTGGTATTAAATTTCAATAACACGTTTTCCCAGGTCCTCCAGCGTACAAGCAATCAAGGGTTAAATTGGATCTGTAACGTATGCTCGGTGACCCACAAATCGCTTACCCATCAAACAGACTCATTACGAGCCGGCAAGCAGATGAGTGTTTGTGAGCCTTGCCTCTGAGCGGTGGGGATTGTGTGTATTACCGTTAACACGGCTGAGGTATTTAAATTTTGATTTTTTCGTAATGGGTTTTGACATGTTTCATTTCCTCTGGGGGAAGCGCTCGAGACCTCAGAAAGTAAATGTTGCTAAAAAGTCATCAAGGCAGAATATTAAAATGCCATCAAATAAGAATTTCACTAATGCGATGGGGCTTGGGCTTCAGGTACGCAGGGCCAGGGTCAGAAGGGCTTGGTTCTGGGAGAAACACTATTTGTTCCCCTTGGCTGCCTTCTTTCCCTCTTAAATAAATTATTAAACTACTTCAACCCCCCACCCACCCCTCCTCCTTCTTCTCTGCCCATCCACCTCTTGTGCCTCTCACACTTTAGCCCTTGCTTTTGAAATGAAAGGCCAACAAGAGAAGGAACTGGTAGGGCACTAAAATAGCACACCTTTGGTTGAAATGAGATTAGCTGAATAAATCTACATTTTCACCAGGTTCAACATTTGAAGCTCTTGTCCTATATGTTTTTTTAAACCATGTTTTTAAAAACAGCAATAACTCAGATTAACATGGTTTTGCACATTTTTAGATGTGGAAATGGAGATACGACACTACAAGCTTTGCGTTTTGACTTTTATCGCCCAGGTTTAAACCGTTGCACCGTTGGTAGTTTTGTATTCCATGGGTACTCCTTTTGAGGCCATTACCAAGCTGACAACCCACCAGCTGTCACTAATTGCCCACTAATGGGGTTTGGTGGTCTGATGGTTTGTCTGTGAGGGACGTTCCAATTCTACACTGGAGGTCCTTATGGCTTGCCAAATCAAAGGGGACACATTTAAAAAAGCATGCCATGTTATTCTGTTATATTACCTTTAACTGCACCTCTACAATAACGACTCATTTACAGGGCAATATATTTGAAGACAAAGATTTCTTGCGTGTATAATTAATCACAGACTGTTTAATATTCACCTGACATTACCTTGTATTGTTTAAATAAATGGCAAATATTGCTTTGTTGGTGGCAACAGCCATTATCATGCATGATATTTTCCATTCCTTGTCATTGGAATCTTTGCAGGAGACAAGAGGGGCTCGTGTCTGCCCTCTGCGTCAGCCAGCCTGCTAATAGATGTGAGAAGGTCATCTGGCATTAGTGGCAGAAGTACGTTAGCATTTGTGCTGAGCGTCTCTTGCCAGACTGTGTGCATGTTTGAAGGCGCTTGGACAAGCAGGCCCTTTCATGGTGATGAATGGCTTTTTTCAAGCGTTCTGCTCCCTAGTTATGAGAAGGGTGACCTGGTCATTGGACGACTTTATGAAGCTATAAAAAATGTATGTCAGTCTGCAGTCTCTAATGCCATCCCTAAACGGGGGAAGGGGGGCAGGGGTAGCTGAAATGGTAAAAAGGCCATTTACCGTCACTCTAAATAGCTCTCTGACTGCCCTTCTCCACTTATCTGACAATGTCCTTGTCATCAAGACAATTTTTTATTCTCTTTTTTATTTTTTCCTCTTTGAATCAAGGGTAGACAAGCCAGTATTTCCACACAGCTTTTTACAGTTCAAAACAGTCTACCAACTTGTAATTAGTGTATTACTAATACAGCCTTCTCATGTAACGTTGTGTCAAAGTGTGTTACAAGACTAGTGCTTCATCATATTTATACATTAAACAATGTGACATAACAGTGTTGTGCAATGCTGCATACCTGGTTCTAAATGTGTATGGTACTGCATAAAAAGTAATTCATACAACGGTAGAGAACAGTGTTGGAAGACTACAGTAGCGTACTGATCAGGGCTCTACATGGACAACGATCCATGATTTTTCCCCTCATCCACATGTGACATGGCTGGATGCCATTAATCACAAATGTCTCCTTTTTAATAAATATGCAAATTTGTATTAGCCAAATGGTGTTACAGCTTTTGTGTCGTTAATATATAATGAGACTCTTTGTTGGATATCTAAGGTATTTAGATACAACCTCTTCATACTAGCAAACAATAATGCGCATGAAGCAAGTGGGTCAGTTTTACTGTAATATTTTACATTAAAGGGCTGTGCTGTATACATAGGACATCTAAACTAGAGGTAACAAAATATAGTAAAGGTTATGTAAAACCAGTTAAGTGGAAATTCTAATCTGCCATATTCCAAATCAGATAGGTCTAATTGTGAGGATAAATCCTATAAATAAACATTACAAATAAATACAGATGAAGACATGCATAGTATGCTTTGTATAGTGATTACATGACAAAAGTACTTTCTAAGTATAGAAAGGTGAATAAAAAGTGTAAGGTTTGGCTATAAAGTTCATACTAGTGGCGACAGAAAAGGGAGGTCAGTGGTGCAACAAGCTGTTAATACTAGGACTGTGTACCGAATTGCCTCCATAGTATCTAGGGCTGCACGGTATGAGGAAAATATGCAATAATGTTGTTAAATACCGCAATAACAATATTACTTGCGATGAGTAAACAAATTAATGTGTACTCAGTTCTGCCTGTCTGCTGCTTTCAGTATACTGCGAATATATAACAAATTCCTTGAATAAAAAACAAAGGTATTCCAAAAAGGTATTCAACAATGAACTGAACACAAAAGGCACCAATAAAAAAGAGAATTATAGTTACATTTTAAAGTGTAGTTTTCTAATGATGCTCTCTTTCATCTAACTCAAAGTTTCGCGATGTCACAGTCTTATGCACAGTAACTATACGCGTGTGTTTTGAGGTTGTTGGTATTTTGAGAGGCTTGTCTGAGTCATATAAGGAGAGGAAAAATAATGATTTGTTGTGTAATATTTTAATATCTATTTGTTACAATGGATTTATATATCCAAGTTTTTTAACGATACCCTGCCCTGATAAATATTAAATATGCAGCTAATAAAAAGTACAGCCATTATGAAAGGTCTGTTTGGTATTTTCCTCATTGTGCATCTGATGGAATTCCAGACATTGTTCCATTAATTATGACATTGACTACATTTACAAGCACTTAATATTCCAGTTTTTGCCCTTATACCAAAAATGACAATATGCCGACTAAGCTGTTTACATGGCTAATGAAGGTTAATATTCCCTTTTACATGTAGCCGTGCAAAATATTATTTTTTTCAAAGTTTACCAGCGGTGGAGGACTTGTTGGGCCGTGCAAACACAGTGTCCTTCAACCAGTTTCAACCAGCTCAGCGATGTGTGCGCGCCTATTCAAAAACCTGTTGCTATCCAAGTCTTTCATAATATTTAAAAGTAGCTGTTTTTCTCCTTCATATCGGGTCTGCAGCCTACAAACTGTTTGCTGGTTGATTTGTGTACAGCAACCATAGCAATGCACAGAGCTGACCATAAGCTGTAAACAGTCAAGAGGACGTAAACTGCGGTAAAAACCCTGATTGAGACGCATATTCTGATTGAGCTTAATACATGTCCAAAGAATGCCTCTAAAACTTGAATAATACCGGAATATCCCACATGCCTTAATCGGAAAATGCTATATTCGGAAAAACGCCATATTCGGAATATCTAAACAAAATATGCTGTTTACATGACCCGTATCAAATTCAGAATATTGTCATATTCGGCATAATAGTGGAATATTGTTGTGCATGTAAACATACTCATTGTCTCAGTCTGAAATGCTGCCCTTTCTTTTGTCATGCATTGACATGCTATTACAGTTAGCCTGGCCTAAGCTAGCATATCTACAAAGTTTAAAAAAGTCATATTAATTTATACACTGTAAAATGGCAGGACTAGCTTCTCTCCTTGTTGATAGTGTTTATATACTGTATATAAAGAACTGACATATTATTTAAGAGTATTTAAATGCCGGTAAACAACTAAAACCAAAGTATTGATTGTGCCTTGCATATGTCTTAAACACATTGTAAGCTAGCAAATTTGGCAATATACAAGTTAATTTGGCAATATAACAATGATTGTGGTATTAGTAAACTTGTATGACATTTACCATTGTCAATTTAGTCATAAACAAAAACAGTGTTCCACCTGTTGTCATATTAACATTTGATTTGGTATCTTAAATATACCACTATTACCAGGAAGATTAGAAATGAAGGAATTTTTCCATTATCACACCAGAGAGGCAAAAGTGAGATGTGGGGGGCTGAACTACCTGACTCTGTCTCTTGGTGAGCAATCAATCATGGGCCTCTCTGCAGTCTCTTTGATCTGAAAACAGCTGTAATCTGTGGTCATTGTTGCTCGAGTAGATTGTTTGCCAAACTATTACCATAACTGTCAGCCCAAATCAGAGAAATAATCTCATGGCTCTGGACAGATGCGGTTCCTCTGCATTATTGATATGGTCATCTGAGAGAGAGGGGGAATTATAAAACATAGTTCTATTTACAAAGGGAGATTGGCTTGGTTCTTGAGAGTGAGTGAGTGGGACAGGCACCTCTAGAAAGTGAGATATAGCCAAGTTCAGGTGAAAAAAAACAAATTTCCTGGCTCTTTTAGGGTCAACTCACCCCATGGGTCTACTTCCTCTGAAAATGAGTCACCAGAATACACAATGGACTGATTGAAGTGCCTCCACATGCACCTGTATAGGGACATTAAAATATGTATATATTTTTTTCCTTCTTTTTTTACAGGGCTGATGACCCGTGTGCCAAAGCAAGGCATGTATTTAGTTGAGTATTCATAATTTACCATAAATGTGTTCCTACATGCTTCTTTATGCAGCCATTTTTGTCTTACTTGGGACTGTGACAAAGGAGGGAAAAAAACAGCCTTTAGCGCAACATTGAATGTTTCCATTACAGCCCATGGTTGTGCCTTGTGGAAAGGTTGTGAACCTGAGCAACCAATGCATGTTTATTTAGCAGCCCTGCCAACTCAGTGAGACTGGCTAAGTTTCAGTCAGTTAGTGAGGCCAGTGAAAATAGCCCACATCTTGAAATTAAAATGCCTTAACAGTGTAAGTAGAAGGATGTGTGTGGTTGTTGGTGTCAGCAGTCAGACACAAAATGCCCTAAGGTGGGTGGGCATTTAGGCAGAAAGTAAAATAAATGTTTTACTTCATTCAATATCGTTAACATCATTTTACATTGTTTAGCTAAATCACTTATTTGTCTTCTTTATGATTTTAACTTAACTAAGTCTAAATATAAGAAACAGAGGAAACAAAGTAAGGTAAAACAAAAATGCTTGTACTGACTTGAGTGGTATCAGGATTTGTTCTACTAAAGCCCAAATTACAAAATCATCAGCGTGCCATATGCCAGACTTTCCTTTGTGGAAACATGTGGCCCTTGTTGGCAAAGGGCAACATTTGGCAGGATCCTGAGAAACCGATTACAAGTACTGGCATATGGAAGAACAAATAGTTCTTCATTCAGTGCATCAGGTCTGTGCCATCTTCATGGACTAAAAAATAGACATGATAGATGTGTAGAAGTGCTCACTGGGCTGGGGCCAGGCACTGTTGATGTGCAGCACAAGAGTACAGCATGCCCCTTCTGCCTGCAGTGCATGTCCTTTTACCTAAATCGTTATCAGTTTATGGTGTTTGCTTACTTTGCCTTTGAATATCCATGAAAAAGCAAATTTCCACATACAGGATTGAAGTGATTTGAAAAAGTGGTGGCATTTGCCTTTTCAAATGATTAGATATTGCACTAGTACATCTAAATAGCCATTTTCTATGGTGCTTCCCACAGTCTTCCCTGTCATTACATAAATAATTAATATTTTTACAATCATTTTTAATTGAACAATACTAATAGAGGGTTCACCTACAGGTCATCGTCTGGCATCACTTTGGTTACTGGTCGATACTGAGTCTTAAATAATATTCATCAGCAATTACAGTCATTCAGCCATGGTGTAACAATAATCTTTTGTGTTTAAAACTTCCTTACTGAACACTACAATATTTACCAGCAGTATCACAGCAGAAGCTCTGCTGTTTTAGTTTCTGCTTCTTTCATTAACTCTGATAAGATACTATTGATGTGAAAATGTTGATGTTGATACTAACTCGTCCCTTCCTGTGTGTGATTCATAAAAAAACACATTTTAATGTGATGGCAGTGATAAGCCTGTATTGGGAAACAACTATGGGAAGTGTTGAAAATGCTCCCAAGATTAGTTATAAAAAAATTGTTGAAAATGTTGATCTGAATAGATATATAAAATTGTTGCCATGTTTTGTCACATACACACAAATACTTGTCAAAATAATACATCCAGAAATGTGTCACAACTGGCTGTGCTTTTTAAAAGAATATACTCAATCCCCAGTGCATAGTCAAACTGTCCATATTATCCTTATAGAAGTTTAAATTTCTTCACGGCTGTAACTTTATAGGACCAGTCATTGACAGAGGTAGTGTGAACCCCTTTGATCCATAATTTACACCCGTTAGTTGACTCCCCCGTCATTTGTGAGTATACTCTGGCTTAAAGGTTAACAAAAGAGAAACATGGCAAGCTCTGCTGCCGCTACAACAGATCAATGTCAAGTAAATAACCTTTTCTACCTTATTTGCTGACATGTATAGATCTGTCTCTCCTTTCCCCTTCTGCCTTCTGCATTCTGTTCCTTCGCATATCACCTCACTCTCTCCATCATGTCTTCCACTCACACTTATTTTAAGACATTTAATATGCTGTTGACAGTGAAAAACATAATTTTTTGTAATCATTTTTCAAACATGAACACAAAGAATAAGGCATTTTTTTTCTATGGCCTTGCGTTTAAGAGAATCACATTCTTTGTTCATTTTATTTTGAGTGATTAATAAGAAACTAAGTATTTTTCAAGTATTTCATATTAATTGTGTCTGGTTGAACATTTATGGTTAAAGTATGTAAGTGTAAATTGAATACCGTTGAATAAATCAAACAGTCTAAAAAAACAATACAAAAACATGCAGATGTCTCTCCCTTTTCTGACTGAAAAGCTAATGACAGTGGAAGTCTTTGTACCACAAGCTCCATTGGCACCATCACTGGCATTATTAGGACATCATTCTTATTTGGGCGAGCAGCAGCTGAATCAGGGTTAGTGTGTGGTTTAGGGATTAACAGGACTAAAAGTATAAAACCTTTCCAGCAGCCGTGTTGCAGCGGTGTTCATTACACCTTGCAACACAAAAGCGTTCGACTAAACAAACAATGTTTATAAAGCTCTACCATTGTAGGTTTGTCCTTATGGTGGCAAAAGAAAAAAAGGCCATGGGGTCATTAGAATGAAAAGGGCTTGTCCTCTTGGGAGCATGTATGTGCTCAGAATCTCACACACACACACACACACACACACACACACACAGTTATTTTCATCTGAGTGCACCAGAATGCTTAATTTACATGTTACAAAATGTAACTTTTTGGTCTGATGGTGAGCTAATAGGAAATGTCCCAAACCAAAAATGAATATTATTCATCCTCTTGAGCTCATGAACATCAAAAGCAGAATTGCTTGAAATTTGATCATTAGTTTTTGAGATACCATTACATGGACCAAAGATAAGATTTAGTTTTTAGCCCTAACCCTATATCAGAATGAGCTTTATTTGCCAGGTATGAGGACACATATGAGGAATTTTGCTTTGGATCGTCATTTCTCACAACGCGCTTACTCATACAAAACAAACAATATATACACACTACAAACAGAAACAATATATATTGAGATATAATAGTTTGCCCAAACAATCTTCCAGCTTGTGATGTGTTTGCATTGATGAAAATGCAAAAATGTATGGCATATATGGGACAAATGTCAGCTAAATGTGATTTATGCTTTGATTTCCACCATAATACAACTTCTACCTTATTTTATGTTTTTGAATAATCTATCATTAATATCATAAACAATGGCCACAGCATGTACAAATTAGTTTTTACCATTTAGTGAAACACTTTGATAGCGCTCTGATACAGAGAAGGGAATTGTTTGGGCTTTTTCTTTCCTCATTTCAAATTTATGAATACAGTAGCTTGAAATCCTGTCTCTGGGTAAATCCTCTGTGACATTACGTCCTGAAATGAACTTGTAAACACAGTCGTGTACATCTGTGCCCCATTGATTCTTTTACAAGCAAAAACGGGACAGAGGAAGCAGTGAGACAGGTTGAACATATGTTCATGCCCTTGTGCGACAAAAGCTCTGAATTGCCCTTTGGGAACTGAAACCCATAACCTCTATGAATGATTTTGTATCATTGTGGAATCACTCCAGTTATAGTTTTGCAGGCAATCACACTGCCCATTCATATATATTTCTTGGGAATTAGAACAAGATATGGATTCAGTCTTTTGAGATATGATAAGGTCCAGTAATACCTAACACCTGCTTGTTTCACACAGGGCTTAGAGCATTACTGGTGTTGATGTGGTGTTGTGTAAGTTACCTCAGTAATGCCATATGATCCATGTGACATATCACAGAGATCGCACGTCTGAAGTTCTGTGAAAACTTTATTCTGTGATGCTCACAATTTGATCTAGACACATTTGAATGTGACTCAATTTGTGTTTCATATTATTTAAGAAGTCAATTTATCAATCGGGTATCACTATTATGTTTTTTTTTTTTTTGGAAGTTCTTCGTTCTTGATGCAAATATGTTTTAAAAGCATGCGTTTAAATGCTACAGTGATTTCCTTTCAAAGTTTTTCTTTGTTACTAAATAAGAAAAAAAAAGTAGCGATTTTCCTCCTCTTTTCTCCTGGGCTTGCTTAGAAACAAGTTGTCTCTTTCATGTGAGTGTGGGCTGAATGACCACTAAAGTAAAAATCAATATGCACTTAATTTATATAGACTCTCTGAATCAGCAAATGCTGCACTGCATGCGCTTTATATGCATGTAAGCCAAAGAATGTTGGTGATCTGATCAAATATGTTAGATCAGACTCAGAGAATTTTTCACGTTTTTACACTGGGTTCAAAAAATACATGACAAGCAAACATCTAATTGAACAAGTGATTCACTGTTTTCTAAATGTGAGCTCTTGCACAGTTTTTACCACTGCAAGCCTGACTATAAAGGAAGAACAGTTAGACACAGTGTGGTTTGCCGCATGGCTGACTTGATTGATACTGTTCATCAAATAATGTTTCATATTTCATGTGAACTTCCCTATACTTTTCAGATGGCAAGTTACAAAAAAACTGATGTCTGATTATAGCTGTTATAATAAAAACATAAGGGCACAACAAGGCTTCTGAAAAATGGGACCTTATTGTGATTTATTAATCGGTGCTCCATTTTGCAGTAGTTTTTACACTTGGTGAAGTAGTGCTGTTGTTCACCAGTGTCAGCTGCCGAACCTTTCCGCTAAGTGTAAACAGGCCCTGAGGTTTAAAAAAAGAAAAAAAAGACTGAAAAAGAAGTTATCTGTGGTCCAAGGTCAGTGACCTGCTCTGTAGCTGTCTCTATTCCACCTCAGGGCACCTGCTAATGTCAGCCCTCTTTTAGATTTCCCAAATCGTGGCTTGCCACTGGTTATTTTCAGCCGCAATAAGTGATCCCAGTGACCCCAGAGGTCTGACATACTGCTTTTTTTTAAACTAGAAGTCAAATGCCATAGCATTGCCTCCGGATCAAAGCCTTCAAAGTCAAACTCTACTTAGGCATCCATTGAAATAAGAGCTCCAAGCCCAGTGAAGTGTGTAGCGCCAGACCAAGCTCATAGCTTGACGTTCACTCACAGTACAGCCAAATGATGGGCCAACATGTGCACATGTACAAATACACACACACACAACAGAAAGACACTTTTTTTTTTAAACCACTCAGCCTATTGCACTGAAAAACTAGCTATGCCAGACTATAGCAGTAGACTGCCACTGGTATGAATTCCAATGAACGCTGAAACTGTTTGCCGTGGGTTCAGTCAGTTTGATTCCAGATACATGCTTTTAACCGTGCTGACATAGTACAAAACCTGTGTTTATTTTTTACAGTTTTGAAAATATGACACGGTTGTTTATAAATTATTGAAGGGAGACGGGGGATAGATATTGTACTCTGTTCCTTCCATTCTCTCACCTAATCCTGGTTGTGTTCACTTCCTTTTCCTGTTCCCGACATTGCTGGACAACCCCTCCCCCACCTGACAGGATGCAAAGTCTGGCCTCTCAGCAGATAATGTGACGCACACGTGTGCTAGCGGAAGACGAGGCCATGAGCCACAAAGGTCCACTCTGGGTCCCGGCTTATGATAACATCAGGAAGCGCAGAAAGGAAGAGGTGTCTGCAGGAAGTTGGCAGGCATGTGAAGGCCTCAGAGAGAATCATACTTATCTTTTTGAGAAGCCTGAATGTCACCCTGACTAACATGATGTTCATGGAGAATGGGTGACAAATGTTTTATTATTGGTCATCATCACAGAGCAGCATATAGTACATTGCGTAGCCACTGTTTTTTTGACTCTGTGCTTCAGTGCTGCTGTGTCCGTTGAGCTAAAAATGTGGCCATTCCTTATTAATCACTGACAGAAAATGAACTAAGTGAAGACAACATAAAGTGAGCCTCCTTAAGTGCAGTGATACTGAAGACAATTCTGTCCTTAAAAGCATATTCCCAACAGAGACAGCTCAAAATAAATGTTAAGGTTGGGAAGTCCAGATGGTCTTTAAGAGTGTATTCCCCCACCATAAGCACTGTTGATTTATGAGATTCTCTAATGGTATCTCTGTTCTGATCTGGCTTTCTTTCACCCTGCTCTCCTCTGAAGCTTTACACTCATCAGGTTCTCTCAACCCTGTCGTCAATCCTGAAGTACAAAGGAAGATATGGCTGTAGAAAATTAGGGATTTTTTCCTCCTCTCTCTTTTTCTTCTCTACTGAAACTCCCGCTGTCTGATGAATGATAAACTGATGAGCAGACTTAATCCAGGAGAACTGCTCCCTACTGCTTCTCTTTACATTCCCCAAACAGATGTAGTGCATGGTGGAAATTTGCCATGAAATTGGGAGCTGGTTGGTGAAGAATTCCTTACATGACACTGCAGTGACTGAGCGTGTACAATTGACGCCCATGCCTGCAAGTGACATTACTAGTTTTTGTTATAGAGTGAGAGTGGGTAGGCCATGAGAGCTAATATGTCAGCCTCACTCTATCCATGTAAATGTTTTGTGTATTGTTTCAAAGCATATCAGACTGTGATACAGAAGTCTGTGTGACAGAAATCTATGTATTTCCCTGTTGTTTCTGGCAATTTAATAAACAGGAATGTATATTAGGCTTGAGTAAATTAGACCCAATTAACAAAACTGTGTCAGAAAACCATCCGATAGTCAGGTACAGTTGGGTGATAAAACTGAGATTAGCGCTTATAGTCAAGTTTATGTTCTGCTTGTTCAACAGTTGTTTGGTAAATTGGTCTTAAACCCATTTTTAGAAGATTTGAATTGCTATTTTTATTCTCAATTCTCAACAATTTTGGTTCTGGTGGTTTTCCTTTGGAGCTGGCTAAAACCTTTTTTGGGGGACACCAAAAATTCCTCTTTGTAGGAAAAACCCTCCACACTGTAAGGCTGAGTGACTGAAAAGTCAAACCTTAGAGTTTAGCAATTTTAAGCAGCCCAATTGGGTAATGGTAGGGTAATACAACCACATGTAAACAGTGCATGCACTTATTATGAGGTAGACCTAGCTAAAAACCAATACAAAAGTCTGATACAAAAGCCCCAACATTTTTGAAGATTTATTTTTACCTTCATGAAGGTTATAATGTTCAGTTTTTGTTTCTGTTTTAGACCAACCCTAGACCAAATCTGCTACCTGTAGTGCTCTTTAAAGATAACGTAATACTGCACAGATTGCATATTTTTATTGACATAATAAGCATTAACGTATCTGGCAGATTGGCATGTTCATACTGAACGTTTCAGTAACATTTTCAGTGACAACATATTTTATTTGGCTTCCTGCAATTTCCGCTCTTATATGCCAATATACGCTTGAAGCAACTAAAGCGTTGTTAAACTTTAAATGGTTGTGTTTAGGCCCTCACAACACTAGGTTAGGAACCATTGTCGTCTTGGTGGATACTGGCAAAGGAAACACTGCCTTTAAACACCAGATAAAACATGTTTACTTACATTTAAATGAACCCACAAGGTTTCCCTATTCTTTAACCAGAGTGCTTTTGTTGGCTAAACCTGGTTAAAATTATGATCTGCATGCTGCAACAGCATTAGGGGTATATTATTATTATATGCTGTACATAAACTTTCTAGTTTATTAAGTAAATCTGGTTAAATTTGGGTTAAATGTTTAAAGTGTTCAGAAATAATTATATATGACAGAGAGAGAGAGAGAGAGAGAGAGAGAGAGAGAGAGAGAGACTGATCCTGTGTCATTGTTATTTAGGAGGGGGAAAAAATGTTCACACTTATCTTTAGGCCTGTGTGTTCACAACACGGAAACCTTCTAAGGCATGGCATCAGTTAGAGTTTCAGTCTTCCTGTGGTCTCAGCACCAGCATGGAACTTTAGCCCACGGCTGTACAGATGACAGTTTATTATGATCTCTCTGACAGGATGTGCACCCTGGGGGACTGGGAGCTCATACTCCTATGACACACACACACACACACACTGACTATGCCATCCCTGCACTGGCTGCCATTCATGCATGCTTTTCTCACTCAAAATCTCCCTGTTCAGTCTTCATTTAATTCTTAAGGCTACGTTTTTTTCTTGTCTCTTAGTCTTTTGTCGTCTTCTTATTTCATGTTTTTCAAAGTTTGTAGTATAAATGCATGGATTAGTTTCGGACAAAATAACAAAATATACAGCGGATCAGTATTTAGCATTGCAGCTGTGATTTGCGCTGTGCAATACACAGATGTATGGCCCTATCTTGCACCCGGCGCAGCGCAGTGCAAAACCCAACGCAAGTGTCTTTGCTAGTTTAAAACCATAGACAGTGAATGAAATGGCCCAACAGACCCCGTTGCTCTGGAGGGAGACCAGTGAAGGAAATTAGAAGCACTTTTCTGGTGATGGCTCAGTATTACTGCGCGGCCTCCAACTGAGCTTGACAACGTAGATGTGACGTGGGCAAACTGTCTGAAAGTCTTCTGGTAGCTGTCGTCTTTTTCAACACTTTTGTTGTTTTTCCCAATGTTTTTTTACGTTCTCTCCACTTTTTTCGCTGTTTTTGAAGCTTTTTCCGACATATTTGTCACTTTTTTCAACATTCTTCTACCATTTTCTTCTTCAAATGCTATAAAATTGAATGAAACAACCAAATTCAATGAGAGTAGTGAACTGATCATTTATATTGAATGGAACCATCCATGTTATTTCTTGACAATTTGGTTGCAAGAAACCCAAATTTCTGATATAGAAACTGGTCAAATGTGACCCGAGGATGACAGGAGGGTTAACCTTTACTGTAAAACAGATTTTTTAAACCACTGAGATGCCACTATGAGTAAAGACAGTTGTAATCTGAATTCCAATTGTGTTAGGCCACTATTTCTTCATACTGCTGGCATACAATTCAAATGGCATTACATATGCCATAAAACTGTTATGCGCCCCGTGTTCAGTTTCTTTGGCATACTGAGTATACACATGTTACCCATATTATAATAAAGCACAGTTTATTGCATTAGATGAGATTATTTAATGGACTATATTACTCTAATACAGTTCACACTGTCCTGCATGACTAAAGTTCACATCAGCCTTTACATACCATAATGTCACATTGTGTTAATCAAAGAAAGATTTTAGACTACAGTACATGTCAACAGGGGACATCTCTTTGTAGTGCTGGATTATTTTTCTTTTAGTAAACAATGGAAAGGATATGTTGTCTCTTGTGTGTGAAAGCACTCAAAAGCTGGCTTGTTTTCATCACTAAAATAAGACATATCACAGGCATATGTTCAGAGAAGTGGTGACCAATTAGATTAGAGTATTTTCTGTTAAAGAAGTGTAAGTCTAAAATAATATAATAGTATTTTTTGCTGGTATCAAAAAGTTATGCAGGCTTAAATGTGGTATAAAATGCAATACTTGTAATGCAGCCTTTTACAGAAAAGTATGTGACAACTCTCCACCTGTATTAAATTGATTTTAATCAAAATTTGTGTATGTGTTGTGTATCTTAGATCACAGATTTAACAAAGAACAACTGAGTAGTAAACAACTGCTCCTGTACATTTAAGACCTACAGTGTTGTGTACAGTGTTCTATTTCCATCCTATTCATTTAAAAGGTCCGTGTCCAAAAAATGTTCTACATGGCAGCTATAAGTCCTGTTGCACAGGTGCACTGTACAAGACAAAGGACCAATAACGGTGCTAAATTGCACTTTTATTTATCTTGTGGATTCTGTCACCTTTTGCTCCCCTCTCTCTCTAACATCCTTTGGGGTTTTGTTCACCTTTCATACTTTGCTGTCATTGTCTTGATGTTTTTGTCAGCTTGAGCCTGGAGGGCATCAGAACAGCAGGTTTGTCCTGAGCCTCTCAGTTCTGCGCATTTCATTACAGACACTATCCAACTTACTATTTCAGGCAGGGCAGCATAGAGACTCGTATGGAGGCAGAAACGGCTGTAAAAGTCATGGCTGGTAACCTTGTCCGCCCATGGTCATGGGTCACTTGGCAAGTGCACGCTGGAATTCACCTCACTAGGAACCCCCTTTCCAAGACTAGTAGAGTGAATGAGGGGAGCTGGGCTGGGGTGAGGCACACAGGGGTAAAAGAGAGAGACAAAGCAGACTGTGAACACAGTGTTACAAAGGAAATTGTCTGAAAGGCTTGTATGTTTTCAAGGTTTTGATGTAGTAGGGATGTATGTTGACAGAACTACACCAGCTGCGACGTTGCCTGTACTTCAGCTTGTGTCATATTTTTGGTTTGTATTAAGAAAGCCAAACTAACTTGAACCTGATGTTGTACTGTGTTAGAGTTGAAATTAGTCAATTAATTGATAAGTTGATTGACAAAAATCTATCAGAATCGGTTAGTTGTCATAGCCAAAAACACAGTTTCCAGACCATTTTATTTGCCCTATGTGATGGTTAACTGAATATTTTTGGGGTTTTGGACTATCTGCGAGACAAAAACATGCAATTTGCAGATGCCACTTTGGACCTATGAAATTATGATGAGCATTTTTTTTAAAACAAATTATCAATTAATTAAAATAGATAATGAAAATAATTGTTAGTTGCACTTCCGTACTATATCATTTTTTTATTTTTAATATCATTATTCACTAATGTTCACATGTTGCATGCCACCTAACGTTGACTTGTCTTTTAAGGCATAATTGGAATGATTCTGGTAATCTACATTAAGAGAGATTAATTTAGTACAGCATGAGTTGTATAAACAATGCTGCTCGGTTACTTCTTGTATCACCATGTTGCACCATCACCTTGACCTACTGATGATTTACAGCTATGTATAATAATACATATAACAGGGAAGATACTGTAAAGTTATGTAACATCTTTACTTCAAGCTGTGGCTTGAAGAAAGACAATGGCTTTTTGTATTTACTCTCATTTCCTTCCCTAATTGAGTCACGGACTAAAGTGAAGCAATACAAAGGCTTTTTTGTTAGCTACAAGAAACACCTATCCAAACACATTGTGCAAGGGCATGCTGGAGCAATTAATAACTCTCTGAGGCCAGCCAGTTGTAGGCTTGTTCAAGTGTGGTCAATTTTAGACGGTAGGTCAGCCCAGCCTGGAATGCCTATTAAATATTGAAATAATCAGGACGATAATGATTGAGTTATTTTTGTTATTTTAGATTTCTAAACATATGCAGAACATTCATCACATTCATGTCTGGAAATGGTTTAGTATGGAATTGTGTGTGCATGTGTATATTATTACTTAATCTTTAAATTCTCAATTATAACAATTAGAGATAAAAAATACAACACCAGGTATCCTGTATGGCCAACAATAAGCACCAAAAATTAGAGGTCTACATTACATTACATTAACCTTGTCACTACAAAATATAATGTTCTCAATTCCCTGGTGTCAACATCTAATGTAAGTGAAAGAAGACTCCCACTCAGTTATACAGTCCCATATGAGCATACTTAAAGACCTCTCCTGTGACATGCTCTTGAGGTATGGCAGTCCTCTTGGCAGGTAGCTTGATTAACCGCTGCAGTCCTGAATGTGTTATGAAATGATACAGCTTTCTTTTCTACAGAGATGATCTGTTGGTTCTGTAGGTGTTAGTTATTTCCCTATGTTTTCCACAGCTTCCACCCATTAACACGTAACACTTAGGAGATCGCTGGGTAAATGATCGACTCACATGACAGTTATGGGTCTCTGGCTGCAGATGACGGGGTGCTTTAAAGGCGCCGTAAATTATTTTGAAAGTAAAAGCAAAGCCGGGCGGGTGCAGGGAGTAAGCATGCCATTAACATTCTCTCTATTAGGATATACACACTACACATTTCATTTAGTTGACATTTGTGTGGGCCTTTACAATTAAGGAAATATGAGGCTTTTCACCACACATTGCAAACCTGTGCTTGTACACTGCAGGAGTTGTTTGAGGGCTTGAAAACAAGGTTTAAAATGGTTAATTGGAGCAGTGAGGGTTTTATTGAGGAGCTGTCTTTTGTTGCATGCTTTTCCAACCTTTTGACCCACAGGCATACACCTGGTTTTGGGTCAGGTTACAGCCAGGCTCCAAGGCTTGCAGGTCAAGACCTAGTGCTTCACAGACCTCTAATCCCTTGCCTGGCAACATATTTGACTGAAGGGCTAGATCTACACACTCCCAGACTTCATACTTGAAAAAGTACAGCACTATCTCTTTTGCTTGCCTTTCCCCTTTTCCTGTCTTTTCTCCCACTCCCTCCACAAAGTGATGATTTAACACTTAGAGGATGTTGAAGGGGTTTTGTGGAGCATTAACCTGCTGTGATTTATGAGCTTACTGAATTATGAGTACATTTTGTCTTTAAGTGTGTGTGTGCGTGTGTGTGGGAAGACGAGGCAAAGAAAGTGAACCGCTTTATGTAGCTTTTTTTCCCATTTAGGAACCCCTCACAGAGATATAAATCTTAATTCTTAAACATCAAGGTTTAACACTCAATACATAGAAAAAAGCTTAAGAGACAATACTATGACATTTTGACTATGGTATCAAATGTTTTAATTAAGCAATCAAGTTGTATGTTGTGGAGAATTTTCATTTTCATTTTTATTCAGTGAAGTGTTGGAATATGGTGCAGTCTTTTCTGGCTGCCAGGAGAGGTGACAGGAAGGCTACTGAGCTGGAGCTGTGAAAACACACTTCTACTAAGACACTACTTTGACCTGAGGGTGCATATTAATTACACCACATATTATTCTCCCAGGCAATGCAGTGATAAGCACACCAGGGGGAGCAGTTATACTGTTATTTTGATCATGAATCAGAGAATAGAGAAGCTTTGAGTTCCCATCTTAAATGCTTTCACAAGCAATAGAATAGATATTTCTTGCATGATTACATAAATAAGCACATTTCTACTGGAGACCTGCTTCACAGTCCGCCCAATTGCCCTGTCTCAAGTGGCCCCCGCTGCTCCAGTTTCAGAGGATTTCAGAGCGTAATCCTGCCTGACTCCTGAACAACATGCCCGTTCACACACTCTCCCAGCTTGTTCTGCAATCATGCGCTGTGTCTATGACTACAAGCAAAAATGATGAAACAAAATAGTTCTTGCCTGGATGTACTGTAAAGAAGTTTATTTTCTCTGTTTAATTCTGCTCCCTTGTACACAATAATTACTACAGTAAGCTGCCATTAATAATATACTCTTTCCACAGCACATTTAACAGCAGTGGTGGTTTTAGTATTTTTTTACTCCACTTTTCCGCATTCTTTGTGCGCTGGTGTATAACCTTGTTCCATTACTCAGCACATCCCTGCTGCCTGTCAACAAAAAGGTAGCACAATGAGCTAAGCCTCCTTGCATCAGCAATCTTTAACAATTTCAATAACACAAGTCAGTGTGATGAGTTGATGTGACAAGAACAGCCACCGCAATAACTACAACAACAAACAAAGACAAACCACAACATCAACAGCAAAACACTTAATACAAATGACAAGCAGTTATGTCATTGGGTGGAGATGCAACATCTTATTATACATACTTTATTGTACATATACCATACTTTACAGTGCACTAATATGTAATGACAGTGATTTTTTCTCTGTATGGAAACAAGCAGAGCACAGTGTATGTAAGGGCTATAATACTAATAATTAATTCATTACTGGAGCTTCATGTCTGGTCTTGGGCAGTGACAAAATAAGTGCCATGTAAGTAATTTCAACTTGCTTAAATTAATGTTATATTAACATTCTATATTATATAATGTGTTTAATTTTCCATTACTCAGTAGACAGGTGCACAAGGAAATAAATAATGCAAAACAAAGTTTAAAAAACCTGAACACTGTTGGCACTAACTTTATTGAAAGTTCAAGTGTCGGTCATAGACTTTCATCACAAGCAACAAGCAGCAAAACCGATGAAATAGGCGTACAATTATAAGTACAGCATCAATAATTGACAAAAAAAAAAAACATTCCTAATAAGACAAAAGACAAAATGGTGAAATAACTTATTTTTCATTGTCTGTCCAGTACTTTTTTTATTACCATGTTTTTGCATTGTATTCTTTGGATCTGAAACTACTAATTTTTGTGGATGTTTTTTGTTTTTTATCAAATTGCTGCCAGTGCACAAGAATTTAAACTTACATTCACAATAATATTAATTTAAAAATAACAAACATCACAAACTTTAAATGTGTTTGTGTGCTTGTGCAGTTATTTGTGTGTGTTTCTTTGTGTGGTGTGGGGATGGGGGGGTCCTCTCTTCTCGTTTTTCGGGCTCAGGTAAATGGCTCTATTACCACACTTCTTTAAGTTGGTTATTGCTCCATATAACTGACATACGGCACAGCCTCCATTTTTGTCCCAGACAGTTATGGGCCTGCGGTGATCATGTGAAGAATTTCTCTGGTGCCCTTGGTTTTATAGGATGTGTGTCTTACATCTCTGATAAATACCCCCATTTGAGCACAGTAGCTGAGAATGCTAGCACTCTGTGCTGTTTTATCCTGTTCCTTTTAGTGAGCAATATAACAACCACTTAGAGATCTCAATAAGTGTTTTAGGACATGACAACAAAACTACCAATTCTGGCTCCGACAGATGCTTTATCTGCTTCAGTTATCAGGGAAAAGATATTTGTAACATCACTTTTAAGGCAGAAATGCTGAAAGGCTATTGCAAGCCAGAGACACTCTGTCCCCTTTTTAATAGTGATTGCTGAACTCTGACTCTCAGATTCCCTCTCCTCACCCCTGACTTCCTGTCTTAACACAGCAGAGTCCTCTGCTGCTAGTCTCATTGCCATTCCTCTGCTCTTGGCCTTTCTCTTCCTGCGGGAATTACCCGTAGTTGTGCTGCAGTGAAATAACTGTTTATTAAGTGTCCACACTGTTAATTTTCTACTTTGTTGTGCATCTCTAAACCTCAGACGCTCAGGCTTACCACGTCAGTATTCTTCCCCCCCGAGACTCAATGACATAAAATACGATATGGGTATTAAGAGGGTTTACAGTTATAAGCACGCTGCTGTAGTCCTGCATATGTTAATGTGATTATACATACATATTTTTAGAATAACCTTGTAACTAACCTGCTAGTTTCTGAAATGTAAATCAGGTTTATGCCTTGCACTTTGCTTTTCCTCGTCTGTATATGTGTTGTTTTTTCTGTTTCTCTTGCTATAGTTAGTATAGTGATGTTGCTATGCAGTAAGTGTTGACTGTATGAAACCATATAGATGAGAACATTTTGAGAATTTTTTCTCAACTAGAAGCAGCATATTTAATATAATATATGTGAAACTAGTGTTTACACACTGCATATAGCCCAAGATCAATCAATTAAATGTAATTTACATAAACATTGCGTATGTAACATTTAGCAATGGACAACATAGATCACTGTCTAGTGATACCATCCTGCAGCGTTTGCAGAATGTGTGGTCCTAACATTGTGTCAGTGTTGCTACATGTAAGCTTTTGATGTATCACTGCACGATTTACACCAAGACACGTTTTGGTACAATTACTGTACACAATTTGACATGTTGACTGAGTTTAATTCAGATCCATCTTTAAAAAAAATTCACATAAATCTATTTTTATTAGAAGCATAACATTCTTAACATAATTAACTAAAAACATGTAGAGACAAAAAGTGTGATATGACATTTGAAAATGTAATACAATACAAAGAGAAATACAGCAATTAAGTGAGAAGTGTAGTATAAACCATACCTTTACTTTAAATACTTAAATACAGAATTAATTTGTTTGTAAAGGTTGATTTCTTTCTTTTTAAGTTTATTGTTACCTTGCATGCAGGGCCAACACATACAAACACACCAAAAAGATGAAGAAGAAAAAAAACGTATCTGTTTAAAAATTTGATTTAAAAAAGGCTGTGAACATTTCTAAGGATGGGGGTGGGGCACAGAGCCATTTACACTTGTAATTTAAGGCTTCTTTATTCCCAAATGTTAAATACTAATGATTGGCGCCCATTTTGAGCTCAACCCCCACTGGAGGCCTGTTCAGGATCTCCACTGAGGCATTTGTGTGTGTCTCCCCTGCTCCTTTCTTCTACTTTTAGCCACACAGGCTCAACTTCACAGGACAGTCGACAGCCCTTGGACAGCAGATGAAAAACTAGGCAGCATATCCTGCGCCTGTTAAGTCCTCAACTAATTAGCAAAAATGGTGTCCTTTCTTTTCTTTTTAAGCATTTAGTCTCGGGGGGTGGCAGAGAGAGAGAATAAGACGGGAAAAAAGGGGGGAGATAGTGAGTGAGGGGTAGAAAGGAGAGATGGGGTAATGCTAGACTGGAGCGAGGGAGTGACTGAGAGGGAGGAGAGGCATCTGAGCTCTCAGCTGGGCTGTTTTGAAAACACACTGTTGAAAGCCCTCAGTTAATTCATGGCTTTTGTTTTTAGATCTTTTGTGTTTGCCAGTTTGACCATATAACATCATACATCTGGTCTATAGATTTTTTGGGGCTTTCTCGCTTAGGGACCCATAGAGTCCCCCTGGGCTCAAATTCGAGTGGTCGTGTAAAATAAAAGCACCTCAAGTGTGGGCTGAGGGAGAGACGCAGAGAGCCAGAAATTGGAATGGACGGCTGGGATGCATTTGGAACGTGAAGTGAAACATGCACAAAATCCTTTTTACTCTTTTCTCACCAGGTGACATATTGTTTGTTTATTAAAGCAAAACACCATTTATAGCTGTATTTCAAGCAAGAGTAGCGTTAAACAATTTATTTTAACATGTACTGCAACAGTTCAGGAAAGATTCAAAATGTATATTTTATTAAAAGGTAGTATAGATATAATGGCATTTTTAATTTGTCAACATTTTAAAGACTACCACTTTTAGTAGCGATAAAGCCAGTTCATATTCATATACAGTATTTCTTCAAGATATCCTTATTGATACATACATTGATACATTGACACTATTTCAGAGTGGATTTCAAAATTAATTAGCTGTTCAGGATTCAACGTTATATATATATTTTTTTAATTGTCCGTTCCGGCAAGTGGGTCAGAAATCTACTTGCCTGAAGTAAACTTTTACTTGCCCCAATAGAAATTGTTTCATGCATTAGGTTATCAAATAACAACTGCAGACTAAAGTTGCAGATTGAAAATGTTCAAGTAACTGGTTATTAACTATATACTTAGGCTACATATTTATAAGGGTTATTTTATAAGGCTTAGTTGCAGAGCCATTATGAGTGTACGGGGATTAGCTTTGGAGCAAATACCTGGCGGCGGAGATGGAGAAACAAAGTATCTCCCCTGTGCTTTTTGACTACGTCAGAAAGATGTAGCAGGAAAAGTTAACCCTCTCATTGATTTCATGTTGTTTATGGAGAGGAGAACCCAGAAATGAGTAGGGGGAAATGCAACTCTACCAAGCTACAGCCAAGTGGACCAATCAGTCGTTGCGGCCTGCGTCGTCGCAACGTGTAGTTACATTTATGGGAAGGTGGACGTCAGGCTTTGGCATATTGTCTGTAACTATGCTTACCTACGCACGTATATCTAGTAGCATTTCACTTGCCAATCCTTATTTTTGGGCCCTGCTGTTAGGCTGAAAATGACAAATCTTTTAACAGTGCCATTTTATTACACAAAATGGACCATCATATTTACGTCAATGTAAATATTTTTGCTAAAATAATAACTGCATCATTTAAAAGAATGTCGTAATAGTGACATAGAGGAAAAAAATACAAAAAACATGTACTGGGGACAAACCCAAAACTCAAGATCTCGACTTTCAAACTCGACTTCTCAACTTTCAAACATGAAATCTCGAGTTGACGCAAGGTAAGTGGACCTAATGTAGTAGCCTAATGTAGTGTAATCACTCCCAGCACATCCATCAGGGGCTCCAATAAAGGTAAAGTAAACCTTAGTAAAGTAAACCTTAAAGTAAGCCTTAGTAGCTAGCTAGCTACATAAGCACATACAGACAAAAGGTAAGTGGACCCGCAGCCTAATGTGGTGTAATCACTCCAAGCACATCCATCCAGATTTTGAGTTCAAAACTCAATTTAAATTTTTGTCCCATAGACAGTATAAGAAATGGACAATGTGACGCCGTTGTTTTCAGCGGAGACCAGTGAAGTCTATTAGAAGCCCTTTTCCAGTGATGGCTGAGTGTTACTGCGCAGCCTTTAACTGAGCTTGAAGACGTAGATGTGACGTGAGCAAACTGTCTGAAAGTTTCAAGTCTTCTGATAGCTGTGCCGAGAGAAATCTCAATCATTCCAAATCTTGCAGAAACAGAGAGTGTAGGTACAGTATATGTTAGGAGTAACATAGGCACAGGCTAACTATTGCTAACTAAAATGCTAGTTAACATTAGTAATTAAACCTAAACGGCTAATGTAAATCAAAACTGCCTGCGAGCTTATCCTGTACTGTTCGGTAATTCCTCTACTGTGCAACAGTAAGTTGTGTGGTTATGACACAATCGTTAGCCTTTTTTTACCAAAATGTCTGCTATGGAGCCATGACGTGAGAGATGTGTTTCTTTAGAAATAAAAAATGGACAAATAGAGTCTTTAAACGCTTCAGATGTATAAAAAAAAAAAATGGATTCGCTGTCAAGTGTCAATGGGATGCTATCTGAAGCGTAATGTTCAGTGACAGCTGGTCTTTGTGAATCTAGTTGCATTTATTAGAGATTGATGATTTTTCAAGTTACAAAAATCTTTTTGCAAAGCCATTTCATCAGAGCTTAGAAATATTGTGAATTTACTTTCTACCATTATTGCTCCACTCTACAGGATTTAGGCACTGTGCTGGAAAATCCAAATATGCAATCATGTGGTGTGGGCCTAGATGTCTCTGAAGTTTTTCAATATTCTTAGTGACTCGTATGTACTCTGTTCATCCTTTCTTTTATCTTTTATTCTTTTCTATAAAAGAGACCTTCACCTGGTCTGAATTTTGTTAGCCCTGCTCAGAATACAACAACAAAAATACAATTAACTGTTGGGAAAGTGACAGCAGTGTGTGTTGTTTTTCCTCTGGAAGGAGGAGATCACTAAAAACTAGTTTTGTGTTAAAATATTGTATGTACATTAAAAAAATGTAATGGCACTTTAAGTAGCCTTAACCTGGTTTTATAGCACATTGTTGATGTTCCATTATGCTTTACAACAACTGGAATCCACTTGGACCCACAAGTTGGATGAATAAAAACCATCTAGTGTATATGATTATGTATGGTTGACGTATATGTGTAACTGTGTGTCTGTGTGAATGTGTATAAAAGATTTTTTTAAGAATGTGAAAGGTCATTCTAGATTGTCTAAATATATAGACAGAATCCCCAAAAAATCAAACTTTTGGGTAGATAAATTACTTGATTTGAATTGCAGAGATATGTGAAAATGGTTTATTTACGTTTTACGTCATTTTTAGTTGCAACTGTAACTTTAAATTTTATGAAATTAAACACAGTGGTCCAACATATCTAATGTTTCTGCTGTAATTATTTTCTGTACTGTCTTGCTTTGCTAGCGTCTTTGATAAACCTAATCTAGCATTATAAACAGCAACATTCCCCCTGCCATTCAGACTGACTGCTTGTTTGGGTGGTGTAATTTTCTTTTGTCTGTGGCCCAACAGGTAAATTGGGTAACCTAATGTTAATGAAAGTGTTTACATTTTCCACCATGAACATACAGCAACAAACCAAAATCAACAGAGAACTCTAGAATGTAACGTTATGTATCAAGCGTATTGACTCTGTTGTTAAGGCTAACGGTGCTCAGTTAGCACAGTGATGTCATGTTAGAAAGCACAGCCGAAACGATTTGTCATAAACTAATTAACAGTAATGTTAGCTACGATGTTAACACCGTTAATAACTAAGCAAACGGTACTGTTGCTACTGTTTTGATTTATAAGCAACCTGTTTCACGTTACTGAGAATACAGCTGTCAGTAGGTAACATTAATATATGAAGTTATAGCTAACTCTGACAGATGTATTGCAGCTAACATTAACTGTAGCTGTATCCATGAACCTCCCAGCTAAGCTAACATTACTATAACTTGTGGCGCAGTTAGGAAACAAGAACAAGCTAACTAGCTAATGATAACGTAAGAATGGCTCTGTGGATGTCGATTTTAAAGTCATGTAAAACTAGCCTGTAACCCCCTGTACTAACATTATAGCTCCGTGATCTTAAGCCCTCAAGATGCCTTGTGTTTCTCACTCCTGATAACTTATTGTTCATCAGACGTGACATGACAAAAGCATTTTGTTTTCACATGCGGGTAGGCCAAGGCGAGAAGAGGGAGATTAGAAGGACAATAGTATTGATTTTTTTACTACTCGAATTATATTTGACATTTGGAATTTGTTGAACAGCCCTAATGTACACACATATGAAGAGACAAAATGATCTCTAGCCCCACCACAACAAAGAGAAGCAAGGAAAGAAGAAACCCCAAACATGCACTTGGGTTATAAATTAGGAGCTGTCAGTATTACAATGTATATTAATAGTCACACCTCTTTTTAATGAGTTTGGCATTGGCAGCTGAGAGGAAATACAAGTCATCATAGCACAGCTCATGCACACCCCGATGAAAGAAGCTATAATAAATCTTGTGAGAGCAAGGCTCACCATAAATATGTATCGCATAAGGCATCTGTTTTACATTCTGCATATAAATCAGCCAGAGTGCTGAATAGCAATGAATCAGACACTTGACGCTTGATTTGATAACAAATCGACTCTGAACTTGGGAGGGGAGAATTTAAAGCCTTTAACAAAAGTGGGGAGCGGTGGGGTCAGTTAAGACCTGTGAGTCTCTGACATGCTTCTCTTCTAGCAGATAATGCTACATTTTTCTCCCTGGGTCAGGAGTGGGACTAATCTCCTTTGAGTTATCTTTTTGTAGACTACCTACTCTTTCACATGTCACAGATGATGACATTACCTGCACCTGAACTGGTCAGAGTATGAGTGGAAGGTGCAGTCACAATGTGGAGGACATGGTCATACATTTGTAGAGATTCTGTTGTTATAATGCCGTAATGTTGAAATAGAATGAGAGGCTTGCTATATGTATTCATGTGCAGGTTTGGATCTGATAATTTTCAAATAAATACAATTATATGATAAAACCAAACAGAATTTTAGGCTCAAGGCTTTTAGGCTTGTATTGATGTTAAATTTAAATTCACTCTAGACTGAGTTTTAATTCATTTTATCTTACAGTACAGTAAGTCTATAGTTGGTCATTTATTCTGTAGATAATGTGAAGAGAAAGCCCTACAATCTCATTTTAACTGTATAATTATATCATATTTGATCACTTCATCTTAATACATGCATGTAACTTATTATCCGATTTATTCACTGATACTGATATATCTGCATTGTGTTATTATCGGCTCATTTTTCGGTCCAACTCTACTTAACTCATACTAGAATGTACAGTATGCATCAGGTGCATAAACACACACAAACAGTATTATGTATATATACAGTGTACTATATGGGAAATGAGCTATATAACCTAACCTTTAGTCTGACAAAATATTAAAAAAAAGATGTTAGGGTGGATTCTTACAGTCAGGGGCATAGAGGGCATCGGGTGGGAGAGACTGTAAAACATACTTAACAATGATGCTGGCTGATTCACAAAAGGAAGACATAACCATCAACAGAACAGCCAAATGGGAGCTCTCTCCACAAACATACAAATTATCTTGTGATAGCAGCTGGGGTCTAACATCTGCCTGGGAAATCAAATACCCAGGGAGCAGATGTTCATACAACCAATAGTGTTATTTTCTGTACTTCAAATTGCCCTTGGCTGTAAGGGCAATGTATTTGAAAATAAGTTGTGTCATTTGTTTAACCTGACCTGGACTAAACTGTGCTGTACACTACTTCAATTGAAGATAAAGAAATAGGTATTATCACAATTAAACTTATTTCGGTGATTGATGAAGAGCTGTTGTTTTTCAAAATGTTTTTAATTTCAATTGTTAGACACCATGGTTCAGATAAGCTTTCAACCTTATGTAGAAAATATGGATAGCTGATATATCAACTCATCAACAAGTTCAACCTCCCGGAGGCCTGTGGATGTGGTATCTCCAAAGACAGGATGCCAGAAGGAACGTTAAAGGCAAAAGAATCCTAAGCCAATACAAGCTATCTGGAGAGCTTACTCCTCAGCATGTTCTTATCCCCTGTTGTTCAGAACAAGCAGATGTTTTTCAGTGAAATTCAACAATCTTTCCTTGCTCCAGGGGTTTGAAAACGATTGGGAGTCAATGTCTCTTGATATGAAATAAGACAACCTACTATCTGATTTGCTGGCATGTACACTTGCAAGCTGCAGACCCATTTAAGTTTTGTATTTTCAATGTTCTTATGTGATTTTCAGTATCACAAGTAGATGTAGTAGTACAGAAACTGTATGCAGTGATCGCAGACAAGGAAGTATTTTGTTTTCCAGAAGCACAATGAAGGGGTGTATTATTAAAGAGTTTAAGGGAGTCCTTACCCATATTAGAAAAACAGAGAAGTGTAGCAAAACATTAAGATAATGCTCCTTTTCTGATATTCTCTTACAGTATGTTGCATTTTTCCATAGATATGACATATCTTTTGAGTAAAGTTTGAGTTTGAAAAACTGCTTCTATATTGACAATGAATTACTATGTGTACTGTGAAGAAAAAAGGTTGCTCAGTCATTAACCCTAGATCATTGTCACATAGCTCTGCAGCTCTATGTAGCTTTATTGCCTTTTTAGCTCATTGTTGTGGTGGTATGACCCTCAGCTTTCATGTGTGGTGAGGCTCTTTGTTCTCAAACCCATTTCCACCAGCAGTAAGCAGCCATTTTTTGGCAGAACAAGCTCTGATAAACACACTGTAAGCTATCTGTTTAACACCACACTTACTTTGAGGTGGCCAGAGACATGATTATAATCAGATTATAATATTGTGCATGACATGCTGGTTGTTGGTTAAACAGGCAAAAGGCCCTGTTCACAACAGCCATTTACAAAACCTAACCCACTAACATGTCATTGCAGGGCAAACACAGATGTATTTATTAACATTTATTATAGCCCTGTTCCATTAAGCTGGGCCAGGGCCCAGGTATGAGCTAGCATGCAGGCCCTACCTACTGGAATGGCTGTGACACACTAAATAGAATGGGACCATAATTAATTTGATTAACTTCACCTGTGTTTGCCCTGCTATACCATGTCCAAATGGCTGCTGTGAAAAAGGCATATTCTTTGCTAACCTGCAAGCCATTGCAGCTTTTAAAGGTGATAGTATGTCAGGGTTGCTAATCTATAAACTTGTTTTAGGGATATTTGGCCACTTGTGGCCAAAAATCAATCAATGCAGTTCTAAATATACAGTAAGTACAGTCCATTTACCATGTAAATGTTGACATATTCATTGACTGGCTTACAAAACGTCTACAATAGATTATTTCTAACAAAAGGAAAAGAGAATTTGTCTCTGATAGTGACACTGAAATATTATCCATTCAATCATTAATTCATTCATTCAGTCTCCTCCAAGGAGGTTATGTTTTTAGCTCAGTTTGACTGTCTTTCTGTTTGAAATTTCATGAAACTTGGTAGAAGAGTGTAGCATGGGCCAAGGAAGAACCCCCCCAAAAAAGGGAAAAAAATTAGTTTCCAACTGGAATAGTTCACACTGCATTTACATTGTGAGATAGTGCATGCTTTGGTGGAGGTCTGCAAATTGAAACTTACAGTACAAAGCTGCAAATGAAATATATGGATATAATGGTAAAAAGGTGCATCAAAAGAGCATTACATGCAATTTGATCACAAATATATACATTTTTTCAATAGGTTCTAATGTAATTTAAATTGATTTAGCACCAGACATTATGTTTTATTCAAATCAAGGCATTAGATGTATGAATACAGAGATAGTCTGACAAACAAGGAAGATTGAGGAAGAGGCTGGATCTGAAAATATTTCTTGCAGCTTGATTCACACCTGCACACCTTCTGTGGCAGCATGTTCTGCAAGGGTCGTCTGTTGCACGGCGGGAGTATTTGGGGATGATTAATTGCTCTGTCTTGTCAATGGTGTGCTCAAAACAGCGGGATCCTCAGCATATGTAAATACAAGCAGTCTCAGCACAGCAATCTAGAGCAGGATTAACACAGGTATGCTTCAAAATTCAGACCCATTCACCAATCTTTTCTATTATCTCTGACATCCAACCTATGTTGGAGAGACAAAACATTACTTTCCTTTCTCCTGATCCAAATACATATATTTTGTCATAACAAACTTCTTACAAACATGAACAAGATGAAATATACAACAGATTTATCTTACATTTTGTAACAAGCTATTTTTAGTCTTAAGTGAGCATGTAGTGTTGGGACATATTGACAAAATATCAGTTTCCACCCAATATATATGAATACATATTTCAGGGATGACAAGTAGTGATTTCATAAGATATTTACAATGCAAGATGTTTGACAAACACCAGCATGTAATGTAATGCCAAAACATCTACAGACATTCACAGTTATACATATCACTACGCTAAAAATACAGTAACCATTTTTCCACCATCAAATGGCCTCAAGTACTCCTTCTTTGACATCAGTCATGTGCCAAATGTGTTTGTTTGAATTGAATTTGAACTGCACGTTATTTAACCCTAGTAGTTAAATGAACATTACTAACACAACCCTCAATTGCATTACTGGTTATTAGCTGTTAAAGCTCAGGTGTGTCCTGCTTATGGATGGTGTTTTATTAGTCATTGTGGCAGTAAATATACTAAAGCTATACTAAATTAGCTATGCTATTTATAGATATGTGTATGTACTGTTGGAGCTCAATCATTTTGTATTCCAACAGTCCTTCTCCCCACAGGAAATCTAGTGACATCTAGACTCTGTTACTGAAGAGAGTAAAAAAGATTTTAAAAAAAGAAGAGGAAATCACCTCAAAACAAGCCAGTGATAAAAGGTTTCAAGGCATCTTTGAAAATGAAGACTCAAACAAGGTCCTAGGTGCCTAGCAACACAACCATTTCCCTTGATATGTTTCATCCCTTAATGCCATTGGCTATTGCGTGTGAACTCGCTGCCTCATGGCAGGTAAGGAATTTATTGGTGCTACATTATTAGAGGATGGCAGGGAAAGAAGTGCAAATCGCTACGGTTTTCTGAGGATGTTACGACCTCCTCCTAGATTATGCCTTCTGACAGGTTTGTCATCCCTGTGCACTGATGTGCTCTATAGAGTGCTCTGATATCATTAGCTTCATTGCTCCTAATGTGTCTGCTCCCCTCAGCAGCAGGACAGGTCATATATTGTGCACATCAGTGGACAAAAGCCAAAAGCGAGAGATTACTGAATAAACCCTTTCTCACCAGGAAAAGAGAAAAAATGTGTTTCATGGGAATTAAACATAATTTGAACTCAAAACAGTTGTATTGTCGGTTAAGATATCAGTCGGTAAGCTAAGATGACATAGTAGATGATAATAAAGTACAGATATAGTAAGCACAGTGTTATGAAATAGCCTGCGGTTTTTATTACAGGTTATGCAGGAGCAGACGGGTAAGCTCATAGATCTCTTAAAGGATTAACAGCGGTCCTGCAAAGCAAAGTGTGTCTTTTGGAGAGGCCATCTAGGTCAGGCAGCAACAACAACATGAGTGGTGGGGTGTGAAGGATGCCTGTGACTTTTAGATTATGAATCTTTGGAGCGTGGAAAACTAGCCCTAGTTCTATATCACACAGGTGCATAGAGCCAGTAAAATTATTGGTGCAAAGCTGCTGGGAGGAAAGGTGTAGTATAGGAGTGTCCCTGGCAAATTTGTCTTTGATTGAAGTCTTTGATTACTGCAATTATGGTAACCGTAAGCAACCTGCCTGATCAGACCACGTCCAAAGCATGTTTTTTGTGTTAATTCCACCAATTAAACACACTTCATCAATCCTGAATCCTTTAATTTTAAAGTTGGGCAGTTGCTGCTAGATGAGCTATTTCCCATTATCTGGCCTGGCCTGAATTACGGCCTATATTTTGTCATTTGTAGGAGGTTGACCTCCAAGGGGAGACCCTAAGTGCCTCAGAGGTAGTGGTAGTGGAAGTTAACATACTGGAGCTAAAAGAAAACAGCTAATACACCAGAGCATATGCATGACATTGACAAAGGTAGCAACTCCGCAGAATTGAATCATCACTTTTCTGACCTTTGGTCTTTGTAGCTGCTGATCCTGTACACCTCCAACAGTTGGCTGTATTTCATGATTATTGGGGTTAATCTCTTATCTCTATTGCTCACTGAATGTTTTTTTATTCTGTGGTGTTCTTTATTTCACTTGTCCAAATATAATTTGCTGTATATTCACAGATTATTATTTCTCTGTGTTGCTTTTATTCAGCTTTAATACATTTAACTTTGCAAGTACTTTGGTGACTCCACATTTTGTTGTACTTTTATGTCGTGATATACAGTAGAGCTTACATTTTTATTTATGAAGGTCTTTAAAAGGTCTTAAAACGTCTTACATTTGACTGGTTGAAACATGCAGAAACCCTGCTAACAACCATCAGATGAACTGCAACTTTAGACATCTCTGTTGGCTTCACTCAGCCTCAGTGGTTGGTGCTTAGTGGAAGAGATTCCTCGTGCCATTGTTTTGTTTTTATAAGCTGAAATTATATCAAGAAACCCAGTAGTATTGCATGTTCATACCTGGCCTATTTTCCAATAGCTCTTTCAAATTATGACAGGTTTCCACACAACCTTCCACAACAACTCTGCCAGCTTTGCTTTAAACCACCTGCTGTACAGAGGATACCAATATGATGAAAGTACATTTTTAAGTTAATTTTGCAAGTTATGAAGTTTGAAGTCAACTTACAAACTGGCATCATTTGCCCTTGAAATCATGCATGCAGTTTAACAAAATGACAGTATATCGCCACAGTATAGGCTAATTGTGCCTTTAAACTCTGCAACTCCTTAACAAGGACAGTATCTTTCTTAGCTGAAGCAGGACTGGACTTTCCTCCTGACCCATTAGAAAATGGTTTATCATTGCAGAGCACTGCTTCTAGAGCAGAGGAAGGGACCTGATTTGATTGGCCATGATTAAAACCTGCCCAGTTTTCTCAAAAATAGTGCAAATGTATCCAATATGATTTATTTATGTTGGTGTTCAGGATACTCCTTTTCACATTTTAAAAAGTCACTTTTTTAAAACCAGGTTTTTATAACCTTATATTTTGTTGTCATCAGCTTTGTTGTTTATTCTCTCAGCTTGCCATCACTCTACAGGCAGTCTGTCTGTACAGCTGATGAAAAGGCAGGAATCCGCTGAAGCTAGGAAACTGCTGAAATCTGGTGTGGGGAATTACACCAATTGAGGAAATTCCTATTTTTCTGCAACCAACGAGAGTTATAGGGCAAAGAAAGGTTGTATATTATGGTTAGGATGGAGAGCGGAGTTGAAACAAGTGAATATTGCTGAAAGAGCGTCGCTCACATTCAGGCATAGACAAAAGGTGGAAATGAAATAACTTCCTTTTGTCGGGAAAACAGGGCAGCTCTTGACAGAATAATAGCAGCCAAGTAGATGGAGAAGGTCTGGTACCACAAGCTCTAAAACACAGGAAAGTGTTGTGCCGCCTGCACGCCTTATTAAAAGTGAACATGACACACTCCCCAAAACAATGCTAGATCCTGTGCAAATGATTTTTATCATCGGCAGGATTTCACATTATGTTGAAGGTTATTTTTTTAAATGTTATTTTTTTCACTTGTTGTGTGGACATTTGTGTGTACTGTACCAGGTGTTGAAAGAGATTTAACCTGGGCTTGAAATAGTGTACAGTAATATAGTATTTCAATGTTTTCTTTAAGTGGTTTGTGTGTTAGAAGTCTTTTAGAAGGAATCACGCTCAAAACTTAATATCAAGGAAGTTTGACTTATTTTAAGTTTAATTTTCAAATTAAAACATTTACAAAAGGGTCTGTCAACTAATCTTTTATTAATTGAACTTTCTTTCAAACAAAAGCCTGGAAGTTAGTATCCACTAAGAATGATATACAGTGAACCCTCGTTTATCACGGGGGTTACGTTCCAAAAAGAACCCGTGATAGGTGAAATCCGTGAAGTAGTAACCTTTTTTTTTTACCATTATTATACGATGAAATACTCCATTATACACTCAAACCAAAGAACAAAACCTTTTTACAGGCCCAAGCATTTGTTTAACAAATAAAAGTACTGTATAAACGTTTTTTTACAAATAACTACTGTACTGTAAAATAATAATTTTAATCATCAATACGAACTGAAGGCTTAAAATTGAAGGCTTTTTCGAGAGAAGAACATAGTTATCGGTAGTTGTTGTCGCTCTTTTTTCTTCTGGGAAAAAAGATTCTTATAAACCGACATGCCACCATTGATTATGTTTGCAGAATACAGAACACAATGCACGATGCAAATTCGTTAAGCAGCGAGACCGTGAAAGGTGAACCGCGATATAGCGAGGGTTCACTGTATTTCTAAGATGTACTACGTTAAGTAAACTCATAAAGGTTTTACAGTTGTTGTACTAAAATGTGTTTTAAACTTAATAACTAACTACCGGTACTAAACCACTAACTAAACTGACTTACATTTTGGCAATAAGTATATTTCAGGTAGTAGTTGGTGGAGACCAAAAACAGAGCTAAAAGAAGAGTCAATATTGAACTTATGTTTATCATGTGGCCAAAGCACGACTTCAAATGAATGCCAAGGTTGCTCTGTATCATATCTGTAAATAAGCCCAGATTCTCAAACAAGTTTGCCATATCAACTCTAAGCAAACATTACATAATACACAAATACGTATGCTTATATGTGGTAAAACATGTTTGGGTACAAAACTGTTGGCAGTCCTGTATATCGTTTAAATCTTTGGATAATCACTGGTTTAAGGGTAAAAACGAAAATGTTCTTTTGACATACAGTTAAAAAAAAAAATACTTTGAATCTAGCCTACATTGTCAGATTTACAGTAGGGCTTATAGATGTTTGCTTTGTCCAGTACTTGAAGTTGACACTGCTACTTCAGTAAAAAACGTAAATATTTCATAGATACTAATTTGTAGGTTGTTCATGATGAAATTAAAAGACCTCCACTGGGTTCCTGGACCTCTGCAGTATTTAAAAGCTACGTCCAATCAAGCAAATGATTCCTCATGCAATATGGTAATGGGTGTGTGTGTGTGTGTGTGTGTGTGTGTGTGTGTGTGTGTGTGTGTGTGTGTGTGTGTGTGTGTGCATGCACAAGGGTGTGTGGTTGTGGGCATGTGTGTGTGTGTTTGTTTCTGTGTGTGTGCGTGTGTGTGTGTGCATGCACATGGGTGTGTGGTTGTGGGCGTGTGTGTGTGTGTGTGTGTGTGTGTGTTTCTCTGTGTGTGTTTTCAGGATGGGGGTCAATATAATATATCCTTGTAGTAAAAGCTAATTACTATATGTTTGCGTGTCCTGTAAGCTGATGTACTAGATGTTTATAACTTGGATTATTAAAATGTCTCCACTCAATTACTTGAGACTCTGCTCTCTGAGCTGATCAACACTTGACCTATTGTTTTCTCACTTCAGTGTCTGGGCACAAACCAACACAGCTTCTTAAACAAAACTGAAATATGAAAATAAAACAGATTAAATTAGTATCGTGACATTTTAAAATTAAATATTTTCCAAATGGCTGTAATATAATTACATTTGTCATCAATATGAGAAGGGTTTGAACCAAATCAAACATTTTTTTTTTAGCTTGCAATAGCTTTGTGTGTCTGTGATTTTTAATCTTGTATTTCCAAAAGTGTTCTTCAGGGCCTTAACCCAGAAGGTTGAGAACCCCAGACAATGTTATCAGTTTGTATTAAAACTATTTAGATAAAAAGTCAAAGAGCACATGATATTTAACCATTTGTGTTGCTTTCTAATTGTTTTGGTCTAAACTACTGAGTCTAAACACTACTTAGTCATTCTTTTTCTCTTGGCATGGAACTGTAATTGCAGATAATAGTTAGCGTCACTGATGTTGATCCTTGACCTTCACAGGTTATCATGTCTGTATACCTGGTTTCCCTCTTCCCCTGAATCAATTGTCTGTTAATCTCTTGCCTTAGCTTTCAATTGTGAGAAAATGTAGCTACTGCAAGGGTAGTCCTTTATTAACTTGACCCAAGTGGCTTTTTCTCATGTGGACAAAAGGGCGGTAAGGAAATCAAAGAGAAGCATAGTAAGTGTTGAGAACTCTTTGGGGTAGGGGCTTGGAAAAAGCAATAATACTGCGATGTTTTGACTAGAAATTAAGAACAACTCAAAATGCTTTAGTCATGGCGGATTAGAAAAGTACGGAGCCCCGGAGGTGACATGGAGGGAAAACAGAACATTTTTGAACCTTTGTTTTGCGAGATCTTGACTTTATTTTGCGAGATATCGAGTATTATTTGCAAGATCTCGCAAATCCAACAAACATTAAGACTATTCCAGCAAGCTAGCACACTAGCGCGTAACGCAATGGATGTATTTAGACAACAAATGAGATGTAATCATGTCATGCTACTAGCTAGATACTAGCTAGGTACTAAGGTTAGCCTGCAGTCATTGACATCAACAGTCAACAACAGTGTCCATTATAACACTTCATTTTGACATGTATTATTTAGTAATGCTTATCAAAATAAACGTTGGATGTATTTAGACAATCAAGAAGATGTCGGGCTACTAGCTAGGTAGGTTAGACTTATTGTTTGTTGGATTTGTGAGAGCTTGCAAATAAAACTTGATATCTTGCAAAAGTGTCCCCAGTACATGTTATTTTGTTAATTTTGTTGTTTTTTTGTTTGTTTTTCTCTCTTTTTTTAAGACTATGTATAACTAAGCTCTTAGCATTGGAATCAGGTATTTGAGTTTTGAGTTCTAAACTCTAACTCTTCCAGTTTACGTAATGTTATTATTGCTAATAGTAATAGTAGTTATTTAATGTAATAAAAATATTTGAGATTAATAATTTATTTAGCCTTAAAGGCAAAGGATTCATACTTGCAGACCCCAGTTCATTTACATTAACTTGTACATTAACTACATTAACCGGTATGTATATATTATCTAAATACAGGTGTTTTTGTGTTTTTAGCCATGCTAGCTGCACTATGGATGGCAATATCGGTTGGTCCAGAGTAAAATATCTCAACAACTGTAGGATGGATTGACATGAATTATTGTAGAGACATTCATGGTGCCCAGTGGGTGATAGTATGGCTTTGGTGATCCTCCGACCTTTCCTTTAGTGTCACCAACACGTCAAAGTTCCAAATAACCACTGGAATATCTCAAAAACTATTGTCAGACTGTCTCTCTGCCTCTTTCTCTCCCTGTATTTGATAGACAGAGGGAGGATGAGTGAAAGAAAGTGACCTACAGTTATGCTACAGTAACATACATCAGGGATTTCAGGAGTAAAAGCAGTAAAGTTAGCCTGCTGCCGGAAATCCATCAATTGCGGAAAGCAGTTAGACATTGCTTTTTGTTCATTGATTTTGCAAGACAACATTTACTAATTTTTGTTTGGAATATGTTCAGTGGCAACATTCTTTTCAGTAGTTCAACATTTTAATACATACAGTAGAGAGGTGGTCAAAGCGGAGTACTGTGATTCACATCTTGAGAGCTTTGGTTAAGGTTTGGAGAAAGAATTTTTTTGGTTTTAGAAGTAAGTGTAATTTCTAAAAGACATGGTTGCCACGCTCATGTTTTGTCAGCTGATTAGAGAGTTTGTCATTCCACTTAATTAAATTCTGCTTTGTTATTAACAATTCAACTGGTAGATAAGCTGTCTACACATGATAGGCAGCAAAACCGCTTTGCGCCGGCCGTTCCATTGATTTCCTATGGGGAGGACAGTGGCGCCCAACTAGGCGCTGTACTACCCCTGACATCGCCCACTGCTTTCAAATTATTTAAACTTTGACCTAGTTGCCGCTGACCTTTCGAAAGCACAACCAATGAGATAACAGCGTGTCGTTACCTAGCAACGGGAAATAACTTCCTTGGCACCCTTGATGATGAATACTTGCGCTGTGCTTTACTCTCTGGGCTTTGCTCTGCACCCTACCTAACGCAGAGAGCAAATCGCTTTCATGTGTACGTGAATATAGGCACAACCACTGGCAAGACTTCTAAATTAGGATGTGGTGATCCTTGATTCTGTGTTATAGATATTTCTTCAATATTAGTATTGAGTATAAAATGTATGAGAAAACATTTTTGTTTGCTATGGGTGTGTCAGATCTCTTTTTTAAGTAGCCTACACTGTACATTATACATAAGTAAGTAATACATTCTTCTAAAGGTCTAATAAAAGACACTATTGATTTGCATTATGGGAAATTAAGTGTAATTTTTAATCCATATTAAGGTTTTAACGTCAGGATATATCTGCCTCTGTTGCTTCACCTTAGGCCATACTTTAATATGTCTCTTGCAAGTCCCCCAGCTTTATGGGATTGCAATACTACATTTTGGACTACCCCTTTAATGAGGTTAGGAATTTGAAGATTAAATTAACTCTAAAATGTTATTTCCACAATGGGACTCCTGTAAATCTCAGAGAATAGTGTAGCGAGTTAGCATTACTACTGTCACACGTGGATGTGTTGTACTGTAATACTGTTTTTCAGTTTGGATAAATGAGTGGTGGTTTGCTTCATGATATAATGATGCATTTTAAACTGGCATAATTAAGTACTAAAGTCCTTATAATTAGTCTTGTGTAATAGCTCCTTTTGAAGGTTGATGCGATGATGTCCACAGCAGAGTTGTGTTTATCAGTGGTGATGTTTGTGCTAATGTTTTAAAGGCCTTCATCTGTGATTGAGTTTATTTTCTTTCTGTCCTCAATTGAGATTGAGATGTGACAGTATGAGGAAAAAATATCTTTTATTTCATTATTTGAACTACAGTGAAAATCTGTTTAAAATTAGATAATGAGACAAGTGTGCACAAGGACAGTTATTGCATTCATAAATGTAATAGGGAGACATTAAATGGTCAAGAAGTCATTGACATTGACATAAGCACTAGTAATGACCCTGAATGTGAAACTGAAAAATGTTATCAAATTACTACAAATGTTATTTTTGTTCTGTGGTATGCGTTGAAAGCCTTAATGTGCTGTACTCTAAATTATCCCTCAAAGGCACATGATTAGCCCTCATAGAGACCTTTGGCTCGGTGAGCTCCTGCCTTAACCGATTGACATCATGGCTACATAGCTGATGTTTTACTTTCACGCGACCCATCTGGGCTGTCTATTTCTTTCTACCTGAGGGTAACTAAAGCGGTAGTGGGTAGTCCTCTTACCTTGATCTAAATTATATGGACATTTTCCCTTTAGTTTTCATTTTGCACACATGGATATGAGAGTTAATTAAATGTTGTGAGGTTTGTGAAGGACATATAATGGATTGCTTGACATGTTTCTCCCTGGGGGAAGATGCTTTTCACCACTTAGTTACTATTTGCAGTCATGTCATTAGTCATTTTTTGTTAATAACATATCTGCTATCACTCAGTCCTCCTGGACAGTGGCTGCATTAATTTGTAAATCAGGCCACAGCCTTTAAACTTAACATGAGCTACGTTTACAGTGTCATCAAAACAATATCATTTAACATCATCAATTTAAAAACAAAATTTTTTTTTAAAACTAATGTAGGATTTTCTTAAATGTGAAAGGATAACGTAGAGTTATATATTGCCATGGTTATCAGAGTGTTTAGTATCTGGATTTACCCGTCCCCACTCATCCCTATTTTTTGTCTGCTCTCACTGAGACAAATCCCCATGCCTAGCTCACTGCTTTTATTAAATTCGCCTCAATAAAAAAGCTCAGACAGGATTTATTAGGTACTCAGCACGGACGTTTAGTATTTCCCTCCGTTATTAACTGAAAATCAATAGATAGCAAAGAAAATGGAAGTCATACAAGTGTTGTCGCCTTTATATTATGTCGGGTGTCGGGTTAGATTCATGACGGGGCTCCAGCGTCTGCAAGGTGGATTTTCTGCTTACATTGCAAGACCTAAAGTGGAAGTTATTCATTAGAGTAAGCCAGCGGTCAGATACATTTCCCGGCCCTTTCACACATCTGTCTTGGTAAGACTCCAATAGAGTGAGAAAGGATGCTGATATACCCTGATAGAGATGTCAGATGCAACACACAGCTTGCTGGATTTATGGTTATTTTGTTCTAAAGACCTTTTTTAACACCATCATGGAGCCCGTACCCTTGGAATGTAAACTGGAATAGCATTACGCTTAACCTTGTTCCTGCTCTAATACGTATCATTTATTATTTCATTATATAATTTATTTTCTTTACTTATGCAGTTGTCAGCCACAACTTGTTCCCTGGCACAATGACAGCGGTTTTATCTTATGACTTCAGTTTTGAGGTTTAACAGATGAGCGTTCAATGCTAATTTGACAGACAAAATCAAGATTACATTAATGTGAATGCTGCACCACACCAGTCTCGTATCTTCTGAAAAGCCTTGATAGGTTTACTGAAGCTTATTCTGCGCTGTCAAAGGTTTGGACTGCTGCACACACTCAAGTTCAAAAGGGTAAAGGTGGTATTCACTTAATATGCTATAAAATAACAGTCACTCAGTAAGCCTGCATGCCGTGGCTCGACTGCAAAGCAATTCCATCATGAGGAAAAGTGGCTTTGTCCACATATTAGTCTTTTCTTTCACAAAAAGGCTAGAAAAATGTGGGAATAAAGAGCTTACCCACCTCACTAATTTAATTACTCTTAGGACCTCCATGACAGTAATGTAAATATTCCATCATGAGGACCCAAGATACACAGAGTAATTACTTAAGGCTTTCCTTCACATCTCTCAAGACTTTTTTTTATTACCCAAAAGCTTTTTAACATTAGCACTCTCTTCCTGACAAATTAAATGAAATTTCATTACTCTAGCCATCCTAATGGCATGAAACTATCAGCTGTTGTATGCCTGGTCTCTCTTCCCTGGCTGCCCCAGCAGATTAATCAAATAGTCAGCTTCAGAGTCAAACTGAGGGGAGCATCGATCCACAAGTCTGTGTTTGTCTACGGTTCGTTCGTGCTGCTGATCTGAACCTTGAGTGAAAGTCTTATATATTGATCTCCATATGTTAAACATGTACAGTCCATCACAAAACAAGTATTTAGAGCAGAGGCAAATGTCTACCTGCTGCTACCTGTTTTTTTCTGTGTTTAAAAGAGAATATATCCAGGAAGCATGTTTAAGAGTGATCAAAATATCATTGTTAATGTAGTACTTACATTCTTACAGTATATTCCTGTTTACAAATGAAGCAGTCCCATGAGATTTTAGTAGGGTATATACTTTTGTACGGCCCACTCCATGGGAAAAGATACATAATAGAATTCAAAATATTCTTTGAGTAGCAACAAATAATATGGAGGGGGCGTGCACCAATAAAGGGTTTCCATAGATTTGTTATATCCAGCCATTACCTATGATATTTAACACCTTCACTTTTGTAAGGGTTAATCTGCTTGGCCTTTGATCTCTCAGGGGTAAGGTCTTGGCAAAGTGCCCCTCCACCACCTGAGGTCCTTAAGGGACTTTCAATCCAATTGCTGGCTAAGAGTGGATGCAGATCTCAAGGTTACACCTGAGTGTTCAAGGGCAGGTCCAAGTGTAATCGGCACTTAGATCATAGATTAATCTTATTTACTATCTATTAGGCTTGATTCTTGCTTCCTTCTCTCACCTCCCAAAGCCAGGATTACTGTGATAGTTTAAGATAATGGATTCTTATGGAAGAGGAGGTCAAGAACCATTCTTGTTTCAGAACCTGCAGATAATATGATTAATCTAAAAGCCTCTTGCAAAAGAGGTCCCACCTTCAAAGGCCTAATTGGCAAAAAGGTATAGAATAAATTTGAGATGTTGGCTCTTGGTTGTTTTATTAATTGCAATTTTATTTTATCACCAACTGTAGGTGATAGAAAATATAATTTGTATCTACTTCATTCACTTATTTATCAATGGAAACAGATTGAGTGGGTGTTTTTTCATCAAGCAAATCACCAGGGATATACAAATGGCTTTTATTAAGTATGATGTTGGTAATCTCATATTCTTTATCTTTCAACCTTTAGATCCATCTTTATGTATTTTATTGATATATAAGGTTGTATTATATTGATGTTAATGATACTATTTGATATGGCATAATTGACATTTCTTTAATACAAACAAGCCAGACATTTTAGTGAGATGAACACTGATTACAACTTTTAGGCCGTTTACAAAATGCTCTATTAACATTTAAAAGCAGGAGAAAATTGAGCATCATTGTCCATACATTACACAAAAGGTTATGTGGAGAGAGAGAGAGAGAGAGAGAGAGAGAGAGAGAGAGAGAGATATTGATTTCACTAAGTACAATCTCATTTTGATTCAAAATCTCCCCTGTTGGGATTTCTGCAGTAGCCACTAGCTAAACAGATAACAGATAAACTCTGATAAAAATATATCCAAATGTGGCAGCCTCCCTGATAACCTCTGAAGACACATTGGTTATCTTGTCCAGTCATCAGCAACTGAATATTTATCGCAAAGAGCAGACTCTTGTTCCTGCCTGCATGTTTACCAGTTTATACACAAGTTAGAGGTCTTTTTTTCTAGAAATACCATCACAAGCATGTTAACATTTCACCTACCCATATACCGATAAATAAGGTAGATGTGAAAACAGTTTGACCAAGTGAACACTTATTTTAAAGTCTTATTTAGTATATGGAGATGCCTTCTGGTAAAGTGTTGTAGGTACATGTGATAATGGTCTTATTAGTTTGATTACTTTACTACCAAATATTAATTCATTCATTCATTCGTTCATTCATTTTAATTGCCAAATTAACACACAATTACAATGGAGTATATGTTTTATTTGTTACACTTACTTCTACATAGCATCATCTTGTTTGTATTAGTATACTGTTGCAATATCACTAGAATAGATGCATAGTGGAAAAACAAAGGCAAGCACCACATCCTCACACTTAAGAAGTGAGAAATAGGAAATGTTTAATTATTTAATTAATTATAGAAATGGTAGCCAATTATTGTTGTGACTTGATTAATTGAAAAAATGTTTCAGCTCTGTTCTTGATTAACTGGCACTTAGTAATGTTAACAAAGTCGCTAATTGTACTTTTTATGCTGGATTCTTTAAAGATTTTTACTGGTTCTTAGAGTATATCACACCTTCACCTACAACTTGGAGTTGAAGTTCAATGTAAGTTATATGTCGGCGACTATTAGCTTGACTACACATAGGTCAATTAATTTATGGTTTTTCAATGGGTGACATGTTATATTGCCTTATCAGTAGCATTCAACTTAATTAGGAATGGCCAAAGAATAACATTTAAGAGAAGAAGAAAAACATGCCATTTTGTGTCCTAACACAAAAGACTTAATTAATCTGGAAGAGGCTGATTTTCCATATCATAACATCCATTTAATGGCTCAAAAATAGGAAATCAATTACATTGCAAAAGACTGCCTGGTTCTATGTTCTTATGAAATCAGGACATAACCTTTGCAAAGATAGATTGAGGCCTCATTTCCATTCTCACCTGATACTGTCACACCGCTGTGCTCATTAAAACCTGTCTGTCACCCTTCCCTCTCACAAACAGCGCTGCTTTGTTTCCACCATTTATCACTGTCAGATTTGTCATGAGAATCCGAAATAGTCACGCCTTTACGTTGCTCAGTTCTAGTTGCCGATGCAATTATGTATATATACTGTATATATTAATAGTAAGATTATATCTCTGTAATTGTTCATGATTTGTGATGATAAATCAATATGATATTGATTGATGACACTAATTAAATTAAAGCAATATTGACAAAGATTGCCACTGAGCAATTTTGGATATTTTTAAGAAAATGTTTCATTGTAGTGCTGACACATCTTAAAATGTGGTACATATGATGCATTCCAGGTGGTATTGTTTGATAAAGTCTTTCCTTCATTTCCAAGAATGTATTTCCACAACCCTTATAGAACAGTATGAATTTGCCCAATTGACATGTAGGTTGCAAATAACCACCATGTAAACATCTATTATTGCATTTTCTTTTCCAGTATGATCTGTAAAATCCATGAAACCAGGAGAATCAAGGAGAATCTGAAAGGCACAATGAGTAGAATTTTCCCTTCAAAATAACGTATAAACTCATACAAAAACAATCCCTCTTAATCATCATTTCTGACACACTAGAAGTGTGTGGCGGTGTCTGTATGGGCAGAGTCCCTGTCCTATGTCTGTTTTTCTAATTTATTTTCATTTTGCTGTGTTCGCAACGTTTCTGGGCCTCAACCTCAATAAAAATGTAGCAACCAGGTGCCACATCATAAGCACTCTTCCAAGAGGGAGCTACGAAAACAGCGCAGAAAGAATATAGCGAAGCCAAACACCAAGCGGACCACGCTTGTTCCAAAACGAGAGTATGGGGTTAGCTTTCACCTGCCAGCAAGCAGTGTAACGTTGTCGTTTAGCCAGGGAGGAAGGGCCAACAATTAATTTTTTGTTTAGAAACCGCAACCCACAAATCTCATTCTCCCTCATATTTTTTGCAGTTTATTATATTGTGCAGAAATAAAATGGCATCACTTATTAAATGTTCCCACAAAATAATGTAAGTTAAAAAAAACAAGCAACATCTTTTGTCCCCTTGATGTCCTCAACTGGTTTTTGCCGGTCCTTCAAGGTTTAATGATACTACATAAAGTGCTCATAGAGACCAAGTTAGACAGTGTTACTAATTCTGTATTTTTATTTTTTATTTACACACTTTACAAGAACAATTTGGTCTAAGCAAGATAAGTGTTGTTCACTTAACGACACACATATTCTTGATGGGAAACACTAAAAGAAAGGAAAGACTGGTTAGCCTGGATGCCAGACAAAATTAGCCCCACCCACAACATTTGAGGTCGAGAAGTTCGGTCTGGACTTGATCCGTTGTGGAGCAACTATGCTCGAACCAGAGTTTGGACCAATCAAATTGTCAGGGTGGGCTTTATAAGATGATGGACAGATGATTAACAGTAATATAATCTATAAACTATGTCACCAAACTATGTCACCAAAGAGTGCATGGGTTGAATTTGTTTACAACTAAGATGGCTGCTGGAGAATTGAGATGTGTAGAATCCGCCATCACGTCTGTTATAGAAGATGTCGACAGCACATTCATTTTAAAATAGAAAAAGAGAACCGCAATCAAGGCATTTTTCGATCTGAAAAATATTTTTGCCATCCTTTGACAAAAGTTCATCATACAATACGTCACTTACTTCGTTGCTCTGATTGGTTGTAGGTCCATCCAATTGAGTGCAGATGCATTTTCGTTCCTGGGTAGGTTGAAACACGCCCCATAATCACAGCCCAATAGAGCAGTATCAGTCTCATATTCTGACAAGAATCAGAGTATGACAATGTCAGGCTAAAGACCTGTATAAGTTATAGTATAATTCTTAGTTGAACTACTTCATGTTATGTTTTGTATTCTTTCTCAATCACAAGATGTGATGAAGATTCTTGTATATACAAACAACTGTTGTAAAATCCATTAGACATATCACCGGTTGACCTCAATTTCATGCATGTCATCTTAATACCATTTACACCTGTAAGTCTTTGACAAGAGGGCTTTTCAGCCTTAGCTTTCATTACAGTGTCTAAGATAACACAACTGTTGCAGAGTTTTTCCCCCATTACCGCAACAGACTAGGTCATTTTTCTTCTTGGATGTTCTTTTTGACAGTAATTTTCCTCTATGTAAGGTGTATATTTTGTGCAGCATAATCATTGCATCAAAATAAAGTAGAATATGCTAATGACTCTAATTGGACTACTAATAGAGACTGTTTCCCCAGCTTTAAGCTTTTGGGGGGTCTGTGTAATCAGTGTAGACAGTCGTTAAGGGAATGGAGAGGCAACTAGCAATGTCAGGAAAGGGCCCAGGCGGTTCCGGCTGACACTACCCCAATCTTCCAGGACCCATTAAATGGCAGTTTCAACACATTACCAACCATAACATCCTTGAATATCACTGATTTTATTTGCAGTATCAAACATTTCATTTCACGCACCATTAATGGAAAAGTGCTGAGGTTCTAATGCTGCCAAACATTTAGTAACTACCTGGACTCAGAGAACCAATTAACTCCAGCGACAACATGGCCAATTAAACACACAAATAGGTGAGTCCAGCATTGGTTACTGCCCTAGTAATTTACTTTTGAATAAACCCATGCAAAAATAGAAAGTCAGTCATGGAATGACCAGTTGAAGTGGAAGGAAGAGTAGAGATTTAGCAGCAGACATGGAAGAGTATGTACTGTACCTGCATTTCAGCATATTTTAAAGGAAATGTGATAAATAATTATGAAAATAATAGCAAATGAATAATATTAGGGTAGGAATGAGAACTCATTACTCTATAATTCAATTTTATATATAGTGTGTGTGTGTGTGTGTATATATGTATATAATGAAGCTCCTGTTCTAGTTGAAGAAAGAACTAAACCAGATGAAACAGAAGAAGGGGAGTGCATTGCTAAAATACAGGTGAGATGATTTGGTGTTTCACTGTAATATCATAAACAAGCTTTGTTTGAATATAATGCAAATGTATTAACGTATATTTAAATCACTTAAACATGTATTGCTTTGTAACATCTACGTTCATTATACACCATATGGTCTGTAACACCTTATGCATGGTCCTGTTATTCTCCCTTTCTTTACCAGTTCTTTATCCCACCCCCTGTAGATGATATTGACTTAGGTGTTGGTTTGTTGCTCTGTGATCTCACCACAGTAACCTCACAACCTCATCTAAACAAGGTAATATTTTTTCTATTGATTTTCTACCGTCCTTTCAATTATGCTTTCATTGGAAACCAAAACATGTCAATACACAGCTGATGAACTCGTATGGCAGAGGGAAGCAAAGAAAAACATACGCTGTGTATGTTGTTTATGTGAGGTGTGTCATATTATAGCTTGATAATAGGGTACCAGAGCCATGGTCTCTCTATGGATTAGAGGAGTGTAAAGAGAACTACACTTAATTACCTCTGGGGTTGAGCTAACTGGCCAACATCATTACCAATTTATTGTCACATCTTTGTTGAAAATTCCTTTCAAAAGCAAGGTACTCCTATGGAGTGTTGTCATAAACAAGTTTAATTTAACTAAATTGGACATTTTTATTTTTTTCATTGTGGACAATTGGGTGCAGCGCAACAAGCTGTAAACACTGAAAAGTTATAGGTCGTTCCAAAATGCTCTTGGGTTACTAGACCTAATCATCATCAGTTGGCTGCTTCTTGTAACGCACCGCATCACATCAGGGTTTTGTCAAAATACACAAGGGTATTGATGAATCAATCAATCACAAGGGTGTTTTGACGGTGGTAGAGCTTATAAAGGATGCAATCACCATATATCAATCAATCAGTATACGAAAACAATCTAATAACCCTGGAGATCAGGGTTTGCGCAACCGTCTGCTACTTGGCCACTAGACAATGCAGTCATGCAGTAATGATGAACTTGGAATATCCATAAAACCATAAAATGCCCACTTCAGACCCCACATTGTTCAACAGCTCATTAAGTTTTCATTAGACAATCAACAACTTTGGGTGATCGTACAAGAAAAGACACCTGCCAGCCGGTTTGGACAGTTTTCAGGTACATAACTTTTTTTTGCTTTCATTTTTAAGCAGACACTGTATATTAAACATTAAACATAATTTCATTAATAAAAGATGTGCCTCTGTGAAATTCTTGCTGGCATATCTGGGAATTGAACAAACCAATATCTTCAAACATCCAATAATGAAACTCATACATGTGTTTTTGTTGCAGTTACCTCAGTTTGGTGATTTGGTGAAGTTATAGAAGCCAGGGTTGTTTGTTTCAATCACACAGTAATTTGCATTTTGTCTTTCTTGACTTTGTTAGAATTTATTTAGATGAAAATGTGTGTGTTCATTGCAAAGACAATGTATATAGTAATCTATAGTAAATGGTTCCTAATAGCTTTGCAATTATTTGTAATCATATCTTTTATAACCCTTTACTCTGCCCTTCTCCCTTTCCCCTCTCCTTTGTCTCTTACACACATAATTTTATTTGCTTCTTTTTTTCTGCACCTCTGGGGTAGACATCTTGTAGTATCCCAGCTTATTGTTTAGGAGCAAAGGGGTAGCCAAAGGCCAGGTAACTTGGATTTGACTGGTGTACTCTCTTGTCCCACAGGACATAAGATACAAATCAAGTTGCTTTGACCCCATTGTCCTCTACACACTCCTAGTGCCCTGAAGGCAATACTGTGGTATGGGATCCTTTATTCCATTTATTTATTTTTTTCCCTTTGTACGGCCGCTGCTAAAGCCATAAGGTACATACATTTCCTTGGGTAAACCATTTGACATTCAAGGCCAGAGTCAGCTAACATTTTGATTTTAAATGGTGTTTACCCATTGTGATAGCTTGATAATCAGCTGGACAGGTTCTTTGGTTGAGTTTTCATATTAATGAACACATATTTTTGATTTATAATCAAACGCATTTTAAGTGATTTACGTCCTTCTGTAAACCAGTATACCCTGATTTCTCAACAACCCAGCATCCTCAGGCACACCAGTGGCTCACTCAGTGATGTGTGGTTTAAGTCTCTTCTTCATGTCATGCTGACCTTTCCAACTCTTAATGAAATCAGTCTTGACTTAAAAACAAATAAGCACATTTGACCCCGTTAGCCTGCAGATCATGCTGGTGACCTATGAACTTAATTTTCTATCAAAACATATATTCATAGATGGCACCCTCTCTTTCCATGATGGAAAGTGTCACAGGTGTTGAAGTCTGATTATAAATATGATAATGTCAAAATCCTTTTGACAATGTGATGAAATGAAAACTGGAATCCAAACCGAATCTAACAAATTTTAGGAGCATGTTTACGTACCTCTTCCAGTCTAATATCACAATGTTTTGAGTGTCAAATAACATCATGTTGTGAAAGTTGACACGTTTCTGTAGCTGTCTCAGCTTTATCCTGATTAGAAATGGGTTTGTGCAGGGCTGTTTTGTTTCCATAACTTAGCGCCTTAGCACTTTTTGATCTAAGTTCTAGACATGCTGCCCAGATACATACTGGAGTAAGAATATACCATCACAATTTCACAGGACAATACTTAACATTACTGCCAGCCATTTTACAAAGCATACCTTAAAAAGTTACATCTTTAAAATAAATAATAATAATAATAATTTTAGTACTGTGCAAAAATATTGCAGTGGCTAGACACTTGCTTGAAAAAGGAAATCTATGAACATAAGTTTTATGAATGGCAAAATGGCATAGTCATAATAACTGTGACTCGCTGAGTGTCCTTTTAGGCTTCAAGACTATTTTTTTCCTGTCTTAAAGGGCTGATTTTAAACCAGCTCTGTGTCATCTTTGAGTTGGCAGTATGTTAAGATGAATGGTGTTTGGCCTTCCTTCTGTGGCGCCAGTGAGCACAGCTACCTGCGGAACAGCTGAGGTCTGTTGGGATCCGCACACTGCCCACACTGCTATGACAGAGCTAGATTTAAATCAGAAAAATATCTCTTTATCTGTAACTACATTAATATATTGGTCTGTAAGTACTACTAAAACAAATGTGGGCCCACACAAAACTGTGGCTGAATGCATCCAGTGAAAACATGGATGCAGAACTGAAGCTTCTGCACTACTGACGTGCTGTTTTCACTCTGTGGCCAGTGTAGACAAGGTGTAAAGTTTGGTGTACTTGTGGTCATGCTATATGCTATTATACATTGCAAATAATATATGGGCTGAAAAATGGTAAACATGACTCAACTTATCATTGAATGCTAACATGGCTTCAACCAGTCTAATGGACTACAGATGGAAATAAGCCCTCTGGCTACAATCTGGCATTGTAATGCTGTACATGTTCATCAATGTGCATTGTCCTGAAATAATAAAAATATAAAATGAATAATTAATAAAAACATACATTAACTTGCAGATCTTTGCTGAGCATTAAAAAGGTGGTCATTTCCGTGGGATCTGAATGTTTAAATGTGTCAAATAATTTTTGTCAAAATTCAGCTGCAACCCCAAGTACAACAAACGTTGGCTTGAACCAGTTGCAGTTTTGTTCCAGTTGCTCAAAAAAACAAATGTGCTGCTCATGGAGGACTTAACCTAGCAAAAGGTAAATGAAGGTTGAATGACACATGGCGCTGTCACAGTGGAGATGGACAAAAAAGCATTGTCGTTGTCGTTGGGTGCTAACACACCAAACTAAGATGAGGAAGTCGGTATAAATTATACCTGCTAAACATCGACATGTTAGCATTGCTATTTTGAGCATGTTGCTATGCTAATGTTTAAAGCATTTACAGCCTTAAAGATTTGCTAGCATAGCTGTCAACTGTTGTCTTGTTTCCTCACATGTGACACAGATCTGTTTTTAATTACAGCAATGAACCATAAAAAAATGTAGTATGACAATCAGTAAATCCTTTAATGTTAATTGCAGGGTCCATCCAAAGTCATTGCATTTAGGAAGTAAGATTCAGGCGTGGCACCTGTTTCTTGTCAGATGAGAGAAACAATACAGCCCTTTAACCCACCTTCCACCACCATCCTTATCAGCACGTTTCCTACAAAGGGTTAATTCAATCATGTCAAGGGTCTCTGCTCTGTTGCTTGCCTCTACCATCATACTTTAGGAGCAGTGGAGCGTATCCTCATTGATGGCACCTTTGGCTTCACAATAGAAGCTAATTTGTTAGAATCTTTCACAGGTCAGGGGCTGCTTAAAGGCGAGGAGGGCGCCTTGGCCACAGGAAAAATAAAGCCATCCACTGAGTTGAAGGGGGCAAATTAAATGCCCACTCATTTTATGACTATGGACATACAAAACATAAATATCCATTTTCTTTCCTTGAATTCCATCCATGAGATCTTGCCAGCCATCCCAGTTAACACAGGTTAATAGATTGATTCCAGTGACATGGCTCATAATGAACAGTAAATTGTTTTATCTCTTAAGTCTTATTTGGTCAGCCAGGAAAACATATGAGGTAATATGGCTGAGGCTAAATGGAGCGTATAATAGATCTCTCACTAAGGCATAAGGATAGGTTGATGGCAGGGCTATGATTAATGAAAATAATAATGCTCTTGAAATTGAAATTTTTCTCTTTTTTTTTGGCCCCTTCAACCCTTTCCTGCTATGGTCATTCTGACTGTTCATGCACAATGTGATTGATGTGTGATTGCTAGCATCTTTATTTCTGTCTCTTGGGTCATTTTCCCAGAAAGGTCTGTACTGGCCCAATAGAGACTCCAATTTACAGTGAACTCTTACTTCATAGCCAGAAGGGTGTAGCAAAAAATATAAAAAGTGCATCTTGCTTTCTTTTATTATTCATATAACATAGCCCTGCTGAACTGCCGTTTAACTGTAATCATCACGTTAAAGAATTGACAGGAAATTCACAATAAACCTTTTTTAATCTGTTGTACCATGCTAATAACTTTGATAAAGCTGACTCTGCACTTATTTTAAACAGCATATTACAAAGAACAACATAACTTGCTCCTCCCATTCAATTTTTAATCTTTCAAGTGTTTTTTCATTTAAAGGCATAAGTTCAGTGTAACAGCTCCTTCTACCTTCTTTTGACCAAAAGAAAACTTGCCAAAAAATCAATGACTTTTAATTCGCACTATTGATATGCTTAGATAATGCAGCAATTAAACTGTGCTTCTGCCAGTGGTGATGAGGAGCAGTAGATGAAGAGTAATTGGGCCCTGACCTTTGTGTGCCTCAGCCACCAGATCGCCCAAGCTTCCCCCCCAACCCATTCTCTCCTACAAGCAGGAGGGCTCATTTTGTGAAACCCTCAGTTGTGGCAAGGTGATAAATTACAGTTCTTAACTATCATTGATTAGTCAGTGTTTCTCCGCTTTCTGTGACAACTGTTCAGTCACTCTGAATGGGTCTTAATGGCACATTAGAGAGAAGAAAGCATACAGTTTCCCCAACATTGATTAAACTTGCTTGTTGCTTAATAAAGACAAACTGACATGCACTACACTTTGGTAGCCTGTGACCAAGTAGAGACATAAGACCATATCATGTAAAACAATGAGATATCGCTGATTCTCAGATGGTTTGGATGTAACTAATTCCATAGCAGCTTACAGTGCAATGATTTTTTATTCATTCAGTATTTTAGCTTACAAAAAAAGGCAATAGCCCAAATAATTACAGTATTAAATTCCATCTTTGAATTTTATTGTGATTTTGTTCCTCATCAGGTGAATATTTCAAGGATAAGTTTACAATTTAGTCATAAAGAAAACTGAATTAAATAGACTGTTTTTAAAAAGAAATTGTCTAAGCAGGCAGATAAGAAAACCCAAAAGTCAGTGTCCATACCCATGTTAAAGCCAAGACGCTGTTGAATAAGTCAAACTTCACCAGAGACTAATTTTAACACTAAGTTCTCAATCGCAAACTTCCTTGAATTATTTCACAGTTTTTGATATCACAGTGTCAGACTGGCTTAAAATCCATTGCTACACCAACCTTTTCAAGAAGGCAATTCAAGGAACAAAAGAGGGACACTGTGTTTGCACAGTCCAACAAGTCCCCCACCACTGGTAAACTTTGTAAAAATTAATATTTTGCACAGCTACATGTAAAAGGGAATATTGGTGGATTATTGAATTTCATTAGCAATGTAAAAGTCGTCGGAATATCGTCTATTTCGGAATTAGGGCAAAAATCAGGAAATGATGTAAACGTAGTTGCTTTCCTTGAAGGTGAGCTGAAGAACCTCAAGAATCAAACGATCCACTGGGATCTAGAGTATAGTAGGGTATTCCAGACATTGTCTGTCTGTCTCTTCACTAATGTCCTGAGCCATTCAGTTGACAACGGCAGTGTAATGATGGGGATGTATTGCTGTGTGATGACTGTGTCAGCATGAAGTGTAGCTCATCAAATATCCACCTTTTGGAGTAGAAGCACTGTACGAGAGCTTATTCAGTGGGTGATATTTTACTTGTCTAAACAGACCATGTGATTTATACCTAGGCAGGGAAAGCTTGTTAATGCTTTTTTTTTTATGTAGTAGTATACTTGACCTCCTTTTTTAAGCAATTGTTCCCGCTAATGTATTATCTGAAATAACAATTAAAGCGATTATGTTTTGAGAATAATGTAAAAATAAAATATTTTTAAAATGATATGACACTGTAACCTCATCCTCCCCTTTGGCTTGCAGATAGGTCTGGCACACGTTTTCAAAATAAGATTGAAGGAAATGAGTAAAGTATGCCTCTAATTTGTAGAAATCTGGGATAAAGACAGTCTAGTGATCCAGTGGTAAGATATCAATGGCAGCCTGAGGCGTCCACATTTGAATCTTCTTGAATCTTCTTGAATCTCAAGATTTCATATGCTAAAGGTTTTAGCATACCATTGAAGTGGTTAGTCATACTCTCAAGCTCAACAAGCTGAAAACAAAGATAAACAAATCATTCTTTTCAACAAAGCCCCACTGAAGATTCTCACATAGCACATCAAACTTTGTTGTATAAAACAGTAAACACATAATAAAGAGCACAATATGTAAGAGTAATAATCATGTCTATATTATATAAATATGTTCACAGCTGAGAGTAGGGCCTCTTCTGATGCACTACATGCTTATTGACCTAACGGGCGTGACGGTAGCAACTTCCTGTTGGGCTTGTGAAGTTTAGATATCCCCTGAGATGAACATGTCCTGGACTGACTGAAAGAAAACAAGATATGAATCCTTCACTTAGATTATTAGTCATAAGGGAAGGACTAAATCAGTATTTAACACTGTGCCAAAATGAATTATTTGGTGTATTTATTTTATTAAACCACTGCCAGTGTCTGTTATTACAGTTCTAATACATAGCTGACATTTTAATATGAAATCAGTATGCATGTAATTTAAGTTTTGTATAATTGTGTGTATTACAAATGTTAAATGTAACATAGAAATGAATCAATATAAAATGTGGGCTTTGTTTGGTTATCTTAGGTTTCCGTCACTCATCTTCATCATCTGTCTCTTTGTTGCCTCATTTCAAGAGATAAAGCAAACAGGCATTGAGTGTGTGTGTGTGTGTGTGTGTGTGTGTGTGTGTGTGTGTGTGTGTGTGTGTGTGTGTGTGTGGGTCTGTGTTTGAAAAGCCAAGGAAACCTGTTTTGACATTTTTGTCAGCTTGTGACCCACTACTCATAGGACTGACCCAGTCCATCAACAAGATGTCACTGAGGACAAATCAAAAAACAAAAGAAATGAACCCTCATTTAAATAAGGATAATATCATAATAGTGGCAGGTTGAGGAGTCTATAAGATGCTGTTGGAAAGATTTCTATTGTCTCTGATCCTGATGTCAAAATGCCATGAGAGGTGTCCCCCTGCCAGGTCAGTATGCCTCTGAGGTCGGGGCTTTTGCCCTGGCCTGGGCTCTGGGACACACTGACTCTAGAGTGGGACTGGCACTTGTGTCAGCCACACATCATGTGAACTTACAGAGTTGAATTAGTATAACAGGGTTAAACTGATTAGTAATGCACTTGTGTTCAGTGGGTCACAGTGTGAAGAACAAAAGTGATATTAAAAGATCTATATTTCTCCTTTGGCTCCTTAATGCCATCAGTTCTTTTAACATACAAAAGTCAGCTTGAGATCCCTGACAGATAGGTGCCATTTTTTCTATTCAGTTTAGCCTTTTCTTTCCTTTCTCTGTGGATATCACAAATCCCCCACAGCCTGAGCCCAGTCCTCAAATTCTTAACCCCATGTCTCCCCCTGTCAGTACATGAACTCTTCTTTTCACTTTTAATTCTCGCTTTTTGGCTTGTACTCAAACTTCTGCCCTGTCTTGCAGTTTCCTTCTCACTTTCACCCACACTCATCCCTGGGAAATGTGGATCTTTTCCTGACAAGTTCCTCAAGAAGCAAAGCCTCTGGAGATCAACAGAGCTCTGCCAAAAAATGCGTGGGAATAGTCTGGATGGGAAGGGGAAGGGACTTTTAATTGTTTTTCTTTTTTTCTTCTTCTAGAATAAGTCAGTAAAAAAAAAAAATCTGTGATTATTTCTTTATTTACCTTACAGTGAATAAGGTTTTAACTGTGGGTGGCAGTGACTGCTTATAGCATACTATTCAAATGTAACTCTAGCACTAATGTTTGAAAATGTTCTCCATGTGATACAAATGATGCATATTAATTCTCTTCTGTATGATATAAATCAGGCTGCTTTGAAGAGGGAAAATTATGTACTCCCTGTGTTTATGCACTCAGTCAACAGCTGGAATAACAAGTGCTGTATTTTGGCGTTCATTAAGAGCTCACTCAGATGGTTTCCCAACTGGAGGCATTTGAGAGTTGAGCTCAGAGGTTGAGGGTCGGAAAGTATTGAAAAATTACATTATACAAGTATATTTATAAACTGGGCAGTAATTTATATCTGGATAGGATAAAATATCCTGATTTGGCAACATTACATTCAGGGCATTGTTTGAAAATGCACCGACAGGCATAAAACATCCTAATAGACATAGATTGACAGAACAAATTTAAATTATTATTATGAGATAAGATTATGGTCAGTATACTACACTATAGTTTTTATTTGGATTTCAGTTTATTTTAGTTTTACATCACATATCTGATGTAGTTTCTAGGGGTTAAGAACTGACAAATAAAGACAATATTGTGTGATTAGTAATGGCCATGTGTCAAAGAGAACAAATATTTCTAATATAGAATAACATTTCTAGAGTATAGTTTTTTAGTAATAGTCAATTCAATATAACTGTTACTATTAAGTAAATTGTACAAAACAGGAGCTTGGTATTCATTCCGTCAGTTAATTTATTGCTTTAACATAATTTATATTATCTCTGTAACAATACCTACTGAAGAAAAAAGCACTCTCTACATAGTTAGTGCCAGATGTTAGATAGAACTCGAAAATATGGTACTGCAACATAAGAAATCAAGACCAAATAAGGATATATCTCACCGCATTGAAGGTTTACAAATATTTTAAGCTTACAAATATGCTTTCATGATATATATATATATATATACACACACACACACACACACACACACACACAGTATAAACCAGTGTAAAATGTAAAGAAAATACTTTGAATCTTTGTACTGTTTTGGTATCAATGTACTAAGATACACATAAATATGCAGAGCAATGTTCCATTTCAGTCTGTATGTAACTGTAGAAGTTTTAAGACTCAAATGCTACTTAACTCTAGCGAGGAAATCTCAAGTCTGCAAACAGTTTGAGATAGTTAACTGTGTTGTTGCACAATGTCAGTTGCCATCTTTGTCCAGTGATGGACATAAAAGGGCTTCCATTGTTCAGACACAATAAGCCTCCATTCTTAAAGCAGATAAGCATAACAAAGTAAAAGTAGGGGGCCGTCAAACATCCAAAACTAGAAGGGTCCAAGTAACACTATTTACATATTAGCCATTTTCATGGAGGGAAAGCTGAATAAGTTGTATTGATTGACAGTCGCTCACATTTACCCTTTTGTGATTGGATATTATTCCCAGATAAAACAATGATAAAAATTGTAACTCCTTAATAATGGAAGGCATAATTGAGTGTGTGAAGCAAAGTGTGTCTACTTTTTTTATATGAAAATATTACTAAATTATCAACATTGACTTAGCTACTGGTTGATTGAGCTTTTCGCTGTTCCATCAGGACTATTTATTTGTCAATAAATTACAAGCAAATCAGGGAGAACACATTTGCCTCATTTAGTAACTCACTTTATCGTCTTTACATTGCAATGGACTTGATTGGTATTTCTATTACTGCATCGCTACAGGGGGCTGATTACCAAACAGTACTCAAAAGCTAACAAGTGGCTAATGTAAAGCAAAGTAAGTGATGGCAACCAAGTTAGGATTAGAAAATCAAATCTTATTTTCACATAATCCTTCCATATATTAATATGAAGGTGGAGGACTAAGCAACCGGGTGAGAGGTCCACATGTGGATGGTGGCGGGCTGCAGAGAGCTAAACTAGTGCCTGGGATTTGAATCGCTGCTCCACAGGAAGCTGGCCGGCTCGTTTGTTTAGCTGGATGTGATTTCGAGTGGCAGGAGGGGGTGTTGCCTGGTCATATGAAACACAATGAGGCATACTTTCTGAACAAGACTATTAGGCAATAATGACGTGGCTCAAGTCCAAGCCATTTGCTGGCCCTGTCTGAAGATTAAGATATGCCCCTTCTTGTATTAATCAAATAGTGGCCTCTGTGTGAGGGCTTTATATGAGTACATGTTTCTGTAGCCTGTATGCATAATGTCAGAGGCAGACATTCTTTTTATATCTTAGTTTTCAGCAGAGAGAAAAAGATAAAATGCTGTTTTTCAATGGTACAGTCATAAGACAGAAGCTCCAGTTTAAAATGTAAATCCTTGCTGTAAACGATCGCTGTCGTTAGGGGATTTTTTTGCCACAAAGTCCTGATTCGTTATTCCACAATTGACCATTGCCCTCAACCTAACTTGCACCATAATAATGTCCCTTGTGTACAGTCCTATAAACATTTGACTAAATGCACTTTTAATGTACTGAACAAACAGAAAAAACAAAGAAACCCAGGAGTATCCTATTGCAGGAAATAACTAGTCTCATTTTCTCTGTAACTGATTCCAGGAAAGGAGCTACATGAGAGAAAGAAGTCAAGCAGTGGGATTTAGACCACTGAACAAGATAGATTCTTCCAAATTCTAATTGGAGAACAGTTGATTTAATTGGTATCCATTTGGCTGACAAAAGAAAGCAAGAGTAGTGGGCAGGCAGGAATGCCTCTGGGGCCGATGTGAACATGAAGTGGCTCTGCTCAACGCTCAGGGACGGATCACTTCCAAAGACGAACCGTGGGAGCTGGCAGGACAGATTGCAGTGGGAGGGAAGGAGGGAGGGGGACCAAATTCATGGTGAAGTGAGGAGCTTTCAATAGAGAGGCATCTTTATTTGGAGAGGGAGGCCATTTTAGACGCAAAACTGAACTCCCACTCTGGGTAGAAATGTGTAATGTGACTCTGACCCTGAGATGAGAGAAGTGGATGTGGTTCAGCGGGCCTTGTAAACGCAGGCTTTGGTGACGGATAATCTAAATTATTATCACCTAAAAAACTGTTTGCTTTTCAAGCTTCAGAGAGTGCATGTTAATATTTGGAACGCTGATTAATTTGAGATACTGTAGAGGAAAAGATGCGGATGATTTCCAAAAGTTTAGTTTAAACCCTGCAGCTTTTTTAGTCTCTGAATAAAATAACACCAATGACATTATGTTTAAGGAATTTTGAAGGTCAGTCGATAATAATGTCTTTACAGATGTTGTAATGGCAGTCATTATTACTTGGCCTTCACAATAAGCTATTGGAGATGAGATTTTATTTTTATGTCAAGACTTAATCACAAAATGCTCTGTCTCTTCTCTGTGTGTTTGAGCTTGTGTCTGCAGATGAAAAATGTAGTCAGTGGTGTGTTGTACTGTAGCTTGTGCAAAGCAAAGGGGGAACCCAGGTGTTGCAGTGTTTTTACTGCCTCTGTAGAGAGGAAGGGTGGGAGAGCGAGGGCAGATGACCTGGAGGGGGTTCAGAATCAGGGGCCGTGCTTGGGAGACCTTCACAGCCTGCCTCAGGGGGATACAGCCACTGCTTATCTCTTCCTACACTTTTACTTCTTTTTTTATCCTCTTCCACAGCACTGCTTTCATTTCCCTTTCCTCTTAGTTTAGGAGGACGAGTACTCCGGCATTATTTCCGACCAACGCCAACCATTGTATTATCTGCTGACACGCATTTTCTAAGAGTGGAAATGTTCCTTTCTTCTCTTTTACAGCAAATATTTGAACCTGGCTGGATTATAAATCTTAGTGTTGAAGCACTCTGGGATTACTGTGTCTTTAATCATTTAATGATTCCTCCAATATGGAGCACAACACACACATACATACACAAGACACCCCTACAAAGACCTAGTATTATCATGATGACATTAATGGTCTTTTCTTGTATTCACTTTGAAAGCCTGGTTACTGGCTCTTTTCCCGTAGTGTCTACAGTAGGTTTTAATCCTCCTGCAGTCTATGACAGGCTTGCCCTCACCTTGCCCAGCACTTAAAGAAGCAATCTTTCAAAAAGTCCCCTTTAAAGCCTATGTGAATGTATGTCCATGCAGAGGAGAGTGCAGTATGCTGATGGGGAATGGGCCCATTCCTGATGTAAATGAAGAGATGCATATCAGTGTTAATCCATTGCTTTGTAGTCACGGCCATACCCAAAGTCTGTCTAATTTCCCTCACACTCCCTTTTGCAGCCAGAAGTGTATCGATCGGCAGTAATTGAAGTGTACTTGATAATCCGTAAGGCAACAGGGGAGAGGGAGACCCTCAACTCTCACATCGATGCACAGAGAATGGGGCTGTGGGGTTGTGTGTATTTGAGTGTGAGTGTGTGGTGCAGGGGGTGGGGGGTGCTCTAATGTATGGGCGGGTAAGGCAACACCCCCCTCACGGCTTCTTCTCAGCTGATTAAACTCATTGAGAACCAGACAAGTGGAACAAATAGATATAAAGGTTTGCCTGGCAGCTTACAGCCATTCAGATTTCTTCATTGAAACGGCAAGCACCACATCTACATGGCCTGCTTTATGCTAACATTAAGCAACTGGAGTGCCTGTTTTTGAAATGAACCATATATTATGCCACACTCACTCAGATATCTCAGGTGGAAACTTTAAGAATGAATAGATGCATTTTTTGGGCCAATTAAGTATGCAGTACACAGTCAACTGTAATGTTGGTGATTTCTTTTAAAACACAACAGCCTGAATGTGTTGTTTGCAGCGTTGGCTAATAATGTGTTATTCATCACAGTGTTGCTTTGTGACTGCATTCATTTGGATAAAAGCAACATTACCAGTTTGAAAAAGTGTTTACTTTTGCAATCGATCAGCCAAAATATTAGAATTTTTGACAATTTTCAAAACGATTTGTTATCATAACAGTTTGGCCCGATTTTCATAACCCTGCTTGTGTTCCCAACCTGTTTTATGATAATAATTTTGGAATGCTTACATCCTGTCAACCTTCCCCTGCCTTTAAAAGTAAATGCTTTTTGAAAGGTCAAAGAGCATGTGATAGATTTGTTTTATTTAATATTTTGTAATAAGCAATTAGCAACAAGAAACGTCACATAGATGCTTAAAACAATGTTTTCTTTTACACAGATTTGATGGGTTACGTTTTTCTGTAGTTTTGCAAATTGTTCGGCAAGACATGTCCTTTAATTGGAATAAATTATAATATACGTTTGAGATCAATAATCAACATGGTAGAATATAACTATTCTGTTTTTGTTTTGGTTTTGGGGATGTGATGCGTAGAAGTGTAATATAACAGATTTTTAGTCATCAAGCAGTAATTGACGACAAGAAAAACAGCCCTGGCATCTTCAAGTCTTAGGCCAAGTGATTATGGTCTCTCTGTGGATGTGGGAACAGTTACTAGACGGCTGGTGGTGTAGTAAAGGGCACACAGATTAAAGATGATTAACAAAATGTCTCAACTGTAAATGTAATGAGATAATATTGAGATAGTAAAAGCCAGTGTATTTTTACAATTATGATTGTGCTGTCTGGTTACATAATGATGGCTTTGCTCTGCTAATGATGTTGATGACTGAATCAACAAAAGTGATGGGATGTATCTATCTATGTAACTACGGTATGTATCTATATATCTTTCTGTCGGTCTGCAGTAATTGAAAAAGAATGGTACAGTAGTTATTAATAGAAAGACCCTACATGATGTAATTGCTCCAGGTCTGGTTATTGTCAAGTGAATGGACAAGCCTGGAGCTTCCTTTTACAGTTTATTTATCACTATTCTGTGGAACCCGTTCACTCCCTCTGAAGAGCTTTTACCATTAAAGCTCAGCTATTCAGGTTTTGGGGATTTTTACCCATTGAACTTTTTTCACAGTACCACCATATTTTATTTATATCAAACTTATGATAAGAAATACCACATTGACAATCATGAAAAAGATATAAAGAAACACAAACTGAACCAGTATCTTGACATTAAATAAATAAATCAACACCAAAAATATCTCCCAATATTGAGAGAGATGAACAGGTTGCTCACCAAATTATCCAAGGTTCACAAGTAAGGAACACATACTTTGTTATTCATATTTTTTGTTGTGCTTCATAGTTATACTATTTTATACCTTATTGAAATAATGTCACTTAACCACACCTTGTCCAAGCTTTTACACCCTAACCTCACACGTTTGAGACACCTGCTTACACACACACACGCATAAGGAGAAAGAGAGAGAGAGCGAGAGAGATGTTTCAGAGAGACTCACCCTGCACAGAAAATAAGAAATAACCATAACTCCTTCCACTGCCAGCCTGCCCTGCATGACCCCTGTTTTAAGTGGGTAGCAGGTAATTGCTGAGGCAGTGTTACCCATCAACCTACAAGTCCATGTGTGCCTTATGTGTCATCTCTATTTATTATATTCTGCACGCTCCCTGGGCCTTGGTAATCAATTTCACAAGGATACAGGGCTGATATCAGCTGCCGTGCACATTATGAGGCGAGCCCTCCTCTTATCAAGTGCAGAATTGCCGGCTAGAGGTCATGAACAGATAAACAGGGATGTAACACAACTCCCCCCACTCACCTGCCCCCCAGTGAACACAAAGGTGGGAAGGTGATGTTGAGAGGGGGGTACAAAGAACAAAACACCCAGCAAGGAAAAGGTTGTGACCCTTGTAAGGTGCCTCTTGTTACGCCCAACCTTCAGAATTTCATCATCAGTGCCTTGGTCTGCTTAATAATTCGTAAGCTCCCATCTCATCTTGTCTCTTGAGTCAGCGTATGTTTGTGTGCGTATGTTTTTGTGCATTTGGGGGGGGTTTGAGGCCTGCAGACACCCTCTCTCTGATTATCTCCAAGCACTCTTTGCAGTCCTTTATAGACCAACCACAACTCCATCAATCATTTGCCCTGCCTTCTTACACCTCAGGCTTCCCCATGTCCCACCTCACCACTGCTGGGCTAATATTACCTAAATCTGTATCTGCAGTGGTATGCACTAACTAAAAAACAAAGTGAGTTTTTCCTCTGAAACTTAGGGGTTTTGAATATACATATTCATAATGTTTAGAGGGCAGAGAATCAGATGCTGTCAAATCGACCTCAGCATTGTACTACAAATTATTGTTATTTTTCTCTACATTAGATTGATTTAGTTGCAGAAATAAGCAACCACAATTGGTGAAAGAATTAAGAATCTATGTTTTTACATGTGTGCAGCTCTAAAGAAGAGATCTCAGACTAAGAAAGTCTTCATAGAGATAATTTCTGGTAAGTGGACAAGTCGTGCAATAGTAGAAATGTCATGCAGTGGCATCAGCCTTAGTAAACATTAATTATGAGTCCATCATTGTTTACTCATCCCTACACCCCACACTGGCAGCTGTGCATATTTGCCAAGAGGATTGGATCTCCATGTCACTATATTTTGTTGATGTGCCTATACTATTGACCTTCTGTATTTGTGGAAAGATGTTGTTATTAATCGCTAAACGGGTCAGCCCTGTGGTGGATGTTACTGAAATACTAAATAAAAAAATACCTTTTTTTAAAGATACTATGGGAAATATTTAATTGTGCATCATTGTATTTTCCATTTGCATAGTTTAGAACTGGTCACCTGCCTTTTGTTGTAGACATGTGTCTGGCTCCCTTACCCTGCCCCCGCCGCACAGCTGACCTTGTGCAGCCTTTCCAGGCCAAAGACTTGATGAGTGTTTTTTTAGCCCATCCCCCAACATCCCTCGGCATGTGCGCTGCACATCCGCTCTGTCATTAAACCCTCCACCCATGGCTTTAGGACCCAACCATATGGTGCAGCTAGTGGAGTGTTGCAAGAAAGGCTTGGCTTTGGTCATAATCTGATGAATCTTTCTCAGAAAAGAGGTTTTCTATGATGACATCACAACCAATCATCTGGACAACAATCTGCACTGGTGTATTTGTGTGTCTGCATAGTTTGTGTGTTGTACATGTATGTGGCTCTCAGCACATATTAAAAGTGTCAAATTTAGAAGCATGACAGAAATCCCCGAGTGACATGCAAGTGACACTGCAGGACTTCATTTGTGCTAAACATTCCTATGGATAGATTGTAATGCACTTTATTTTGATAAAAAACACGTTTTGCACTTGTTCACTTTAATGTTTTTTAAGGTTCTATAATTGTCTAGACTATTTAAAATTTTATAATTGAAATGCCTATAAGAACATATGAAACAGTTTAAGACCCCTGGTACATTTTGCAAGATGAAAGGTTGCCCTTGGAATCATTAGAGGCATGTTCAATAGCAGCACCAACAATAGTTGCCAGTTTCACAGTTAAGACATGACCAGTTGTCTGGCAAGATGTTTAGTATGCAGAAAGCAGAGCGTATCACACACAAAGATGGAAGAGATTTTCTGTGGCTCACACAATCCAAAATAAGCTATCAATTCCCTGACATAAGAGTGAATGGATATGGTTGATGTCCAGGCGATGTTATCAGTGTGCGCGTACTAAATCCATGAGGGAAGCAAGACAGTGAGGTTCATGGCCTGAGAGGAAACAGTGTAAATGAAAAGCATGCTCTTTGTCGAGTTATCATGGGTGATGAGTGTGTGTGTGTGTGTGTGATAGAGGGAAAGAGAGAGAGAGAGAGGGAGGTGCATGGGGTTTGTTATATAATGCTGCTGAACCAGTTTTTAGAGTTTTGGGTAGGTCACATTGTGACATCTCTTGACTGGCAGATGTGCTTATTGGAAAAAAAAAGTATGTTCAAATTTGGTTAAGCTGGTATTTCATAGGCCATAGTGCTGCGTTATCCAGTTTATGTCAGGTCATGTCAGTTATTATCAGGGCAGTGTTTTTTCAATAATATCACTCTGTTTATAGCGACCTACTGACCCAAAAAGGCTGAAAACCAAATGTGGTCACAAAACATAAGCTCATTTCCCCTTGGAAATTTGAATGAGTGTAACATCAGAGGCAGCTGGACAGAGAGATGTTCCCTTATGATTTGAAATGTGTAAAATTAAACCAGATTCCATCATGCTGCATTGCTAACTGAAATATTAAGCTGTAAAAATGTCTTTGGTCTCCCTATTCCAAAACACTAATAATAATTTCATGAATTGTACGTTCCAAAGCTGCCTTTCACACAAAGTTCATAGAGTCCATCCACATATTAAAAAAAAACACACACACACAAGTGGTTAGTCTAATAGGCCTAGAGGCCTCTTGACTTTCTCATTTAGCTCTTTTGTGTATGTCAGAGTAAGGGGCAAAGTGTGAACACAGGGTCTTAAGCAGTAATTTCACCAGAGTGAAGTGTATTGCAGCTGGGAATTATTAATTTGTATCTGCTTTGCTTCAGTTCTACCACTTATTGAAGAGGGGAAAGTGTCATTCTATTCAATTTTTGTGTTTCTGAAGTCTGTGGTCTCGGGCACAGCCTAGTCCAGGGTCGTGAGTGTTAAATGTCAAGCCTTGTAGTGAGCTGTCAAAGAACAGAATAGGCCCAGGATGATTGATGACTGGAGAGCCTGAAACCAAAACCTCCCAATTGCAAATGCTACCTTGCGTCAGTCTTTTTACCCCCCGCTTTCTCAATCCTGATAGTTGCTCACTATAGGGCCAGGGCAGCTCCTGCACGCACGCACGCACACACACACACACACACACACACACACACACACACACACACACACACACAGTTATGTTTCAACCTATAGCATTACTAAAAAATGTCTTCTCTGCACATAGCCAGGAGTTGTTTTGAATGCATGTGGGCAAATCCCTTGCAAGTGTTTTATCCCACGAAAGAAAAGTGAACCACTGCTTGCATTTATGACAGTTTTGCTTTTTTGACTCTGCCTGTGACATTTGTAATAATGGGGAGTCAGAATCTAGAGGATTGCAAAATAAGTTAGACAATAAGTAAATAACTTGGGAGTTCTGAGTTATGATGACAAGATTATTAATTGCTCAGGCTAGACCGTACTTAGCCCCAGGCATATTCAGTGGAACCATACAGATGGGCTTCTGGCTGTGAAAAGTTTTCTGCTGTCTGCTATAGGTCAATTGGTCTACAGCTCAAAATCTTAATTTTTGTCAGTTAGCCTAAAATAATCTACTCAATAAAGTACATACTACTGATAAATCAGATTAGTTGCACAAATTTAAAATAACATTAATTAATTAATTTAATGACATTTTTAGATAATGTGCCATTTAAATTGAAGATTGTATTTATATGCCCTTCCCTCAGATATTAAAGAGCTTAATAAAACATGGATTTTAATAAGTAGAAAGACAAATCATGTGCTTTGTTGAAAAATGCCTGAGGGCGCTTATGTGTTAAATGTAATTATTGTATATTGATGGCCCATGGAATCTAATACAGTGCAAATATTTATGCCTGCTAGCCTGTGACAGCTTTAACAAGGAGCACTTCTGATGAAGATATCTCCCTGAACACAGAACTGATCAAAGACTGTCATAGCACTACAATAGTTCCATTTGTCTGCCTTGGCAGGGACATACATCCTGCTTACCGGATGGTTAATCAGAGACTCCCTCTATCATCTTCATCAGGATTGCCTGTGGTTTCGGAGAATGTGTAAAAACGTGCTCACATTTCTTTATCTGCCTTTCTCCCACCGCCTCTCACTATGTCCCCTAGATGCTATCAACTTCTCAAAGCACTGCCTTTTTAGCAGATCAACGAATTATCTTTTTCAACCCTCAAACCATTTATTACCATTCATCACAGCTTTATTTGTTCTTTTAGGGAGAAAAGCGCAAAGTACAAAAGCAGTGTGACAATTGTTGAGCCATATGATACTCCCACACATGTCAGTCTGAAGTCCCCTATTAAAGCAAGCATCATTGCACTCACCTGAAGCAGAGAGCAAAGAGGCTGTGAAATCATGGCATCAGAACAGCTCAACACCTGCCAATCTGACCCGCAGTGACAGGCCACGCTCCTTTTGCCCACATTAATAACACAGATAAACATAAAGCTAAATACCAGGCCATGCTCTGTTAACTTTTATGTGGTTAAGAATGATTGGCTTTTTGCTTCACTACACCAGAGGGATCAAAGTACTCTGGAAGGATATCAGCGTTGATATCCCAATAGAAATCCTGCTCTGATTCTTTTACCTTCCATACAGATATAATTGTCAGTGTTCCCTCTCAGCACTACCTGCAACCTCTGTGGACATATCGCACACAATATTGTGTGATTAGCAGCATGTAAGTGCCTTGGCAAGGGTCTGCAGTGGGACTGTTTGACTATGTATGCAGAATATATATAAATTAGTTCTAGGTGTGGACATACAATAGCTTTGTAATGTATAATTAACATTTTCCCTTTCAAATGACAGTACTGCATTATTGTAGGCATGTAAGCTAGATCTGACTGAGTCTGATCTGAGTATCGTCTGTAATGCCTTATATATTATGCAATCTTTTTGTTATGTCACAGGTGTATTTTTTAGTCTTATTAGTGTTACAATAATCTTTGTACAAAGTCAAAACTTTGCTACTGTTATCAATTATCAATTACAATTAGGCTGAGAATACGATTTAGTAATAAAATATATGTTGTAATTTTTGGTATCAGTTTTGAAAGGTTCACTTTTTTGCCAGTTCATTTAATGTTGTGGGATTTGTGTAACTAACAGCCCTAGCAAAGAACCATATTTCACAGCTTGACATTTAAAAGGGTGGAATTGAGGGTCGTTAAGGGGCAGGGGATGCGGGCAGACGTCTGCAACTGTTTGTTTACCATACCGCTCATTGGTGTCAGACTTCCTGACATTCTTGTACCTTATCTTCACTATTCTGAAGTCTGCGAACTGGTGCCAGTGGACAAGGGGATGTGTGTGGGGTCTGCATTGCGCTCACACTGGGACAGAGTCCAAAAGAGCCAGGCTTGTGCTTTTGAGGAGTCGGGGGTCAGGAGAGATTAACCCATGTGATCCAGCAGCGCTGGGAGAAATTTGACTGAGTGTGGAACAGAGGTACTGCAGAGGGCAGTGCAGGCTGGAACAGGTTCAGCACCCGCTTGCTTATCCCTGGGCCTCACTGGCCACAAAACTCCCTTGGTCAAAGAGTGCTGAGAGTGGTGTAAAAAATGTGTTTACAATTCAAGGAGGTCAAGGACTTGAGGACAGATAAGTATTAACAGAATCATTCAAAAGATAAGGTAGCGTGGATGTTGGGTTAGAGTGATGGCACATATCATCTCAGAAGATTATCTAACTTTATCAGTTCATAACAATTCAAAAAGTATTAGATAGACAAAACAAAATGAATTTAAAAGTAAAACTTTAGTGTTTCAACTAATATAATGATCAACATAAAAGGTATTAATTTGCAGATGACAACAATATACATAAATCATGACAGGCTAGAGACAGTACACTGTTTCAGAGGTAATGTATTGTACTGACCCAGTCAGAATAGTATGTTTAAGCTGCTGCTTGCCAATATGTAATGGTTTCCTTGTCCACTCATTCTCCATTATTTTACTGTATTTAAATATAGACTCAAAGGCACATGTGAGCCAGCTGGCAAGGGTGATAATCCCCTGGCCTTGAAGTATTATTTTTTTCTTATTTCCAAACACACGAAGGATCGATTACACATGCCTGAGTAAATAGGTGACAAAAACACAGTGGAGTACTTGGTCCTATAGATCAACAGGGCAGCTGCAAGGTTGTCAGTCACGACAATAAATAGTGTCACACTTCTTTGCCTTCTTTAAGGCCCATGATCAGACCAACATGGCTCACTCTCTATCCATGCAGAATAACAGTGACAGGTGGTCTTGCTACTTTAGTGTGAATTGCATCCCTGTAACAAATTTACTGAGGAAATAAACAGGAGCCAGTATTGGAAAACAATCATTTATTTTTCAAATTCCTCCTACGTTACTCTGCAGAATTGGAACACAATAAAAAGCAGAAAATGCCAGTGAGGACTAATGTAATTTTTGTGTGTGTTTTCAGTGGATGACAGCAAGGACTGACATCTTCCCTAAATGTTTGGTGACCTCCATTCTTGCCCAAACCTGTCAAAACATACTATCTTCACATTGTTCCAGGGGTTAGCAATGTGAAGCAGCTGTTTCCCTGTATATGAGTTCAGTCTGAGCTTTACCCTTCAACTCCATGCCCTACCTTTTGTCTTAATCACTCTCACACACATACAAACATATAAAAACACTGTTACTGTCATCTTCACACACTCCTCTCTATTAAGATGCTTTGTCCTCTAATGTACTACACCCATGGCCCTTGAGAGCAATGATTGCTTCAAGTCAAACATCATTATGACTTGATCAATAAAGGCAATGTAAATGTAAAAGAGGGAAATAGACAGAACTGACAATTTAAATAAAAAATAGTAGGCAATCATAACATTTGGTTGTTGTTTTCTGCCTTCATCTTTCAATTAATATGATAAAATTATAAAACTATAATTTCCATTCTTAAATGTTCCACAAGAGAGATAATTAGACCTGAACATCTTATTCCACAATGTAATTGTTACATTGCATTACATAGTCTGCAGTGTTTTACAGTTATAAAATAAAATAAATAAATAAATTTAATTTTCCCAAGATATTTGCTGGATTATCTTTTTTGTTGCAAGAATGAATGCATGTTAAATCTGATTGCATCCATCAGCACCTCCCTGGCAGCACAGTTGTCTGGCTCTCGGTGTTTAATCTATTAAAGTGCACCCCTGCCTTTTTCCATGACATTGAGAATCTGAAACTGGCTTTGAGCTGACATCATGTTTGAGGATCAGACTTCCATTGACACGGGCATAGTCATATCCCCTTGTCCTATTGATGGCTAGACTTTAAGGTTATTGAGCTGTTGTTTTTTTGTTGTTGTTGCATAATCCTTCTCTGTTAAAATAATACTGGAATTGTGTGTGGTCTAATCCAATTAGAGGAATATTAGTGCTGACAGTTAACCCATCTGCATTTGCATCTGCAAATTATGGAAATAACTGTTGTTGATTAGCAATACATTCGAGTTAAATGCAGTCCGAAAAATGTTATCCGATGTGATCCGACACATGCATGTAAATGATACAATAACGTCATGTGGCTGCAAGCCAATTACTGCAAATGCTTAAATGCATATACATTTTTCAGTCTTCCATACATTACTAGTTGACAATAGTCACTGAACTTGTAAACAACTCATAAAAGGTTATACAGTATTGTTTATGCTTGCTTAAAGTAAGAGCATCCCTTTTCCTCACAAACATCCTGTGTTTGTCTGGAAGTGATGCATTTACAGATTTAGCAATTTAAAAATATTTAAACTGAAAATAAATATGAATTCTTATGAATGAAGCCACACATTGTAACATGAAGCATCATTATCACTGTATGTGCAGTTTGGGCACAAAACCATAAAAATGAATGTTTATTGCCAAAGGTGTCACAAAAATCAAGATTAACTGGATTCTTGCCGATTGTCTTTTTACATAATAGTCTGAAAAGAAAGGAAAGAAAAAATGGAGACTCATAAGAAATTCCTCCTGACATTACTTTATACATTACATAAAGTAATGTATAAAGTCTTTGTATGGGCATCTGCAAAACAAAAGGAGCAACTGCCAGTGACGTGATTAGCCTAAGCAATGCTGTAACACGGAGAGAAAAGAAAGCAGTAGCTGGTACTTTAAAGTGTCAGAGTCTTTGTAGCAATGACTAGTTTATGATACTGATGTCAAGCATCACACTCAATGAGGCCTTTGTCCCAGGCTGAGACCAGGGCAGTGGGAAAACTGCCCACTCTTAGTCGGCAGGCCCATCCATCTTTCCATGAGGCTTTGCTGTCCCCTTTGCACCAAAACTCTTGTGTATTAAAGATCTCTTGGGTTAATGCACTGGAAAATTGGCTTGCATTTTTATTGGTGGAGGCCAACTAAATGAAAGAAAAACAACTCATGGAGGGTAGAAAAGGACAGGAAAAATATCTGGAGGAGTGATTGTGGAGGGCAGGCCCTCAAGACTTGTTTCCTGTGACTTCGATAAAAGAAAACCTTGTGTCTGACATGCCAGAGATGATATTGTGCTCAAGATGAGTGTAGCTGTATCCATTTATCATTACCGTCATAACCAGCGGTCGTTACTGCTGAAGTATTGACCTGGTTGTGATGTCTGTAATAGAACATTAGAGATAAATCTTAAGAGAACACTGGTGACGAAAGAAAGAAGAAATATTCTATTTTTCATCCTGTTTCACCTCTACAATCGAAGATTACATATTAAATTAAGCCGCACTCTTATTTTTTGGGACACTGTAAATCTATAGAAATCAGTGCCAGCTAACTGATGTATTTGCTCAAAATGAGATGTTTACCTCTGAGGGTCTTCTTGACACATGCTGACTGCTTGTGTCACCTACTGCAGTCGTTTTGATGAAGGAGCTTAAGTCAATCCTCAGCACGGAACACATCAGTGCGATCAATGAGCGTGGAGTGACTGACCTACTGGACACATTTATGGGTGTGGGAGGCTAATTAGGAACCACTTCCCAGGCTTGGAAAGACAAGCCCACAGAACAGCTGCTGGTCAGCACTGGACTCTATCTATGGGTCAAATAGGTGGCAGCTCGTCACGGACAGTGACACAGCTATAGGTCTAGAGAGGCCAATTTACTTAATGGCTAGTCCTGGGGCTGGGGACTCCCAATATTTCTTTACTTTGACACTTGTAGATGACGGTGCAAGAGCCAAAACGATCCACTTTATCACAGCCAGTCTCATAGGAGAGCCATGGCCAGAGCCGTTTTATAGGAGAATCTTTGGTCTTTAAAAGTGAATTTAATGAAGTGCAATGTTGAAAGTTGTAAAGATAAGTTGATACAAAATTGTTTACATGTATTCAATGCTACATTAGGCATCATAATGTTTAAAGCTATAGTGCATAGTTTCTATTGCCCCCATGAGGAATTCTAAGAAATGACAACAACACTGTCAGCGAGTCCACATCACATAAGCCTTCTGTGATCGCACACAGGCCCCACCCCTCCTCCACACAGTTGCTAGTAGCCAAGAAGGACATGGACGATTAAAAAAAATGATGGACTCTTCAGAAGAGGTAATTATCTTAACTTGAGCTTCTGCAAGGGAAAGTCACTGGACGCCACAATCTTCTGAGTTATGTGGAGCTGGTAGTCTTAATTAGCTTTGTAGCAACTCATTTGGCAATGGCTTGAATGTAACAAACGTTCATTAATATCAAAAATTTACTCTCTAATGCTTTAAATGCAGTGCAATCATTCATGGAAAAAGACAGTGGTGTGAGGATTTTCATCACGTCAAAAGTAGATCTAGACTGCTTTATGTCAAACCTAGTCATTGAATCAGAAATCTTAACGGTAGCGTTTACTTGTTTTCCTTTCACGATTATGCTCCTGAAGGTCAGTCCCAGATGTCTCTTAACACACAGATGTTACAGTAACACAGCCAGGAAATCATGCCCAAACATCACCTTTGACCCCAGATGTCAGCTGATCCACCATCACCTCTTTAGAAATAGACTTACAACTTCTATAAATTACCAGATTTTCCCACCATGTCCCTCCATTCATTTTGTCTGGCTCCAGCCAATTTCCACTACAGACCCTGCAGTCAACTAATAGTGATTGCACAGTTGCTGAAAATCTGTCCCCATGGGTTCAAAGAGGTCAAAGGGCTCACACCAGGGTCAGAGCCTGTCTTTATGTCTCTTCCCACCAAAGGCTTTGTGATGAATAGAGAGCCCCAGGAAACAAAAGCTTTCAGCAATGACAAGCAACTTTGCTCAATACATCAGCACCTCCACTCACTGCCTCCCTCCCTGGTAAAAACACACTTTCTAACTGAGATAATGCAGGATCGAGGGGGAGCAAAATCCACAAAGACATTTAAAGCAAGCAAAGACGAGAAGAGAAAACAGGAGAAATTGATCATTTAATATTCAGTCCATATGTAGCCACTGAAAAGAAGAAAAAACACAGACATGCAACAGCATTACTATGCACTAAAAGACAATTATCTTATACTATACATAATTTGTGACTTGCAGATGTACTTATATACTTTATTTATATTTTGGAATAATCACTTTTATTTATGTTAATATAGCTTTACAGCTGCAAACTAGATGTATGTTTCTTTTTATTTTGGAAAGAAAAGATGTCTACAGCTCTATTAGATGCGTTTAGTTTGAACTCCTGAAACACTTTTTCTTCCTCAACTTGTTTTCCCTATCGTTGCATCTGACCCTAGTAAAAATGTATCAGCAAACTAATAACCAGGCTGGTCTCTAATCTACTGCCTTTGTTCCCTTCTCTTATAATGTGTTGCAGATTCCAGAGGTTGAAACTGGCAGGGAGATTTTAAGCAAATGGCATCTGGTTAAAGGTCAGATTCGGGGGGCCCAGTGGGTGAAAGGTTGAATAACTCCAAGTAAGGTAGTGACCACGTCTTCTGGGAGATGTTTTGGACCTCGTTCTAGGCAACTACTTATCCCACGACCCATCTAATCCTTTAAAACCTTAAATAAAAAACATTTTGTATTATTGATCATTTGAATGTTTAGAGAAACTTCTTGTAATTCAATATTTTTTGTTGTAAATTTCAGAAAGCAAATAAATTGGTTAAAGATGTTACTGTAAAGATTTTAGTGTTTAATCAGTTTACAACTGGTTGGTCAATTCAGATATATAGGATTTCTTCACTTTGATTGTTTTTACCCAGCTTTTAAAAATAAGGGATCACAGTTTTGAGTTCAAACTGCAGGTGTTTAAATTGGAGCATGCATGTTTCTTCTAAATTGGGCATAGAGGGCTCGGAGAAAGCAGTGGGGGAAATTAGTGGAATAACTGGTTAATTCTAACCAGATGATTGCTTCAGTTGGACACCAGAGAGTTTTCATTAGGTCTCTAAATTACAAGCCTCTCTCTGCATTCCAGCCAGTGGACTCTCTGCCCCAGGTCTTAAAGATCTCCTTTAGCCTTTGCCCCTTGCAAAAGTTGTTGCCAAAGCCATGCACTTTGCAATGTACAAATCACTTTATGTTATACTTCAAGTGTTAAAGGAATTTATATGAGTTAATAGTATTATTAGAATTAATATTTAAACATAATCACTTTTCAACTGTATTATTCATCTTAATATGTAAATGTTAATATAATAAGGTCAGTCAGGTGTTGGTAAACAAGCAGCTATGGTACATCCCTAACATCAGTCAGCTTTGTATGTGTTAAAAATCCTGCTGAAAGAGTTTACTGCAGAGGTTGCCCTGAAAATATTTTAAAACTTGTACACCTTTTATTACTCAGAAATCTATTCAGGGAACTGGAGCACACACTTTTGATTTAATTATTTGCCATATCTCGAACACCAATTGTCAGCGCAGCACAAACAGGTGACCACAAATGTGTCAAAGCATGTTTTAGTTGGATGCTCTTTTGGATTACTCATACAAATGCACAATGTTGACAAGGACCTGTTAAGATTTGACAAATCTAAGTAACAGCAAACTTTCATACTTCATTTCAAGATAGGTTAGGGAACAGTAGTAACTAAAGAATAATGTTATCACTAGAACTACTGTGGAATTTATATTATTTTATTTATTTGGCATTTAAAAAAAAAAAAATCTACTGACAAACAGCCATGAAAAGACATGTACAGAAATGGTCTGTGAAATTTAAATGATTCAAATTAACTGACTGCACTTACTGTTTGAACGGCTTGAAATACACAGTATTGATGGATGTCTTTCATTGGGCAGAGATAAATTAAGTCATTGTTCATTGTCTTGGTCTTTCCAAGCTGATTATTTGGGATTTTCTTTTTTATATAACTGTAGTGTTATGCACCCATGTCCAGCTCGACTGTGGCATCTAAGTGTGTAAAGTTTACAAATCTGTTTTCACCCCTAAATATCCTTTTTTTCCTTCTAATTCATGATTTAAAAAAGACAAAGTAACGGGTCATTAAGCGACAGAACACTATTATTATCGTTTACGTGCCTTCCACAAAGCCTCTTCATCCATTAAATAATAAAGCAAACTAATTTACAATTAATTCATAACGTAGAATATTAGTAAGTATTTCAGCCATGGATGTGATCATACCCAGCTGATAAGTCATGATAAGTACACAGCGACAGACACACGTGAAAAGGTCTCAGTTTAAAACGTGGTTAAACAAACTAATTGGTTAGGTTTAGGAAAAGGTTAAGTTATGTTACGTTAAGATTACGTATGTGACATAAGTAAGTATGTCACATAAGTTAAGTCAACGTTGACTTTTGTGTTCACACGAAGCACGAACAGTGGCCTCCTGGGTGAAAATCCCATGTTTGTTTGACCAACTCATCCATCCAGACCTCCTTCCTACGCAGACTACAAACTAACGTAACGTCAAAAACTAACGTAATACGTACAAAATATTTTAGACCCGCCTTCCGCTTTTTCCAACGGCACACAGATTGTTCCTCTACTTTGAACACCACCCTGCCTGAACCACCACCTTTAATGGCTGATGACATATAAACCTTCAACCACTGTTTTTCCTCTTAAAAGTTCACTTTGATAAATGAACTTTCGTGTGTGCAGCACTAAAACTATGTAGAAGGAGAGATCTATACCATACAATCCTGTACAAACACCCTATTTGTCAGCAGCTGCAAAGGCCTTACATTACGTGTTTGTAATGATTTTTATTTGCTGCTGAAAAGTCATAATTGCATTTTGTCAAATTGACTCATACCAGCATGGTGCTGTGGCAGTCTGACACATTTGGCACAACAGATTACACATGTTTACACCAAAGTCTTGGCTTAATATGGATTTACTTGATTCCCATAGTTTAGTATGGATTGCAAGGCTTTCCGATTCATTGTAAGTAAATTTCTAAAATAAGCCACAGCTTCGCTGGCATGTCGCTGGTGATGATGTTTTGTAAACACTGGGATGGAGGCAGGCGTGCCATGTGCCTCGGCTAATGATGTTGTAGGAAGGGAGGGAACACTATGGGAGGCCCCATGCTGCTGCTTAACTCTCTTTTAGCTGCCAGGTCATGTGTGATTAAGAGGTTTGTGTTACCTGGAGCCCTGCTGAGGAACTTTCCCCTGGAGGGGAGTTTGTCCCATCCACCTAATCTGAAGAGGCCACGAATGGATACAGCACCATTTACCGCTAGTTTTATCATTGTTTTCCCCAGGGGAACTCTCTCAGGCTTCATATTCAATTTAGGAACCAGGCAGAAGCTTACTAACCACTGTAGATTAAATGCTGGTTATATGTTGGACTCAATTTTACATTACAGATAAATGATCTTTGTGAGGTACATTTCTGTAGGTTACTGGATATGGTAAAAGGAAAGTGAGCATATATTCCTGTCTGACAATTCTATATGTAATGTAATTCTACAATGTAATTAGAATTCAAATTGTACTGGAGTGACAAATGAGGAGAACATGAAGAAGTTCAAAAGCGTTCATTCAGAATGGACACAGTGAATTAAAATAGAAAACACATAAAGACTACACATGTACAGTAATTACTATCTCAGTGATCTATTTATAAACCTATCAATAGGTTTCAAATGAACATCCAGAAAATGCTTTTCTCCTGTTTTTTATTGACTAAGGATAATAAATAGTCTTCAAATTGTCCCTGAAATTGTGTCCAACAGTGATTACAACTGGCATCACGCTGTTTGTGTGCAATGGAGCAGGGGTGGAGATGAGTGCAGGGTGGTGGAGGGGGATAGAACTGAGACAGTAGTGGGTTAGGAGGTGGCATGCAGGACAAAGAAGAAGTATCACAGAGAGAGAAGTACAGGTAAAAGCCAGTAAATTAGAATATTTTGAAAAACTTGATTTATTTCAGTAATTGCATTCAAAAGGTGTAACTTGTACATTATATTTATTCATTGCACACAGACTGATGCATTCAAATGTTTATTTCATTTAATTTTGATGATTTGAAGTGGCAACAAATGAAAATCCAAAATTCCGTGTGTCAAAATTAGAATATTACTTAAGGCTAATACAAAAAAGGGAGTTTTTAGAAATGTTGGCCAACTGAAAAGTAAGAAAATGAAAAATATGAGCATGTACAATACTCAATACTTGGTTGGAGCTCCTTTTGCCTCAATTACTGCATTAATGCGGCGTGGCATGGAGTCGATGAGTTTCTGGCACTGCTCAGGTGTTATGAGAGCCCAGGTTGCTCTGATAGTGGCCTTCAACTCTTCTGCGTTTTGGGTCTGGCATTCTGCATCTTCCTTTTCACAATACCCCACAGATTTTCTATGGGGCTAAGGTCAGGGAGTTGGCTGGCCAATTTAGAACAGAAATACCATGGTCCGTAAACCAGGCACGGGTAGATTTTGCGCTGTGTGCAGGCGCCAAGTCCTGTTGGAACCTGAAATCTCCATCTCCATAGAGCAGGTCAGCAGCAGGAAGCATGAAGTGCTCTAAAACTTGCTGGTAGACGGCTGCGTTGACCCTGGATCTCAGGAAACAGAGTGGACCGACACCAGCAGATGACATGGCACCCCAAACCATCACTGATGGTGGAAACTTTACACTAGACTTCAGGCAACGTGGATCCTGTGCCTCTCCTGTCTTCCTCCAGACTCTGGGACCTCGATTTCCAAAGGAAATGCAAAATTTGCTTTCGTCAGAAAACATGACTTTGGACCACTCAGCAGCAGTCCAGCTCTTTTTTCCTTAGCCCAGGTGACGCTGTTTCTTGGTCAACAGTGGCTTGACACGAGGTATGCGGCAGTTGAAACCCATGTCTTTCAAGCGTCTCTTGGTGGTGGATCTTGAAGCACTGACTCCAGCAGCTGTCCACACCCTTTTTCACAATCTTGACTGCGGTGATCCCTATCGCTTGTACACTTTTCTGACCACAGTGTTTCCTTCCCTTTGCCTCTCTATTAATGTGTTTGGACACAGAGCTCTGAGAACAGCCAGCCTCTTCAGCAATAACCTTTTGTGTCTTTCCCTCCTTGTGCAATGTGTCGATGGTCGCCTTTTGGACAGCTGTCAAATCTGAAGTCTTCCCCATGTTTGTGTAGGCTTCAGAACTGGACTGAGAGACCATTTAAAGCCCTTTGCAGGTGTTTTGAGTTAATCAGCTGATTACTTTGTGGCACCAGGTGTCTTCAAAATTTAACCCTTACACAATATTCTAATTTTGTGACACACGGAATTTTGGATTTTCATTTGTTGCCACTTCAAATCATCAAAATTAAATGAAATAAACATTTGAATGCATCAGTCTGTGTGCAATGAATAAATATAATGTACAAGTTACACCTTTTGAATGCAATTACTGAAATAAATCAAGTTTTTCAAAATATTCTAATTTACTGGCTTTTACCTGTATAAGCATGCTCTTGTCCTTGTTTGCAAAGTGATGAATGAGAGAACTGTGCGGTGCTGGAGGCACTCTGGTATTTGAGATTTGTCTTTAAAGGCGCGATCCCTGATACATGTAGAGCAACAGTAGTCCCACCACCAATATTCAAAACAAAAGCTATGGAACCTGCAGTTCTTTTCAGAATAATTGTTAGTGATTAAAGTGTTGTGATTCTGTAAAAGGGGTGTTTGCATTACTAAAGTTTGTAATGGCAGCAGTAAAACAGGCGTATGTTTCCAATTATGCTCCTTTGAGTAACACACAAAATAGGGATTACCTATCAAAGATGTATGCTCTTCACTAATAGATGAAAATCCAGCACCATTTCAAACTCGCTTAACTTTATCAGTAAAAATGAATCAAAGAGTCCAAATTACATGTTTTAAAATCCAAAGCAGACACCAAACAAAAGTTTTGTTTACATTAATAAAGTTTGTAATGGCAGCAGTAAAACAGGCATATTTGCAATTATGATCATTAAAGAAATACAAAGTGATAATTTCCTTTCAAAAATCCAAACTCTTACCTGTAATTGTTATGGTAAAAAAAAATCCAGTGCCATCTCATCTTTGACTTAACTTATGAAATAAATATGCATCAACAAATCCAACACAAATCGGACAAAATTAGAATTTACTTTTTCAAACCTTTTACAGCCACTCATTCCTTATTTCTGCTTTCTAAAGGCTGCACAGTCTTACCTTTTTATTTTCAGGTTTAATGTGGAACACTGAATTGGTTCAGTGTAACAATGTCAAAGGAATAAAAATTGATGACTCCACCCCTCAGCCAGACCTAATCTGCCTCAGTGCCAAAGTGGTTATGGTTCAAATAGAGAGCATTTAGAAGACAACTGATATAGTCAGCATGTTGAGTTGTTGCAGTGTTTTGAGTGGGAGAGGGAGAACCAGGGGAGCCCCAAACAGGACAGGGCCACGAGTTCCGCCAGCTGCACCCTGTCTTTGAGGAGGGGATGGAGAGCTTCTCATTGAGGTTGGCAAACGCTGGCTCATAAACTTTCCCCTGTCTCTCCCTTTGATTTTCCTTGGACATCTGCCTGGCCCTCCCATCAGGAATGTGCAGCAGCTGTTTGCTGCAAGTGTCTTCGCCGTGTGAACTCGGGCTTGTGCACGGGCCCTGGCTTAATGAATTGAGCCAATTCAAACTGGGTCGCCTGGGACACTGGGCCCTGGCGCATAACTCTTCTCTGGGGATGACAAGCGAGCTCAGAGAAAGAGGCTGGGAAATGTATATTATAGAGGTTAACCATTTGCCCTCATACTGTAATTGGCTTAGATTGTCTAGCAACCGGATTTGCAGGGGCAGAACCTACGCCATGCTGCAGTGCAAAAGTTCAGCTGCAGCCGACACGATTGTGTGATCTTATGAGAGAAAGAAAGAGAGAGTGTGAGAGACAATGTGTAGACTTAAGTCAAACACATGGACAGACAGCAGATACACAGTAAGAACACAACAAGGTGTGTGAGGAAGATATATGGTAGTTTGTTTTACATTGCAGCTTGTGCTAGAACTGGGTAGACAGGTTATACAGTTGCCTATAACAGTTGTGAAAGCATAATGATTTCATTTTCAAAGGCTGCAACTGTGAAACAACATCAATGTTTAATCCATTGGAGCATCATAAGTGATTTTACTTTATAAGTCAGTTCTTGGGGATGGATTTCATTCTAACATTTCATGTCTCTTCTGCAAACTGACAAACTTTTATGCTGGCAGTGGAATTCTGTCATGCAAAAAAAGGAATTCCTTGATTTTTTTCTATACCAAAGAAAGGTCCAGACTTTACTCACAATGCTCATCCAAACTTTAGACTAAGTCAGACAAGAGGATTACTGATAATGTGGACAGTCTTCATTCAAGAAGAGCTGGCAAACATGACTGAGTTGACCGACGGGGAGAAGAATCTGATGCTGTTTGTTTGTTTGAACGAGGAGATTAAGTGAGAAGACAGAATTTGGGGAATTAAATACCACTGAGAGATTCCCATCTTTGTCAAGCCAGTGAGGCCGCATCTTTAGAGTGGTTGGACCATTTGCTTTATTGCAACTAGAAAAGGCTTTCTTTGAAATTGGTTGAAAACTCTCTTGAGTCCTTGCTTAAAAAACAAATAAGCATGAAATTTATGATATTTCATGAAAACCTTGTCTGAATACTGATGAACCCTCCATGTTCATTTTAGTCTTGGCATTATTTTATTTTCTTGTGTATTCCTGTCTGACTGGCCATGCAGTGCATTGAGGGGAACTTCATGAGCCATGATGAGTTGTTTAAAATCTAATCAGAAACTAACAAGTCCCTGGTTATTTGTTTCTGCCTCGATACTTGAGAGTTCCCAGATGTTGTGGAAGGTAGGGAGTCGATTGTTTATACAGCAGCGAATCTCACCCAAACACACACATTCTATCAGCCTTCATGGCTATCTATCAAGGGAGGCACAAGTTACAGTTTTTCTGAAGTCAGGCAGGCACAAAAGCCCTTCAGCAGCAAATTACAACTCCCACCCCACCTGCTGAAGCCAGCGTGCTGGCGGCACAGTGTTCAGACGGTAACCTGCCTCCGATCGATCGGTTGTTGTTGCAGCTGTGCTCTGGTTGATGGTTTATTTAAGCGGCTCCACATGCTTGTTGAGGGGAAGGCAGCTGAATACATAAAACAGGCTCTCAGAACCACTTTGTGGTCCGGCTAAGAGTAAATGGAATAATAAAAACCAAATGGTTTCATCCCATGTTGTAGGCTCATAAATCTAGGAAGTTGCTTTTTACCTTTATGATCCAACACATGTAGCATGTTAGGTTTTGTCAGATGAGTACTGGATGTGCACCTAATGTAGATCTAGTTAACTGTCCCGGTTCCATCTGTAATAACCTACTAATACTGTGTTTAATTTAAAGGCATCTCCAATGGTTGTGTGCTTCAGTAAAGAGAATTTAAGATTATAATTGTTAGCTAACATTCATTCTGGCACAAATTCCAAACCTTATTTTATCAATCTGTATTGAAATAATTTTTTAAATACAAAGAAATAAGTATTAAACAGCAGTATCAGATCATAAGCAAACTGTACCTGAACTGTGCTGCTGATATCCATGTTCAGCCCCGAGTGATTTAAGTCCTCTGTTTAGTCAGCTAGGCTTCAAGGTCAAGCCTTGGCTCTCTTCAGAGAGGTCAGTGACATCCCCTCTCCATTCACACTGTTTCCTTCCCTTTAGCCAGAGGGGAGGATGTATCTCTAACTTCCTGCTGCCATACACACAGACAGGAAATTAGTAATTTGCTGTGCTATGCCTGACATTTCAAAGTTACATGCTGCAGGACTGTAAAGGTTGCTTTACTGCACACTATCAACTTAGAACTTTCTTAACATAAACACAAATATCATCAATCTGAATATTACTATTTGAAAAAATGTTAAAGGAGAATCAACTCTTCATTAGATTTTAGTCACTAATGATCGTTAGAAATCAATTGATTTGTTTGAAATATCCATTTTTTTTTTCATCTATAGTACCATTACAGCTATATACCAATATATACTAATATATGGTATTGTAGATACAGCTGCTATGAAGCATTACTGCTGCTCTGCTTATCAACCTGTCAGAAGCTTTGTAAACAATTGATGACATCCTCTTCCTACAAAATGTCACAGGACACAGCTTTCTGTCTCATTATTTCCTGACTGGCTTTTACATTATCAGCACAGATTAACTTGTGCGGTTACTTGATTGTATTCAGTCAAGCTATATTTTTGTATGACAGAATGACCAGTTATTACTTAATAATTAATATACATTTATTTATTTAAGTGTTACAGTATAACAGCTAACTTTGGTTCTGGAAATTACATTGTCATATGTTATGTGACTGTTCTAGCACTTTTAACTGTTGGCTAGACATACAACTACCTTAGCTAAATCATCAGTACAGGGAGGTAACTGCATTGAAAAGCAGGACAGTACAAGTCCTAAAAAAGAATTGCAGTTAAAATGCTAGAACTCTGGCTGCAGGAGGAACTCTAGGATGTATTGCCATTTAACTCCCCAAACTGACCAGAAAACTTAATTTGTCATCCATTCATCCAATCTTAAAGGCCATCAGTTAGCAATGCTAAGAAAACTTGCTGCCATTCTTGCATTTTACAGGAGATCTACTGAACATGTGGAATTAGATGTGCAAAACTAACACAGGCAAATCTAATTTTTACAGCCCCTTAAATTGAATCAAACTCAGGGAAACATCATCTCATTCTAAAGGTTACCATGCATAATTACAGAACAGCAGTCGAATGTTCTGAACCAGATTATGTATCAAAATCCCTGGAAATCACACCAAGCTTTTATGTCAGATTACAGTAATGGCATTGTAAGAATAGGGAGCTTTAATTTGATTTTAAAGTAGATTTAAACTTTGGATGAATTTGGTTCATTTTTGTATGAGGAAGCAAATCATTCAAGTAAGGCCTTGGCTTGTCTCTCCTCTTTCATTAAATAAATCAACAGTTCTAGTTAGATGTTTCATGTGAAAAATCAAATAGATTGATTGTTGTGCGGTTTAGAAACATTATATTTTTTTCCCATGAACAACCTAGAAAAATAGTATGTTAAAATACAAAAGGTGCAAAGTGCTTCCAATTCCAAAAACCTACAAATAAGAAGGATTTCATAACCTTTTATTGTCAGATGTTGAGTAGCTCAGGTTGACTTTTGTGGGCCTTGGAAACAACAAAGGTGAGCCTCAGATATAAAACAGCCACTCTGATATTGTGGATATTTATGTAAACTCCCAGGGGTCGGAGCTTGCCCTAGAAATGGCTGAGGACTGAAAAATATTGTCGGAGCAGTGCTGTTTATGCGGAGCACAGGCTCATTGTTAAGGGACAGGGAATATGCAGAAAGCAGTTTGGCCCTCTTTTACTCCAAGATATTTTGGCCCATGTCTCCCTGAGAATGACCTGAAAAACAGTGACCTAGATTGTAATATCCAATTTAATTAATTCAAGAAAACAAGCCTAGAAACAATAACAGCTGCCGTTGTATTTTAATGATGAATCATGCAGCACTATGTACATGTTTATTTACTTTGTGCAACGTTAAAACAGGGATTAAACTTGATTGTGCACAGAGTGGACTTTAAGTACTTTTATTCTATTAATGCATGCTTGTTACGTTTAAAGTGCATTACCCCGAGATAAATCACCGACTGGTCCATTTTAAAATGTCCACAAACTTGAGTTATAAGGTAATTAGCTGTAATACAACATATGGAATATATCTTAGCAAAACTTCAAAACCATGTCCCTGTCTATTTGGCACAGAGGAAGTGCTCCTAGAAGCTCAAATATATTAACAAAGCATTATTATCATGTTGTCTTTACACTGCAATAAATGTTTAGCATCCATACAGCATGTAGCATTTCTTTTTTCAAAGTACTCCTCTCATATTAACTGCAGAAAACACTTCTCTCAATCTTCTAACTGTTGAATTGTACAATAACACTGTTTAATTGTACGTTGTTGTAGCATTTTAACTGTGTTGTTTAACTGTGGTGGCGCTGGGTCCAACAACACATCTGGCATTGGGAAAAATTCTTAAAACAGTAACAAACCAGTAATATACTCCTCAACATGATCTAATAATCTCTTCCGCTCATTGAGGGATTCTGTGTAACACCCTTAAGAAAACTTGGGCCATCAGTTATAGAATTGGTTGCATTTTTTTACCTGAACCAACAGCACATTTCTATTTTGACAGGCTCTCTAATTACCTCTGCTATTTATGGTGCACTAACCATCTGCTACTGATTCCTTCATTATCTTGAACATGACAAAATGATTAGGTAGAGAGTCATACCTGTGCCAAGGTTGGGCACTTGTCATCACAAATTGTTTATCAAAAGTCACCAAACACTCCCAAAATAATTAAAATTACTAATTACTAATAAACTGCTAAACTTTTTAGTGAGGCGCCCCATTTGACCTTAGTGAGCCTGACTCTTTAAGATTTATAGGAGTTAGCATCCTAAACAAGGCTCAGTTAGGTTTGGCTTTGCTTAACAGTCTTGAAAATGGTATATACTGTTAAACTTAGAATAAACTTACTTTTTACTCTTAATGATGTACTTAATATTTTCATCATCACTCAGTATATACTTATCAAAGTGGTTTGTCACCTGTCATGCAGAAGTTATAATAGAAAATTTGGGAATGTGCCATTTAAATGTAATTGACAGGTTTTTTTGTTTTGGTATTTGTTTTTTGTATAGCAATCACTGCTTCTTCACTGGAACTTAAAACTGGCAGTGTCAAAGTGTAATACATCTTAAATATAATGCAGTGTTTATAATCTTAGAGCATTCATGATACCAAAATCACAATCACATTTTTATTAAAAAGTGTGCTCGTCATAGAGACAACAGAATTTGTCACTTCTTAAAACACTTAAACCAACATATGTTTATATTTTCCTAGTAAACAACCTCTTGCAGTTGTGTGTAATTTTGAGAGACCACAGTCAACATTGGTTTCCTTTAAACCATGACTATGACTATTTCCCTCTAACCACCAACCAGCTGCTGTGTCAAACTTGCCACAAGGATGATTTGTTGTTGTCAGGGCAGTTGTCGTTCCTTTTGACCCCGACTGATGTAGCATGTAGGGATTGTTTCAGAGGTTCATAAAGTAAATTTGCTACATTTGTTTTTACCTTGTACGTTGCAAATAGAATGCAGCATCAGGTTGCTTTGCAATAAGCTGTGTTTGTCACTCAATTTGCATGTTTGCTCTTATGTGTGCAAATGTGTGCATGAACTTTCATGACCTCTGCTAATATACTGTACAGTAGCAACAGATTCTGCCTGCGCTACCAATAATTAATTTGCATGTCATGCTGGAAAACAAGTAACACAGCCTTCTGACTGCATCCAAATATGAGCCGCTCAATTATCTTGACATGTTTAAGACCAAATATAAACAGGCCACAAATATCAGAAGAGGTCACACTGACACTACAGTAAGTGCATTGTTACTCATATCGAAATTCCAAAGGACAGTCGTGAAAACATTTGAAGGCATGACCACCTATGAAACACTGATGTGAATTTTCCTGCCAGCTCTCATTAATGTTTGAGAATGGTATGCTTCAGCATAAATTTATCTCTATGGTTTACTGTTATTTTTAAGTCTTACTGGACATAAACAGCATGTTTGGTCTTTTTCCCAGAGAGGCTATTATCCATAATTTCACTGTCCTCTCTGGGCGTTATTGTCAGTATTCACGTTTGATTAAATCCCTGTGGCATAAGTGACCAGCGACATTGATTTGCTATCCTCCTTGTTGCATTGACTCACCAAGCCACAAGAGGCTTTTTGAAAGCTGCTGATCCCCATTATATATTTGTAACACATTTGTTTTAATTAAGTGTTCACACAGCATGGAAATTGGATACTTGACTAAATGACTGGAACCAACAGTAATACGACTAATTGTGGTCACTGTTGCAGCCATTGTGCCTCACAGATCAATATTTAGAGTAGTTGGGTATTGATTCCCAAAAAGTGAGAGTAGTGATTAAATAACGGTGGAATTTGATAGCAGATTGTTTTCTACAGTAATCTGGGAGGACATCTGTGGGAATGTTTTTTTTTACTATTAATAAAAAATATTTAGTTTAAAATATTTATCAAACAGTAAATGTGCCTTTTTTATCTTTAGAAATGTATAGTTGGTCCGACAAACCTTGCCCTTTCAGATTTCTTGTAGTTGAGCCAAAGCATACGCACAGTCCAAGGCAGCGTTTTTAAACTACAAAACCGAAATGAAATAAAACACTCAAAAGATTAGAACAATTTAGAAAGCAGACCCCCTTCTTTTCCATTGTGCCTCTACCATGCTGCGGCTATTTCTCTATGCCCAGCATGGGCTCCACTTTGTGGCTTTTAATAACCTACCCCTTCAAGCTTCTACCCCCTGAGACACATTTTTCCCTACTTTATTTGTGCCGCTCTGTTTCTACCTACCAGCAGCTGCAGCAAGGAGCAAGCAGTGAAGGCAGCAGCAGCAAATTTCTTCCAGTTGCTCAACACGCTAATACTCCCCTTTTCTTTGCAGCTCAAGCATTATATTGCAGTTTCATTGACTGGGAGGTGTTGTGTTGCAGTGGAATCAATAGCTGAGGGGATCCCAGCCCAACGATTAGCTTGTCAGTCAGGCCTCTGTGGTTGAAAGGAGGGGAGGCAGCGTAAATCCCAGAATACCAGGGGCCACCAGCATGGAAAAGCTGGAATGCTGGAAGCCGCCGATCGTGCTGCACCACCTGTTGTAAGAGGCAACATGTGCTGAGTGTATTAACCTTTCTGCTACTGTGGTTTAACCGCTGACTGCTACCACTGGTCCCTCTGTACAGTGCTGAGCACTTTAGCCATGCAAGTAAAAGATGTTGCTGTTATCTAATCAAATTAGCTTGAGGTGTTTTAATACCAACTGTGTGCTCTTGTTTGGGTTAAGTGGGAAATAATCTCTAATGAGATTTCTCTATTTTCTTATACACAGATATGTCTCTCTGGTTGCTTACTGACCTCTGTCTGTTTTTGTTTTAGTTTAGATGCAGCAAAGAACTCAGGTATTTGTTCAAATACAACAGAGAGGTCAGTTAAATGAGAATTTGAGGTGACATAATGGCTGAAAGTACTTTCCAGTGCGCTGTTAACATCTAAGAGTCCCCACTTTGAAAATCACTGGCCAACACAATATGAGCATTCGTTGAATTGAATCCAGGTTAAGGGTTTGTCTACATGATGCAACACCGACATAACATATTTTCCACATATTGTCCCTTTTTGTAAAGGTTTCATTTCTTTTATCTCCATTTTCTATTTTTTAAATGTATTTTATTAGAATATTTTGCAGTTGTAATACGGTACCATTATTTTCTTCGAGCTTTAAATCAGTTATCCAGGATGACTCGTCGCCGACAGTAGACAATGTTTCATTTCCTCAAGCGCTGAGGCAGAGCAATTGTAAACTGTTTGTTTTTGTTGGAGTCACATTTAAAGAAAATTTAGACAAAGTAAATCGTTGACCTTTTTAGAAGGATTTGGCTCTCATCCTGGGGTCGCCACACAGTTCACCATCGATGGAAAGCTATGTGATATTAATAGAAGGCAACATGCTGTTGTAATGTTGGTTTAGCTATTACTTCCCATATGTTTTCTTGTGACCTTTTATCCAGTAGTTCAGTTAGATAATGTTGACTATCTTATTCTTTACCAATTGAAACCTGGCCTTGATGACGAGCACAGCTGTATAGCCAGTACTATTAGTCGTATTAGCAAAAAGACAACATATGTCCAATACTGCAAACAACTGTGGTCTGTAAATATTTGATGTCAATTTTATAACCATGAAGTTGTATGCAGACTATTATTATTATGATCTTAAACACTTTATTTTACAATTAATATCTAACTTGCTTCTATTCTTCTTCTATTTCTCATTAAAAAAAACATTTGATTTAATCCTTGTTCCTACATCAGTGCATAATTACAGAGAGATCATTTCTTAATGGTACCTCTTTCATCTGTCCAGATGGTTTATGGATGCTAACATGTTGTTTTCAGTACTCACATTCTTCCCCTCATAATACATTGTCAACAATAAATTAAATCCTGACTCTTTAGTAGCCAGTCCTGTTGTGTACGGATCCCTGTAAAGATAATCCACTGAAATGTTGTTTTTTAAAAAAGGTTTTAGACCGGTGCAAAAGAGACCAGATCTCAGACTATGAACTGATATTACACAGTTGAAAGGGTCATTTTTCACCTGCGCTCTGCAGTTGTTCAGTCTCAGAGTACAGTTTCTTGATAGCGGAAACAGAAGGCCATTTCTTCCTGTGAGCAATGGAGGATCACTAACAAGCCTCCCACTGGGGGGCGTGCTTTCATACCGAGACCGGTGATCACTTGATGCCCCTGTCGTCAGACCAGACTTAGAAAAAGGCAGCTTAAGTTTGGTGCTTGGAGAGAACTGTCAACCAAGGGTCACACTAAGAGAGAGCTGATGCCCATCAAGCTGTAGCACCAGAGGAGGAGTCAAGGGCAGTCATGGACTGTTTGTCTTTAAAGAGGATGGGAGGGGGTAAGGGTCACTGCAGAAGGATTGAGACCCCATTAGCAGTGTTACCCTTACTTCCACTAGCTTAGCTTCTGACTTAAAGAGACATTTTCTGGGTGAAAATCTGACTGAATTTTATGGATTGGGTTTTCTTTATTTTGGTTCTTTGGAATTGAATTTCAATATTCGGTTAAAAAAATATTTGTATACTGTATAGATTTTACAGGTACGGAAATACTGCGAAATGACTGACAGCTGTGCAACAATGCACTGTACGTGAAGAAGATGAATGTGAGACTGGTCAGTGGGGATTCAAGTCGTTTTTGCCCCTTTGTGTGGTGATGAGAGGGGAATTTACTGCCACATTATGGATGAAAAACACAGTAAGGTGCAGAGGTGGAAAGAAGTGAATGTAACAACTTTCAAACACAACCAGAGGATTATAAATAGAAGTTCAGATTTAGACCACTCAAATATGATCCTCTCTTCAGTCAACATAAAATAGAAAACATTCTAAGGTAAGTATTAGAACATCAGTTATTGAGTATTTCTTATTTAGAGAAGATATAGTCTTCATTTTACTCACTGGACCAAAATAAGTGGCAACTATATCACAAAAATGTTATATAATATATAATTTTGTCTTTTGCCTTAATTTGAAACTAAAGGATCACAAATTTGGCTTAGCTGATGACACATGCAAATCTCACTTTTTAAAAATAGTTAATAATTATGTCTTTTTTCTTTTGTGTGTGTGTGTGTGTTGAGCGTGTGTGAGAGAGAGCAAGACAGAGGCAGATAAAGAGAGGGAAAATCTTTGTAAAGAATTTGGCAAGCTCAACAAAGTCCCTCAAGAGTCCTTACCAAAGGATCTGGGAGAATGTCCTAGGTTCTAAGGAGAAAGACCCCTCAAGAGTGAAAACACACTAGCGTTAAGTTATTAGCTCCACTTTGAGCTGTGTATGTGAAACAAGCTCTCACAAGAGCTGGTGAGAATCCCTTAACTCACATTACTCCACCCCCTGGCTTTGTCTCTTTTTCAGAATCAGACTAGGAGGGTTATTCTCTCCATGTGGATAGGTCCTCGGGCCCAATTATCTGGCTACAATGCTCAATTAGCCATAATCCCTCTTTTGAGGTGATAAGAAAGGGGTTTTAAGTTTTAACTTATAAAATAAGTACCATCTTAACTGAGATTAAATAAGTATAATACATAATTCTTACCTTTTTTATAAGGGGGAGTTATTCATTTAGTGTGAGAGAACTTTGCTTAATTTTGTGTATGACACAAAAACCCTATGTACTTAAGAAATATGTTGCTGCCAAATAAATACAATTGGATCCAGATATGCACACGCAGGAGTGGAAATATGAGCGCCATTAACCAGAAAAGATGAAGTAGCGATTTCAAACATTCTTTTTTTCCGTACTTTAGCCCCAAAAAGCCTGACCCGTAGTTGGATGGAGTCGTTCAGGTAAGTGTCACCACGAGCAAGGTTGTGTTCTGTCACCAGGTGCTCAATTAAAAGGAGCATTAACCTTGTTTACTAAATACAAGAGCAATACGGAGAGAGGCAGTAAATTTATTGTCATTAAACAGTAGGAGGCCGCTTTCTCTTGGCCGCTTGCCTATGAGCCCCATAAGCTGGGCTGGTTAGCGCACACACACACACACTCTGCATTTGAGCCAGCACAAGGGCTACATCTGGGGCACCCCTCCACTACAGCCAACTAATGACAAATGTTTTTGCTTTACTTTGGCTCACATCTCAACAAACGAGTTCAAGCATTCTTGAAAAGTAGATTTAGGAGCAGGAGGTGCCGGGAGCAGGGGAAAATATCTGCCTCAGCTTTATGATGTGGTAACTAAAGGCGCTGAATAAGATGACTGCAAAGTAAGCCTCGACATAAAAAATTCTGGCACCTAAAATGTCATTGTGCTGCTGCTTATGAGGCTACCATGCACCCCTGCTCTGTTTATTTACGTGCCAAAAAGTACACATGGTAAAACCTACCTTGCGAGGTGAAATAAAACATTTCACTCTTTATTTTTTATGAGTTTTTTTAGTAGATATTTTGCCAGAGACGTAACCTGTGTCTGACTATAGTATTCCAAAAAGTCTAAAAGAATTTGGATAACACATGCATGTGGAAATAGACCAGACTATCAGCAAGTCAAGGTATTTAGCCAAGACCCCAAGCTCTCCCCTCTCCTGACAGTTCAAATCCAACATAATGATATACTCAATATCCAAAGGAAGAATGTCCCTGGTCCCCTTCCTTTCCATAACAACACCTAATTCCATGCCAAATTTGATACAGAGTGTTACTCCTAGGCTTTGTCACAGGTTTCTGCCAATCTAGGTATTACAACTGTCTGTGTTATTGTTAGAGCAATGGCTCTCAGTTAACCTCAAATCAAGGGCTGTAATTTGTGGTTGATGGCACACTTTGAGATCGGTCTGATCTCTGTGCCTCAGGCGTCGAGGCACAGGACTTGATTAGAGACAGTTACATGTGGGAACTACTGCGCTAACCACAGCTCGGAGCGAATGTCAGCCGCATGCATGTCATGTGTCTTTTGCTAAGATTTATTGGGGTGAGATCTGCAGTAGGAGACTGCAGTATCTTTGTAGTTTTAACTACAAAGGTAAGAGGGGCAGTCACTTCACGAGGTATTTTCACTTTCTCTTTCAAGGTTTTAGATCTTGGAATACATTTTCTGACACAAAGGAGTTGGTCCTAACCAACAAACGATCCATTGCCTTGAAAGCTTTGTCTGGATTCATATTTACACCATTGTATTGTCATCATATTGTTCTTTGTAAACAGAGAGAAAGTAATTTGGGAAACTTTTTTTGAATGATTTGCTTTGAAGCTTTCTTATCAATGATGGAATGTATTTTCTTTTAATGCATGTATGGTCTTTTTTAACTTTAATACAACAATAGCTTACAATTATGCTAATAATCATATAATAAAACATAATTTCATCAAATTGTCTTAATTTAAATTGAAAAAAATAAAAGAAATTTGCTTAATCTCTAAAGTTAACTGTTCTTCATTTAAACACATGCAAGCTCTCCTAATTTTCAAAATTCTCTGAATCCCAAAATCACTATTTCTGGACTATTTTTTAGTATTACGCTCACTCTCCTGTCTATCTAACAAACAATACAGATTTTAACAGCTTTATTTTGGGGGTTATGGCCACTGCTGTTCGCACCCACAAACCCCCAACTACACAGGAAAAGATTTTGAAAAGGGGCGAAAAGAAAGAGAGAGGCACAAGGAAAACAAAGCACAGCCACACCTTTCAGCGCCTGCGCTCTTGAGGAATTTGATGAGCGACAAAAGCCGAACATTTTGAAGCCCCATTTTGCCTAAGTAGCAGTGCATATAGTGAACAACTATTTACGCAGTAGCAGAGTGGTGGAGTTGCCTATGGATTCATTAGCCTCTTTGGGGCCTCCCCACTCTTCAGTCTCCACCAACTCTCTCTCACTCTCTCTCTCTCTCTATGTCTCTTCTCCTCTCTCTCTTTCTCTCTCTCTCTCTCTCTAACACCCTCAAACGCCTTACTCACGCTCTTTCTTTCTTTCTTTCTTTCATTGCTGTCTATAAGAGGTTTTTAAGCCTAGCCAGTGTTTGTAATTAGCTCCCAATGTTGGAATGGAACATGTTGAGGTGGGTGTTAATGGGCTGGCCAGGCCCTTACTCGCACAGCAGGCTGAGAGCAGAAACAGAAACCAGTCTTTGTTCCTTGGATAGAGAGAAGACAAAAAAGTGGGCATTAAAAGTGTGTAGAAGGACCTCTGGAAAAAATTAACTGGCATTCATATTTTAAAAGAACACTTGGACTGAAGCACAAGGCCGTTTATAATGACTGTCACCCTTTCTATATGTGCTCAGCTGGAAACTCTTTTGCAACTTGGTGTATACAATTTCAGGAAAATTAGAAGTTTTAAAAATTGTATTGTATTTTTCAATACTTTCAAGCTGTTTGTTTTAATCAATTTTAATGTTGATTGTTTCAAAAAATTACATATTAAATACAGATCATTATTGGCCATCACATCATCATGTTAACGCAGATGGGACAACTGCAGCACAGTGCTTTACAGTTCACTTTCAAAGGAGAACAAGCAAAGATTGTAGCTTTGAACGTTCAGTCTTTCAGGTCAGAGTTCAATTGCACTGGGAAAGCAGTGGGCGTTATTCTGAAACCTTTCAAGATCTTCCCTTCTTTTTTTTCTGGCATCTTCACATTAAGCTGTGCGGCTGCTGGAGCAATCCATTACTGTGTCAAAGTTCTTGTTCTGCTTTGGCCTGGAAGCATAGTGAAACAGCTTGTTTTCATTTCAGTAGGGGAAAGGCAGTACTGTGTTTCAAGTCCTGTTCCCCTCCAGATGTTCCTTGATCAAGGAAAGTGACTATGTGCTTTGTGTTCTTAAAGACACTAATGTGATTATGTCACATGTTTTCAGCTGATTCCCATTGCTATTAGTCTTGGTGTGGGGTCTGCTTTTCAATGGACTCTATCAGGATGGGCGTTGGAGGGATTTTTCTTTCACCAAAGTCAGATTCCTAGCCAACCAGAGAACACTAAGAACTGTGTGTGTGTGTGTGTGTGTGTGTGTGTGTGTGTGTGTGTGTAAATCTCCCTCTCTCACTATAGCACAATATTCAAGCTCTCCAAATCAAGTCTAAATAATTCACTTGTGTTTTGATGCTTTGTTTCCCTTTGACAAAACTCACAGACAGTACATTTCCCTTTCATTGCTCTTCCTCTCTCATGGATCTTTAAATGTTTGGGATATATTTGCCTGCAGTGCATAGCATGATCATGTGAAATGCTATTCATGCTTTTTATCTTTAGCCTACATAACCTTACGGCTACATCTTCTTCTCTCTGTCACAAGCGCTTTAAAAATCTGATCTTTGAAATATAAAGAGAGAGCTAGGGGACCCTGTTACAATATCATTTAAAAAAAAAAGTATTATCGTAAATCTATTTTTATGTTACTGTTAGTGCAAACTTTGAATTGTCTCCTAAAAACAGTTCAACTTTAGCTGTACTGTACTGTATCACTGACCAATTGCACCTTCTTTTAAGTGACAAAGACTCCAATACAGAGGAAGACATGTTATATGACCCTGCTCTGCTGAATGACAGGTCATTTTGATGAAGAGTTCCTCTATTACTGTTTAATTGCCATTAGTCTGGATCAACGAAAATACATTTCCAGGATAAAGCCTGACATCTGACGCGTGATGTCAGGCTTTGCCCCTCACCAATTTAGCTCCGTCCAAAAATATTGATTGAAATGCAAACCACCCAGAGGATTTTTTTCCCCCTATCCTAGCACTGTGCAATTTGCCATTAGCAAAACTAGCCACCACCAACCCTAGCCAATACATTACCTGAATGTATCAGCAAGCTTCTAGAACCACCTGTTTTGCGCAGATGCATGATTAATGTTTGCTGTTTCAAAAGTCTAGCATGCTGCCCTATAGACTGCCACGTGTATTACACCCCAGAACAGCATACTGACACCTTTGCTATTTTTGAAAATGTTCTTAACATGTTACCAGACTTCATTACAGCTCCAATTTCATGACAAAGGACAGGAGATAATCCAGTTTGTTGAATGCAGATTAGAACATTAATTAAGGAATGAAACAAAACTTCAAACACGCTGGACACTTAGTTATAAATACTGTTTAGAAAACCATAAGTAAATGTTTTTAAAATGCTGTCCCTGCTAACTGGGTGGTTGTTTCTGGAAGAAGTCATCTTACTTTGTGCTGAGAAGGCAATTTGAGGACATGCAAGGATATTACTTGAAAGTGCCTAGGTCAAACGCAACGCCACTCTCCACACTATGCGCTCTTCACTGCCAATCTATCCAGCCATTAAAAAGAGACAAAATCAAAAAGGGCCTGTCACAAATCGCAGCACTTATGCTAAATAAAGAGTGTTAAGCTTGCCTCTGGTTCTTGTGAATTGTCCATTAACCTATCCACATGATGTAAACAGGATTTCTGCGAGGTCTTAAAAAGTCGAAAAAAGGTCTAAAATTTCTAAATCTAATTTTTAAAAAGTCTTACATGTTGTATGTCTTAAATCATTTTGAACAGGTCTTAATTTTCCTACATCAATGTAGCGCTATTTCTAATGCTCATTGAAATTCTATTGCAGTGCTTTAGAATGTTTTTTTTTAATTTATTCTGTGGTGTTGTAGTTCTTTCTGTCACTAGTCCAAGTATAATTAGCTGTATTACAACATTTATTTTGTAGTCACCAGTCCTATAATGCCAATGAGGAAATATATAGGTCTTAAATTTCATTCATAATGGTCTTAAAAATGTCTTAAAAACTTGTAGAAACCCTGTGCAAAAGAAAGACATGATGACAATGGAATAAAGCAGCGGACGTAACATTAAATTTAGAAGGCTGTCCTCAAATGTTTCTGCTCACTGTATGGCAGGATGACTGCATATTATAGAGAGTGGCACCATAGCTACATGGAGTACTCTCACCCGCCTTTAGATTAGAGACCAGCTGGGAAGACAGCTCCATCATCTGCGAACCCAAATGGTGGACCCCACTTTCCCTTAAGCTGTCAGTCTGGGTAAAAACAGGATTAGGCCTCCTGCTCACCGACTGTGCCTAGATTTGGTCCCTGATGGCTGCCAAACAGTTTTGTGGCAGGCCGCCGTCATCAACGCCCCTCGTCAAGCCCAAAATTAGGAATGGTCCTTTAACCATGAATTTTTATCATGGTTACTAAAAACAAATCGTAAGATTTCCCAACATTCCCAGTCATTCTTCCCCAGGCCACAGGGAGGGAGAATGAGACTGCAACAGATAGCAGCATGGAAACACTGCATCCTCCAGACAAGTACCTTCAGATCTACTGCAGAGTGCAATACAAAGGAAGGTGTGGTTTGGGATAGCTACTGCCAGCTCCATTGACAGCATCATGTTCACCAAAGAGACACTGCCATGGAGAGTAAACTGTTGCAACCAAGTTGCAGGAATAGAACAATTTTGAGCAGTCCCCTAATTTAGCCATCATCTGATAAGTTGTCTCTGTTGCTGTCAAGGTTGAATGGGCTAATTGGCTGAGCGCAAATATAGAAATGATCAGTGTCCAGATACATAAAAATGAGGGGCCAAGGTTATAGGTCTCTGCTAAAGGATACAGTCTGCGTGAAATAAAACAATAGGATAGGTGTATGCACAGGATGGAGTGCACTACAATTTCTTGCTCCAACATATTGTAAACCTCCAAATATTGCCATTATGTGAATGAATGCCGCTTTTCCACTAGAGTCTCTTGCTATCTGTAGGTTCAAGGCCTATCAAGGACAAGAAAAGTTTTGTGAGATCATGCAGTTCTTTGTTTGATAGACACTGTCTCTTTTCAAAAACAAAAAGTACCTCATTTGACCCCAACACAATGATTGTATCTATGATAATCAGCGATAATCAGTGTTTGAATGGCCAGGTTTCAGTTATAAATTCATCAGTGTGTGTGAGAGGGTAAATGGTGCTGAGTCTTTCTTAAGTGGAGAAAATTTTAAGAACATCATAAAGTGAAATAAGGAGGAGAAATAATTTTAAGTTAACCCAAGTGTCAAATTATTGTGTGTCCTAGGTGCATCCTTGAATTATTAACATTTAGCCAATTTCTTTAGAAAAACTGAAGAAGAATGTATTCATTATGAAGAGTGTGCACAATGATGTATGCAATTTCTGGAACATAATGAGAGTTCGGTACATTTTATTCATATTATTTGACAGTAGAAAACATAGTACAACAAATTGTAAGTTGGTGATGTTTTAGTGCCAATGACATCAGACTTACCCTAACCCAACATTTCATTGGGGATGAAAGAAAATTAAACTGTTTACTATTTGCTATTTTTAAGACTTAAACAGCTAAAGAATAAAGTAAAATACCAACATTCTGGCAATTCTGTCTCATTTAAAATTTACAAAGTAAGTAAGAAAAAGAAAACATAACCAGTGTGAATAGTGAACATGCAGACTCCACCGAAAAGACCATGGACAAGACTGGGACCAAGGACTTTGTAGCTGTAGGTTACCAATGCTTAAAATAATTGTTGCCCTTTCCTTGATTATGTTTAGCGAATTACACAAATAGTATTGCATCTCTAAAGCCCCGCAATTTTAAAGAAGCTTTAAGATTTTTTAAAAAGTGTTTTATGCTGAAAAGGGCTTTGTATTTGTGCTCACAAGTGTTTTGTCTAGAGGAAAAGAAAGGTTAACGTTACACAATTATTTTTTTTATATCTGGTAACTATAGATAACCAAGAATTTGTCTTTTTATTTGCAGATACAGTAGACTTTAAAGTCTTGCTGTACATCTGTTTGTAAAAATCACACAGAGTTTAAGTGACCAAGCTGAATCATAATATATAGCAGGTTAAGGATCAGCACTGGCTTTGTTAAAAATAAATACAAGTTTACTTCAAGAGACATGCACTTGGTGGCATTTATGACGTTTGCATTGCCACAAACTGGATAATCCTGCTGTCAACAGTTTGTTAAATGCAAGAGCCACTTTCTGAGTTCATCACTGTTTGGAGCAGATTAGTAGAGGGTAGTGGATCTCATATGGCCTGGTCAGAGGCCATCATTGAAGGGCTTAAGGGATTAATGTTGTCTCCTGCTCTCACTCTGTCTCTCCAATATTCAATCAAACTGTGCTGTGAGAGCACAATTTGTACAAACATGTCTTATCACTGTAATTTAACAATACACATACATTGGCTGAAGTCTGTACAAGAACGTATTATGTACTTCTGCCAGATGGTTTGCCTAAGGATTTCCCTGTGTCCTGTTTAGCACTCAGAAATAGTAGTATTACAGCACAGTGTGTTGCAGTGCAGTGTAAAGCTATCTATGGTAACTGAGTAGTGATGTAGTAGTGTCCATGGGCTTGAGAAGGATGGGTCAAAGGCTAAATCCCTGCTTAAAGACACCGTAGTGAGCCTTTTCTATCAACAGACAGGCCATTTCAGTATGTGTTGGATAAGATGTAATTTCCCATCTGCTTTATGGCTATTTCTGATCCCTGGGCTCTTGTCAGCAAACTCCTCAGGACAGATATCATCAGTAATATAAGGAGGACTCTGGCAATACTTAGGGCCTTAAAAGGCCCTTCACTTCCCTCATCATGTGGATGGCTTAAGGAGTTTGAGAGCGCAGGTCACAAGTAAACGTTTCACAAACACTATCAAATAGCACAGATTTAAGTGGCTTAGGACAGCTTCCTCACAGAATGTTGTTGTTGTGTGTGTGAGTGAGTGCAGTGGTGTGTATGTATGTGTGTGTGGTTGGCTTGGGGAAGACGGGTGGTGGCTTGATTCAAACCTTTACGATCTGGACTTGAACTCTTACTGGTTTGTACAGTTTTCTAAGTCATACACAATTGTTCACTCTGTCTCATATTTATATACAGTACAACTAATTTATTTTGCCAGTTACATTTTGAAAGTACTATAATTGCTGCCAGGATTATGTTCATTGGCAGCCTTTTTAGAGTAATGTGTTTCATTCTTGTACGTCACGCAACTCCTAGGAAATTACAATTTATATACTTGTTTTGTAGGAATTAAATTTCTATTCTTGTTTTCCCAAATATATTATGTTAGGAAACATTTGTGTCTGTGTAGTGAAAGAGGTGCTATTTTTTAGGGGGGAGGTCGGCCTGGTTGTTATATATACAAAGTACATGCATTTTGTTGCCCTGGGGACTGAGGATTGCAACAAGAGCACTTTTGTTAAGGTTATTAAAAGATTATGGGGTTGGTCAAATATTAATAAAGACATTAAAGACAATAAAGACATTGTGTCTTCTGCTCAAGCCACTCTTGATAATTTTCCCTAGTTGCCTAAACATCTGTATTTGTGCACAGCACTGCTTTGTGCCAAATGCTAATATTAGCATGCTAACATCCTCACAATTACAATGTTGATGTTTACTGTGTTCACCATTGTAGTTTTGCTTTAGAGCTGGAAGATCAATCGGTTTTACGAATGAATTTGAATTTACGACAATGTTAAAATTTTAACATGTTTAATTTGGGTAATTACGTTACGGAACCCCCGAGCTCCCATAGTACATTGTACACCGGCACGCCTGCTCTCATCCTTGGCTCTCTGAAGCTCTGTGCACTGCCGACACCCCCAAGGCATGGAGGTCCCAGGTGGAGCTGGTGGCTGGATAGTTAGCTAGCAAATTTGCCCTGCTTTCACTCATTTGGCGATAGAAATGTGCTGTGTCAGGAGTGTGTGGATGAAGCATTAAGTTGTTAAATTTTACTCTTTTAGCGGCTTGCTGGCTAGTTAGCTAACTCATGCTGACTATTTGAAAGTCACCATCACCAGTGTAGCTACAATGACAACCCATGTAGGTTAGTAATATCTGGACCATATTGACACACAAATCTGATCACTTTCAAATTTGAATGAGTGCGGACAGTGTGATTAGATCTTTGTTTCTTTTGTTCCATTAATCATTTTTTTGTTAAAATAAAAACAAAACTTATTTCCATAATTACTTTGTCTTCTGTAGTTTGTTTTGTATAAGAAAAGAAAAAATGAGTTAAATCGACAAAATCTCAATTCATATCGACCTGCCCTGTTTTGCATGTATTTGGCAATTTTTTTGGTATTTGGTATTAACCAAAGCATAATACAAACTGATATTTTGACTTTCTGAGGATTCTGGATGACGTACGTATGAAGTATTTGAGGGGAAATTTCATGACAATCTATTCAAGAGTTGTCAAGACATTATACACCAAAGCTTATGGTGGCACAAGTGGAAAAGTCAGTAGGATTCATCCTCTGGGAACCATAAATGTCTATACATTCATTCATGGCAATCCATCCCAAAGTTTTTTAATCTGGACCATTGTGACGGACCTGCTGAACGACATTGCTATTCCTAGAGCAACACTGCTAAACACACAATTCAGGTGGCCTTGCATACCTCACCAATATATACACTGTGAAGAAGACAGGGTTGAATTAGTGGTTTATATTCCCACAAATAAGTATGTAAAATCTGCTTTGCTGACTAAGCATATTCTGTATGGGGTAGGTAATAAGGTAATGGAGAGACCATGAGAGCACATGGTCAAAAGGTAAATGCAGCCTGGTCATAAATGATTGTGAGCAACAAAAAAGCTCATTAGAAGGACATTTGAGGGAAACACTAGTTCACCGTTCAACCAAAGCACTGCTGTAAAATGGAATTCCTTTTTTCTGCCTCATTATAGGCAAACAGAATCTTGGCATGTGAAATGAGTTATGAACACACTCTTGAGAGGGATACAAAACAGCATGAGCCTTAGTCTGGCCAGGAGTGCTGTAGTTATAATATAAAACATTAACTTGGCTCCACCGCATCATCCCAACACATGTTAGTGTAGCTGCAAGGTGCCAAATTTGAGTTAGAATAATTGTCAGACAAGTTGATAACATATGCTAAAATTTCATGTAATTTTGAGGTACTTTGTGGTAGAGAGAGGTGATTTCATTTTCTTCAGGCTAATTTGTTATTCATAGTGTTCCCACATAACACTTCTGAACTCTGTTTTACCTATTGTCAAAGATGACATCTTTCTAAATGGTCTAAATGGTTGATGTTGCAAAACCAATACAGTGTATGATTTACAAAGGAAACTGTGTCTCTGATCATTTTTGTACATCCTTTAGATAAATTACATTCCATTTCTTTGCACTAAATCCTAATCCTTCTATCACTCTTTACGAGTATTGGACTACTGTTTTATTCTCCACTCCCACCACAGTACCTCAGAGGTATGCCTTTGTGACCCAACAGCCAACCACACTGTTTTAAAATCCAGCTGTTTTCCGTCACAATAACTCCCTCTTTGCTTCATTCATGAATACATATCCTCCTTGCTTTGAGAGAACTGTCTGTGGGTGGATAGCATTTAAGACAATGAATTGTTTTCTCTGAGTCACTCAATGCACATTGCCCATATCCAGCTGTGTTTCCTCGAGCATGATACACTTCACTTGTTAAACACGATCATTAGTTAGTCAACACTTCTTGGGCTGTCTGGCAAGGAATTAGTGATGACAATCTCTCCTTCATGCTCCCTCCCACACACCCAGAGCCTCCCACCATGAGTGTTCTCAGTTCTCCGCCTGCTCTGCTCATGGGAAAGTCCCGGTACTGGTAAAGTTGTGACCAGGGGGAATGATTATGTAGGAACTGTAACATTTACTTTTAGTGTTTTATGCCACGTAAATTATAAGTGTGACCTAGAACTGCTGTCCAAACTAAAATCAGTATTCTTTATTGTGCCTTGAATAAGTTGTAAAGCCTGCAATATGTTTGTGTTCTTATAACATTACAATACTATTTCCTGGAAAGCAAAGGGGCGATTCCATTGCAATTTCCCCTCACTGTTGATCCTTTAAAGCAGCTGTTAATGCCAGGAAAAATCTTCAAATAGTCAAATGCACACGTTTGTCTTAGCTTTCTATTCTGTGAACATGAAAATCACATGAGGAGTACTGGTATTCCAGAAGGAGAGTGTGCTTCTTTGTGACATTGAGACAACCCAGGACCTCCATAGATCAAACATGGCCTGCCTAAATAAACCATGTGTAGTTGACCTCGACCACCATTTATCTTACCTTGCAGAGCCGAGGAATGCTTGTTATCAAAATTATCTCCAAATTGCTCGAGTTCATAATTTCCTTTAAATACAATGTGCGATAAAATCTAAATCCTACCCGGAGTTGTTGTCACTTGGTAACAAGCACAAAGGATATTCTTTGATGAAGCAAAGTGATACATTTTACTGTATATTGACTGGGTTAAAATATCTTCTTTCCCACAGACTAACACACACCACATACACCATACATACTGTATATATTTAAAGTCACTGAGGCTCAGTGCACACCAGTGTTTCTCCTTGGAGTTTCATTTCAGGAATGCAAATGCCTTGAGCCCAGACACTCAGTGATTTATCTCCTTATTTATCTTTGCACACATCTGCCTGTGCCCTTGTGTCTGCCTGTTGCTCATTCCTCCTTTCTTTCAGCCAGCATGTCTCCCATGAGACCTGAGACTCCCTCTCTTGCCCCTCTCTGCCCCTTACGCACACGGCTTGTGTGCATGCATATACAAAAGCACATGCGCGTGCAGACGAAGGGTGAGAAGATTCAGCAGCGCTCACTATCGCAGTGCTTTACCCTCACCTTGCTACTGTCAGCTTTGCTGGGGCCCAATAATCCAGTCTGTTCACGACCATGCACAGAGGTCTCTGCACTTAGAGCATCAACAATCTGCACGCTGTCTCTGCTGGGTTCAGAACACTGTGGTGGTGCATTACTGGAAGCCATCGAAACTGACCCGATACCCACACTTGCTTTCTGTCAACAAAGATTATGCTCAGAAAAGCGCAATGGGAGTTCCGGGCAGACCAACCTGCTGCTTTATGTCTCATGCGGACAAATAGAGTATGAGCAGAATGGGTTGGAGCTTTGTTTTTCTTGTCAGAAACAGGTATGAATAACAGCAGGGCCTGCCACAACACCCCCCGAGTGAAGTTTCATATCTTCACAGCATTGCCATAAAGTAAACACCAGTAGGACAATTGCACTATGTTTCCTGACACGTCTTGCTGCTCATTCAGACGTCCCCTGTCCTCTCGTGCTATGCCCTACACCTTTCTCCTAAAGTGCCCCACATTCTTCCTTGATTTCACATTTCCTCATGCAGGCTTGTCTCAGGCCCTGCAGAGAAACCACCGCCTGGTGTGAGGTCAGGTGTTATTTATCACAGCCGTCTGCGCGAGGAGTTGACATTCGTACTGGCGTTCTGCTCTGCTATTGTAATTGACTCTCCTTGTCTTTTCGAGGACACCAACAGCTATAACTATGTCAGGAAACCTCTCAGCTATATATTACCCATCTCACTGTGGAAGACAACTGGTGAGTTATCATTCTGCATCAGCTAAACACAAGATGGGCGACACGGCTGGTCACTGGGAAATGGCAGGATTTCACAAAGCCAATAGAAATCTCAGCCAGATTCAACTTTGCCTCTCTATTAATCTTTGCTTTTTTGCTTTCTCTCTTTTTTCTGTTCTTGCTCTGTACATTTTCCCTAAATTGTCAATATAAGTAATAACACAACAGCAATCCCAGTGCTTGGGAGTGAGCTGTTCAAAATAAATTGGAAACAATTTGAGGAGAATCAAAGCTATAAATCGAGGATTTTATCATACTAGCCCAGTTAAATTGTTATAGTCCAAGGTGCAGCCACATTCAAAGAAAAAGAAATCAGGCCAACTTGTCTGATAGGGCTTACATTTGTGGGGCAAAGGCGGCATGCACATTTTCAGAGGTCATCGGGAGGCAAACACTTATTAATGGTTACCTGCATGACAATCAGATAAACAGGTCATGGTAATGATTAAGCCAAGGTTGGCCAGGTTATAGGCCATGTGTGCACCAAAGCATGTTGGATGAAAGCAGGTTCAAGCTGGTGCTAAAGGAGTGAATGTAATTGTTCTAGGACAGTGATCTTTGACCTGTGATGTGTGTATATAGTAGACAGAAAGCTCTGAATCAGTTTGGTAAAACAGCAGAGGCGCACAGACACTCGATTGTCAGCTACACCCTTTACCACCTTAAATATTTGAAAGCCATCCAAAGTGTACTGACGGTATTGTATGGAGAGATAGCTGCTGACTGAGTGAAATGAAAAGAGAAAAAAAGAAGAAGAAGCTGAAAAAAACATTCAACCCAGCTTAAGTTCACAAGGTAATTTCCAGCAAAGGGATTAAGTAAACTAAACAAAACTACACAAGCTGCAACTTATCAGACTGCTTGCATGCCAGGACTTTTTTTTTTTTTTTTATCTCCCCCTCATGTTTGTGAGTGTGACAGAGAGGGCTCACAGTCCTCAGCATCCAACCATTGGAAAGACCTTCAGTATGCTAATTCATATTTTTTCCTTAATAAAGAACAGTAAATGATGTTTGAGTTTGTGGGAAAATTGTAATGGAAGGAGTCAGTATATGTCTGATTTTTGCACAGTCATATGTTGCCTATTTACAGCATGCTCATGTTTTTTTGATCAGTAATGGATTACCCATCTGATTTATCACCTTTTTTACTTTTTGTTTTACTAAAAGAAATGTGTTGAAGGCAAGTTAGCTGGTTATTCATTGTCAGAAATAAAAACAGTGAACATGGTCTCTTATCACAACTTTGGCTATGTAGGAAATAGTGCTTTTATTTCTCAACATAACATCATTGAATTGTATTTTTTTTTTATTTTGATGAAATGCAGAGAACTATTGTTATTGCTTTCTCACATTCCTCTGGTAACTAAGCAGAGTTTTTATATAACTTATTTCTCTGTGAATTGCTTCAACATGTGATCACTCAAAACCACCAGGGTGTTTTGAACATGAATCTTGAATATTTTTGCAGCTTTTTAAAATACAGAAAGGCAGTGTGGTTGTTTGACCTTTGGACTTGAAATGATTATTTATGAAATCCTTTGGCTACTTTGCAATTTTTTCAGTACGCATTGTTTGCTTTAGTTTCCAAACTTTTTAATGGTGGTTGCTGCATTACATTGTCAGAAGGTTTGTCTAAATTATTTTCCACAGAATAATTGAAAGGAAGTTCTAGAAGTCCATGATTTGCTTTGCTCAAGTTATATTAAGTGGTATACCTACTATGTACTGTATACTTAGTGGTGCTCCTGAAAAAACTGAACTTTAACCACCATGAAACATTTATCCCCTCATTTATAACTTTTTTTGGATAATTTTTAATTATATTATCAATGGGACAATATGAATTCAGAATAGCCGTCTGTGACCTAATGTACTTCTTTGTGCGCTTATTTTAAACCTATCTGAGGCATTTGGGGTCAAATTAAGTAAAGCAAGTAGTTGAAATATATTTTCTGCTTCTTTCTAACAAAAATGGAATATCCAGATAATAAAGTATATTTTTGTTTGCTTGAATAAATCTTGATTATGATGAGCATATTTAGAGGAGGTGATCTGTCATACATCTTGCTAAGCAGGTAGGTATGCTTTGCTCCAAGGCTAACACAGTGTCAAAATGATTGGCTGAAGCCAATGTGGGTAATGTGAAATGAACCTGCCAAAACCCTGGCATAGATTACTTAAGTGAGAGAATACTCAAGAGTTGGTATCGCCTCAAGAAAAACTTCAACATTAAAAAAAAGAAAAGAAAGGTCATCTGGTTTCCATTAAGAAGATAAAATGGTTCACTCTGAGCCTTTTACTGGCCGCTTTGTTACTAGGAGGCGTCCATGCTGCTCTCTCCATCATCATCCAGTTGACACAACATTAAAGGCTTCAAACAGCCGTGCAGGGTTTCTTAATCAAAAACTAATTGTAATAGATATTGAGGAGTGCTAACACTCTGACCGCTCAGCTGGTATCAGTGGTCCAAGGCTAGAGATACCATTAAACACAACAAAGACATGATAGCTGAGACAGGGCAATGCAAGTGTGAAATACAACATGTGGCAGAAAAAGCACAGATACCATGATACTATAAAGCAGTGGTCCAAGGCAAGCCTGTCAAGCTTGATTATTTAGAAAGAAAACAATGGATCTGGAAAATTTCTGAAAGTGGATACAGCAGGGAGATTTAAAATCCCTAAAAGCTGTGGCATTGTGCCAGACTTAGAAAATTAGGAACATGTTAGACCTGATAACAGTTTGGTGAATTTTCTGTGACATTGTGTTAGTGCGTCTTTTGTGTGTGTGGGGTTGTATGGGCATGCAACACAACATCTAATTCAGCAAATTAATTCTCTTTAATTTGATTACTAATTATCATTAACAATAACTCATGTCCAATTGAAGGCCTTTTCCCCTATATATTAAACTTTCAGACACACTCCCACTTAGCATATTAGAATTTGAGTCCAAATTCACGAACAAGGTGAGTGGAGCTTCTTTATCAGAATGATACATGGTGTAATTCTCATCGTCTTGGATGATTAAGTAAGGAATTAAGGCGAAACATAGACTTGTCTTCTTCACAGTGTCACTTCCTTTGACAAGGCTCATTCTTTTCCTGTTAGAGAAGAAACTGTTTGATAAACATGTCCTCAAATGAATCTTAACAGACTCATTGAGGTCAGGACTGGAACAGTGGGCAGACAGTTAATAGAGCCACTTTTTAAAGGCATCTAATCATCTCTTTGAGTTTGGGAAAATGGTGACAATTCAATCAGATACTTAATTTGCATTCAGTGCCAATGCAGGAAGTAGGGTAAGGTGAAAATCACAACAAAACATTGTCATTTATCTTATTCTTGGATTTTGCACGTTCCTACTGACGTTCTTGACAGCAGTGTTGGATAATTTGACGTAACAGCATCTAGTTTAAATTTTAACACACAGTTGCACTATGACTGTGTGTAAACCAGCAGTAGATAAACATGTGAGTGAGCATGTATGCACACACTCTGATCATATACAGGTGTGTCCAGGGTCGTCGTACTGGGTGGAAAAAGGGGACTGAGTACCCGGGGCCCTCATGTGAGGAGGGACCAAACAGATGCTAGAATGAATAGCTGTGGATGCAGGGAGGGGACCATAGAAAATGCCTTTCTACAGGACCCAGAACTTTGTGCTACGCCCCTGTGTGTGTGTGTGTGTGTGTGTGTGTGTGTGTGTGTGTGTGTGTGTGTGTGTGTGTGTGTGTGTGTGTGTGTGTGTGTGTGTGTGTGCGTGTGTGTGTGTTGGTATAAGTGGAAAAGATATTCAAAGTCTATATTGTATGTCACTTTGGCTTTAGCATAGTCAGTTTTCTCTGGCCATAATTGTATGCACGGTAACTTTGTGGAAAATATATGCAGCCTCCACCTAGCATAATCACCCCTGCTGCACTCCCCTGTTGATAACAAATGGGCCTTTTCTCTGGGAATTGAGGCTAAATGATGGTTTCACTTAGAGAGCAAAGTGACTGTCCATCTTCATAACAGTGCTCTCCATCAAAGAGCAATGAATCCCATCCCGTATCACTGGCTCTGATTAAACGCAGGCAATGGCGATCCCCTTTATGAAGGCCTGCAAAGTTGGCCCGCATGTCAGCCTTGCACCTGCAACTATCAGCTTCTCCTTCTCTTGTAATAAAAAAAAAACTCCACATCTGGTCATGGGAGCAGCATGCAGCCCAGCGGGGCTTTTCAGCTGAGTCTGTTTGAAAGTGACACACCTCCACATGATTTAAATTAACTAAGGCATTTCTTATTGGTGGGGTCACATGGAAAACCCACAGGTCACAAAGTTCACTGGCTGAGGGACTTTTACCCTTGGTTGTGCTTTGAACCTTCCTCTTGGTTTTTATCCCTAATTATTGTGTGACATGATTGTGTAAGATCATGCTAAGCAGTTCCCTCACTCATTCACATACCATTATGATGTGTAATTGCACTATGAAACTATCATGGTTTTATTTTTGTCTATTTCTATTCAAACAAAATCATCAATGTGTACACTATGTAGCTATGAGATGCTACTTTTCATACAGATCTGAGACTCTTACATCAAATCTTGCTTTGGACCCAAAGGTCTTCAATAAGTCACGATAGAGCAACAACTTGAGGCTGTTACAGCATATCTTCATGTAGAAAAACATATGCAGTACAGAATCAGCTCAGGAAAGCGAAAAAGCTGGAGGTGAAGGAGCTACTAGCATCTGATTAGTCCTGCCATTGTCAGGTTAACATCTATTTGCAGGGTACAATGTTAAACCACTTGTGCATTAAGTGTGACCCACTAATAGCACATACTGTACGTGATGAGAATCACTTGCTGCGGTGTGCACTTTTAAGAAATTTGCACAAGAAAATAGACTGCTCTGTCACTAATACTGTCCAGAGGACAAACAAGCTTTTGTTTTTAATTTGCCCTGAAAAACGGTTGCATATTAGGTGGAAATGGTGATGAATGCCTTTAGCTGATCAGATGGAGGATTCAAAGCAAACTGGTTGAATCCAGAACAAAGTGCTCATGTGTCTCTCTCTCTCAGTAAGGTATCAGAATGCACACAGAGGTATTTTATTGTTCATACATTAGCTAATGTCATTATCTTGTCTGTGAAGTCAAAAGGGCTAATCTCATGTTATAGGATTTGCAGCCACCCAGACTGATCTCATTGGGTAAACGTTTGGCACAGTGACAAAAGAACAGGATGAACATCCAAGTTCTGCAAGTGGTATCAATATACCAACTACAATCGGACCCCATGTGAGTGGAATAGAACAGATGCAAATGGCCATTTTTAAATTTCACTTTACACTGAAGTTGGACTTGTACATCACATTTAACACACTAGTTTGTTTTTTTCTTGTATTTTATGTCAAGTCCAGTGAGAAGCATTAGAGATGTTTGATAGAAATGTGAACGCTATCATTTAAAAAGGGAACCTTGTTAAAGGGGAAAATTGTCTTACCTTAAAAATAACTGCTCAATTGGCCAGGAGTCTGGCCATGGTAGATTCCTACAGTAAATCAGCAGATGTATTGGAGTTGGTGTATGTATGTAGATGGATTGTACAAATTGATATCTACTTGAAATGCTCTCCAACCCTTCAGCACCATTTTAAACTTAAGTCTGGCGAGTTATTATCATTGCTTAAGTACATATTAATGCCTTCTATCTTGGCCTGATGTCATTTACAGCATGTAAATGACCATGAGTACTGTACCACATCCTGCCCTGGAGCAGCGAATGGATTGGTTATGATTGATATATCCATTTTAAAGGTTGTTATATGATTGTATCAATCTAGTGTATTGTATTAATAAGTTCACTGAACTGTGTCAGAATAAACTAACTTATTTTAGATTTCTTATTTGCGCTTGCTTTTTTGTTCAATCAGGTGTAAGTAGGCAGTTACCCCAAACAAAATAGAGAAAGCAACAGCACTATAAATACAGTGTATCCATTACCTACTAGTTTGATAATCATGGTCGGCCACAAAGACGGACACTGGAGTCGAAGACACTAACACTAAAGCTTAGCAGCTTAGTTAACACTCCATTTGTAATATTTCAGATTTTCCACCTTCTCATCTTCCAACAGTGTGGGAAAGCAAGGTCACAATAGTTGATAATAGTTCCTTAAATCAGTCTTAAGATGTGTATCTTTTTTGGCAATCCTTAGATGGGCCCAGCTATTATGATGATCTTTCCCCTGAGCTTCTTTTGTATTCATTAGTCCTATGATGCCCATTTGCCATATTTGTTAACATGCTGGGTCACCTGTCTCACAGCTGTCCATGTTGACTAGATCTGCCTTTTCATCGTGGAGAGCTACCTGCCATAATGACCCCGTAATAAAGTGTCATTATCTATCCACCCAGTCTAGTGTACCGTACACAAAGCCAGTGGAGGAATCCAGGCCCCATCTAATTCATTTCTGCTGGGTATAAATGTCAGCGTCCTTTTGTTAGGATTACAGACATTCCCACATTAGGGCCGGACTGATTGTTATATATGGAACAGTGGGAGTGGAATAGAGCATTTGATTTCAGATACTGTAGAACAAGGCAAATGCCACTAGACCGGATGGGGCTTTTTGTCTAAACTTGGCTGCAGACTTGAATCTGAGACTATAACTGTGTCAGGGAGAGCTTGAAGAGATGAGAATGACAGTGGTGTGGATTACACAGTCCGTTATTACAATTTGTCAGGTTTTATGATGTCAGTGACGGCTGGAATTTATCTTTTCAACCGTTTATATTCCACCTCATTGTGCCATCCAAAGCCATCTCCGGTCTTAATTTGTCACTTTGTACATCAGTCACTGGTGGGTTGTGTAAAAAGGCATGAATAGATTTAGATTGCATCACAAAATCACTTTAATAACAAATAGTCTTGTTTGTTTTTGAGGGTAGAGATTAATGTGACTAGGACTCTTGTTCAGCTAGGTCTCATAAAAATCAATTCAGGATTTTAAACATTAGATTGGCATTTTAGAAAATACTTTGTTGTGGTTATTTGTTGAAATCTGATTTTGAGTGAGAAAGCCTCTTTTAAACATCAGTGTAAAAGGTAAATTGCCACTCTTGCCGTCACTTGCCAGTGAAGTTATGATTTACACAAAACTTCAGAAATCCCGGAAATGTACAGTATATAGTTTATAAAGAGCATTGCTTTGCTTTTGCTTGTTTAATAACTTGTTCAGTAATTGGTATATTGATTGCTAATGTCATCATGATTTAGAAGAGAAGCAGTCATATGGCAGCTTCAATAATTCAAGGGCCCCTTTGTCTATTCATCAGCACCCCTGATTGGGCCCATGTCATGGTTAGCTGCAGGCCCCGTAGATAAAGATCAGTGGATGATTGGGCACACACATTCTTAACATGGCTGACCCGTGACATCTCAGGGGCAGGCAGGGAGACTGTCATTATGTGTACAATGCACCGCTTTCTCCCTTCTTATCTTAGAGATGACATTGAGAGTTTTTGCATTAACTCATTAACGAAAAGACTCATCATTAAAGGCATCACGGAGCCATGGTGCAGCAGTGGTGACACTGCACCACCACTGCAAGCAGGAATGTGCCTCTACAGCAGCATGTTGACAACATGAGAACTTGGCATTGCTTTGTTGGAGATGTGAAGCTGTTGAGACATGTTTCTCTCATTGTTGTGTACACTGTGTAGTGGATTGACATGAAAGTACTGTATGTCACATGATATCTTGTTACCAGTTTCTGATTAGGCACCCTTCATGAAGTGTTTAAAAGTTGTAACCAATAGCTTTATTAATAGTTTTATTATTACTGGTTAATAACTTAATTCATAAAGCATCAGTAAATTGTATATTAACCTTTATTAATGCCATTAGTTACCAATTATAAACCCTTTATTATAAGAAAGTGATACCAAGAGTTATTTTAGGATACAAGTCTACACATTTTGAACTTTTGAATTTTTCATTATTTTGATTCAGACTGCTGAAATGTATTAAGCCTCACAATCCTTGTGTGCCAGGAAGAGGTCTTGATAACACTATTTCAATTTCAAGCCTGTGTCACTCCATGTATGCCAAGACTATTCATTGCACCTTGATGTGTGTGTGCACAATCACGTGCACGGCGAATAGGAGTGCTTATGTGCAGCTCATGTGTTAATGCTGTCATTTCCACAGATCAGTCACAGCAGCCTTTTCTCTGTTGTTTATGGTTATGTCACTACAATTACAAGAGAGAAGGGGGCAGAAATAAAGTGTCTGTGAAAGATTGATAGCTTTGGTCTTTAGTTCAATTGTAAATTAGAATAGCAAGTCCCTCTGGGATACAAGAGCTCTATTTATGATTAGGAAAGAGCCTCCATAATACAGTGGTGGTAGAAAAGTTTGCTCGCTTTCACAAACAGGCAATTAGCTTGATGAAATGGGTCTTACTTTTTTCTTGCAGCCTGGTTATGTGAACCCATATTATTATGGGCAGCCTTATAGTTTATGGTATTATTTTCACCTTGAGCTGCAAACAATATGGTGTTTGAATAAACTGTAGCTTTTATGTGTGTGTGTGTGTGTGTGTGTGTGTGTGTGTGTGTGTGTGTGTGTGTGTGTGTATTAAATCGCAGACACCACCTTTTTATGACTCCAGATGAATTTGGGCAGAAGAAGTTCAGAAGTAAGCAGAGATGTTTATATCATGTGATAAAGGTGACAAGTATCACACCATTGGTAGTTTTGATACTGGCTGAAAGGGCACATAAATCACACAGGTACAGGCAGTGAAAGGACATTTAATACACTGATTTAAATTAATCTTGCTTCATTATAACCTGCTACAATTAATGACAATACATTTACTTCATATTGTGAATATACTAATTTACTTCACTTTTTTTATTTATGAATATATATTCATCATGTATCCATGTATAAAGTTGGTTTAACCTTTTATGATCTAGACAAATATTTTAACATTGATATAATGACTTCTCAAAAGTGACACAATCCTGCTATTTGAGCCAATGTTTCCATCCTGCTTCAAAATGTTCCTACACAAGACCTAATCCTTGCATTGTGGGCTCACTGCCATGCCAGTTATTCAACCTGACTGCACAGATTTGTCCCCTACTGTATTTTTCTTGGAAGAGATCAATCACACCCTTTTTAAAACAGTTAAAGCTTTACTAATGTTTTATTCATAGAGGAAAATCTGGATAAAAAAATGAGCCAGAAGTTAGTGTTAGTTAACAAGACAGCAGCAGTCTAATGATATATTTATAACTAAAAAGCTATAAATCCTCTTCTGAAATAAGCTGTGTAAAAGATTATTATCTTAACCATTATAGTTAATGGATTTATGGCTGACAAATGATCACACTGCAGATTATTGAAGCAATAGCTTTGGTTGTATTGTAGTGACTGAGCAAGTTAGTAGGTGAGCCAGTGTGTGACTATATCTACCGTACATACAGTATGTACCAAAGTGCACATGTCAAGAGTTTGACATGTAAAGTTGTCTGTGGAAGTGTGTTGTTTTGCAAGTGTATACAAAGATTAATTCATTTGTTAATTAAAAAGTATTACAAGTATGGTTAAGATGTGAAGCTCGAACTGAAAACTTGTTTTTAATATGCTGTACATGTTTCCCAAGGCCAACCAGTTATATCATGGGTTACTGCTGAGTAACCCAACTGCTGCTGCAGGGCATAGTGCAATGCACTAACCTATCAACCCGACCACGATCAAAATACTCTTAATGGGCAAACCATCAGATTGCCTTTAATCTACTTCCTTCATGAGGTTATTAAAACACAATAGATGGCACTTTCAGATAAAGTAATGCAAGGTTTAAGAATGAGAGAGAAATTTTGTGGATTGCTCACTATGTAAATACCACTCCAGTACACCGCTGCCCGTTCCTTCTTTACTACAATAATATAATTGACACCAACTGAAGATTTTTTTCCTTCTTCTGATACTTTGTTTCTTTACAAGCCAGATGAGGCTTCTCAACTTCAGACAAGATGTGTGGCTACCCACTTTTTGAAGATTTTTGCCCAAGGGCACATACTCCTGTGCCAGCTGTTTTAATGAAAATTACACTAGATAATAACATTTGTTTTTATTACAAAGGCAGTGGTGATCATCCATTAGCTCTTCTCTTGCTAGTGTTTACACTCAGCTAATAAGTTCATTTAGTTCTTTGTTTGCTTTAAAGCCTTCCAGATTCTCTATGCCAGATGCTATGGCTGCACAGACAGCGCTCCCCAGCCACCATTGTTTACAACTGTTACGCCTGTTGATTGATCCATAAACAGATATAATTCTTTGAATGTGATTCACCAAAGCTGATTCGGCCACAAGTGTTTTCTGTGGGTTCACCACATTTTTGAATTGCCTTGGATATCAACGCCCTGTCTTTTAAGTTTGTCTTACTTATTCTTTGTTTTAGTTTGCGCTGAACCTGTTGAACAATGGATTCTGATCTTATTGTCTAGGCATTTTAAAAAAGGATATGCCAATGTGCAAGGTCCTAATGCAATGTGAGTGTGTTGTATGAGTAGTTTATTGCTAAGTTAATCAAAATACATTGGCATTACACTGTAAACAGCAAAACCAATTGCCGCTTTGAGGACATATAAAGTTCTACTTGACTTGACTTGATGACTTGATAAACAGTACCGATGCCGTGTTTATCAAGAAGTTAAAATTCCAACAGGTTTACATTAGCCTATGTTAAACCATTTTTGTATTTTTGTTCATTTAATGAGCAATAATGCTGGTAATAAAGTACAGTGGCTGGTATCTAAACTCATTCCTACATAATAAATCCTCAGTATTTCGGGACATGTAAAAACTCATTAAAAAATCGGATAATTTAGTTGATCACTTATAGGGTCAAGAGGCCTCCTTGGAAGAAACTTATGTTGTAAGTTACTTCTAATTAGTCAGACTTGTGCCAATGCTGTTACTGTTACATAATACTTCTCACACGTAAGCACGCATCATCAGGTGCTTTATTTTGTTGTGGCGGGAGAGTTGGTTACACCTCTTCTTGATGTCTTTATATTTGAACGTATACCACTATGGAGCCCTTATTGATGGAAACCAAATGCTGTGGCTACTTTTAGCTGTGATGTCATCAGGCTGTGAAGTAAAGAGCCTCTTCAGAGTCCCACTTTGCGGAAAACATTTACATGGATATTTACTTTCAAGTCAGCTTCAAATTACAGCAGTGTAGCATTTTATTTTGACAGTTTACATTCAGAAAATACACATTTATCTTTGTACAGAGGAGAACACATATTCCTCATGTGCTCTTTGTTGACCACTGCACTGGTATGACACAATATCAAGCAGTAGAACCTAACTGTCCTGATTTGTCTTAATGTACATGGACAACATTTTCAAATACTGACATTTGGTTGTAGAATAGTCTGGTATTGTCTCACTGTTAAATGCGTTTTGGAGTAAATCAGAAAAAATACTGTAGTGTTTATGAAGTGTGCTTGCATGATATAAGAACTGCACTTAAATTATGTGTTTATAAAAGTGTTGGTGAACACAATGAAATATGACACCAAAAACAGACAGAAGTTTTGTATAAGTTTATGATAACTGTATTTCTGACTATGGTAGTTAATTAGCGGGACTATACATCACAAATAAATTCTGTTTTAACTCTGTTTACACCTAAAAAGGTATTTTATGGCACATCAAGTCATGTCTTTGTCTCACCTCTGGCGCTGTTATATATGTCCACAAATTTAATGTCAGTGGAGCAAGTCTAAGATTTGACTCTGACATCATCCTGGGAGTATTGACTCTCACGGTGTGAGTTCTGGAAGCAGCTTCGGCTTGTCCTCATATGACGATATAGTAACCAAGAGCCTGTGAATAAGAGATTCCTGTTTGTTTAATGGCTTTTCCCCTTGAGGTCATCTTCGTACCAAGAAGGAGGCATCACTGTTGTCAAGGTGTAATCAAATCCCATTCGCTTTTTATTCCTTCCATCAGTTCACAAGGACCATTGATCACATGGGAATGTGTGTGATTGAAAAACCTTAACTGGCAATATTTGCTATTATACAATATGTTATGCAGTCGCTATTACACAATATGTTCCATTCACAAATGCTGAATCCATACCTGTGGAAGTAGAGATGTAGTTAACAGCATCAATATTCACAGGCTGCTGGTTTTGTTCATAGTAATGCAATTTATGTCTGCAGCACTTTCACAGAGAAATGCATTCTTATGTTTAAACATTTCAGCTTGAATGATTTCTAAGCCTGCAGTCTTTATACTTGGAACTGGTAGAAGTGCCTGATATAATATGTTACTGTTGTTAATTTTAGTGTTAACTCCAGTTTCAATTTCAGGAAACATGAGTACTGTACTCTAACTTTTTCACAAATTTCTAAATCATGCACATTTGCACCACAGAAAGATAATATCATTATACAATGTAGAATACCATATTCTTATTTTCAGTAACTTGCAGTACCCGTGTTTTTTTTTAATCTGGACGTCCTGCAGAATTGGTGATGCCAAAGTAAAATTTAGCTAAACAGAATAATTAAACAAATAGGGAGCTGCATTTTCACTGTTTCCAACCTATCATTGTAGATTTTAACAGCATCTCACATACAGTTGAATAATTCCAGTTAAACAAAGAATGCTTTAATAACATATTTATTGTAAACTACCACAGTGAAACTGGAAAAACCATTGCTTGAAATGTAATTGCACAACATTAGGTGCCGTGTTAAGAAACAGTTAAAACACAGCTCATATGATGTCTTAAAACTTTATTAGTCATATATGTGGCAGGTGTGACACTGCAAATTGCAATTATACACAGCACATAAGAAACACCACTATGGTTTTAAGTTGATCCAGCTGAGTTTAAAGTGTTTTCGCCTCGTACTACAAACCATGTCATTCTCTACCGTAAAGTTAAAGAGATACAGGTTTTCACATGGCAAAGCAGTTTGTTATAATAGGTATATCTAATGATAATGAGACATTGATGATCACTATAGAAAGTATGTTTGTCTTTTCAAGTAATAAATGGTTATAGGTGACATGTAAGAAAAGTAAAGCATGCAAATGAACATTTTATAGGTGTAATAGAAAGCTGAGGCTGAAGTTAGCCTCCTCTACATCCGTTTGTGTAATTCATACATATCCCACGCTGCTACCACATTACACCTTGAGTTACAGTAATTCAATACACCGTCTGCTGCCTTTGGGGCCACATGTGAACTGTGTCTGGCTCAGGATTGACAGCTTTCTCTCTTGTGTCTTCTCCAAAACTTTTTCACTGTCTGAGTACATGAAAAAAAAGGTGTGAGGCGAGTGGACTACCCACTCTCCCTCTTTAAAAATAAATAAATAAAAAAGTAAGGGAGGGTAGGTCACACTCAAAGAGACACATCTCGCAACTACTGCTGCTTGCTCTGCAGCTCCACTGGGACAGATGGGGTTTAAGCTGCGTTGCCGAAGGGTACTTCAGCAGTAGTTCCTGGGGTTAGAGAGCACTTATCACACAATTGCCCTACCCAGACTTTCCCAGTGAGTCCTTGGAGTTAAACCATTGACCTCTTGGTCATTGCTGCTGCAATGCTGCTGCCTCTAGTAATCATCATGTATGCTCCATCAATGCAGTCTTTAGCAGCCAAAACAACACATCATTTATCACTTCTCATATCTTCTCTCCATTCTACAGTTTTGATCACTTCAACAGCCGTGATTCAAACAACCAGCATTTACAAAGACATTAAGAGCATGCTGGCAGTCAGCCTAAAGAGTTATCATTGAGACAAATTGATCCCTATCTGTTTAAATTGGCACTATAATCTATCATTGGCAAATTGAACACAGTGAGCTATCTGGGATCTATTGCCTTTTTAGATAGCCGCCCTTGGGGCACGCAGACAGAGAGAAAGCTATCTACGCCACTGAATGAACTCTTTATGTCTCATCTAAGACATATGTATGTCTGCTAACACTGAAGCATAAAAAGGTGAATGGTATAAACCTTTTTCTCACACTATACATGCATCTATATAACCTACTTGTGCATTCAAACAAATTGCTTACACACACACACACACACACACACCATATTTACAATAAGGGGATGTTAATTATGATGATGGAATGCAATTTTCTGTAATTACGTATTATTAAGAAGCCTGAAAGACAAGACATAGTTGTGTCATTAAAGTCTATAAAAGCCATGCTTAAGAGTCACTTATTCAACCACAAAGAAAGTCATATCAAAAGAAACTATATGCTATAAGAATACGCATACAGCATATCAGGATGAAACCTGTATGTCAAAACATTTTTTGAATATCACTACTTTTGAGATAATCATTTTATGCCCACACAATTTCCAATTATTTTAGATCATTAAACTCTAAATGTTAAATATCCTTATATATATATGAGAATATTTTGCTTATGTTACTTTTATTTCTTCCTGAATATCTTACTATGTGAGTCTAAAGTAAATTCTTGAAACTTAAATGATGTCAGCAAATATTCTTTACCTAAATGAAGCCACATGTTTAAGCACACATTTGAATAGTTAATTGGTCTAGTTTTTTCATCTTTGCATATAAGTAACATTACAATGAAACACTGCAATAAAGAGGGGAGGAATAAAGCCTTTAGGGTACTGATTGATATTATGCAATGCAGCAGATTAAACTGCTATGACATATGGGGCACAACCACCATCAATCAAGTGATCTTTATCAAGCAGGAAAAAATAATTTGTGGCTGTAAAAGACAGTTTTGAATATTGTAAGTGTGCTCTTTAATTTTATATGAGAAACAGTTGAAACCTGTTGACGGTCAACTATTAAATCATCTCTTTAGTTATCTGAAATTAATACCTCTATTTTTAACATTTTATGTTAATTTAAATTGAGTCAATTGTTAAAAAAAAAAAAGAATTCTCTTCATGGTGTTTTTTTAAGTGGGGGCAATTTAGTTTCTGTCGTGATTTCAGTCATCTAATTCAATCAGACTCTTGAAGTTGATTAGCATGGTTAACGTTGGCTTCTGCGCGGGTCTGGCGGGTTAATTAGGCCGGGAACTTGGAGACCTCCGGGTCAGTATCCCCCTATCTGAATAAAGGACTTGGTGGAGGCAGAGATGAGATTAAAGTCAACTTTCATCCCAGTTTTCCCAGTGTGAAAGGAGTGCATTGCCGTCAGCAGCACAATGCTTTTTCTTTTCTTTTCTTTTTTTTTTTAATAAAAAAAAAACAATAAAAAAACTCAGATTAATATGAAATCATTTTAACCAAATTCACGCTAGTTTCGTAGGTTTAGTCTACAATATGTTGCCTTTACCTTATTTTGACCAGTGCGCGCGCGTTGGCATACATAAAAACAATTACCAATCGTAGCGCACGTGTCAGTTTTAACCTGAAACATGAGTGAAAGCTTTTTTCTTTTCTTCGCTCGTAAATCTCAACTATTATCTACTCACTATCGATTCATTTAACTGCACTTATCCCAATCAGCACATCTCCCCTCCTGTGTTCTAGAGCGTGCGTTTGGTTTTACTAACAATAATAAAGTGATTTAGTCCTTTCTCCTAACCGGAGCATGGGAAATCGTTAAAGATCCAGCTATTTGTGTGTGATCAGTAAATATTTAGTGCAGGCGACATCCTCTGTCTCGTCCTAATCGATACTGGTCCCGTTGGGCAGCCCTATTGTTGTGTGCATGCAGCATGTAGTGCTTTCATCCTCTGCTTGAAGGGAGAACAACCAGAGGAAACTTTTAAACCCGGGAAATAAAAAACTGCAGCACAAGTCTTTCGGAGGGGGTTTAATAGCAAATCAATTGTGTTGGTGTGGAAATGTTTATGCGTGGATAAAAGCTGTTCATTTTTCAACCCAGTATAGATTTACGCAAGGTTAATTGAGGCTATTATCATATAATTGTAAAGGCATTCTTATTATCTGCATTGTGTATAATTGCTAGAGGCGTAGCTGTAAAAAAAAAGAGAGATGTTTATTTAGTCGCTTGTATATTTATTTTGTACAATACACACAGTCATTTTATATATTTATTATTATTAATTGACTTCAATTAATACTAGTAATAATGATAATAATATCACAATAGTCACTGCTGGGCTCCATTTAAACACACTGTATTTTTTATTTTATTTTTTACAGTAAAATTATAATTTTGGCTGTAATTGCAGTTCTAATCAGAAGGTCTTATTGCATCTTTACTTCTACTACTTTACCGATCTCCATATAATTTGTTATATGCAGAATCCCACAATGCATGCTCGCCACACTTTGAGACAGGTGTCTGTTCTGACTTCACCCCCTCCCTCTCTCAATAGCCCACACAAAGCAGCGGCGTACAAGCGCGCTTTGGCCATATTACTGTAGGAGAGAAAAGGCGCACGGGATCTCTGCTTTGCTGTAAAACCTGCCTATCATTTCCAGAGGCAGTCAAATGATATTCTGCTCGGAAGGCAACTTATATTTCCAATTCCTCGCTCAACAATACATTGACGTGAATCAGTTGTTTGTTCCGGCTCTCTGAAGTTTTTGCATGATCAGACATTTACAGATTCTCCAATAAACAGCGTGCTTTTTTATGTTTGCTCCCGTCTGTTGGAGAGGAAGCTTTGCCAGTTTCATTCTGAGCACTGTGTCGAAAAAGAGAAGACAAATTATATTCTGAATAAGAGAGAAGATGCATCCCGCTACGGACGAAGCCACATATGCATTTGGTAGGTGGTCTGTTACTATAAGAATACAGCCTCCTTCCGCTCTATCACTAAGACATAACTTTATGAATTGGTATCTGCAAACTTGTTGGGCTTATTGTGGTCATCATATAAATTAACACTTGGATAATACGCGAAAATGACTGACAGAGTCGCCCGTATTCAATGCGCACTAGAAACATCGTACATGTACGCTACTATATTCTCTGTCTGCAGCAGTACATGTCTTTTATTTCAACAGATACGTCTGTCCGCTTATTTAGACGATATTTAATTTAGAGTTGAGAAATAATGCAGTGCTACTTTGCCGATTTAACCTAATAAAGTATGCAAAATGTATACTTACCATTTGAAGCTGGATCCTCGGTAAATGGATACCTTTCGCAGTTTGTTATTTACAGACTCCGTTTTCACGGGTTCTGTCAATAAAACCGACAAAATAATCATGCAGTCAAAATATAATCGGTTCATTTGTTTTAGAATAAAGACATCATTGGTCTAAATACCACCGCTGGGACTGCCTGAAGTGGCAAAAAAAGTAAATCCAACTTTGGCAACTCTCAAAGCTTTGCCGTCCAAGTCATGTAAAACAGAATTTAAACAAACAAGCATCAGTTTAAAATGGTGCTCGTTAGTTTGGTCGATGCGGGAGAAGAGACTGAAGCAGTTTCCGTGTCGGATGGCTCCTCTAAATTGAATCTTATTTGAAGCAAAAACTTCATACGCTAGGGGGCACCAATATACTGTAATACACCCTGCGACTATGCATGCATGCTGCTGCTGCTGCTCTCTATAGACTAACAAACAGCTGAGACTATATCGTCCATCTGTATATGGCTCCGTGAAGTTTTACCTGCAGCTCAACTTTGATTGCCTCCGGCCATACAGTAGCCTAAACCAATCTTTACCGCTGTTTAAATACAAGCCTAAAACAATATAAACCAGGCAGGCAGCAAACTCCGAGCAACCCCTAACCCCGTTCTACATGCAAGGCATCCTTCACAGTTTACCATCATCCCAAACTGTAGATTATATTTATTATAAAGCAACATGTGACAGGCATTATAAAGCATCGAAATGACCACAGTCGCTTTTATAGTGCCGTTTAGTGGCTTAACTTTCATCCTAACCTTAATGTGAAGGGCATGGCCTTTGACCTCAAGGGGCATTTTTAAATGTAGTCCCTGTTTAAAGCTGTAGTCATTGACCACATAAAGAAAAAGCTCTGGCTTCTGAGACCCAGATTTGGCCTTTCTGACCTGGTGTGTTAGGATATTTGCGGCGCTGGGGGATTAGCAGGCTGCAGCGGGTGTCCAGATGATGTCAGTAGCCTCTCAAAACATTTTTATAAGAGGTGTGGATTGTGAAGAATGGTACCTGGTGTGATTTAGAAGCGCTAATAGGTATATTAGCCTGTACAAATACAGGAACTTGGACAAATGTGGAGGGACATGTACAGATTGAAAAGACATGGTGTTATTATTGTAACCCTTTTCAGCGTGTTGCTTTACATGTGCATAGTCCGAATAAGTCTCCACATTCTGTTTTATTCACAATTATCCTTTAATGTCCACAATCTTAATTTAGATTAGCCTATCATTCAGTAAGAGTGTCTTGTTTTGTTTCTTTTTCTTCTTGTGTGTTTTGCTCAAATGTGTATTCTGTCTTTTTATCCTCACACCTAAAGGATAAAGATGTGGGTACAATAGACAGTTTTATTGTAATAAGTAGGCTACAGATCATGTACAGAAGGTGCACCTGTGTCTCAGGGACAAAACCTCATTTGGATATTTCAGCTTTAAGGCTACGGATGTAGGCTACTGTAACGCAATATGAGGCAAATAATAAAATAAAAATTTTGTGTTTTCTTCATGCAATTAATAAGGCTTTACCAGCAATATGAGTATATTCCATAGTCTGCGATTTGAGTGACTAGAAATTATTTTTCCCGAAAATCGTCTCTTTTTAGGACCAAGCGGCCCTCTCGACCTCCATGCTGGCTCTGGCAAGGTACCAAGTAGCACAAGTGCCGACTAGCCAATGGGGTTCAGGGGGAGGTCCCTGAGCTCTGACCAGTCAAACACACTCTCCTTCCTTATATGGCAGCTGATCTCCATGGTAACGTGTGCTAAGTTGCAGCAGTCGTGTCAAAGTTCACTATATAGAGAGCTCAGTGAGCTGATCAGAGAGAAAGCATTCTGCCAGCCCGGCTCCTACCAATCGCAAATCACTTCCTAACCTCCGCCTTTTTAACATATTTGATCACTTTGATTCTCTACTCCTTTTTCCTATTATTTTTCAGTGCACGGAGAAGGTTTGTAGGTTGTGATCTTAGTTTTTAGTTTTTAGTTTTTTAGTGCATTCGCTTTTTTTGGAAGAGTTGTCTTCATATTCCAGGCTCTCCAAAAACATTGGCTTCAGCTGCGCGCTTGCTGGCGCTACCTCACAAGAAGAAAAGGAAGAAGACGCAATTTTTTTTACCCAGTTGGTGATTTTCTTCTTCAAGACTTGTGCTGGAACTTGATAGTAGCTGCTACAGTGTGCTCACCAATTGTTTTATGCTGCTGCAGGCACGGTCTTACCAACCCTGCTCCATCATTCACTGAATAGTCCATGCTACCTCGGCTTATTATTTTAATATTTAGCCTACATTTCCCATTGATGGGTGTACTGGATGGCTGACTGTAAGCGCCCCTGGACTTGGCCTTTAAGCGCAAGGCAGCGACTCAGCTCGCCATCGCATCAGTTTTGAAAACGTGCTTCGCAACGTCTCCAACAGCAATAAATCGACAGTTATCAGGAGATTCTGAGTGGATTCAACGTAGGCTAGATCTGACATTTTGTGTGTCCGGCTGTTAATCACAGTTTACCGCGTTTCCTTGAGACATTATTCACCGCGACACCAACACGGCAGACAAAAAGTTTCTTTACGTTGACTGATAGATATGGCAATGGTAGTGTGGAGAGGCTCCCAGGACGATGTGGCTGACACCCAAGGCACCCTTTCCTCGCAAACCCAAGGAGGACTATCTCTTCCCACCCCTCAACCAGGCCAGTTGAATCTGACAGCCTCTCAGGTCGCCCCTCCGACCCCTCAGACTCCGGTCCAAGGACCCCCGAACAACACACAGTCCACGCCGACGAACCAGACGACGCAGCAGTCGGAGAAACAGCCTCAGCACATTGAATGCGTGGTCTGTGGGGATAAATCTAGTGGCAAACACTATGGCCAGTTTACTTGTGAGGGCTGCAAAAGCTTCTTCAAACGGAGCGTACGACGGAACCTCACTTACACATGCCGTGCCAACAGGAATTGTCCAATCGACCAACATCACCGCAATCAGTGTCAGTACTGCCGCCTCAAAAAATGCCTCAAAGTCGGCATGAGACGGGAAGGTATTGGGACTTTATGTTTTCTTATTTATGTATGTGTTGTGCTTGTAGGCTTCCAGATATAAAATCATCTTATGTCGCCCCCATAGCCTGTTCTGTCTTCCCACTGTTCCCTCCCAGGCTGTGCGGCAGGAGCACGCAATGGAGCCGCTCTCTGCTGTGGTTGAGACGAGGCTCGTCGGAGCTCCTTTTAGCCGTTGCATTATTAGTATCCAGCTCCAGCGCATTATAGCTCTGCATTTCACAAATACGATCCGACCCCTGGCCAGGCTAGAGCTATCGAATTTTTATATTTAAATAAAGCCATGAGCGTAGAGGCACATCTGTACTGAATGTGTGATACAATAGCCTTCTGCGCTATTATGGCGAGTATCGAATTAAGAGATCAGAGAGCGTGTTCAGGCTACATCTCTAAATCTGTCCCGCATGTCTTGTTCACTGTGTCTAAAACTGGAAATCAGTGTGAATTATGCACACAAAGCATCCACATCACCTTGAGAATTTATTTGAATATTAGTCGAAAACAGGCCTGCATGTATGGTAAAACGAGATGAATTGCTAAGTAGGTTAAGGGTTAAACATGCAAGGTCTCCCTTGCCCTCTTTGTGTTCCTTCACAGCCAGCTCATGTTGCTGTTGCCGAATAACATTATTTAAAAGCTAGACATATGCATGTGTTGTGTTAAACGTGTTTAAAACCCATATCTTGTGTTTCAGTCGCCTAATCTACATGATCTGTCTCTTTGTTATCTATGCAACCTTTTTAAACTCCTATGCAATAACATTGTGTGTGTGTGTGTGTGTGTGTGTGTGTGTGTGTGTGTGTTATGATGCCTATATAGCAAACATGCTGTGTGTCACTTGTTTTAGGGTGTGAGTTTTGATTCAGTTTTCTGCACTGCTAAAATGTACGATGTTTGACAGCAGCCTCTATGCCAATAATGATATAGTGTGATGATTTGTAGAATTCAGGCTTCAATATCTGTAGTTTCTCTTTTTACTGCAGCCGTGCAAAGGGGACGGGTGCCACCCACACAGCCACACCACGGTCAGTTCGCCTTGACAAATGGAGACCCACTGCACTGCCATTCCTACTTATCCGGATATATCTCTCTTCTGTTGAGAGCGGAGCCCTACCCGACGTCTCGGTATGGCAGTCAGTGCATGCAACCCAACAACATAATGGGCATCGAGAACATTTGTGAACTAGCAGCCAGGATGCTCTTCAGCGCCGTGGAGTGGGCCAGGAATATTCCCTTCTTTCCAGACCTTCAGATCACCGACCAGGTGGCTCTTCTGAGGTTGACGTGGAGTGAGTTATTTGTGCTCAACGCCGCGCAGTGCTCCATGCCCCTGCATGTGGCTCCTCTCCTGGCGGCGGCTGGCCTTCACGCCTCCCCCATGTCTGCGGACAGAGTGGTGGCCTTTATGGACCACATTAGGATCTTCCAAGAACAAGTGGAAAAGCTCAAAGCTTTGCACGTTGACTCTGCTGAATATAGCTGCTTAAAGGCAATTGTGCTCTTCACCACAGGTAAGACAATAGACTGGCACACTCCAAGTGCAGTCTGTGTGAATGTCGCTAACATGTTCTCTGACACCAGCTAAATCAACGCTGACCTAAATATATACACTGACTATAAAGGTTGTTGCTTGTCTTAGATGAACACCCTAAATGTCCACCTAAATGCTGCTTTCATGGTCAAGGGATTTTGGATAGGCGCTAGGCTACTTAATTATAAAACCACCTGATTTATCACACACACACACACACACACACACACACACACACACACACACACACACACACACACACACACACAAATTGCTAAACTGGAAATCGTGGTATTACCACGCAAGGGATTTTTAAATTAAATTGACAATAAAACAGAAAGAAGTGCCTGATATGTGACAACATAATCTCCAGTTAAGTAAAACCGATAACTTCATTGAGTATCATAAAATCTAGCTATTAACACATTTTTGCGCCTACAGATTAATTGCTACACTTTCATATTTTCTTTTTGCCATTTATCAATGTGTGTATACCCCACGTCTTGTTTGTAGGGAATGACAGATATAAATGATGTCAGGCTCCGAGGGGGAGGGGAATAGAAAAAGAAAGACAAGCCTAATGTCCCATTTGCACACAGTAAAAGCAAAGCGCAAGTCTCAACGCTCTCGTGTCATTTAGGGGACAGACGTCCGACAAAAAGCACGTAGGACCCATGCACACCCTGTAATTGCAAATATGTCAAATTATCATAGTATTGTGTGATACTGAGCAGTGCCACTATCATCATATTTGAAATATTCTCTGCGCCTAGTAGGATTTAAGGCGTCTTTGGACTCCAGAACTAGGTCATGACCCAAACTTCCCAGCTGTTTTGTTACATTAGCTCCACCATTAAAGGGAAAAATTAAAAAAATAAAATCCGTGGAAGAGATTTACAAGGTTTCACCAAAGAGTGAATGCATGTCTTTGAAATTACATCATACCTGCAAGACATCAGCCTCTGTATTTCATTTAGCTCTAGCAGTCCACAATGGTTTGTTAGCCTTTTCACAAGAACAAAAATCACATTTCAGGTCATTTGGTTTTATTATTAAGACTTTATGGGGCCACGATGGCTTAATTTGTCTCCTCCATACCTGAGTCCCGGAGGCTTGAACATGAGCTGTGTGTTATAGCTTGAATGGCACGCCTTTGCTACTTTGGTTGTTGTCATGCATAAACTTTACTAACTTAACCAATGCGCGTACATGCGTTTTTGGCACATAATCAGCTGCCGCCCACATGCAGCAGCATAGATAGTGATTATGCGACTCTGGTGGTAAAGTATGACGGCAACTCCGTAGGCTATGGGCCCTTTTTCTAAGCTAAATCTCTGCTCACTAAAGGTCAGTAGGTCTCCCTGTCTTTCCCACTCTCCCTCCCCCTCCTCTCGTCCTCGCTCTGCCACTGACTGGGAAAGACAGGCCCATCAGAAACACAGTCTTTAGCTATGAATATGCTCAATTATTTAGTTCACTTTTAAGTGGCTTTATCGAGGGAAATAACCGAGTTATAGTTGCGATGAAAGGAAGAACACCGATTTAAGATAGTGGCAAAACAACACTCACATTTTCCTCTGGCTCTTTATGCTATTTCGTCTATATATTTCTGTGTTTTAAATAAAATATAATAAAACTGTTAAATCACTAGAAGTTACCACAATAGTAACTTATATTATATACTATATTTTTCATGTGTGGTGTGGTAATTATTCGCTTATCGCAATGTTATTATTAAATAATTCTCGTACACTAAAAAATATGTGCACTAGTTATTTATGTAAACAAGCCTCGAGACAAATACATTCCACTTTTACATATAATGGGATAAGAATAATTTCCTAAAATAATTGCTTTTTCCCCCCTAAACATGACAGGCTATCAATTACCGCCAGTATATCACCACAGTAGGGAAAAAAACTCCTAGTGAGAGAAACACTTTAGGTTACACTTTATTAATGTTTATTTGCTTTCCCCCCTCCCAGATGCTTGTGGCCTCTCAGATGTGGCCCATGTGGAAAGTTTGCAGGAGAAGTCCCAGTGCGCCCTGGAGGAATATGTCCGGAGCCAGTATCCCAACCAGCCAACACGGTTTGGGAAATTGTTACTCCGCTTGCCTTCCCTCCGCACAGTCTCCTCCTCGGTCATAGAACAATTATTTTTCGTCCGATTGGTAGGTAAAACCCCAATTGAAACTCTCATCAGGGATATGTTGCTTTCGGGGAGCAGTTTTAACTGGCCTTACATGTCAATTCAGTAAACCAAGAAGGAGACGAACAAACAAAAGGTGGGGTTGGGGGGCTGCGAGACTACAAAGATTATAGCTGCTTTTGTGAAAGGAATAAAAAACCAACCGGCTGTTACACGGGGCTGGCTTTCATGAAGAAAGACATTGACGTAAATGACTGTGAATTCCCCCCTACTCCAAAAAAATTGAGACATCCACTGAACTTTCAAAATGGCAGATACAAGCTCCCAGTGTTCATGCAGAACAACCTGCTCCGATTCATTTTTTTTAATGAAAGAAGAAAATGAGGAAAAAAAAGGAAAGGGGATTTTGTTGATCCTTATGAGGAAAATTTAAGTATTAAGTGCATTTAAAAATGATAATTTGGGTAAAAAGAAAAAAACTGGAGAAAGGGAAAATAAGAAACGTGAATTTCCATTTCTCAAATGACTTGTCCTGTGTCCATGTATAGCTGTGTTTCTTTGTTCCTCCTTTCTGGTTCCAAACCGGCCTATGTGATTTCTGTAGTACAGGTGGTGTTATTTTCTAAGACAATGATTTATTTTGAAATGGTGTAAAAAAATAATTAAAAAAAGTTCTAAAAAGAATTAAAACCACAGCAATAGGAGTATAGGCTAATAATCTATAGGCTTAATGCTGCAAGCGCACTTATATTCTTAGGATGACCAATACCATCTGGGAAAAGAGAGTTTTTGCTCAACTTTATGACCCAGCGGAAACATTTTTGCTCTTTATTAATATGAAGTTACACAATCCAGTTTGTTTTCCAAATTTTTTGCAGAAAAGTCTTCCCCATTTCATCCAGCTTTGAATAGTTGGAATATGTTCTCCAATTGGATACAATGAAAAAAATCCTACAAGTTGCCTATCCTGCTGTTAGAAAGGTACCTACAGGTTGCTCTTAATGTGTTATATGTGCATTCAAGGGCGTTTGCAGTGGCTCAAACTGCACTAAAAAGCATAAGTGACTTGTTTAAATAAAAAAAATGGGCGAGGTCAAGGGTCATAAAAGTTTGAAGCCTAGCCAGAGTAGTGTTTAATAGCAGTATTATTAAAGCGTCCCTGAATTGTCAACCTTTATTCACTTCAAGCATTAAGTGCCTGACAAGCATGATGTGATTTCTTATCAAAACGTTGTTTAAGTAGGCCGACAACATTTTGGAGGAACACAATTAGATTTGAAACTTCAGTCGTGTATTTCACTTGAAAAACACTGATTAGAGGCAGTATTCTTGTAAATATAGGTCAATTCATTTCAACGACTTTTTCCTTTATACAAAGTATATGTGATTAAGAAAAATCTGTGGTTGCCATTTTTTTTCTCGGTAATACAACGTCTTCAAAATTGAGTGGCAGACTTAGCTAGTAGCACTGAAATTTATGTTTTTAATGTATATACATATTACTACAAATGTTTTCTTTTTCATGTATATTTAGACTGTGAATGCATGGCCACAGGTCGCTAACCTATTTTACCTTTGATATATAAATGTAAATGTTTTCTCTCTCTTTTTTGACTGTATAGATATAATCTGTGCATTCAGTACACTAGCCCTTGTATTTAAAGAAACAAAAAAGAAAAGAAACGACGTTCATTATTAGGCTACAGACTTAAACAGGGTGAGCAGGTTTGAGAAAAGGAGTTGCTATTTTAACTTTAGTGTTATTGCTCCTTTGGTCTTTGACAGGTGCCGTGGTGTGCGTGTGCGTGAACGTGTGTGTGCGCGCGCGTGTGTGTGTGAGAACGTGTGCGTGCGTGCGTGCGTGCGTGCGTGCGTGTGTGTATTTGGAAGCTAGCAATTTTGTCCTTGTTTTGAGGCTTTTCTTCAACACACACAAAAACACCATGTTGTGGTTGAATTAAAAGGGATCACTGATTGAACACTGATCTTTGGCTGTTCGTAGCCACATATGGACCAGAGAATGATACATGATTGTAATTATGAACAGTTTAAACTGACCCACGTTTTTATATAAATATATAAAAATATATGACTGCAGGGTATTGATAACGTATAGATACTTTTTTTATGATTATTATTATTAATTGCAAGTGATATATGTGAGTGTGTGTGAAAGTTTATAGTTGAACACAATTCTTGTTTGTTTGTGTTAGCTTATTGTAAACAAGCATTCTGCTGTAAATTTGTTCTTGGTATTAAATTATAATTTATGAATTTGAAACGACAAGTTTTTCCATGTTTTATTACTTCCCAAACGTACGTGTGAACTGTGTGTGTGTGTGTGTGTGTGTGTGTGTGTGTGTGTGTGTGTGTGTGTGTGTGTGTGTGTGTGTGTGTGTGCTCAGTTAGAGGGGGGAGAGTGGAGTCACTTTGCCCCATGAAAGTGATTAATGAATTACAAAATAATTAATCAGTCAACCAACAGGCCCGATCAACGCCTTCACTTTTTGCTACAAGGGTTAAGATATTATTTAAGATATTTTCTATAAAAGTGCCGATCAGTAACGTAGCCTACTAGACTGTTTGGAAAATAATACATTAAAGGCTGATGTCGGTTAAAATTCAGAAATAGTATACACCAGCTGTAATAAGGCGCCCTGCCTCAACATATAGTAACATTTCATAACAGTAGACACCCACCCCCCCCCCCCTCCTCACACGGGACATAGTAGAGAAATACCAAACTCAGCTTCCCCACCGCAGAGAACAGAGAACCTTTGGACGCTCATGATGGCATGAAATCATAAAGCATACACGGTAGCATCCAAATAATATACATTATATTGCTAGGAAAAAAAACTTTTAAATTGTTTTTTGAAAATCCAGTTGCTTTCTATTGATATAACTGTCTGTTCTTTGCGTCATTATGGCTTACATTTTATTTTTAACGGAATCACTGAGCTTGATTGACAGGAAGTTGTTGAAAGCTACAAATTTGAACTATTCAATCTTAAATAAAGAAATGTGTGAACATCCAAGAAGTGGACGTGATGGGTATACATGTCAATTATTTACGCACGTGATATTGTAATGCTATACACCTTTGGCCTACCATTAATTAATAGTAGTATTGGCTGATTTGAGAGTTAGGCCTGAAATAGAATTAGCCTTGTTGTACAGAGGCTTAATCAGGATAGTTATGGAAGCCAACTTCACCACGGTTTCTGCTGCTGCTGCTGCTGCTGCTACTGCTGCTGCTGTTGTGTGTGTGTGTGTGTTGGGGGGGAGTTTTTGTTGCTGTTGATAATGATAAAAATGATGATTATGATGTGACGCTGATGGTCTTTCATCCTCGGCTTCTCGCTGAAAGCGCTATTTATCCACACAGTGCTGCTTCCACTGCTTGTCCAACCAAACTGTCTCTGAGGTATCACACTGAGACCAATCTGAACCCCATATTGATAATTAAAAGGTAAACATCCAACTACCGTGAGCCAATGTGATTTCATCAAACCAAGTATTTACAGTATACCCATAAAGAAAAATACAAATTCACTTCACCAGCGATCAAAATATCAGCACACGAGGGCTTGGTCTAAAACACACTGAAACAATAAGTGGAGCTTCAGAATGGGTTTGGATGGATCTCGACACTGACCGGGCTGATTTTAGTTGACAGAGCGTGATGTATATGCTGAACTCAATGATTTGTACTTCTGCTCATTTATTAGCATTGTACAAAAAGACTAATGAGGTGTAACTCGCTGCGACGTCACTTTTATTTACGTCTGTGTGACGTGAGAACTTTTTGACACACGAGCACGTACCCCCACCCAAAATAATCTATAGGCTGCGGATGATGCTGCGGGGCCGAGGTGTGCGTACAGTAGGGTCTGTTCTGATGATCGGCGATTGTTGGGCTTTACGCACTGAAGCTGAGAACTTATTCCGGGCTCACGGGCTATTACTGGGCTATTTGTTTAATAAGATAAGAATATGGTTTGCAGTCTCGCTCTTGCTCTGTCTCTTTCACACAGACACATACACACAGACACACATACGTGCAGTCACACATGCACGCCAGCACAGTTAAGCGACAAATATGTAGATTATGTGCACCTTGGCACTATCACGATGACAAATTAGCCCATGCAGCATGCGCTTTATTGCATATATAGGTTGAGGCACCGCTGCTCATTTACAGTGTTTCACATAAGTCAAACGCATAGCAAGATGGGGCACCTGTTCCTTATTTTAGTACATCGGCTTTAAAGAAAACATATTCATATTATTATGATTGTATGATTTGTCGTCTGTAACAAATTGGCTACAACATAGTGATAAAGCCTGAATCCACCACAAACGTGTTTTTTCTTCCATTTTCAGTTTGTCTTCATTTTTAAACTGTACATTTTTATATTTTCTGAACATTCTTCCACTTTATCTTTCGCCAGTAAAACAAATTGTCCCTCACTTCTACATAGTGCACAAGGCTTCCTACATTCTGCCCATAAATGTAAGAAAATTGTGCCATCTACCCGCTAACCCCGGAACTGTAGCTCCAAGACCTTGAAGACCTCGGCTCACTTTAACACAAAGGGAAAAAGCGCTGCACACGCTGGCGCCTCCTCGCACATCCACGACAGCAGCTGCCGACTGCTATTAGGCTGTAACTTTACAAGAAATGTGTGTTTTAAGCACCTGTCATCCACTCTGTATCCCACTGCGTCTGTCTGTGTGTGAATGGAAAAGGTAGTGTGTGGCCACTGGACACGAGAGTCCCCATGTGATGTTGTAGTTGTTAACATGATCAGAAGGAGCAGGGGTTAGAGAAAAAGGCAGGAGTCTATTTGGGAGGCTTGTATTAAAATAAAATTACATTAAGGGATAACCCTGGATTTTGCTCTAAATTGTTGCACATCATATGTGACCCGCGGCTATAATTTATAACGCTGAGCAAAAAATATGATCATGTTGTTGACAACACCAGCGCCTTTTTGTCCCTTGATATTGGATATAAGCGGTTTTGGGAGTTGTAGAGAAAATATTTATAGGCAGTGCGTTCAACCTCCTGAGTTCATGTAGTGCGTACTACACACTTGTTTGCAACAACACCGTCAACATATAAAAACTAGTGATCATTATAGCCCCTTTAAATAAGGATTTGTCCTATTTAACCAAACCTTTCCTCTTCATGGAGTTTTCATTTGCGAGGAAGAAGAGAAATTGAGAAAAAAAAGTTCAGTTGAAAAAAAAAGAAAAAACACTGCCAGACATTCAAAAGGGGCACAGCGCTTTGTGATGATATAAATAGGGGAGATAAAGACAACTGCAGCTGATTTAGTGCAAGACTGTGAATATACCCCATGTTGAATTTCCCCCCATTTTGAGAAGCCTATTTCAGTTCTTTTAACCCAAGCGCGCTCACGGTGAGCCTATCTCAATGCCAGTGAAGCAGGCAACATTTCATATGATAGCTTGAATATTGCATGCCAAATAAATCCAAACGCAAGCTACTATTTGACCACTGGTTGATGGCTGGCGCTTATAGTTTATTATATTAAAATTAGATATTTATGGCCGAAAGAGGACTAAACTTTCCTGGAGAAGCGGGCCAGTGGGGGTGGGAATCAAATAACGATGTGCCCAGTGCTTTAAAGCACAGAGACAGAACGTTTTTAAAGCATGCAGTTTGATTTGTCTTAATATACACGATCACACACAGAGAGGGGAGGACCGAGACGAGTGGTGAGCCAGAGGGATGATTTGAAGAGACCGCAAACACTCTCCTGGATATTAGACAGCCCCCCTGCCTCCCAAAACCCGAACGCATTATTTCATCAGGACTACTTCATATGTATTGATCGATGTAGGCCTACATCTTGTATTGATTTGTTACTTGGGGTACATATATACTTTATTAAGATCCCCATTAGGTGCACCGCAGTAGTTGTCAGACTTCCAGGGGTCGCAGTATTCAAGTTACAGCCTCGTCACTCTCAAATAGTTTGGAGTAGGACCCTGAATGTGATCAGGTTTTACGCACACATTAAGTCAGAGATCACATGCGAAGCCCCTCTGTGTGTGTGTGTGTGTGTGTGTGTGTGTGTGTGTGTGTGTGTGTGTGTGTGTGTGAAATGGCTGAGTAAGACATCTTAATTGACAATGTCAGTTGTGCAGGTCTGTTTACTCATCTCTCTCCTCTATACGAGCGTGCAGGTTCATGCCTGCTTATGTGCGCGTGTGTGGTGCGCGCAGATCAAGCTACAACATAATGATGATGCTGCTTGCCTCTGTGATGATGATAACATTGAAGACATTGGACATTAGCTTATGCGGATGCAAATGCCGCATACATTGCCCAAATAAGTGCTAAATGTGTAATCAATTTTGCATTAATTAGGCGGGCAGGCCTGCCTTGCTTCGCTCGTGTCACTCCGCTCACGGCTCTGCCCTCACCGCGCCGCTGATGGAGATGTTTTCTATTTTCTTCCCTGTAACTGTTCATTCTCACTGTGTGTGGGGGTGAGTGTGTGTGTGTGTTTTACCGAAACTTCAAACACGCACTCGGCAAAGCTCCCTCAAACTGTGAAATTAATTTGGCGTAATTCTGGTCGATGCTGGTGGTAGACTGAAGGTGCTTAAACAAAACAAAAAACTCACACCCTGAGCGTTATCTCTCGTCCAGTCTTCATCATCATCACCATCACTGTTATTACCATCATCCTTTCCAGCTCCAACACAATGAGAAACAGCCTACACGTTCACATATTCCACAGGTGAAAAACGGCAGATCAAATTAATTTTAACTTTTCCTGAACATTATTGGAAAGCTCCTCATGTACAATTTGATGCGGATTTTTTTTAGTATGGCAAACAAGTTAGGTCTCATCATTAGAATCAGAGTCTCGTGAAGTTTAATTTATTTACTTTCTTGTGGCGGATTGTGGTTCCGTTGGGTGCGCCTGTCATTTCTGCAGAACGGACAGCAGACGTATTAAAACACGGAAATACAAAGGTCTGCGTACAGTTCAGCTCAACTTCTGTACGCCTTAGACCGTGTTTTTACGCATAATATAGTTGCGTTTTTTTCTAATAATCTGTAATTAATGTAGAAGTGGACATTGGCTGCCTTGATCAGATTTTGTTTGAAAAAAAGATTCATCATGTCGCGTTGTGTGTAACATGTTTAAATAAAGTTTAAATAAAAAAAATATTGAATACATTTATTGTTGACCTTACATCTATCCGCCACCCACTCATATTTTGCAGGGAATCTCCACAGCTCCGGTAATGCTGGATTGTGTTACTCCTTTCTGTATTTACCCCTTCAGATGTTTCGCTTCTTGCAAAAACAGTCCCCATAATGTTGAAAATAGACCCCCCCCCCTCATGTTCAAGCTGACCCAACGTTGCATTTTAAGACAATTGTGTGTGACCAACTCTTCTCATGCTATGTTCGGGCTCTTTCGCTCCCAGTTCATGAGCTCCCGCGCAGAAACGCGATGCATGTCCTACCTGCTTGATAAGCTTTTTTTGTCACAGGGACCCACATCTGCACTTTCTGTAGCTTGATGGGGTTTTGGACACATTGTCCATAAACAGAGCTGAGAAGCTGAAATCCAGGATCACCAAATGTATACATCCTGTAAATGCACAACTGAAAACCAATCAGGACCTACAAGAGAAATTAAACGAGTTCTCTGATTTCTGGAGGACCCTGTTTATCTCCCTCGGTGACCCACAAGCGTCCCGGGACCTCAGATTGGGAACTAGTGTATAGCCTATGTGATCATATTGTTGAATTAGATTACAGTGAAATGACAAAATTGCTCAAGTTGCTGGGGACGCGCCCCCCTCCCTTCTCCTCTCACTGATCCCCGCAGGTCCCGGGACCGCTCCGGGACCCCCTGCACTAATGAACAGCGATAACACATATAACTGGTGGACGCCAAAAGACAGCAGCATGCAGGCTGTTGTCATAGCTGGCTGTGCACACAGAAATCGGTCAACCTTATGAGAGGACAAATCTTCACGGAGGGTCTCAGTCAGCAGAAGGAAGCTGCAGGAATATCTGCCGCAACAGCGAGATGGCGCTGTTCTGCACGTTTAACCTCAGCTGTGCTCCGGTGCCCCGAATGGCTATTATGTGTTACATGTCTAACTAGATTTCTCTCTTTCTTCCTTTTGATTTACTGGGACATGGGTCCATCAAAAAAGAAAAACATATTAAAAACATGCAGCGGCAGTGCGATGCGGCTGTGAGACTGTGTCTGAGTTGTGAATTTCATCTATTTTATTGACAATTTTAATTGACATTGTACAAAGCAGTTTTTTTTAGATGATGACTAAGACTTATTCTATCACTTATTGATAAATTCATTGAAAATGGAAATTGAAAGTAACAGATAAAACACAAAAGTGACAAAGGACAGTGGAGATAGAGTTCAGTTAGTTTATGTGTTGCACAATCAGCTCAAAATACCTTCATGAGCTGCAGTCTCCAGAGCCGGCATTATCAAGGATATTTTCACTCTTTAAATCACATGCTCTTGGTAATTATTTCGTGATAACAGTCTGATCTGTCACATGGGTCTGTGTCTCATGTATCGAATATTATTTTACACGTCTTATAGATCTGTTTTTAGACCATCGAACACTCTATATGTTCACTAATTATGCGCAAAAAGCTTTGAAATATCGGACCATTTTCCCCAATAGTTCCCATATTATCACAGCTTTTTTTTCCACGCTGTACAACTAACACCATGTTCTGCTGTCACCAGTTTCTAATTCTCCTTTAATTCACTTATTTCTTTATAAGGAAATGTGGTTTCTGATTTCATCTGTGACCCTGTTCTCTCTGTTGGAGGTGATCGTGACAACGGCTTGCTAAGGACGGTTATTCGCTCATCAAACAAAAATGTAAAATCAGCACGATGTTGTTATTAATTCCTAATACTGATATTAATCCCTTTTGATACATCATTTTTGCTCTACATTATTGAAAATAAAACAAGGTAATTCTGGTATAGTTTTCGTTTTTGATTTGCTCTTTATTGGATGTTTTATACTTCTGCATAGTCTTCAAAAGTGGTAATGCAATTAATATAATCGGTGGTATTTTAATGGCAGCTAATTGTTTTAATTTTATTACTTTCACTACAGCAAAATGCATTATAAATTAAAGCTCCAAACTCAACTGAACTGGTTCAATTAACCAAGGTGATAATGATTTTTAACCTGAACATCTGAATTGAAGGATGCTAAAATGAATCTCCTGCAGGCACGTTACATTTAGTATAACAGATTTAATAATAATTAACAATATTTGGTATAATTACTATAACCGCTCGGTATTACATACATTCCCATGTGTACAACTACTATTGGTGTTGCCATAATATAAATACTTTAATTTAATAAAATGAACAAAATCACGTGAAGAAGGTTTTTTTATTTACTGAAGAGAGAAACTTTCCATTTTCTAAATAGAACTTCTGTACAGAAGGTTAGGAGAGGAAGGACTTTACTGGAGCCACTTCGTAATGTGGACTCGGTGATCAAGCTCCCTGAAGCCTTGGCCAGTCATCGGACCTTTACAACTATATGTAAACAAGTTGTCAGTTTGGGAATAATCTTCTTTACTTTATTATTGGAATGAAAATTCGATCTCCCAAGCTTAGATTAGGCAGACGAGTTCTTTCTCTCTTCTTTTTTTCTTCTTTATCTTTTCGTTCCTTGTCATTGGTGGGGCTGGACTTTGGTGGACAATAATGCGGCAATTGTTGATGCTTTGTGACCCATAAAATTTGAGGGTGGCTATTCTGGCTTTGGTATGTAATTATGCAAAACACTTTGCATAAAGACTTGCCATCCGATCTAATGATAGAGCCTGCAGTCTCATTTCCAGAGAGGGAGGCACTGGAAAAGCCTGCACTCCGAGTGACGGAGGAAAAGCTGCCACAATAAAACCAAGACAAACTGCACTTAAGAATACATTCTATTGTTCAGGTAATTTGGTTGTGGGGTGAATATTTATAATCTAGCACAATGAGAGAGTGTATTTAAATGTAACTGCTACTTACAGTATGCATGTATTTTTTTTGTAGATTATCTGTTTTGTTACCATACAATTATGCACATTTAGATCTTTTTTTAAATTATTTTAGACACCCTCCGTGGATTCTAGAGTTGTAGTGGTGTAAAATATTTTGCTTCTGACTGTGTATTAATAAAAAAAGAAGAAATGAAAACATGAGGTGGAAGTCAACCCCATTTTACTTGATGTGTCTGCACTGAGGAGCAGATAAGCCAGAGGACACAGTTCAGGTTCACCGCTGGTATTAAGGAAACATATTTCATGGATCACACTCAGTTTCTTGACTGCATGGCTCTGGAAAGAATATAAACACAAGTAATATTTACTTACTTTAAGTTTAGCAAGAAATTAGATTTTTGTGCAATAAATATGAGGGGGAAAACGACGTAAATGACTGTAACAGACGTATATGGTGGTTTTCTTCAGAATTTCCAGGATGTTTGTTAAAAGACTGTATACTGCATGCCTTTAAGGTATGCACTATATGAGATATTCTGTGTGTATGCACATAATAAACACTTGTGCTGCCTGACAGAGGTGTGAATCTCAGAGCTTTTCTACCAAATGAAGTGCCAGCGGAGAGAGAAATGAAGAGATCTGCAGCTGTCAGGGGTCAGTCAGGCAGAGATTGCTTCTAGAGATCTTTTGAAAAAATCACACGTTTGAAGGCTTAGTGCTTTGCTGTCTTCGCATTTCAAGCTCAGATCAGTGGAATCAGAAAAAAAGGGAGAACATGGGTTGTAGAATTGTGATGTTGGGATGGACACGGTACGAGTGTGTTTTGGAAGGCAGGAGACAAGCCTTTTTACCTGATTCCTTAGAGGAAGGAGGAGAGCCCAAGTTCTTGTTCTTACATTAAAACATGTATCACACAATTAAAGCAACAGTGTCTCTAATGTCTGTCTGTCTGTCTGTCTGTCTGTCTGTCTGTCTGTCTGTCTGTCTGTCTGTCTGTCTGTCTGTCTGTCTTCTAATTTGCTGTATCGACAGAAATGAGTAATGGAAAACAACACTGAAATGTTTCATGTCTCTTCAAAGGATTCAGTTTGTTGCTGTTGGACAACCTTTATAGTTTAAACGTGTAACCTCTTTCACAGCATTGGACACTTGTGAATTATTTTGGCACTGTTTTGACACAAAAACATAAATTATGACTTAAATTAAGACTGTTAAACACTTCATTATTAATTATTTTTAGGATGTAATTTCTCACTTTAGCTTCGGTCACTTTGCTGAGCAACTTTAGATCCTTTTCTGATGCCTGAGCCAAACAGGATGTCTTGCTGTAGCTCGGTTGATATTTTGTTGTGATCACTTGCTGAGTCTGGGTCTTATTTGAATGATCAAAAGATATATATATATATATATATATATATATATATATAAATATGATTGTGAAGCTTTATTGCAACTTCACAATAAAGCAGTAGGAAAGAACATGAGTGGGGAAGTTATCACTAGAAGTATTTTATATTTATTTGTTGACTTGTGTTGTCACAAGGGAATGATAGAGAAAATCTAATACCCACAATTTGATTTAAGGATGTAATTAGATCAAGTTTTGAGCTGCATGTTGAAAATTAAATAAAAAAATAATGAAAGGGTTACTGATTTGAACCTAAAACAGCAGAAATGTGTTTTCTCACACACACACACACACACACACACTGCATCTTAAGGCTGTTGGGAAATGTATAATGTCATTTGACATTTTATAATGTCAAATGTATAGGCATATATGGAACCACTGTCCTGCACTTATGGAACCATTGTATATCCTGCACTTGCTGCTATTGCACTTCTGGTTAGACCTAAACTGCATTTCGTTGCCTTGTACCTGTACCTGTGTAATGACACAGTACAATCTAATCTAATCTAATCTAATCTAATCTAAACTTTGTCATTACACAACTTTTAGGGAAAACCCTAAACTAACATGATTCTCATCAGCCTTTTAAGTATTTCTGGCTTCCTCCTCTACGTGATATTACAGTAATGATAATATATTTATTACCAACATGATTCACATCAATACATAGACAGCATTTGACATGTTTTTCTTTAAACACACAACAAAAATCTAATCCTTAACCTAATCTTAAAACTCCCACCATAGTATAAGAGACACAATTGGACACTTTAGTTCCTAACCTGTCTGACAGTGCTCCCTCAGCAAGGACTAACATTATTTGACAGCCAAGGTTTCAGTGTATTTGGCTCTTGAAGCATGTTTTAAACAGTGTAATGAAGTCAATCTGTTGAAGTTGAAAGAAGAGAGGAGTGAACTAAAGAGAAACTATTATTCCCAAACAGAAAAGTAACAAAGGTCAAATAAGCACATTATGACTGATTATTTGATTGATAATTTCCTTGACGTTGAGTCTTTCAGATACAACAATTAAAAAATATATTTTCTTCAAGAAGCTTTTATCTTAAAACTCTCACATATTCAATCACAAGTGAGTTCTGGAGAAACATATCCTTCATAATGTGAACCCTAACTTCTGAGTGTGTTTTCTAACCACTTCTTTTTTTCATGTGCCATGTGATTTCTTTTGCTGGCTTCTTGCTGGGTAGGCAAAATATGCAAATCCCATCAGATTTATAACACTTGATGCCTTTCAGTTGTTCATTGTTCATGTGCTTCTGCTGTGGTGTATTATTATTTTTCAAGGGTTCTCAGCAGGACATAAAAGGATCATAAGTTATTCTTCCACCTGACAAAAATACTTCATTCTCCCTCTGTTTCAAAGATGGACCTAAGTAAAAGTGATAATGACGTGATTTATTATCATCTGAATGGATGAGGGCGAGCTGATTGCTTTTGACTGAGCTTCATGCAATACTGCATATGAAACAAAATATAAATTGACAGGGAATGCGTTCGATGAAGTAAAAATTCTTTCATGTGACAGCATCACGCGCTCATTAAATCATCTGCAAAACAGGTGATACAAACATTTTCATTCAAATGACCACAAAGGAAAACCACTGGACTTCATTCATCTGAAACTGGAAATGAGAGCTGAATCCTGTCTGAAAGAAAAGCCCCTCAGTGAACTCTGAAGCTTCTGTTTTTTGTTGTTAATAGTATTCCTCAAAGTTTTTTTTACAAACTACTAAAATGTTAATTGCATGTGTTGTTCATTAACAGCTCATTGCATCAATCTCTGGCCTGTATTGGGATCCACTGTCCTGAACAGAAAAACCTCTGATAGGCCTGGTGTTAAAGAGCTCTGATCTGGGCCGTGACAGCTTAGTCCAATCAGCCCGTTCAACATGCTGGTTTGACTGTCACTTTCAATTTTCACATGACCCCTTGGTCCTAGAATGGGGGATAAGTGGCAGAAAGTAAGACTGAAAGCCCATATTATTGGTCTGACAGCTTCACTCATCTGAAAGTAATGCAAAATGCAGTTCATATTTATACTCTGACCTTATGCTCAAACAGGGAATCTACTGTATCTGCATGTCAGGTGCTGAGACAAAGGCCAAATTGGTGGATTTCTGCAGCATACTTTGTCAAATTGCATGTTATTTTCTTTCTAATTATTCAGCAGATGTAACTGAAAGAACAAGAGAGCAACTGTTGCTTTAAGAGTTTTGAAATGTTGTTTAGACAGAACATACGGAGCATTTTTAGGTGCATTTCACTTCATGGATCAAGTGACCAGCAGGTACATACAACATGTGGCTCTTTTCATATACAATTATGAAAACATGATGTTGATACATATGCACAGCCGATCATATTCTCAATATCCCTCTGGAAATGTTTTATCTGAGTCGTATTTATGCTCATGTAGGTCATAAAAGAAGAGTGCTATCAGTGGTGGTGATGTGGTCATTATCAGACATGGTGCTAGACAGGAGGGAGGGGTTCATTGTTCAGTGTGCTGCCTCTTCCCAGTGACTGAATAAGGTGTGTTCATTGTTCATTCTCTCTGTGTGAAAGCCACGGGTTTCAGTTTTTCAGCCAGTGTTGTTACTGTGCTCTATGTGGCGTCGCACACAATGTGGCGACTATGAAATAGTGTCATTTGTAAAACAATGAATAAATAAATGAACAAAAAAGGTTGTAAATGAGAGAAACTGAAATTGTTGGATCACCTCCCACCATGAAAACAACCACAATATTACAGTAATTTACATAAAGACTGAAAATGAATAATGGTGTTTGGTTTAAAAAAGTAAATAGGATGTTCTCTCATCAAACCAAGGGCATTAAAAATGTTAAATATCTCTCAAAAGAACATTCAGCTTGGACATGATGGACATGAATAAGTAAAAACACTGTCAGCCACTTGTCATAATTCAGTGACATCGCTGTGTGGCTTTTTGTCATAACTCCAGCAGCAAAACAAGGAGAGTTGGGTGATGGAGCAGTAAAGGTTGTTGTTGGTGTTTTAGTCTCCTGTATAATCCACACTTCATGTCCCCTGCCTGCCCTCCTAATCCCTTGGCATGTGTTGGTGACATCACATGGCTACTGGCTCCAAGTTCTTGTCCCCCTGCAACTGTCATTAACTCTGTGAACAAATGAATAATGACTGGGAGACTCGCTGGCTCCCACCACTGACCCTGGGTATTATTAGAGTGACCTCTCTTTGGCTTGACCAAAAAAACCTTTTTGATATCATTGCTGGAAGTACACTAGGAATGATGGCCTGTCTGCCGGCGGGGGGAAAGCCGAGCATTACACATGGGAGGCTGGGGGGTGGGGGAGTGGGGGGGTGGGGGAGATGCCAGCGGAACCACCAATGTTGTGTAAACCTATACTTTGCTCTCACTGCTGCTTCATGAATACTTAATTAGAGAACACAACCTGAAATACACAACTCACAAGTTGCCTGACCTCTCTTTACCAACAATGCACAATATTTGGGTTTAGCTGGGTGACATGGTCAGATGACATGTTTCACTGTAAAGGAGAGCCATTTGGGAATCTTGTCGCAGTTAGCTGTGTGATATCATCTGTGCAGAGAGAGGAGAGGATCAGTCAGGTGTGGCTGTGGGAGGAAGCATCTCCATATGTCATAGAGATGGTTTTCATAAGAACATGCTGGAAAGCACATGCTGATAGTGATCACAGCCTGCAGAACACATGAGTGTGATTTATTGTCAGCTGCAGTGGTGGAGAGTAACTAAGTACATTTACTCAGCTACTGTATTTAGGTGCAAAGTGTTTATTATAATAATATATTTTTTACATTTATTTCACCGTATTTATTTATTAACTACTTGCAGATGTAGATTTTACTCACAAAACATGTTTATATACATGTCATAGGCATTGTTTTAGATTAAACGATGCAACAGGGTGCAGTCAGCGTTGCCTCAGACAACTACAACATAAAATTCTGTATTAATGTCAATGTATCAGTAATATCCAATAATGTAATAATCTGATGTAGTAATGTAAGCTACTTTTGATTTTGATTCTTTATGTACATAATTTTATTTAAGAAAACACTGATGTAAACAGAAAAAATAAAAGATAAGATTTTGCATAAACACAGTTTACATACAACAGTGATGTATACCACTATGATGGTGTAACATGGGATTGATGATATTAAACTGTGGTGGAATGTAACTAAGTATATATACTCAAGTACTGTGCATAAGTTGGCATACATTTTCAGCGGGATATATTGTACTTTTAACACTGCATTTATTAGTTACTTCATAGGTTAATAATCCACATACATGCTTGAATGCATTAGAAATAATATTAATCCAGTTGTATAATAAGTACTATGGTAATATAACAATCACAAGGGTCTTTTTCTGAATTATGAGTACTTTTGACACTTTAAGTGCATTTTGCTAATAATATGTACATACTAAAATGACATTTTCAATGCCTTTTTAGCCAGTACTGCTTTTTTTTTTTTTACTAAAGTAAAGGAGCTGACTACTATTCCACCAATGGTAACATGAAAACATCATGTTGATGAAGGAGCCTCCTGCTCTTTAGAAAAAAAGGGTAGGCTACTTGGTATATCTCTAATTACAAAGCTCTACAGCAGCCAATAGGAAACAAGACATGCACTTTAACGCATAATATAAACATCCGGACACATTTTAACGCCTACTTTGCCTGTTTTCTAAATACAGTTTTTTACGATTGCCATGACAATTTTTTTCAATACTTTTAACAACTTTCCTAAACTCTTGACACAGTTAGCACAACATCTGTCTGTGTAGACTATACAATGAACACATTTATTGTTGCTTCGACACAAAATGCATACAGTTAACACACATTTAAAATGCTTGAACTTCTTTTACACACAAGCTCAACCAAGACCAAAACAATGGATTTTTACTGACAAATTTGCGAATGCTTTCACACTGTATGTCAGAAATGATAACATCATGTTCTAAACCCAACTTAGGCTAAACTCAAAGTGAACAGCTGTTCATATTGTAAATTGAAACACAAATATATCCCTTGCATTTTTTCCATTGTTACTAGAAATAAGAGAAACAGCACATTGAAGTTATGCAAATAGATCAATCACAACTGATTCCCATCTAGGAAACACACTCAGCTGTTCTGTTGAGGTTCTTTCAATCGCATGATCATCAGTTTTTACAGTATTTGTATATGTTACAGTGATGTACTTTGACAGCAAAGATTACTGTAACCAAAGTCACATTCCTTGTTTGTTTACGCAAACTTGGCCAAAGCTGATTCTGATATGTTACAGTAGTAAATACAGTAAAGTAAAGTAGAGGACCTAGTTGGGCTGATTTTGTGCGGAAAAGGAACGATACAGTACAAAAGCTGAACAGATGAAAACAAAGAAAGTAAGAAGAATTCAGAATCAAGAATATTCAGCCGTTAAAAGGCGTTCACTTTTCAGTAAACCAACCAGAATTGGCCACGAAATTCATGATCCAACCACAGCATGACATCCTGCTTTAAAAGTCTTCTCTCCTTGCTATCAGCTGTCTTTTCAGGCAAACGTGCAACCCTCCTCCTCCCCTTGCACCTCCGGGCATCATCAACCACGGCAACCTGAGTCCCTTTCCGGCAGACAGCTCCTTCGTTCGCTCTCCGGATTCCTTCTCCACCATCACCAGTGTCTCTAGGCTCCATGGGGGGAATATGTCTGGCTTCTCTACCCCTTTAAAATATTTTTAACGATGGATTCTAATCCCCAAAGACACTGTACATTTCTTATTATGTATATGTACAATAAATCTTTGCATATCTGCAACGAAGTCTCTCTTGATTGAATTGAATTTCTGCAACAAAAGAAACTAAATGCATGCATTTACTAAACCCAACAAAACAAAAATGTAGAAAGGCTTCAAGAGAAACTGCAGTGTAAAACCCAATCTATGGTCAATACAAAATTCTATTATCTATTTATAAGGGCAGACCAGACAAATGTAAAATAATGCAGTTTGTAATTCCACCTGATATTAGTGTTTTTATGACATTGGGCTACGACTGACTAAATGTTCCTGTTGGAGGAGAACATGTGTTGGTGTTTTGGAAGAATAATGGGATTTTGAGACATGTTTGCAGTGTTTTGGTAGACGTATTGTATTGTGTTAGTGTATTATTGTATTTTGAAAATTAGTGTTGAAGTTTAGTTTACAATGTGTGATTTTTAACATAAAGTTAACCGTTTTTTTTCCAGTTGTGTGTTGTAGGTGTGTTAAGAGTTTAGGAAAATTGTTAAAAGTATTGAAAAAAAATGTCATAGCAATCGTAAAAAACTGTAAGCACTAAGATCAATAAAGGAATGAATAAATGAGCGGAATAAAAACGGTCAGATTGTTAATCTTACCGTCTGTAATGGAGGTTCCGTTCCTATAGGAACAATGACAAAGACGTATGGAGTCTGTAGCTATTTGTGGACTGCGCACAGAACGAATAAATACCTGAGATGTAAGGCAGACAGAAGCTGGCTGATGTAATCAGTGCTGCCACATCGAGGGCTCTCCATCATTACAATCTGTGGATTGCAATAAAAGTTCCCAGAATTGCACTGAGCAACCCAATCTAAACCAATAGACAATCACAGCCTCTGATCTCAGTCCCAATTGAGACATATCCCAGCTGAATGTCTCAGAAATTAGACCTACTTGGTGTGTTCATGATCCCGAGATGGACAGATAGAGGCAGGTGATTTCCCTCGGTCTCTCTATTCAGCATCAATCAATAAGCTTCAAAAGGTTTGTTATTTACAACACTTTATGTTGGGACAATTTTACACAGCTTTGCACGAGCCCGAGAGATCATATTATGTCGCTATTAAAGGGTGACAATTAGTGGTTTGGTTATTTTGAAGTCACTAACGCCGCGCGACAGAAGTGGACGACCTCTGGCAGTGGAAAACAGCTGAGAGGAGGAAACCCTGCGTGTTCACCTGGGAGACGATGCTGTTGGTACAGGGTGGCAAAGCATGTGTGTTTGTAAAAGTTCCGTTTCGACATCGTGAGAAATATAAATACATAAGTACATAAATAAATAAATACAAATAGACCCGTTCATATATTGAGAGAAAGGACATTATCGCAGTGGATGATGACATCATTCAAATGTTTATTTATTTTTTTTAACTATATGAAGGCAAAAATGAATACATTTAGACACCACTTCTTCATTTAGTTCTTAGTAGTTACCGGTTCTAATCACAATCCGGAGGTGTCACAGTTTAGAGATGTGATCAGTTTGCGCACATGGCCACCACGTAAATCATTTGTCAAGATGTAACAGCTTCATGTAGCACCGTAACCGTTTTTTTAAATGCATGAATTTATTAATTTTGTAATCACATTAAGAAGCCTGCAACCGGAATCTAACAGATCTTAGTCTGACACAACCAATTTATATTTAAAAAAAACTTTAATTTGACTATAGGCTAAATAAAATTCGATAATAATAATAACAATAACAATACTAATAAAATAATACTAATACAATTATTGAAATTATAATTCAAAATAATATAAACACATTATTATTATTTGCTCCATTTCATTTCATTTTTATTGCAGTGACATGAGCCAATTTAATGTGTATCTGGGTGCAACAGCAGGGAGAACTGAAATAATTCCCAGTGCACAGGGAGAGTTCCTCAGAGCCAGAATCTGCCTGAAATGAGTCGTGAAAAGCGGCGCACTTGGAAAGAGAAAACAGCAGGTTTAATGTTTGCCCAGCACCTGCCATGATTTGGATGTTGTCGACGAGCACAACGTATAAGAATGAGAGGAAGACATGCGCAATGAAAAAAAAGGCCAAGGATGTAAATATATCGGGCAAAAAATGTGTATGAATTTAACCTGTCATAGAAAGTTTAAATGTGATGGGCAAAGACCACATGTGACCGAGGTGACCAACAAATGAGCAAAGTGATAATTATAGTATAGTTTATGGCTGGCTGCTTTTGCCAAAAAACATTAATTAGAGCACATCACTTCTTTTAACCAGAGAAAGCATTCAGCTTGGAGGATGGATGCAGTTGTGAAAGCAGTGATGGGTACTATTGTCCAAAATTTGACCCTCTATTAACACCTCTTGGCAGCATCTGGATGCTGTCACCATGGAAAAGGACAAAAGTCATTTTCTCAACATACCAAATCCCCTCTTTTTAAATGCCTCCCCCACCAAGAAATGGGTGGAGGCCAGCCCAGAAGGCCAATCTCTTCCTTTATCACTCTCCACACTACCACCTCTCCATCCTCCCTTTTGTTTTGCAGGTGTCTCCAATTACCTGCTAATTTGCTTCTAATCTTGGCACACTTCTTGATAAACATGTTTATCCCCCCCCTAAAACCAAAGTCGCTCTAAATCTGAGCAAGAGCGAACACATAGCGGTGACATTCTCCTCTGCTGTGCCATTCAACAATGCAGATTTATTAATTCCAGTGTAAAAGTATTGCAACCCATGTGGGAAGTGAGGAGTGTCTCTCAGTGATAGATGCAGGTTGTTGGGCGGCATTTCATTATGAATTTTCTTGGTGAAAGATGAGTGCCAAGGACCAGTCAATTCAACACAGACACCAAGAGAGAAAGAGTGTTGCTAAGAGACAGGGATGCTGCACAACTTCCATCAGGCGCTTGACTCTGACCTTATGTAAATAAGCTTTTGCCAAATCTTTTGTGTGAAAGCAACCGCAATATCACTAATACCTGGCCTAAAAAGATGCTTTAATATCTAAATTCCTCTTCGAATGAAAAAATGCACTTTAGAAAGTGTACCAGTGCAATAAATCCAGACCCCAGCACACTTAGTTACTTAGTTATAAAAGGAATGACTGAATGTCTGAATGAAATATACAAATGAAGACTGGGGGTTGCTGCAATAAATCTTTAATTGAATTTGTCTGTCTGCTTTGAAAGTGTTTTTTTTTCCTAAAAAGAATGATCTGAAAACTGTAATCATATTTAGGAGTTGACGTGTGTGGCCATGTGTATGAAAAATCAACAACGAACAGTACATTCAATTTAAGTGGGAGACATTGTATATTGTCTATTTTAAACTGTTATTTGCCTCTATGTTAAAATCTCCTTGATAAACCAGAAGCATGACATTTAGCAGGAGATGCATGGATTATTCACATGTAAGACATCAACACGGTGCAGTTTTCTTGACCTGTGTGTCATTTAACACAAGAATGATAATGATGGTTTGGGGGGGGAGTTAGATGGCTGGAGAGGCCAGAGAGGTTGTGACCTGTGAAAGGGGCTGTATCAGGTTGTGGCAGGTTATCTGAAGTGGATGCTGATAATGGCCTTTTAGGCATGCCAGGTTTGATCCTTTCACCACTGAGGAGGGAGACTTAATCAATAGCCTGAGTAGATCAGTGATATGAGGTTACTGTAGGAGCAACTAGTATACAGCCAAACAACAACATCAACGCACTGGTCAATTGGTTGGACATTTGTCGGGGTCAATGCAAGAAAGAAAAAAGATCCAGTTATCAATAGGAAAATGTAACGAGCATTATGTCGCAGAGCGTTAAAAATCAAATCAATTGTATATTGATTTTACATTATGTTATTGGCTCTTTATGCAAAGAAGCACCTGGAAATTTAAAAATTATGATCACAGCATGCCCTTCACAGATTAACTTGTGGGTACAAGAAACACAACTTCAAGGCATGGGCATAAAATAGCCATTTTAATCAAAGCTACGTGAAATATAGATCCCTTTCCTCCCGGGGTTCTTCGTATTATGCAGAGAGAACGAGAGAGAACAAGAGAGAGAGAGAGAACGAGAGAGAGAGAGAGAGAGAGAGAGAGACAGAGAGAGAGAGAGAGAGAGAGAGAGAGAGAAATGCACTAGTGTGTTCAAAGCCAACCTTGTCAATAGTACTCACAGTGGGCTAGGGGAGTGTAATAGCACTTCCCTGATTCTACATTGATATCATATAATCCAGTGTGCCCTGTTTCAGTATCATATTTATCTAACCTGCTGGGGGACAGGGTAAGGGGGACAGTGTCCCTGCTGCTAGGAGCAGACACATTACACACTGCCTCGTGTATTCTTATTGATTACTCCCACCCCACAGCCCAGGGACCATAATTTAACTCAGCAGGCACTACAGTTAATACTGGAATTCAAACATTCCATCTACACTTCAAGAGACAAAAACAATTGACACTTTAAAAATGGCCAGGGCCTCTTTAAATGGGATCTGAAGGGAGTGGATCTCCATTTTCTGGTCTGCGCTTTTTTTCTTTCTTCCTACTTCCTTCTCCTCCTGCCTGTGCAGTTATCGTATTGTTTCAGAAAAGAGCTGTGGACAGAGTGATTTAAAAGAATTACAATAGGTTAAGAAATGTGTTCATTCTAAGGTCATAGAGTTGTACAATTTGTTTAAAACTTTAGTTCTGTTAACTTCTCAAACATGGGGATATAATTACAAAAAATGCCATGTTAAAAGCAAAAAGTTCATTTTTTACTTCAACTGAATTGTTTGGAACATAAATAATGAAGGCTTGCTCAGAAGTAGGATAGCATAAAGGCAACTTAATTGGAGCTGTTTGGACATGAGCTGCCTTGCTCAAAAGCACTTAATCGTAGTGGCAGGAAAAGCAGATGTCTAGCTCTGCATTAAGACAGAAACTGAAATAATCACTAGATTGGAACTACTACTATTGTGAGATTATACAAAGTGAGAAAGGACATCGAGACAATTATATTGCTTTATTTTCACTTTTCTTTAAAAACTGATCAGAAATACCTCAAACATCCCAAAAGCTCATGTCTATGAAAAGTGTGCTGTGGCTGGTTTGTTCTGGGAACTTACTCTAACACGTTGTCAGAGGGGCTTAGATCAACTCATTATTATAACTTCAACAACCCTGGTTAGCTGTCTGATCATGACGACTGGGTTGGTTAACGTGGCATCCACTGACATTCATAAAGCTGTGTTAAGAGAGCTAACAGCGGGGGCCATTCAAACAAGAAATGAAGCCAGTCAATATCTGTGAAAAAGTCATTGGAGGGATGTGATATGGACAAAATTAATATTAATATCACAGCATTATCTTGATATTGGTGTATTAAATTTAACGTTACACGTATTCTTCCCATTAACGAAAATGTATTACATTCTATACTTATGAAAAAAAATTGTATGTTCCCAATTACATAAGATTGGAAATTTTATTTTAGATACAGGAACTGTCAGCCATATATCTGAGATTTTTATTATCTATACGATTACACTGCACGACAATTAAACTAATTATTGAATTATTGTCTAAAACCAACTAATATCAATAAATAAACCCCAAAAAACTGGTCATCATGCATACAGGTAATGCCCTTACATACAATTCAGATAATGGATCTAAAGATTATAACAAATGCTATCATGCTATTCTATATGTTGTTTCAGAGTGATCAAACCTGCAATATTTTGTTTTTAAATGGATGAATGTGAAGCTTACAATGCCATGTTTTTTAAAGCTAAAATGAGCATCAGTGGGGATTAATATGCATTAATTAAATTGACTCTGTTTCCTTTAATGAGAGGGAAAGTATTTGATGTTAATGCCGTTGATCTCACTGAGGCTTCAATCCACCTAATTAACCAGTATTTCGGCAACACACTAAAATAATCAATAAAAAAAAAGATATTTCATCACTGCTATAGATTGTATGCTCAGATATTCAGATAATTAAGACACATCACATTCTAGCCCACCTTAGCAATGACAGAAATGTGTTTTTCAGTTTGGAAACAGGTTTCCTTTTTATTGGTGGAATAATCAAAACATACCTGTTTTATCTCAGCTTTTAGTCATAGTGCGGCAGCACTCACTGTTGCATCTGTGTGTTGTGCAGAGATAGAGCGTCTGTGGAGGGCCAGAGAGCAGACTCCAGAGATCCATCCATCTCAATCTGAGGCTACAGCTGACACTTTACAAAGAGGTACAATTAATAAGGGCATTATCCAGCAGTAGGCAACAATAGAGTCCTAACGCAGAGACACCAACCTCGGGAGGCCCGGAGAGGAGAGAAAGGGAGCGTGTGTCTTTATGTGTGGGGGAAGGGCAAACCAATGTGCTTTAAAATGGGATGCATTACAACCAGTGTCTTCAGAACATGAAATACAATCTAATATAACTGGGCTTTATGATATACTGTATGCTACCAGCTGATTTGTGTTTGCTAAATGGGTCTTTTTCAGGAGCTCATCCTGCACTCTTTATGCAATATTTACTTTTTAAACTCTGCTAAAATCCTACATTTCCAAAGTAGGATGTCAATCATTTCAAATATTTCATATTTTTGCATTACATGAAGGGCTTTAAACTGCCAAATTTAAGATTTAAGAAGCTGAAAAAAATAAAGTTACAACACAGACCCTCATTGCTGATGACAGTCATTTACAGTTGATGACAATTTGTAGAGGCATCATAAGGAGGAAATATGAGATATGAAATACAGCATAACTGATAATGGAGCTCTCATGAAAGTGTCCTATTAGTGCAGGTTGAGCACAGCCCTATGGTTCACAGGGGAGAGGGCGGAGACGCCGCTGCACTGACATTTACAGCAATCCAGGAGTTGTTTGCGGTCATTGGACTGGAGACAAACGCTGAACCCAAAGGTCAGAGGTCGGGGCTAAATTTCATCCACTGTGGAGGTCCCTCTGTTGGAAAAGACAAACAGAGAAAGCAGCTGAGGTGTGAAGTGTTCCTGCTGTCAGGGAAATCAATCAATCGTAATGTATAAACACAACCCAGAGCAAAGGAATACTGAGCAGAATAAATGTTGATATAAAATTGTAAAAAAAAAAAAAAAGGAAAGAACAACAGACACATACAGATCAATACAAAAATGAACTGACATGTGAGACAACAGTCTGAGAACGTATTCTTAAATAATTAACTCTAATCACTTCTAAGTCTGTTACAGTTTTTATATACGCAGTCAAGAGTCCTCCACAGTGATCGTTTTATATTTTCCTGTTCCGTGGGGAAAGGATGAGCTTGGTTATGGATTAACGCTGTGATCAATAACAAGATAGGAGTCCGGCTCTCTAAGCTGAGGAAAATTAATTCGAAATGCAGTCAAACTCTTATCGACCCAGAGCCAGGGGTTGCTTTCATTGCAGGTAGTTGATAATCCACCAATATTGTGATGAGCAGCTAATCTCTCATTTTAAATATGACCTCCAGTGTTTATAATAAAAGTTAAGACTGGCCATTGATTTGTTGTCCATGTAGCGTAGGGTCTCTGCTAGTTCTTTGTCAGCAACGAGATTTCTTTATGTGATCTATTCCTCTGCTTTGATTGGTAATCTTAAATTCAGTTTGATTCAATTATTAACAACTTAGCGTGATCAGTGGTTCATTTGGATATTGTCAAACCCTCACTGAACTCTCAACTCTTAGTTAAATCTTTTTTCATTTTCAAATATTTATTTGTTCTGTTTTAAATACTTCAACACAGAAGAATCATCATCCATCATACGGTTAAAAATCATGTTTTAAATAAATAAAAACACGTCATAGAAACAATACAAAAGAAAATGTGATATGCGCTATGCTGTTGCAAAAAGCAGTTCATGCTGCTTTATAAGAACAATGGCAATAATTACATTAGACAAATTAAAACTTTGCTAAACACTTAACTATCATAAATGTAACATCATATTTGCATTCTTTTTCCACTCGACTCACAAAGGCGATGCAGTTCTTACATTTTTTATAACAAATTTCATTTAGCCCAAACATCCTTTGCTTTTATTTCCACTTAATTGCAGTAGCGATGAGCAAAATTAGCGGACTAAAACAGAAAAAAAGTTACTTTTCCTCCTGTTTACACATTTTGTACATCGCTTTTGAGAATAATAATAATATCCACATCAGATTGTGGTCTTGATGATGGGTTTAGACAAGTATTATTCACTAAGGCCAGTTAACTCCACAATCAGTTGTCCTTTCCAATCAACCAATCAAAAGTTGTTCCTCCAGCCAAACATTATGCACACACCTTAAAGTGGTGTTTGTGCAAGTTTAAAATCAGATGCAACACAAAGCAGGTTAATAGATGATCAACACAGCCTGACTTTAATGAGGCCCTGTTGCCCACGGCCAGTCCCAGTTCAGTATATATGGGACTTTCTCGTGACTGCTCCGCTTTCTTTGATCTTGTTTGCTTTTTCCAATGCTGGGACTGTCATTGTTGGTTTTAATTACTTCGCCACTAAATGGTACAGATGAAAGATAGGTGTCTGAAATTAATAAAATTTCCATAAATTTGAATCACTAACCAGTCTCATTAGCTTGTGCCTTTTGTAGTTCCCATGTCATCTTTTTCCAACTCTATATAACTATACAGAATATTACTTAGGGCAGGAAATCACTTGATATGCACCATATTTTCTGGTAATCAAATTCTACTGTAGGTAATTAAATGCAGCACATACTGTAGTCCTACTCCTAAGATTGAGGTCAACCTGAAAAAAATGCCAACTGTATTAAACTATAACAAAACTTATAAGTCTATTAAATTAGTCATTTCAGAGGAACACAGGCATGTTGATTGTATTCAAGTTCAAATATGTAATCAAACTGTTGAAGAACCCATCTTTGATCATGTGTAATGAGTGTCAGGGCTGTGTGGTACATCTCTGGGCCACAAACTAAATGAGTTGAAATGCTGCTGGCACTTACTTGGTTGGATGGTAGTCAACTTGGCAGAAAGAGAGCTGTGGTGCATTCACATGACAAAAAAAGGACAGTTACACAGAGGGGTATTTCAAGGAGAAAACACCTGTTGTTTTGATGACTTCAAATATGTTTGTATTGGAAAGTGTGGACTTTGACTTCATTTCTGATCAGAGATATGCTTTGAATATGGTACTGACTGTCGGAATAGGTTTTATTAATCATTGAGGCAAGTATAACAATCTCTTAGTAAAGTGTTTATAAGTTTCCAGTAAAATTCTTGAAGGTAAAATTGTGAATACATACATATTTCTTTAGGCTCACAGAGTTATAAAGCCATTTTTTTATTCAGTAAATCAATCATATTAATAATTCATCGCAGTACAGCGCAAAAACTAAACCTATTCTAAATATAATAAAGATATCCTTCCATCGACATCGTTTTTTTTTTTTCTGTTTACATACACAGTAAAAATGAAGCTATTCTCAATTATAGCAGACCAGGTCAGACACAGGGAAGCAAGTCTTTGTTGCTTTGTGGAGCAGAGCTCTATAATCTTGTGGAGAACAGCCTATCATTACCAGGCTGTGTGGTAATAGACTGACATGGATGCTATGGGGAGCAATTGATTCCACACATCAATCAGTAGGGAAACTCATCTTAACGATTGCAGAGAAGTGGCTTGTTTGTCCTCAACATCACGATAAATGCTAACATGGAAGCAGAGCGCAATACCTGCAGCTGGATGAAGGGGTAGTTACCCATCTTAAGAAATTCATTACTCTACTCCTACTTTGTTTTTTTGTTTTTTTAAATGTATGTATGCGTTGCAGAGTAAACTCTGTTTTCAATTCAGACCATTAGTCTTGACAGCATTCTTTTTTTTCCAAACACTGGATATCCTTGTTAATGAATTATGAGAAGCATAAATTCTTTTTTTAAAAATGTATTTCTTGATATTACATTTCTAAATGTTCAATAATCCAGTTTTCTTTATGAACTTCTGAGGACGTTCTTAAGAAAAAGGAGCATCGCTTTCTTCCATCACAATTTCTCTGCTTCCTTATCCGTGGACATCTGTGCCAGTTAGTATAAAAGACGCAGCTGGATGCTAAGAATATACTATCTTCCACTCTAAAAGGGAAGGGACCCACCTGATTAAGAAGGGCAGGGGAAAGACTTTGGCAGGCCAATGGGAGAGGTCAAGGATAGACCAGCCAGTTTCACTCCCCCACCACATCATTTTTGTATGACAGCACCACCCTAAGGTTGAAGTTCACCAAGACTTTTCATGAACAGAGCGCTTAACGTCAAACACAAGATTAAAGCGGGGGTGTCGCATCTTGGCAGGACCAAATGAAAATATCAACTGCTAAGCCCCCCTCTGAAAAGGCAGGGGACAGGTATCTAATATTAGAGAGTAAGCCTAGTTAGCAAAGGCGGCCTGCTGCTTTCCACGTTCTCAGTGGTGGTCAAAAGGCCAGGCTGGCTTTGGAATTGCTTTATTGGTGAAATATATTACAGTAGAGGCCTGCAGAACTACCTTATTAAGAAGGCAGAGAAGAGATGCCCTCATGACATATAGAAGAGAACTGAGAACATTTCCATATTACTGAATAAAATACAATCTTAGATTCTATTTCTTTTTTTGCTACGCAAGTCAAGCCAATAAAAATGTAGCTTGAACAAACATTTACTCTGATGTTCATAATTTAGAAATAAAAAGAGAAAGATTATTTTATTGCAATAATAGCAGTTTAATTATTGATTGGAAGTTTCAAAGTAAAATGAAATAATGACTGAAGTGAAATTGAACCTAACTTTTTTTTAAATACATTTCAATACAAACAAATACATTTCAATACAAACTGTCAGAGCACTGTGAGCCACAGCTCATGGCATATTTAGAATTTGAGAAAGAAGCCATTTTGCAGTACACAAATTACTTGTATTCTTCACTCGCAGTGTAGCAACAGTAGCTGGTGCTTCAGCTCTTCAAGTGGCTTGGAAGCATAAAAGAGGCTTACCCCCCCCGCCCCCCACCCCCCCGAGGAGAGCTCAGTCCACACTTGCTATCTATCTATCTATCTATCTATCTATCTATCTATCTATCTATCTATCTAAGTTTCTCTTGTTTCCATGGTAAACTTTGATAATTTCATCATTTCAGAGTTTAATTTTGAACTTGTATTAGACTTAGAATAAACACATTGTTGTAAAGAAAAACAACTGGAGGAAACAGAATCCCTTCCTCACATTTAAAATACAAAAGAGGCAAAGTGCGTGGCCAGAGTTCAGCCAACTTGGAGCGCAGACATAAATTAGAACAGGAGTTTCAACGCATAGTAACTATGCGAGAATAACAGCAGTTATAGGAAACTTATTTCTGCTGGATTCTTTTTAGCAGTTTCAAAATGCATTCATCCTGAATTTTATTAAATATTGTAAACAAAACTAGAGCCATTTTGAGTTAAAGAGAACAAAATGTTTTGTTTAAAAAAAAAAAAGGAAATTTAGAAAAATGTCCCTCACACCACTCTCTTCTTTTTAGTTTGACATTGTAGGTAAATAAATGGCTTAACAAATTTTTTTACCATATGATCCTTGGCAATGCCTAGTTTTTTCCTGTAACATAGCACTATTTATAATCAGAAACTCTGGTAAGACATGAAGCTGATCTCGAAGGCTTTTCTATAATCCCTCCCCTGGAAGTGGTCTTTACTGGAAGGCTAGTTTGTGATGGGCTCACCCAGTAGCACAATGTTGCATTGGGATACAGCATTCAGCTTAAGCCAACTTATCAACTACATTCAAAGCACATCCATTGAGCTATGTGGGGAGACTTTTTGCAGATCTATTAAAAATACTCTTATCTGTATTTAGCATATGCTGTGTATGTCAGTGCTGGCAGCTTTAGACGGATTTACACTCAAAACACCTCAAGCTATTCTTGAGCTGAAACTACTGATAACATTCTGAAACTTCTGCAGACAAGCAGGTTTTACAAATAGATAAGTTCATTCAACATACTGTTATATCATTTGCTTTACTTATTGTCATTTTTTGGGGTACAGTGACCATTTTTTTGCCCTTTTCTGCAGTGTTTCTATCTTTTTGTTCTTTTAGAAATAATTTCCACCTGTGTATAAATACAAACTGATTTAAATATTTAGCAGAAGGAGTTTGTTATTGCTTGGCAGCAGAGAATAAAAAGATGGGCCCCCATCACATACATATTAAATAACATCTCACAATGCTGCCACAACATTTTTGTAAGGTCACATTTTTACTGTTGAACTGTGGGAATTATTATTTATCAATTTGTTTTATTTTATTCATTTAGTTAAAAAAAAAAGATATTGAAAGAAAAAGCTTCCAGGCTATAAAACAAACAAGACAGTCAGTATAATAGAATTGTTGTTGCTAGTTAACAAGAACTTTTGGAATCCAGCAGCAAATAATGTGGAAATAATCCACGCGTGAGGTTTTCAGTGCATTTCAGTGGGTAAGTCCTTCAGAGGAAACGCTGGGGCAGCAGAAAGCCTCACAGTCTGGCTTTCTTTCGGTTTTCTTTCTTTGCAGCAGACAAGCCCTATTTATACTGCAGAGTAATTACTATTAGGCCGAGGCAAGCTCATATTTACTTTAACTAAAAAGTAATTAAAGCAAAAATAGTTAAAATTTCAAAAACACACATTGATTTTGGTGCTTTCTTGTGCTGTACGAGGCATTTTAAAGACAATTTAATTTTCATCAAAAGATGTTTGGATAATTTATTTATTCACAATATTAGCATGACTTACTGCTGTGCTACTTCTCCAGGATATTTGTTGTTCTGAAATATGTTATGCTTAAAATATTTATCTATTTATATATTTTTTCAATTGCAAGCAAACCTTTATTTAACTCTGCTCCCTGGGCTGTAGAGGTTTGGCCTTTGAAGCGATTGAGAAAGAGCACCGTTATTCATGCAGCATTCAATGCTGAGAACTGAGACTCCAAAAACAGCAGTATCCTCTCATACCTGTTGAGAACACTTTCATCCTTAATGGGCTCATTAGCCACATTGTTAATTGAGTGCTATTCAGGCCAACATCAAAGCTAATAATAAATGTTTACTTACTTCCTTACTTCACCAAAATAGACCCAACTGTGGCATAATGCTGCACTCTTAGAAGGTATATGTTTATAAAGGGACCTACGTTTCTGAATGGACTGACATGCAAACCAAAAAAACTCATCACTTAAAGTCTCACTTCACACTTCTGCTTCAATTAGGGACTGAACTGCTGCAATTTGGTTGAGAAAAAAAATCGTTCCTCTTCAAATTTTTCTTTTTTTTCCAAATTACAACGTTTTGTTCAAAACCTGTAAAATAAATGCTCTCAAATTAAAATCAAAATCTTAGTTACTATTGATATAAATTATATCCAGAATGGATTACTTCATGTTCTTAATAAATTAAAAATACACGGTAAATAGAACACATAATCATAACAAATATAATAATAATAATAATAATAATAATAATAATAAAAATAAAAATATAAATAAACTAAAAACCTTGATATTTATGTAAAGACATTTTATTTCCTGAGTTCTTGTGCTGTAAGTTTCCTCCTCCCTCACGCTGCTGCCACATTAGTGGATAATGGGAATCCGAAAATGGAAGCTAACTCGTTGGAATTAAATTTATCAGCATGTGCTCAGAGGTAATAAGCTGTCAGTTATAAAATGAAGATTTGTATTTAGATATATGATAGGAAGAAAAATGAATAGGCAAAATAAATGAAGCTGCTTTACAACTAAATTACTTATTTGGAGCCAACAGACCACGAAGAGAATCATGATGATGACAATGATTATTGCAGATAATATTTTCCCTATGGAGGTGAAGATAGCAAATATGAAATAATTATGTAACGCGGGCCCACAAAGAGTTAATAGTCGGGAATATTTGCAGAAATGTTTTGATAGGCCTTGAGGCAATATCAAACATTATAATGTATGAAATCTAATTAGGATTGAGGGGAGGAGGGGGAGGATGTTACCCAAGATGCACTGATCAAAACTAGACTGTCACATGGAGCATTACTGTTTATATACAGACAAATTATAAACCACAAACATCTCCGCTCATTTTAACCATCATGACAATCAAGTCCTCATAATGCTCATCATTGTGTAAAATTGTGTAAATAAAAACTCCCTATAACAATTTTTGTGTACAGCGCTCTCACTTTGAATACAGTTACATCACATGTGGTGGAGAAGCTGAAGATCAATTTCAAACTAACAATTTCATCATAGCAGGATTTTTATTTTTAAAAGGACTGAGCTGATGAAAGCTGGTCTAAGTTACACCCAAGCTTGGGGCTAAGGCAGCTGCATTTCAATTGATTAGGTACCCATGCATGATGAAAGTTTTTTAAAATAACACCATAGTCAAAACATTTCAAAGGAAACAATCCCTGCTGTATGCCAGGATATAGCAAATATGCCAGAAACCACATGAGAGAGTTAGATGAGAGGAAAGTGAACACAACTGGGTAAAACACAAGCAAATTTAAAAACATGAAACTAAACAATATATGACAGCAACTGTCTTTTTACTGCTTATTCCCTTCTGGTTCAACAATAACTAATTTGTAGTTTGTTTTATGTGTCATTTTGTTATTTACAAATGACTTGATGGCTGTGAGTTATTATTATCTATTAATAATTAATACTTTTTGGAGCACTCTGGATGTGATGTATATGTGTGTTGACAAAAAGAAAAAGACATGATGGGCAATATTTAAAAAATCTATGAAAAACAAATGTACTTGAAGCCATAGAATTAAAGTGTTCACTATTTTGACAACTGCAAAACCTTTTTGTGTGCAGCAATGGTGCACAATTGAAATAATTGGAAAGCTGCTGTAGGTTTTAATATATATCACTTATTGAGAGAGAAAGAGATGATAGATATGTTCTTTCATCTGAGGAGGTTGGTGTAAACAAGCAAAGAAAAGTGTATTAAAAAATGCTGCGTCTATAGGGCTCATGTCTGACGCCTGTCAAATCATTGAAAAAAGGAAAGGTACTGTTATCAAATGCTTGGGATCAGCAATAGTGGTGGCACATCGCTGAGATGAGGTATGTCTTCCATGGGGGCAACTTGAGGGTCTTTTGTGAATTTATAGAGTACGATAAAATCAGCTTCATATTTCTCCACAAAATCGGCTGATGAAAGCAGCCTGAGAGAGAATTACATGGCAAGAGTTTTGTCACCAGACCCATAGGCTTTATAGGCTGGGAATTGAAAAGGTAATGAGAAAAGCCATGCTGCCGGTTGGCTGTGTTTAATAAGTCATCATGCCTCTATCTATTGTTAGTTGCACAGACCTCACCAAGATTGTGTTTTCACCATACTTAATACTCTGCAGCCAGCAGGCATTTCAATGGATATAATATATCCAGCACAGTGGAGCAGGCTAGCAGCTTATAGCGCAGACACCATTACACAGAGTCGTGTGATAACAGTGAACAAAGAACAAAGTCTAAAAATGAGACTGTTCTCCAGTTGCCTCTCTTCTTGAAGTATATGTGATTGCAATTAAGATAAATGGCCTCACCCAAAAGAAAAAGAAAAAGCCAATTCTGGGACATGGTAATTATGTGCAGAACTTACAAGTAAAATGTTCCCTCCCCGCACATTACACATGGCAAGTAATGTCCGTGCATGCGTGCAAACACACAGCATTCAGGCAGCAGTCGACAGCAAGATAAAGACTGACGTAAACACTGCTGTCCTCCGGACACAGAGGATGATACTCGGCAGATGTATTTTTCTCCTTAAAAAAATCCCCAAATTGGTTCATCTCATAACTCATCAAACAATTTCCCGCCATTCCAGTGATCTCTTTATTCTTCTCACAGATTTTCCATCTCTGAGTAGACTCAGCACATAGGCACACAAAAAAACAGCCTGAAGGAAAATTTAAATATGAGCTGATGATGAATGGTTGAACTGATTTTCTGGCAAGAATTAAAGCTTTGTAACGACACCTGACATGCATTTGATGAAAGAGAGTAGAACAAAAAAAATGGAAAGGACTACTTTTTACAGTTAGTGTAATTACTGTGTGACACATATAATAGGCCATATTTTCCATTTTGACAGCACACTCCAGAGCTATCTTTTGTCTTTATGTCATTGCCTCTGGCTATGCATGAAAACAACACTATTACTACACTCAAACCTCACCAAGCTGTTTGTTGTACATCTACTTCCATGAGCAGACCTGTTTTAAAAGACAGGCTTGTCACATACTCTGATCAACAAGAGTCAGTCAGAGGGATTTCTGAACCGTGTGGAGTTTCTAACATGGAAATTGGCTTTGAACCCCATCTGCACAGGTCGGCACATCTTTGGGCAAAGCTCTGCTACTGCTGACAGGGAAAATGAACCATCAGCTCCTTATAATGTGGCCTGATTATTATCCCACTTACCCCCCACAGATTCAAACTTAGTCAATTTCTGCACCCTTTGAAATGAGGGAGGGCCTAATATATTTTTTTTTCAAATGGCAGTCAAATAGCCACCACTAACACAGCAATTCCAAAGAAAAAAAAAAATCAACAAACCACGTTTCAACACATCGCACAACGTCCAATATGGGAAGAACCATCATATTCATCTAATAATAAGGGTCTGAATCCGAGATCAAATCTTTGTGGTGAACAAATCTTTAAGAGATCAAATGTGACTAACAAATAACTTAAAAACAAAGATAAATTTGACACTAAGTTGGTTCTAAGGTTCCCTTATTATGACAATAATTATCTGAGTATCACTTTTAAGTTTAACATAGAATCCTGGCACCATGAAATGATTAAAAAATATATCCTACCTGTGTAGAAATGTTGATTTCAGACCCCAAAACCAAAACAAAATCAAGCAAAAAAAGCAAAAATAAAATAAAGATTTATGTATTAGACTCTAACAAATGAAATGGGACTCGGACTGTGACACAAGATACAAACCAGAGAAAAGTTTGAATGTGTGAAGTGTGTTCAGCAACTTCAGGAAGGGAGCTGTCAGTGTCCAATCTGGGATGTCTTTATTTGACACGATTGGTTTTGTTAGGTTTCTTGAGTCAGTCCAGCCCGCTGGTGTCCCTTTCACCCCTAAAAGCAGCTGGGCCCTGACCCTTGCAGCACTGGCCCTCAAAGCTGAGCTCTTTTCAGTTCAGGCGTATAGGGAACCTCCCTGTTCCCTCCCACCAGCAACATCCCATTCATCTGCAGAGATAACGTTATTCATCTTGTGCATCATTGTATCCAGTTGAATGCAGAAACTATGCAGACACTCAAGTGAATTGAACTAGCGTGCGTGCATGTATTAAGGACAGGAAAGAAAGGAGGTGTTATGTCTTAATTTCTTCATTTTGACAGAAAATACATGTACGGCTTCACTTCAACCACCTTCAGCCTTTTTAAAAAGAATTTAAGTCCAAGTACTTGCAGTTTATCTAAAGTATGAAATTTGAGAAAGATGGTGTTATGATAACATATTGGGGCTTTAAACATTGTATCAATCTGTGCCAGAGAAATTCAATACATTTTGACATTTACACCAATGTCTGCAGATGATTTCGGCGCGTTTCTGGTGTTAATTTACATGAAAGGGCTTTTTTTTAAATTTGGTAAACTCTCTGTTCTCCAATTTCTGATTTAGCGATGGGCAGCTGGCGGGGACAGTTGAGCTTATTTTCACCTGCCTAACACCAAAACAGCTATAGGACCACCCTGCTCTTCTCTCATCATTCATATTCAAGCCAGGGCCTCTTGACAAGTCTGCTGATCTCACTCAATGTTTTGTGATTTGGACAATACGTTTTCACTGTGTGGGCAAAAATGCTGAGGCCATCACACTTCTTGAGGCCAGTCTTGTGAGACTCAACTGAGGCAGAAGCTCTGAATTTTTCCTCCTCTGTGAGAGTTATGCTTGTCAGTGGATCCGTCTGATCCCAGATAAGTTTGCAGTCAAACAGAGTATTATGATCAAAACACTATTTTATATAACGCTCACACTAAATCAGGAAAAGTAGTGTGCATGTACATTTACGTTTTTTTGTTATACAACCTACACTTTAAATTATACATCATGTTGCACTCCTAAATGTTTGCTTTTTAAAATTAGACAATTATTCACCTTCTAAAGCAGTTTCTATTTGTTGCTGTTTTGAATAGAAAGTCAACAATAAATCATCAATGAATGGAAAGTTCACTATAAAATGTACGTAATAGTGTAAATTATTTTAAATTTTGCTATGAAGTGTTGCATGAAATAGGGCAGTAATGCTGGAAATTTGTAAGAAACTGCAATAAAGCAGTCATATTTGGTTAACATCAGGTTTAGTGGATACATGACATAGTACTTTAACTATTTAATCACATACACGCTTTATTTACATTTTAAGTCAACAAACAGTTATAGCAAGCTTCTATCTAAACTTATACAAACGTTAAAAACTTCTGTCCCAAACGTTAAACTTATCCTCTCCCCTTTTAAAATGCTATTTAGGTTTTTGGCTACACAAAGCAAAATTATTCTCAAAAATATGATTCTTCATAAAGAGCGCAAATATTTGTGATGTGGCCATTGGTAAAAAAAAAAAAAAAAGAAATCCTTTTGGGGATTTTGATATCTAAAAGAGAGAGGGTTTATACATTAGCGCTGTAGTTGCAAAACACTGTTGATATTCAAATGATTATTGTGCAAAATCTGGGATAAGCTTCTGTGTGAGAGCTCTTCTAAGTGCCTACAACTATTGCTAATTCCCCTCACCATTGTGGGTCGAACAAAGGCCTTAATCCCATTTCACTTTTGCAGAAGGCTGGGCTATTTTCCCTCTCATAAACCAACAACACTCCCCCTAGCCAGAGCTGAGAGGTTCTGAGAAAGGGGCCAGTGTGTGTATACTTCAAGGCTTTTTTGTCCAACTTGGCTAGTGCTCTGCATAAACTTTTAAGTGGTCCCAGTAGGCCTCAAACACCTTTTGGCAGAAGAAATAAGCTACCACAAACTGTAAAAAGGAAATCAAACACTCTCTTAACCTGGACAATACAAAAGAAAATATATGACGTCTTTTATAACACAGATTGGGTCTGGACTGCAAAGAGTTAACATGTTTTCATGCACTAGTAAAGGAACTTTCATTCTTCTGAAAGCAGCTCTCTTTCACTGCATTGTAAATCCTTTAATACATTATTTATAACATGGTGGTCCACTATCAAAGCAAGTGAAGTAGGACAGGATTCAGTTCTTGTACTTTGTAGTTTAGCTTTAGCTCGTAGTGAAAAATAAAACCACTTATCTGACTTTGACATAATATTTTCTTTTGTTATTCAACCCACTTCATTTCTACCTTTCAAATTTATGGTTTAATTAAAACAAGTAACAGTTCCAGGGATTGTGTCCATTCAATTATATATACATCACATAGTCCTAGTGTGAATACTGTCAAGAAATTCAATTACTTTTACTTTTTAATGATAAAAGTTAAAACAGGTGGGTTGTTTAATTTTGATGCACCACATAAAGATAATTTAACAATGGTTCTCATTGTATTTCCTTTTAAATAAGGAATTATCTTAAAGATGAATAGTAAGCATTCCATGCATGACGATTTTTTCTATTAAATATTGTAAATCACAGTATGAGCAGAATATTTTTAATATTTCTTGAGTGTATATGACTAAAGTTAAATGGTGAAGCTCCCTGGAACAGACAGCAATGCCACAAGCCCAGTTGTTCAGTGATGGCTTAATTCAGCTGCTGTGTCATGTGGTGCATGTGAACCAGCATGCAGACCAGCATGTGGCCTGTGTTGGCTCATGTTAGGTGTGTAGTTAGAGGGTCTACTTGCACTTAAAAAAAGGAGGGGCAGAGCAAATACAAATCAGCCAGGAATTTCCTTCAACAGCCTGACAAACTTTCCTCCTTTAATCTTAATCAATTAGACACCCATGAAGTGCAAACAAATCACAAACCTGTCAGCGTACACAATACAGTGTAAAGAATCTGCAAATTACATGCAGTGCAGACAAGCGGCAACCGTTCCTACAAAACTGCTGGGTTGAGTCCTCTGAAAAGCTTCACATCACCCAGATCATATTTGTGCCATTGACTTACAGTGAAATAAAGAGGCTCTCTTTGCTAAGATGCCCACTGGAATCCAGAACTGTTAGCTTAATATCCACTGGGATCCACTGAGGTGAGTGTAGCCCTTCACATACAATACCCCGTCCTGGAAAATTGATACGTCTTTGCTTGATGTTAATGGTTTGTAACATCCCATGATAGCAAAATGTATCCCTGGCAAACCTGGCCTAATGATATTTCCTTTGCTCAAGTTGACAGAGAGAAAAGCCATGGTTAAAGTATTATTGAATCTTCACATGCATACAGGGAGTCATATATCAAATTCTACCATCTCTTATCTGCACAGATGAGGCTTTTTAGGAGGATGGGGTTGGGGAGTTTTTTGCTGTACCTGCTTTCTAGCTTTAAAATGAGCATTAATGAAACAAAGTTTTAAAATCTAAAAAAATGGTGAAACTCGCTTAATACAACTGTCACGCCCAAAGTAAAAATCAAAATAATTTTTACAGTAGTGATATAGTTTCATTCCAACATTTGTCAATTCCAAAGTCTCCCAAAACAACACATACTCTATTACTCTATAGTGCCATATGGTGGGGGTTTAATCAGGTGAACGTAATCGTATGACTGTTCTATGTAACATAACTGGAGCAGTTTTGAACATGTAGTAAACACGTCCTGTGTTTGTTTGACTCATCCACCACTCAAATCTACCTCCTTTGGCAGAATTTAGCACTCTTATACTTTGTCACCTCGTTTGCTCTCGCGACAATTCCTACAGCTACAAGAGGTCGTTGCCTAACAAGAAACTTAATAGTGGGTCGTCATGAGTTGCTTGCAAAATTGACGATTGTTTTCTGTGCGAGGCTGGACATTCAGAATGTTAAAATTGTTAATATAACAGCAAAAAAATATTTTCTATGTAAAGATATAGTGGAGAAATACCTGAGCAGACAACAAAGTCACACTTACTCTTTATATGTTCTGGTTCTGAGCTTCTCTGTTCTTTGCTTTGATAGCCGGTCCAGGCGCATGTGCATGGTATTGCATGTAGCCCGAAAAAAAAAAGAAAAAATTTGACGTATTGGCGAACAATGTGTGAGAGCTATATTTTGAATACAGCCCCTTTAAGGCTTATATGGCAAATTCTCCAACATTTTATTCATATACAGTAATAGTCTACAAGTAGCAGCTGTTGGATTTATATCTATTTTTATGATGAAGAGAAGGAGAGAACGGATGAATACTGGTTAAATCAAATTGTAACTAATCTAATTCAAATCTATATGTGGTTCATCTAATCCTATTTGGTAGTTATAGGAAACATTATGATACTGCATTCAGAACTCCACGGCCTAAATGTTGGTTTATGAGAAATAAAAGTCCTTATTTTAACGGTCAAATTGTATGTGAATTTTAGGAAAAGAAACTGATCTGCTCGTGCGTGAATTGAAAGTGCGCAAGCAGATCATATAATAATGTTTAACATTATATATTTTTAAAAGTTTTAATCTTTTGCATGTTTGTGTGCTGCTGCGTGTCCCTGTGTGTGTAACAAGCATAGTGTGCGCGCTGTGCACAAGCCTATGTGCAAATTACTAATGTTTGTTTTTTGTTGGTCAATGACACTATTCAATTTCCGCTGCCTTAAGATAAAGATACGGCAAGAATGCACCTGAACACACCTCCCTGTGAGACCAACACGCCCATGGGCGCACAGATAGGCGCAGGTGCATTTGCTATTTAAACAACTTGGGCGCTGGACAAGAAGCTGACAACTGTGTCAGGTGCAAGATAGGGCCAAAAGAGTTTAAATGACGACCATAACTTTTGCTGTGAACCTTAACCATAGAGTTTATTTGCCAAGACCACTGTCTTTCCATAACCTTAACCAAGCTTTAGTTGCCTGAACCTAACCAAACTTTAACCATACTGTATTTGTCATGAGCAGATATTGAAGGAATAATAAAAAACTTTGGCGGTGAACAAATGTTGTCACGGAACGTAATCTGGGTTTTTGAGAAATCGTCCAATATCAACGGTCTGTCTGGTGAGTGGGTTGTGTAAAAATGATCTTTGCAAGCAACATGTTGTGAGTTTCCCCACAGAAAATGTCCTGGTGCTAGAATCTGGCACTGTACTCATCTGCAGAGTGTCCTGATTCAGTTATCCTTCAGTTGAATATTGTCTGCTGAAAAATCAAACCTTACTCTGCAACGCATTAATCTGGCTTTGAATGTAGCAATCACAGAACCCACTAAGATAAGATAAGATGAGAAACCCTTTGAACTTTTCGGTAAAATTTAAAGGGGACACTTGTTTTGTTGGTTTGTCTTCTGGAGCAAACCACCAAAACAAGACCAATAGTTTTTCATCAAAAAGAGTGTCGAAGTGCATTTCCTGGCATTTAAAAATTTAATATTATATATCTATATATATTTATATATATATATATATAGATATATAGATATATCTATATATATATATCTATATATATATACACTGACACACACACACAGTATATAATAACACCTATTAGTTAAAGGAAGAAGAGTTTGTATTTTCATGAGAAAATACCACTTTGGACAGTCAAATGAATAAACATTATTTTCCAATCTTACCACCCACTGTGAAGTCACCCTTACCAATACGTTAATGCAAAGACATGATCCCTCACCAGCCTCCCAGCTGTAAATTTGGCCAAGTGTGTTTGTTGAAACTCACACAACCAACAAGTACTGTAGTCAGGAACTTAACCTGGTTATCTGCTTGTATGTATTGTATATTTTAAGGTGTAAATATTATCTAATTAATTGTCTAACTGCACACTAAGGGCACGTTTACACCTATAGTTTAGTAGATTTGGGTGAAGTTGCAGTTTTTCATTTGAAAAACATTCACACTGAACTTTTTCAAGCAAATCAAACATTACAAATCACGTTAACAAATGTCACATTGCCAAAACGATCGATCGTATATTTGATAGACTATCTCAGTGAAAGTTGCCGACACTTCCAAGACAGCGAAGTGTCGAGCATTTCATCCTTTCAATGAGAAGAATGAGACGGTTATGAAGGAGAAGGCGGGTCCTGATTAGAAAGAGAGATTATGATGTGTTGTTAGTTCAACATGAAAGAGGGTCTTGAAGACCTAAGTCTTGTTCTCTTTACCTTTTTCTAAATAAATAGTGACTTAACAGAAATTTGAATGAAAAACTTCAAGATAAATTCTTTAAACTTAAAATTCTATTATCTGCATCTGCAAACATGAACCTGCAGTACAATATAAGAAATACAGTATGGGTATGACTAACTTATGTTAAACTCACCCTCCTGAAATCAACATAGCTGGACTATTTATGCCAACACAAATAAATCCACAGATGATGTTCTGTCATGATCTCTAAGAAATATTACAGAATAAAATTTTCTCTGGCAGGAATACTAATCATTTTTATTTTTTATAGGGATTAGAGTAGATGTACCAGAAAAGAATAAATCTTTGCCTTTATTGTATTGTACAAAAATACATATATCTAAGAAATTGTATACAAAGGAACCACTTAGCCCCAGGAGCTTTTTGGTATTATTAAGGTCTTAACTGGTGTGATAAGTTGCAACATCCAGGTGGTCATTAAATACAATCTCTTATCAGGTGTTCACTTGTGGAGGAATTAAGCAGTAGTTTGGTAAAGAACATTTTCACCTTAGAGTTTAATTAATATTAAAGGAGTGGCAAAACAATAACCACACTGCATTTGAAATCTTAACCCCCAGGTGCCCTCATTTGGAGTGGCTGGCATATCTCCATGCTGCACCAGTCTAATCTATGGCATGTCAGCATGACCAGGTGAAAAGCGGCATTAATTCTATATTGGAGCCGGGCATGTGTTTAGAGCAGCAGAGACAGGTAGAGCATGCCATGGGAGTAAGCGTGTGACCTGACAGGGATTGGCAGGCTGGGTGTTAATTGGATAGGTGCGCCAGCCCATTTGTGTTGGCCATCCCAACGCTGAAGACATTGTACCTAGTTCTTGACTCCCAAGACAAGCTGCTGTGCTCTTCATAGACATGCTCTGAATATAGCCAATGAAATTATTTGTTTCACAACAGCCACGTGACTTTCCCCAGACACAAAGACAGGGGGATGGGAAAGAATGCATCACAAGGTAGTGCCTCTCTAGGCTAAAATGGAGGTTTTCTGGACTGGTAAGAATTTAGTGTGTGAATGTGTAATTCTATACTGTTCGCAAGGTACTAATGTGTGATTATTTGAATCTAAAGTTGATCAGCCATGCATTAACAGAAACAGATATTTTTATGGCATTATGTTAGTTGTTGTGGTGGCATATTCACTTAAGTCCAAGACAAATTTCGTTAATTTGCATTTGTTAGGTGGTTTAACTGAAATATTACAATGTTATCTTGTACTGTTAAGCTCATGTTGACAATGTGAAGTTTCTGAATAAAATCTGCTGTTTCACATTAAAAAAAAACTAGTCATATTAGGTACCAAATCAAAACATTTTCATTGATCTCTATTCAGATTTGGCAGTGACACTATGGGTCAAAAAATATTTACATTTAAGATAACATAGCTTTAGGTACAGCTTCAGAAACAGATTCATAAGATTTTCCGCCATGACTTTTGTATTTAAAAAAGTTTGCTATATTACAGTCTATGCATGTTTTCAACTGACATTTCTATAGCTATGGTGCTGCTAAATGGCAGAAGCTTCCAAAGGCTATGGTTGTAATAAAATTACCTATTTTACCTACAAAATTACCCATGACCTAAATTATATTTTGTCAAATGTGTCATGTCTTATGTCAGTAAAGTGGTTTAGGCCAATCAAGATACTTTCCCCTCTTATTTACTCTGCTGGGTCTTAATCAGTCTAGAAGTAAGAAAGACTATTATTCTTTAGGATGTGAGGATCTTAGTTACCATTCATGGCATCATATAGCTGAACAGAGTAAGGAAGAAGCTGAGCTACAAAAGTTGTGTCAATGCCACAACATGTTTTATGGTTACTAGTGATAGGCTGAACTTGAATTGCTGGTTAGCTAACTAACTAGCTCCTTAATCCATTTGAAAGACATGTGAACAACTCCATAGTCACAGATTTTATTTGTTAACCATGATGAATATTGACTAATATTTTCTACATTACTATCAAAAATGTGTTGAACTGACGACAAACAAACAACTTTCGCCTAGGAGTTTGTAATTGTTAATGTAACGTACTTATCTACGTCATGATCGTAACATACTTGACTTACCTTATGTATGCAACTTAAATTACCAAACTAAAACCTTACTTATTTTAACCCAAACATCAACTTTTTCTAAACCTTACCATGTAGAAGTAGAAGTAGTTAAGCAATTGTTAAAAAAAGTGACCATTTCAGGCTCTTCAGTTGCTAGAAAATACGTTTCCCTCGAGAATTAACTTTTGTTAATTGTTTAGGAGACAGAATTGCAAATAAAGATTCTGCTTTCTGATTTCCAACTTCCTCAACTATCAGGGAACAAATCTCACACACCTCAGGCTCTAATTCTACTGAATTAAAAATTATAAATAAATACATTGCAATTGTTTACATTACTGTAGCCGTGTGCTGTCGTGTGGTTATGTTCTCATTTAACTATCACATAGTGAGAAAATGAGTGACAAATTAAGACAAACAATATTTTCCGCAGTATAGTTTTTTGTATGTAAGTGAAGTACTAGATATTGAACTAGTACGGCTTACAAAGTCATTAAGTAATTGGATAGGAGTAAATTATTGCTCACACAATTTTCAAGCAACTGCCAAATGAAAAATGGGTAAAGAGTGTTGTTCAGTTTTTAGATCAGAAAACAAACTGCACTGCAGTTTTGCTTTGTGCGTACAAATGCACAATTGCACATCACTTTGCAATATGAACCAGGGTTTCATGCTTTTATTTGAATATAAATGTTCTTCATATACAGCAAAGGGTATACACAACCTTTAATTTAACCTTAGCCATTGTGTTCGATGCGGACCAGCCTTTCTATTGTTAAAGATGCTGCATCTTATATTTTTTAATAAGCAAAAGGATTAAATTAAACCCCATGCAATCCAAATGAAATGGGGATTTTTGGATGCATTCATACCAAATGTGTCTGGGAAAGATAATTCCACTTAATGGAGGCATTTAAAGAAGTTGGCTGATGCCTCTGCAGCAACTTGGATTATATCATGGGTTTTCTTTTTCTTTTTGCCACCATAATTTATCTTAAAAAAGAGGCAAAACTCATTAACATGAATGTTTACCTCAACTTCTACATGAATGCTTTCATAATTTTGATAGTGAGGGTTTCTACATTATGAGAGATATCTAATGAGGCATATTAACGACAAAGAGTATTCTTATTATTGTGAAAATTACTTTTAGAATATTGAATAATAATAATAGTATATTCTTTGTTATTTAATCTTATTTTGCTCTCTTTCCGTTCTGCTTCCTGTCACTATATGGATTTTCCCTTAGTCGGAATAAGGGACTGGTGTGAGCTGTCAGATTTGCGGGTGATATCTCAATTAAGCAAAATAGGAAAATCTATTGTTTATGGGGGTGTGAGAGGGTATTTCCAAGCCGCAGGCTTTAAAATGGGAACAAGAATGTGTTCGGTGAGCCTGAACAGCGCAGGAGGATTTTGGGCAGGACTCCTCCTTTGTGACACATGCAGCATAGACATAATGAATTATATTATAATTACAAAGCACAGTCTGTAGAAGTGGACAATATAGATATTTGGCCAGGGGGTGGAGCGTGCTGCTCCATAGAGACTGGGCCACTCCAGACTGCATTTCTATTCAGATCACTTTAACTTAGATAAATCTCAATATGAATGACTGGGGCTATGTTCGGAAAATAAAAACATTGGAACAAGGACACATCATCTTCTGATACGCTAAGGGTACATAAGCAATTTTACACGTGAAAAAGACATTGAGCTGTCAATTTTTCACTTTTTTGTCAAAGAGTACTCATTGTGTATCTATTTATAAAATTATCCGAAGTAAAAAGACAAAAAAATTCAAGCATATACAATATGCATTTACTTAATAAAATTGTGTAGGCAAGAATATGATACAGCAAAGAACAGTGGTTTGTCTGGAGGAGTGTGCTGTGTGTGTGGTGATGGTGGAGGTATTGTGGATAGATTGGGCAAAGCAGAGCGAGCAGAGAAGCAGAGGGGAGGGAAGCTGGCAGTGACTGAGAAGATGAGGATTTGACGGCAAGGTGACAAAGAGTTCAAACAAAATGAGGCTTGTAGATTAGCAGCACTCCCCTCAGTGACAGGTGTCATCTCTTGGGGCAGTCTGTCACTCTGCCTGCTGCCACTCTTTATATAATATGAGGAGAGAGAGATGGAGAGAGAGGAGGAAAGGCAGCATACACTTGCACCTCATAAGGCATGGCCTAGCCCGCTCTACCTGCCAGTAACCAAGATTAAAGCCTAAGTGGCAGAGGGAGAGTGGGAGTAACAAAAGTCAAGCAAATGTTTATTTACCTTGCCCGGAAATTTGCTTTAACGATTTCATCATAACCAGAAACTTTGCAATCAAAGTCAATGTAAAATCACTTAGTCAGACACATTACCTTATAATAGAGAAACACTAATGTCCATAATTACTCTCTGACATTGCAGTTTGAGTGTATGCTATGTAGGCTTGTCAAATGGCTTTACATCTTTAATAGGTTTCATATTAATCAATCACTTTCATATGACTGGATGTATTAGGTAATTGTAGTCAATGTTGGAAATTAATAAGTAGGACTGTTGTGTGGCAGTATTAGACTTTTATATAATGTTTGCTTTAAGATGATGAAATGTCAAAAAGTATTTAATTAGCCTAAAAAACAGATAATTTGGGTAGTTTATTCATAAACAGTTCTCAATTAAATGTACAGATGACTAGATTATGATATATAACAATACCTAGATTTACATTTACAGTGATACAAGCATTTTATTGCCCACTCCAAAATTCTATAGATACTGGTGTGTCTTAATAATACCACCCAACATATATATATATATATATATATATATATAAATAAAATGTTAAAAGGCAATAATTACCACTATCTACATCCAGGAAAGACAACACAGGGAGAACGAGAGCAAGACAGAGGACACAGAGAGAGAGAGAGAGAGAGAGAGAGAGAGAGAGAGAGAGAGAGAGAGAGAGGGAGAGAGAGAGAGAGAGAGAGAGAAAAAGAATTGCTCTTTTGTAAAGAGTAGGTGAGTTTCGCACAGACCCTTAACAAGTCTGTAAGACAGGAAGGTATTAACTAAAGCTCGGAGGGAGCCAGCTCACATCATCCTGGTGACATGCAGGCTGAGACCTGCTGCTCTCGGCCCAGGACTCCAGCCATCTGCTCCACAGATTGCACTGAAACACACACAGCAAGCGCTGCTGCCACCCCTCTGGGTGAGAGAGTCACCAGAGGGTCAGCTACTTCTCCAGGACTTTCTCCCTTATATGTTTTGACTGCTCTTACTTGCTTATGCTGATTAGGGTCACCAAGCAACCCACTAATAATCTCATCATCTGCACTGAGTGACGAACTGAGAATATACAGTATGTCTAACAGGCAGCAAGAGCAACTGCACAAAGAGAGGGAATGGGAAAAGAAGAAAATAGCTCGAGAAGTGTTCTGATGTTTGTTTTTGACAGATGAGGGATGCCCCCTATTGACTTTTTCAGAGAAGCTAGAAACAGGGGTTGAAAGAGTAAAACTAGAGAGCAGTGGTGATTGCAAATTGTTTAGCAAAATAACCCCAGTGACAGCTTTCACAGTTACAACCACAATCGTAGGAAAGGGTCCTAGAGATTATATGGACAAAGGAAAAACTCAGGCTAAAAATTCAGATGGCCAATGTACATTAAGGTTTTAAAATATTCATTGCACAGGTTGGAAGGGATAGAAGGTTATGTGAGTATTTGGCACCCTCCCGAATGGAAATTTCTCTCTGAATAACAATCAGGTAGTACAGCATCAGACGTATAATGAAAACGAAGATGAGTGGTAGCTGGTTATAGTTACATAGGGCAATTGTCTGTAGCCTAGACAAGTATAAACTGTAAATGTGTCAACTCAATAATTCGGAGTTAGAAACAAAATAAAGCATTAAAGAAATTCCTATCCCTATTTTTTTTCTGGATCCTGAAATGTTTTTGCTTAAATGAATTTCTTAATAAAACAATTTCACACACTTGCAGCATGACGGCATCTGTGCCCTGCACATTGAAAAACAAGTCATATGTCTCACAGTGCGTCTCTGGTCTGTGAACCAGTGTCCGTTGGGGAAATCGACCACCCTGGGCACAGTTGTGTTGGAGTGAGTAATGAGGCAGGCTTTCCACGATGGCTGATAGAGGCTCCCATTAACAGCCATGCTTCAGGGTATTCTCCGTCTCTGTGTTGTGGAATGGAAATGAGATCTGATAGAACCATGTATAATTTGTTGTCATATCAAAGTGACACTTATTAGCTTTATTTCCTTATCATTGTTACATCTACAGTACCTCTGGGTAAAAATTTCAGGAGATCAGACTGCTGCTAGCTTTGTTATGTGCCTAGTATAGCAGTAGTCAGAAGAAGTTTCATTGATTGTACTTCTGTAACAACTGGTTATAGAGGCATGTGTGTTCTATTAACGTGCTTTCAAATTGGACACAATGAACATACTTTACCCCACAAATAGATTTTCTAAAAGCTTATATCCAACGTCTCTGTTGGCTTTAAAGGAACATTTTGGGCATTTTCTTCCTTCTGGGAAAGCAAACATTGCTGTCATTTTTCTTATTCCTCCGTGTGTCATTTTCTTTCATCCCCAAGGTTGATAATCTTATTAGTAATATCATCCTACAGTATGTAAAAGTTTTGGGTTTTTTGATATATTTTATTCATCAGTCTGCATTCTCACACAGACACACACACGTTTGCCCGTGCACACAGACACACAAGCAAACACGCACATTTTTCCATTAATCTTGCAGCTATCCTGAAGTGGATTATTTTGAATTTATCCAACAGCCCTCTTCAAGTCTTTGTGATTTTGAATTGGGATATTGCAGGATGGACCGCTATCAGAGCAGAATTATTTTCCCAACTCCAACAGAGGACTGAGAATTGAAGGGCTATATTTTACCATTGCATCTATAGATGTGCAGCATTATAACTCATGAGTGGCACCTCATTTCACACAGCCTAATGGCTTGACACTGAGAGCACACTGGGGATCCAGGCAGGGGAGCTTCCCTTCATTTTTTTGGTCCAAGTTTTATGAGACACAAGGATTAGGGTTGAAAGTCACAGTGAGCTGCTGCACAGCACTGCAGTATGTTAAAGGTTTTAAACTTTTTTCATTGGTGACTTAATTCTATTAATGATACATAGGCAGCCAATGTTATAAAACTTTGATTTATGTTTTTTTTTTTTTTTTTACAAATTCTGTAGGCTCAATTTGCTATGCCGAATAAAAACCTGACAAGTCAAAGATAAGTTCAGATCTGGGTCTTTATACATTCCCAAAAGAAATCAACCCAGGCTGTAGCAGCTGTGTGATATTCAACTGATTTAGAGAGAAGCAGACACTGAGGCACGGTCTACTCTTCTGTGAACTTATCTTACCCGCCTGGATGTGACAGACAGTGTGGCCCTCCAGCTTAGTTGTCATACAACAGCGACCAGTCAGAGCTCGTCAGGTTGCATGATTGTATAATTGTGTTGTGACACCTTGAACCCGCCGGTGGTATATAACCATGCTCATTTTCTGATAGCACACCGTGGGCCGCTTGAATCAGAGTTATGATGGGTGTAATTTGTGCCTCCAACACAGAGTGAAAGGAGCGGGTCATCAGCAGGATAAATACAAATTAAAATTGATGCAGGTCTCATTTCTGCTTGACCAGTTTGTGTTGGGAGGCTGCAGAGAGCTAGGAATGGTGCACTTGCCATTTGGTCTTCCATTTCCATTCAGGGCCTGAAGGCAAAAACTCTAAATAAAATGCACCTGCCCAAAGATGTGCTGCAGTATCACAAGCTTGATAATAAAGCTCGGAAGGCTGAAAATACGGCTGCTTTTATGGTTCACAAACTCGAGTTATGCCTCTGTGAAGATGCTTCTCATATTTAGTTTGTCAGTCAAAGCAGTGCTAAAAAATAAATTAAATTGAGGAAAACAAAAGAACAGAAGCACAGCTGTAGATTTTTTTTAAATATTTTTCCAATATCAGCAGGAAGATTGGACATTGGACACATTAAATGAAAAGCTAGTGATTTGTGAAAGAACATATGAATGAAAGCTTCATTTTGATTTCTGTATTAGCTGTTTGTTGCTGTCTCTGGGATGTGTGTGTGTGTGTGTGTGTGTGTGTGTGTGTACCGGTGTCTATTGCATGTCCAGCAGAGGCATCCTCCTGAACTCCTGTCACAGCTTCTCTGACTGTGAGTTCAAGAGCTCTTCATTACAGCGTCTGCACATCTGAGGGACAGAGAAACAATGCTCAGAGCTCAATGCACATAACCTTTCCATTCAATCAGCAGTTCAAACTGTCTCCCACTACTGCAAATCATTCTGTTTCTAGCTAGTCAAGTGCACCACTAAGTCAAAAAGCCTCCTTTCAAAAATGGATGAAAATATCTTTCAGTGTATTGACCACCAGACTGGGACTTAAAAGATAATATCTGGAATAAAATGGACACTTTTATGTGATCATAAATCGACATTGAAACTCTGATTGAAAATGGTAATCATAACATTTTAACCAGCATGCCTATGCTTTACCCATCCATCATGGTCTGGGAAATATGTATATTTGTGAAAATAAGTGGTAAAACTAGCCTGATCGTACAATGCCGACGTCAAACAAAGGCTTGTCAGTAATGTTTTATACAAATCCACTGATATAATAATTATACTATCCCCAGTCTTTAGTGGAGGTTGATTGTTCTTGCTGTGAGCTAACACACTTAATTGTAGTATGCAAATGAGAGCAATTACAAAGCTTTTAGGTGAAGAGATGACAGCTGAGGTTGGTTTTATTGGAGGCCTCGCCCAAACAGTTGTCATGGAAACCACATAGAATAACGCAACTGTCAAATGGATATAATCAACTGATATGTACAGAAATTGCCTCTGCTCTACTTTTTGTTCCATGAACTGATCCATATAAAAAAGGAGATTCTTTGATTACTCAACAAATTGTCAATTTGTGTTGAGCAAAGGAAAAGAGGTTTTGTTTGAGAGAGGGAAATGTTGGAATGGATTCAAATTTCCAAAACAAAGCCTTCATAAGAATCCAAAATATGCTTGCACGCAAAGCACAAAATGCTCTGAGCTTTGTGTAGTGTCAACACAAGTCACATGTATTAAAAAGGAAAATTATTTGAAGGAAAATAGTTTTTATTGTACTCATTCAGCACATATTAGTTAATAGTGTGAAGTCTAGGCTTAGATGATACAGTATATGATAGGTTATAGGGTATTGATATTTGACAATTTTAACGCTGGTTAGGACTATCAACTGTGAATCAAAGAGACTTATATGCTCACACATAACAGGATTCATTTAGGTGAGTGCTTATTGTCAGGGGAACTGTCCAGATTCACCCTTTCAGACGACTCATCAAACAACAGTTCTAATAATGCTGTTGATGATTGTCATTGTCTACAACATGACACAGGAGGCTAACATTCCAATAAAAATTATTAGTTAATTTTTTACAAAGTATAATTTTGTCAAAAAAATTCTACATCTTGCTGTTTGATGGAGTTGCACAATTGGCTTTGATTTTATGCTTTTCAGTACATTTCTTTTTATCAATCCAAAATTAGACAGTCACTGTACCATTGTTGTTTATCCCAAATTACACCAAATGACATTCACATGCCGTTGCTGTACAAAACAAAAAGTTGCGGTCTAAATCTGATTGAATTTTCTACAACAATCTATATTACAATTACTCTCGTGCAGGCTTTCATGAATTAAATATGAGTTTAGTCTGAGAATGAGATTTTATAGAGGTAAATGACAAGAGGCAGCCTGTAATTGAGGTGGTGGCAACATGGGCCTACTGAACTAATCCCTGACTCGGTCATGTGACGGGTTGTTCACCAATGGTGGCAGTTCTTTTCACCACAAAGCCAGGGCAGCTGGGAAAATTGATTTCTCATCTGAGCTGTATTTGATAGCTTTTGAAATCAAAAATTGAAATTAACTAACCTACGCCCCATCATTACAAAAGAGCAAATTAAACCATGCAGCAGCAGTTCCTCCGAGCTCTGGAAGCCTGTGACGGAGACAAATTTGAAGATGCAAGCTCTCCTTAGCCCATGACTCTCTTACTTTCTGCCCAGAATAATATTAAAAGCAATAAATAAAATGTACTGTTGTCTTCAAATAATACGTAGCCTACTGTAAACCACTGAACTACTGCTAATTTAAATATAATTTACAGCACATTTTCTTGATGTGAGAAAGAAATGATCTAATTTATTTAAATAATCATATTGTTATTTGGTTTACTTTGTGTCTGCTGTTTTTATTGTCTGCAAATATAACAATTTGCAATTATTTAGATTTATAACACAAAATAAGAAGAATATTTAATCAATATGAATATAATATAAATAATAGATTGTAATATCTGTTACAATCTATTATTTATATTATATTCATATTGATTAAATATTCTTCTTATTTTGTGTTATAGATAGTTTTGAGTGCAATAACTAAAGTTGATGGGTCCAGTAGATTAGGCAGTGTCTTCAAATAAACTAATTTGTAATTAAATATAGGTAAAAAAATGTGAAAGTTGCATTTAGATGTACTGGAAAATTAATATTTATCTTTACAGATTAATTTATCAGTACTACGCCCACTATTTGACAAGATGCAATAACTATGAGTGACAAATTTAGAATTCATTATTAGAACAATGCAAACACCAATTTAACAAGCATTTAGGAGTAAATTCTCTTTGTGAGAGTGAGTGAAAGTGGACAAGATGTGAAGCGAAACAAGGTAGCTGGTTGCGTTGACAAACGACATGCTGAAACAGATGTTCCTGCAGGTGGACATGAAGATCAATAGGCGTTGGAGAGCAGCTAGATAGTTACCTGAGCTGCTGGAACTTGTAGCAGATGTTAAACAGACTGATGCCCTGGAAGGCTGATCAATGGACAGGAGGCAGATGGAGGAGAACATGGAGGAGTGCTGTGAGGCGCTGTCAGCAGAGAGAAACATAAAATAATGGGACGCACATTTGATATGTAGATGGGAGCCTGTCCACACCGTTAACCCATCAATGCAAAAATAATAGGCTTCAACTTTGGCGATATTTCCAACTTCATCCAAAACTCAGTTCCATTCACTGACTTCTGTGTCTTACTAATTACTGGTACATTTACCTCGTCAAAGTCAGGACCCTGTAATGCTGATTATTTGTCCCATTTCATAATTCTAAACAGGGAGATTTCGGCACCGTGATGACCATCATCACGGACAAGAAACAAGAGATTCAGCAGTTTTTCTGGGCTAAAAACTTTCCTAATTAATAGTGGTAAGAGGCAGTGTCAGGCTGTGATCTAACAGACTATCACCTTTACCTCCCATTAGTGAATTAAATACACAATGAAAATCCCAAAGCATCTCTTGCCCTTCAATACCGGGTATACCTACTACATTATCAATCTTATTTTACGAGCACATATGACAAAAACAAACAGAAAACCCTTATTTGAAACGTGGTAGTGCATTTTTGGTAGTGCATTGTATTTTACAAATACAATAACCAAGAAATAAAATTACATTTAGTGTATGAGGCAGTGTTTCTCATGCTGTCAATTCATTACATTAATCAGGTAAATTAAACTAGGTTTGCAGTTAGTAGCAACATCTCTGTCAGTTCTTTCCCCCACATACTGAACACCTGGATGAGCAGAATACACAGAGCACACGCTTACTGTACACACACAAGCTCGCACACACATGCACAGATCTTCTGACAACCAGCGTCCCAGTGGCATTGCTGTCCGAGAAGCAACTTGAACTAGGCGATAACCTGATAGACTTTATCTTGTCTTCCCTGGGTCTCAGTGAAGCCTGAAGAAGACACTTCAACTGCACAGCATCCCCCCAGAGTCCTAACCTTCCCCACATCTCTCCTCGCCGCCATCGGTGCCTGAGAGCTGTCAGCGGCCTGTTGCTTATTGATGTTTCTGCATGTTTTATGTCTTTCTGAGATATGACGGCCCTGACACAGTGCTGATTTCAATCAGCTTGCCACATACCGCAGAGAATGACAGCTGGGGAAAGTAAGTAAGCAGAACAAAAAAAGGGATAGAATTGGTGGGGATGTCATTGGCTCAGATCGGCTCTGGCCTTGTCTCTGACCGGGGATTCTCCTCCCTTCTAATGAAAATGTTTCATTCACATCTCACATCTCATGCCTCCCTCGCTGATGAATTCAATAGAAGAAAAAAGAGAAACGAATAGAGACGGAAAGAAATTCAGCTTTTGTCAGATTGGGGAGGCAAGAAGAGAGGATGACCCCTGAGCCAAAGGTTTTGACACTGCATCAATCCCTTTAGGGGTGAGGCCTGCTGGACCAGCTCTGCCTGAAGATTACTTTAGCACATCTGAGGGATGGCTGCTCTATCTATTTCACACATTCTATGCAGAGGAGAGCCTTGTATGCTTTGGATCCTGAGCTGCCCAGTAAATTAGGTCTGAGATCATTCCATGGAATGAGGGGAGCTATCCAGAGCAATTCAACTCCAAACCATTGACAGAGAGCTTACCGAATCCCTAAAAAAAGGGAGACACATCTAGTCCCTCTTTCTCTTTATGATACCAACGAGAATGTACCATGGGTAATCCCAATAAGGCTCTTTACTTGCAAATTCAAGTATATGCACACATGTACCGATAAGACGCTCCCACGCAGCTTTCTCACATACGTGTTATTGACAAGCATATCACATCTATTCAGCTCTCTGCGCTTTTGTCCCAAGTAATATCTTTGACTTATTAGGTGTTGCGATGCTAAATATGATGTGGTGATAATTGTAAATTCTCAATAACATTTCAGACAGCTGGGGGGAGGGTTTCGAAAAAACCTCTCGGCCATACAGATTGAACTGTTTTATATTGCACAACAAATATATATATTTAAAAAAAAAAATTACATGTTGTATTTTTTACTTGATTCTTAAATTATGTACACTACCAGCATTTATTGCTATAATTATTTATTAAGGCTGTGTTTTTCTTGCCTCTATTTTCTACTTTATCTCAGATTTCAACATAATCTAAACTGGACTTTAAAGTAGGCAAAAAATCTCCAAGATCTCATAGTCTTTTCAAACATATGTTTGTCTGAATCTGATAAAGGGAAATTTATTCACTTCTGTTTTCATTGAGAGATATTAAATTAATAGCTCTAGTCGGGGTACTTTACTTTGAGTGCAGTCATATTTCACTTTCAATTTTTTTAAGAACACAATTACTGCGGCCATAATGAGATTCAAAACAAAGACTAAATTAGCTGTCATTAAATTATTTCAATTTCCTTACCCTAATAGAAGATTGTGACAGGTGTCATTGTTGGCGTTGTGTTTGGCTTTGCAACATGTTATAATGGATAATTGATCCATCAAAAAACATCATGCCGAGGCTATAACTGGCTCGAGACTAGCGTACTGAACATGCAGAAAATCAAATTTAACCCCATGTTGACTAAGACACTCCCTTGCTCTGTCGATCAAGCACGTCTCTCCTTGACAGCTCTGTTCGCATGTTGTTAAATAATCAAAAGGGAAAAAAGAAACATGAAAGAAAAAGCAGTCTCAGAGGGACTGTCACAGAGAAAGGAGAATGCCATGGGGGGCGAGGAATGCCTTCAGTCGCACAGCTTTTCACATTTTAATTTCAGTCTGCGGGACTGACTCATGGTAGCGGCTGAGTGAGTGGGTCCTGGGAGTCAGGGCTCGCGCTGACCCCTGAGCATAGACAAGCCCAGAGAGATGTCAGCTGAGAGCTCCTGAGGATCACCAGGCTGCCAAGCGCTTTGAAAGCTGCTGCCAATTCAGCCTAAGTTTCAGCTGAATGGTCGCCACAGAGAAGGGGAGCGACAGCAATAAAAACAGGTTGCAAAAGGAAGAGAATTTGCTTTCAAAATGTATTTGGCCTTTGACCTTGCATCCAACCCTGTGGCCTCTGTCTTTGAAGCTGAGCATATTTTTTGAGAGACACTGAAAGAGGGGAGGGTTTTAGGGGTGGACTTGGGGCCTGTCAGTATAAATATATTAATAATCTGACAGCTTCATCTGCTTTTGAGGGCTAGACTTGACAGCTTCACAATGGCCTGCGCTGTAGTCCTTCTCGTACATGTCTGCTTTCCTGTCTGAACAACACAGAGAGTTTATTAAGACATCACACTCCTGTGAAGTATTGATTTTACACCAGTCTCTGTCACTTACTGTATTAGCCCAAGCAGGAGCTCCAAAATAAACTATGACAGCTGCATGTAACCTGCTGACTATGTTTGAGAGAACTGCTCAGTTCAGGTAAGTGTGCTTTTTATATTGTTGTACATCTTTAATCTAATATTGCCTGACCGAAGTTCCGTGATCAAACATAAATACACAATAACAACAAAAATGCTTTGATATATATTTTTTTCAAAAGAAAATTCAAATTTTTCGACAGTGACAAATAAAAAGAAGCGCATTAGAGAGGAGATTGTTGCAATTAAGTTTCTGCAGCTCAGGAGAAGGAGCGAATGCTATCTTGAACAAAGGAGGGGGATGTGCATCTGCCTGTGGAAACGCGCCCCGCCTCTCAGACAGTGCGTCTGTCCATGGAGAGACAGAGGGAGAGAGGGGTCAGAGGGAGCACAGGTAATTGAGGTGTCCCCTCCCCTCCTTTTTTCCAGGGCTTCTCACCCCATCCTTTCACCCCCCCACCCTATCCACACAGCGGGCACAATTACGCTCCCCATCACCCCACCAGCTGGCCCCCGTGATCCCACACTTCTTACTAAACGCGACTCCATCGGCCCTTTCCCTCTTAACCTCTCAGCACCCGCTCTGGGGGAATGGTAAGGCTGCACACAAAACTGGGGGAAAAGAACTCAGACAGTTCTACTACTACTATTTTAAAAAAAAATAGAGAAGTTGAGTTAAATGCAGGTTGTGCATTGCGAATTAAACTGGCTTTATGGCAGGTGTACTACAGCAGCTCTGAAAAATGTTTCAGCTGCATCAGTTACTCTCTTGTATTTGCATGCCAATACGAGGCTGTGGATTAGCTAGAGTAAAATATTGTCATACTAGGTAACAAGACACTGCTAATGTGATAATTAATTTTATACTTTTAATTAGAAGAAATTTGATACATTTAGGTAGATTTGAAGTATAAATTTGACTTTCAATAAGGAATAATCCGTCAAACACCCAGTATGCTAATAATTTAAATCAAAATGTAATAGCTATCAACATGTATGTTAATTGAGTGGCTTGAAATAGATTTCAACACCCGAGTGTCAGTCTGATCATATTTCCAAACACACTCCGAGTGTCTCTTGATAGACAGTGTTTTCACTCCATCCTTTCACATTAATGAGTGGGAAGCCTCTCCTGTGCGTTATTACCTGAAATAATACCATATGGTAAAATGTAAACAACATCTGCATATTCATGTCATAACTTCATCTGTTTAATTAGTTCCAGCAAAGCAGTTTACCCTCTGAGGCCCTCCTTGTCAGAGCAGTGATGGTAGAGCCGTGGCCTGCTGTCGGTCCTGACAGTCCTCCATTGTTCAGTTGACGCTCCTGCCCTGTCTGTTTAATGCCAGGTGCATCTTTACAGGCCACGGATCAGGTGAAGTGAGTTAGGGAGCTTCTTTCACACTGATGCCAAACCTGAGATATCCCTCTTTAGCAAGGAGACTTACCAATTATTTAAATATATTGTATTATATGTAAACACAGTTTGGTTAAGCCAAACTTTCGCCAAACAACACCATCTCTGACATGCATCAGCCACTGGAAGCATCAATATGTGTGGTGAAATGCATCTCTTTTTCTTTTTTTTGTGATTCTCACAGTTCAGGTCAATCATTGGTGTAAAAGAATAGCCAGATAGCTTTAAATCTTTCTGTTTAAATGATGGCCAAGATTAGACCAACTCAAAAGATTATTGTTATGAAATATAAATTATACAAACACACACTTCATGAATAAGTTAATATTTGATATGTAACACTGCTTCACAATATGTGCATGCATGTTTCATTTGGCAACCACTATTTCTGTATATTAGGAAAACAATGGCAACAGTGTAGGAGAATTCCCAATGTTTTTAAATGTTGTTTTTCTTTCTTCTGTTTTTTGGACACTTTTCCTACAAACAACAAAAAGAAAGAAAAACAGGGCAGTGGGGTATGAGAAGCTTGAGTGGGCATTCTCTAATTAAATTCTCCTTCATCAGACGCTCATTTGTGCACAAGCATTAATACTTTTGACCCCATGTAGCCCGAACACTAACATGCCTGAGGAAGGAAAAAGAGGAGGGAAATGAAAGAGAAAAACATGAAGGAATATCTTATTAGGGGAGTCAGGCATGTTTTGGCCCTTGTTTTTTGATGGCTGCTCTTGGTGTCGCGACCTACTGGCGTCTAGCTAATACGACAGTGTACGCCACGGCATTGTTCTCAATCAATAACTAATTATCAAAGTACTGGCTCCGACTGGTATTGTCCTCTTTGCTTGGAGTCCCTTGTTGTGGACTAAAAGACAGAAAAGGGGAAAAAAGGGGAAAGGAGGGTGGCTTTTGGCCGTCAGTTTGAATTACCATCTCCTACTAATTGAAATGAATTAGAACAGAAGAATTATTGTTGCTGCTGAATGTCATAACGATATCCTCAAAGTAATCATGGGAGACAAAAAGAGAACAGCACAAAACACACAAGCAGACCAAATAAGAAAAGACAAATTAAGCCGACTCCTGCTAGGGACTTTGCAAACGAGGCTTTAGACAATGGGGAAAGAAAATTAGACTGCTACCAATCTGTATGTTTCATTATTTCAATCTTGTTTGAACCACGACTTTAACTAAACAGAAAAGATTAATTTTCCATAAAAACAGCATAAAGTTGGGTTTTATTTGTGTAGCCATATCTGAACCATCAACAGGTTCAACCGCAGCACTCTAATCACTGATACAATGTCCTTTTATCACCTTGTCATTGTTCGTTGGTTTTTACAAATGAGCTGACTGAAATAGAAGAACCCAGTAATTCCTAGTTGGCAACACAGGGTGGATTGTGTGCTGGTGCCTGTCTGTCTCTGTGCTTCCTAATGGAGTGGCGAGTCCTGTCATCCCACGTGGCCGCACAGTTCACTTCTCCACAGTCCTATTGGTGCCACTGGCAGCCAAAGCCCCCAGGAGCCCAGGGGGTGGTTGGTGCCCCAGTGGCAGGCAGGGGTCAGCCTAGTAAAAGTGCAGCCCTCAGGACAGTGAGTCTAATCCCACAGCAAGAGCATGGCAGCTGGAGCGGCCCATCCGATCAAGCTGTGTAATGATATCACTTGCACTGGATCTGATGTCTGACCTCATTACCAGAGTTTAATTGCGTTGCTAACAGACGTTCAGTTCTTCTTTTCTCTAGCTTCTTTCTGTTTTTGACAGCTCTCCAAAAAAATGTCTCTGTTGCTCACAAAATTAAAAAATAATTTCCTATACATTTTGTCGTGTTTACCATGCAGTCGTTACAATTTAAATGATTAAGACTTAGTCTTGGCTAATGTCAAATCAGCTAAATACTGTAAAATGAAATCTAAGAAAATGTATTTATACATTTAGTGAAAGCTCTATATCAGTTGGAAAAGTTCAAAACTATAATGCACACGTGACATACAAAAAAAAAACTAAACTTTTCAATGAACAATCCCTCAGTTACACAGCTGCTACTATAAATGGCAAACTACAAAAACAGGTGGTTATTGATAGGGGAATAATTTGAAATAGAAAAGACTTTTAAACCAGCAGTTCATTAACACATTTCAAATATACCTGGACCGTATCACATTGCGTTTACTATAGATGAGTGTGAAAAAGCTTAACTACATATGTAAATGACGATGGTGTTGTTCACACTTTTAATTAGGTAATGATTTTATTTTTTTAACTTTTTGCCCAGTTATACAGACTGATCTCATGAAATGGGGTATGTATGACACGTCAATTCATATGCCATTATTGGCATGTTATCAAGACGCATATTTGCCTTTTAGCGTGGTTATCAACGCCGTTTGGCCTCCAATGAGTTACATTACCTTGTGATAGCGTATGAATTTACACTGTAGCGAGTAGTATGAATGGGCAAACATCGTCATTTACATATGTAGTTAAGCTTTTTCACACTTCTAGTCCTAAAACCAACGTCGCTTTCTTCTTGCGATAACATTCCACTGGTTTCATTGACAAGACCAAAGTGATCTGTGTGTTTTGTCATTGTGAACTGAGCTATCATCGCAGCACGTCCAGTCTGAAATACCACTTGATGGCCAAGCACACAGCTGATGCGAATTCTCCGCCCCCTCGTCAAAGTATGTTTTTTACCCTTTTATAGATGGCCAGTGACATTGTTTGAGAGATTATTTGCTCCAAGGGACATTTAGAATAGATAAAAATGTGTGATTAATTGCAATTAATTGCGAGTTAACTATGACATTAATGCGATTAATCGCAATTAAATACTGTAATCGTTTAACAGCACTACTACAGATGATTTGGAATTATATCTCAAGGGAAATATTTTATTTTCCCATTTGTGGAGGCTGTTTTGATGCTTTGAATCCAGAAAAGCTGCCCCGCGCCCCAAGTTGTAGTAAGCGGTGCAACCTGAGAGCCAGCTGTAACCTGACCTCCACCATGAAGGAAATAACTCTTTCATGCCGTTATACTACATTTAATATGAATAAAAACAGACCAAGTTGTGGTATCAATAGTAAGCATGACTGGGGCTTGGTGCTGCAGATAGTGACTCTATTGCCTCGCTATCACTAGCCTTCTCCCTCCCACACAGCTCAAGAAATAGTGTCATCTTAGTTTCCTACTCAGCGCCCGAGCTACAGCCCTCCATAAGCCGCACACCCTTAGGAAGCTACCGCTGGGTCATGGGAAGCGGACCACTACTGTTAATGGGGGTGCTTTTTGAAAACATCACAACACAAGTAAACACTCCATTGTGTATTAGGTACAGTGAAACTTTGAGTAAAAGTATTATGGTGGGTAAAGGTTACAGGCAGAAGGTATCGGGGAAAGAGAGAGTGTATGCATGTGTGTGTGTACAGGTGCTGGGAAATGATGCTGTGCTGTATAAAGTATGCCTCATTACCACCCTTCCCGTCTTCTTGGGCTCATATAGTGTAGAAATGTGCCCTTGAAAACAGACCCCAATTAATTCTTTGCATTGTGCATGTGGATAGATTTTCTAATATTCTCATCATGAAAGAGCAATTATAATTCCATGATTCATATGCACACTCCATTTGAAGCAGCTATCCTCGCCCATTGTCAGTTGTCAGAGTAAAGGATAAACCATGAAAAGGCCTAATCCTGCTATGGGCAGTGGGCTTTAATGAGCAGCCTGTCTCAGGCACAGCCATGTGATACCCTGGCTGGGGCTAGACCAGTGCAACGTGGAGGTCAACTCCTAATGGAGGGCTTCATGGCATCCACCCTGGAGAAGGGCGGAGCCCACTTACAGTGACCTGTTAAGTCAAGTTGCTCTCCTCTGACCCTCCAAGAGATGCATGAATGTGGGAGACTGTCAGTAAAGCTACTGCACAAGCGGCCATGCTGCCTGCAGGCAATGAAGTTTGCTAGAAATAAAAGAAGGAAAAAAAAGAAGCTCAGCTCAGAACAATAGACAGGAGCCTGTGAAAGATGTAAATTCAAAGCAAAAGCAGCAGAACTTTAACCTATGGGCTATTATGCAGCAAGTGAAACAGAGCTGCCGCTTGGAATTAGGGGACAATAGGGAGTTCGGGCCAGGGGCATTTAACCACTGGAGATCTAGTGTATCAGATCCCAATCTAAATGACATCAGTGACCGAAGCTTTGCAGAAACTCTGATCTCTGGTGGCATAAGGAAAGGGTTGTGGCCAGAGGGGATTAGTAAAATATGTAAAAAAAATAAATAAATAATAATAATAAAAAAATATATATATATATATATATATATATATATATATATATGAAAAAGAAAGGGTAATGACAAGAGGTTATGAGAAACCAGTGGGGATATTATTGCTGGACTTCACCAAGATGCAGAGAAGAGGAAAAAGCTGTGCAAATAGTCATGGGATTGCAAAGTCAATAATACGTGCAATCTTCACAGACAGAAAGCTATAATCAACAAAAATCCATATTGAAGGTGAATGCCAGAGTTTTTCAAAATGTCAGTGGAGTGTGTTTGCAGAAGGGCAGGAATGACAGATGAAGAGCAGGGAGGTGAGTGGCAGGGACACAAGGACAGGCGGACTCTGTACTGATGAGGTCCTGGACACAGAAACCAGGCAAAGAGCAACTCCGGGCCAGGAGAGCACTTTGCCTCAGCCTGCTCCCTACAGAAAAGCCAAGAGGAGTCAGCAGTGCTACTGCTATCTAATGTGAACCGTCCACTTAAAATTCATAGGTTAACAAGACTGTAGGCAGCCTGGATTGCAAAATGGTAGCAAGAGTGATTTTTGAAGACACTTTAAAATAAATCAACAATTTGAGCAATGATAAAATTACTTTTTCCTTCCTGGTACAGTCCTATTAAATACAATGCTTTGTACTGCTGGGCAAAACAGAGCAACTGAAAACTGGGTGATTGTGAAGGAAATGCAGTTTTTGTGAACATAAGCACTTAAGTTGAGTCATTTTAGGGATATAGATATTTTCCATTTTCAACTCTTACAAAAATGCAGTGAAATGGAGGGGCCACTTTTTTCTTTCCGATTTCTGTCTGGTAAATCCTTTTCAACCGCAATTCCTATTCTTCTTTTGAGGTCTTTTAAGTCATTATAAATGTTTTCTCTCTCTCTGTCTGTCGCTCTCTCTCCCCCTGCCTAGCTTTAGTCTTCTTCAATAAAATAAGTGCAGATTTGCTGGAAATCAGTGGCTTTTGTGTGTGGCTGCAGGAGCATGGTGAAATGTTTGGACACTAATACCCATTCATTTCGGTAGCGCCATAAATAAAAGCTGCCAGCTATGCGGCTGCCGTGAAGTGGTATTCTTTGGTGCCCAGCAGGATGTCCTGTTCACATTAGCGCAGCAGGGAAAACTGTCCGGAACAGCCAGACAACTAAATCAAGACATTGTCAACTTCTGACAAAATTGCTATTGGGATGAGAACCAGTTTTAAGAGGGGTAGTGCATGTCTGGTTGTGTGCATGTTGCAGTGTGTGTGTTGTGTGATGTGTGTGTGTGTGTGTGTAAGACACAGAGAGAAACATAGAGGGAGAGCAAGAGAAGCAAGGGGCGATATATCTTTTCAAAATGCAGTATATTCTGAAAAATTATTCCTAACAGAGTAACACCATGGGGCTGACATGAATCAGAAAGTTTTGCTAGAATGTGGACGGCCGTGCTTAAATCAAGAACTAAAACCTGAGCCTTTATGAACACGTATTTCCTTTTGTTTTATTTTCCTTCAATTCAAATCAATTTTCAAATATGTACCAATGTTGTACAAACTTTATAATTGCAATACAATAGAAAATACCACAGAAATATAATGCACCTGCAATGTGTTCTGACTTTGTCACTGAGCTGGAATCCAGACACTGGATTTTGACTTGTTCTTAGATGACAGGGCTCTGGCCTGTAGTCATTTTTGGGCCACCTAAATAACAACTGTCTCCAGTTTGTATATATAAACTTACTAATCCACCACAACCAAAAAAAGAAAGAAAAAAGATCACACCAGATCAAGGCAAGCAGCACATATGTTACAGGATGTCATAAAGCATACTCCTTTAAACACAGTCCCAGCCCTGTGCTACGTTTGCAGGTGGTCAATTGCCTGATCTTCACAGAGGTTAGCTCTTAGGGAGTGCTAAAAGCTGAAGGTCTTAAAGGGAGTCCTATCATCAGAGGAGGCCCTAGTGCCAACAAGACCCAGATAATGACAACTCTGACCTCAGTTAAGTACATAACACAGCAAGAGCTCTTGGATGTGCTGCCCAGAACAATGTATGAAGAGAAGGGAAATGCTGTGCCAGGGCCACAGCTGGGACATACCATGCCAGTGGGCTTGCCATTTTGATTAAGGGTAAGTAAGCCTTTTAACTTAGTTAGATTGAAAAGAAAAAAGACAGGGCAGAGTTTCTATTCATATATTTTCGCCTTATAAAGCCTACTTGACAACACAGTGGTTCAACACTTCCCTACAATGGGGAAATGAACCATTATGGTGCATGTCAGAGGCCTAATGTATACAGCAGATTATACGTAAAAGACTGAAATGAGGTTTGGCAGTGCCACCAGGAGGTTGAGGCTGGATTTTGTGTATCTCAAGGCATCCTGAAGCCCGTCTAGACGGACCCTCTTTCTGAGTTCTGTGAACTGGAGATGAGAGGAGTGCTCCATCTTTCTGCAGGCTCTAAGTTGGAGTCTTTGCTGTAGGGTTCAGTGGACCTTGAGAAAACACCAGTGAATCTGTCACTATCATCCCTTCTGGGACAAAGCTGGCTGGCCATTTCTGAAGCTCCAGTGACCCAAGGCTTGAACCCTGCTGCTCTCCATTCCCTGCCCTATGCAGCCACTGGGAATCTATGACCTCAAGTTTATCGGGAATCACACACTTGCATGGCAGCTACAAAAGCAATGACTGGCTCTGTCATGTTTTTAAACTGTGTTGTGCCCTCCACTGGCTCAAAACAAAACAAAATATTGATAAGCACACTATCGTTGCTTAAGGATAATTTATTTAAAGGAAGACATATGGAAACAAACTGATTTAAACATTTGAGTCTCCACATCAAAAACATATCATGAAAATATGAAAACCGTTATGATTTTGTAATAGCTTTCTTACTGTCTCTGAGCCCAGATGGCTCTTAATTGGTTGGCAAAGGGAGCAAGAGGTCTTTTTTTGAGGTGTGAGTGTGTGATTGTTGCTGGTGAATTGCTGCTGTGAAAGGCTGGATGCGTGATGTGGAGATGGAACAGTGTAAGAACAGGTCACACAATGGAGCCAACAGCCTTGCACGTGAGGGGATGTTGGGGGTACGTGGTGTGTGTCTGTTGGGGAGGGGGGAAGACAGCTTGAGACGGAAAAGTGGAGACATGTAATGGAGGGTGAATAGAAAATCTGAGAGTGAGAAAGTCAATAAAACTTTTTTATCCAGTGACCATTTTCTTATTCAGTATAATGCTGCTTGTGCACTGTATTCACACACTTCATCTAAGAATAAGGTGCATAAACTACTGTTACCCACACTTTCTTATAACTTGAATTTCACTTGAACTAACACCCTGTGCTGGGGAACCACACTAATATATATTAACAATAATACTACTGGAGTTTTCTGCTACCTATAATAAATCTGTCTAATTACTACTTATGTGCATGTCCAAGCCATTTTCCCCCCAATTCCACCATTACTAGGTCCTTCTAATTATTTATATTATTGCCTGCAAATAAATAAATAAAACGTTCCAGAACAAATTATTACTATTATGAGTGTAATTGTACACGTATTCAGCACCAACCCTTTAGTATAGGAAGCTCTTTAGTAAACAACTTTTTTCAACCAAATAATTACAGCACTATTCCATCTAATTACAGTCTACTTCTTGGAACATGCAGAACATCATTACAGAAAGGTTCCACCCACATAGGTTGGCAGTGTGCCAGTTGTTAACTCTTACAGGCATTACACCAATGTTAGTCAGGTTAGCTTACAGTATTAGCTTACAGGATAAACTAGTTAGCATCATATGGTAAATGCAAGTGAGAAGTCAGAGCTCAAAAAGTCTCCCAAATCCTTAGAATACACCGTTTAAGAGTATTTTGAATTACCAGTAAATTCAAACAATACTGGACAAGAAGTGTTCACAATGAATAATTTTGCCAACTGCTATATTTTTATTCCCATTGTTGGGAATACAAATTTACATTTACTTAACAAAGTTACTGTAACAAAGTTGTTTTGTTCTGTAATTTTACTTTGAGTTTGAGTATTTTTTTTATTTGTACTTCAATATATTTCAAGTCACATCCATTAAAACAAAAGTGACAAGACAAGATAAACCATGTGAAAAAGTAACAAAAAAGATGCCAAATCAGCAGCTGCAGCAGAGAAGAAGCTGCTGGTGTATCTGCAGCTGCAGGAGGACAGAGCTACATGTCCAGAGACGTAAGACTTCTGTAAAAGATACATGTTGATATGTTAAGTGACAAAATAATGTTTATTAATCCCACAAGGGGAAATTACAATTTACACTCTGTTTTTATTACACACATAACACACAGGCCTGAATTACACACACACATGCTCAGTACCTATACATGCTCTAATGGAGAGATGTCAGAGAGATAATTGAGAGATAAGTGAGGGAGCTGCCCATGGAAAGGCGCCCCGAGCAGTTGGGGGTTTGGTGCCTTGCTTAAGAGCACCTTGGCAGTACCCAGGAGGTAAACTGGCATCTCTCCAGCTCCCAGTCCACCACCAAACTTTGGTCCGTATGGGGACTTGAAGTGACCCTCCAGTTTCAACTCCCCACGGACTGAGCTAATGCCACCCGACATGCCATGGGTGCTGTCATGGAGCTACCCCATGCCTTCATTTAAGCCGGTGGTAGCATGTCTTATCATGCTAAGCTAACCTTAATATGAGCAGTAGCATAGGATGACATGGCTTGTCATTTTATTTCAGTTTATTTAAGTAGTAGTCAAAAGACTAGAAATCATGGTTGGATAAATACAACACATACACAGTTAATTTCAAGTAATTTATTTTAGGTTAGTGGATTTACCCAAGGTTTCATTCACCTGTTCCCATCTTCAAGCAGGGATCTGGGTTGAAGTGGCAAACAGGTCCGGAGTAATTTATAGAGTGGAAGACCTGGAATGGCCCAAGTGTCAGCCAGTACATAGGGGTGTACAGGAGTGCCTAGAGTTCTCTGTTTTGAGAAGCTTGTTCAGCGTAACATTTAATTTTTTATATCTTAGTTATTAGTTAGTTACATGGTGTATTAATGTAGCCAGAAATGTACAAAATGGTGTTTGATTTATTTCCAATTAACGTTTGTCTTGTAGGAGGGGCTTCTGTTATAAAGGAAGGAGGCAGAGGCTCCACTGGGAAGAACAGCTTTGACCTGGAAGGCTGCAGGTGCTAGAGCCCAATAGTCAGGGCCTAATATAGCATTTGATCTTGTTTAATATCAGTTTGTGATGATAATTTGAATAGTTAGGATTTTGTTTTTGTTTTTTTAAATATTTTTGCAATAAGTCACCCTTGCAATACTGCACTTCCACGTGATTGATGAAGAAGTAAATCGAAGCACCAGGTGAAGAACTCCTGAGTCCATGTCTCCTCCTTCCACCGTGGGGCTAAACATTACAGGTGCGTTTTGGCCTAGAAGTTGTGTTTGTGAACTGTACAAAAAATGCACCAACAAAGCAGGATGACATTATTATGGGTTATGGATAGCATTACTTTATCTTGGCATAGGTAAAAAAAAAAAAAAAAAAAGAAGAAGAAAAAAGGTTAAATGTACCTTAATTCGCTGATTCAATGCACCACCCGGGGAGCACGTAAAGTGATCCAAATCAAACAGCCCACAATGTTACGCAACTACCAAGTGGATGCTGGGTCTGGCTAAAAACTAAAATGCTCACGGTGAATCTTCCAGCAATGACTTCTGCATTCACTTAGGAACTTTCACTGTCAAAAACATATGCACAACCTTACACATTGTACATTTTTACAAAAGCAACAGTACTTAGTACTGAGAGTAAAATATAGTATTCTTTCCATCCCTGTGTATTCCGTATAGTAAATTTCACCTTATTTCAGCACACTGCTGCCACCCAAACCTGCATTATTACACTTTAAATTTAACAAAGCTGTCTTTGCTTAATAAAACACTGTAGGCTCTGAAAGGGGCGATATAAACAGAAAAGATGAAGACCTAACACTTGTGCAACACCATCTAACAGCATATCTTTATGAGCAAGGGGCAAAATTAAGCTGTGTCAAAATGGCAGGCCATGGGAGAGGTTGCGGTAGACATCAAATCAACAGCAGTCCAATACAGAATCCCATTATCAATGACACTATATGGGTGCCCTGGGCCAAAAGTCCCCTGCACTACAAAACTTAAGGTGTTGCTTGATTCATTAGTGCCTGTGTCTGAGCCGAGGTGATGGCTCTCTCATTGTCCTGAGAGGGGTGAAAACTGGAATGTCTTTTCCTCCTGTCAACACTATGTCACTTTAATTTCTTTTTCTGACGCCCAGTCTTGACACCTGGAAAGGTTTGACCGAGCATGGTAGTAAGGGATCATAGGAGAGTCCTATTTAAAGGGAGTGGTTGACACTGTTGACATTTCATTCTCCTTCTTCCTTGCAGCCTCACCTTTTCTTGTAAGAATAGAAAAATGCATCGCATTAAAAGGCAGATAAGTTGTTCATTGTTTGAAAGACCAGATAATGATCAGTCATAACTCAGATGTTCTCTAAATTTTTTTGGCCAGACATTGACACTATCATCTGCATGTTTGAAAGTGATCACAGATGGCTAGGGGAGGGATTCTAGATATTAAAATATCTTGCAGTAATTTAAATTAAAGATGCAATCTCACTCAGTATTATTAACGTGACTCAGAAGCAGACTTATTCAGGCAATTTAATTGATTAAAATAAACTGAACTCACAGCTAAACAGAAATCTTCAAAGAATGACTATAACACACATTATTGTCTAGTATCTGTGTTGAAGTATTTACAGTATGAAGTCACCCATAATACACTGTTAGAATATAATAGCTGTCAATGGATGCACAGTGCTAATAATGTAATGTGCCCCTCCCTAAGGGAGCTGATCTCCTCATCTGGGTCATGGTGAGTATTAAAAGGGTTAAGGGTGCACAGCAAATTTATTGTGGGTCTTCCAGCACCAATGGGCCAGAGCACTAATGGATGACCTTGGGGTTTGGCTGTTCCAGACTTGGAGAGATCATGTCTCACCACCTCCCTACCACCAGGATGACCCTAGCCCTCTCTGCCCCTGGCCTCAACCTTTAACTCACTGATCTTTGACCAAATTATTAAGCAGACACCTGCTTTCCGGTGTATGGTCAGAATGGGGGGAGGACTCACTCTGGGTACTCTAATTTGATGTGGATGTGTGGTGTGACAGTATCTATCACACTAAGGATAAACCCATCTGTTAGACTTCCCAGCAGTGTGACTTTCACCAATGCCTGCACGCTCTGTTGTCATTTTACTGTTTGCACTGGTGTAATATAACTTTATTATTTAATTAGCCTGGATAATCTATTTTAAATCTAACATTATTTGAAGTCATAGAAATACCAATGATTTAGAGCCACATTACCCCACACAATTATGCATATACTTTAGAGGGGCAGGTCCCTGAGTGAGGTTACAAGTATTTGTAGAAGATGAACTTGGGCAGTTTGGGCTGCCCTATGGCAGTTGACTCTAGTGAAATAATAATAATAATGTACAAAGTCCCATAACTTTCAGGTACAGCTCTCCAGGGCAGTAACCTACAACAATTACCAGTTTTTGATAACAAATGTGCATCTCAATTCAACTTATTTTTAAATTGTATTTCACCTTCAAAGCTCATTGATATTAAGGTGAGTCAGCCTCTTTGATATATCATGTGTACATTCATTTAAATTATTACGTTTCATTTTATAATGCTATTTTTCCTCTACGTCCAACACATTCACACAATCACATTTTCATACCACACAATGGCACACACTAACCCTGAAAGTGGAAGTGGGACAGAGAATGTTGCCATTATAAAAACTGTAAAATATAGTCCTCTTCAAGGGCACTAAGGTACAGGGACCAGCCCTAAAGACTGCTATATGGACCTCTGGGACTAGTATGTGTCAAACTTGAGGGAAAAAAAGAGAGAAAAAATTGCTGCCATTAAGGTATAGCTTGGAAATGACACTGACCTAGGTCTGACATCTTGCATTGTCCTACCATCTGCACAAATGTGAACTTTGCCTTTAAAACGTGGCTTCTCAATTAACATGTCCAGCTGGGTGGAGAATTTCCACTAGCTCCCTAATATCATTACTGCCACACCAGACTGTGATATAAATATTAAAAAAGTGCCCACAGCTCTTTGCTGGCTATGTGAGAGCTTCTGCTTCTTGGGTTATAATGAAGTTCACCCACATAGCAAGAAAGCGTGTTCTTATTAGGACTCCTGCAAACTGTAAGAGAATAAATGTCTTTGGCCATCTTTCTTTGTGAGTTCCTATTCTCTTCTACTAATCGATCTTAAACACAAGGCAGCACCTACATGGAAAAACAACACATCCTCCAATGCTCTACGACGGCTGAGGCTCAAGCCTTTTTGAGATATTCTAGTGGCCTCAGACAAAGGGTTTAGAAAGCATCAAGTCTTCTTCCAAAATGCAAGCTGTGTGGTCTTTGTGATAGCCCCATTACAGCATGAAGGACTCTTACTTTAGGCTGTGTGTCTGTGTGTGTCTGTCTGTATATGCTTGTATGGATAACTGTACTTTCCAGGAAAAGAGATCTTAAGAGCAAGTCTTTGAATGTAGGACATTGGCGCTGTAGCGGTTAATCTCCCCCCACGGCTTTACAGACGGCTGTGGATTTAGGAGTTGGCATCATAACTGACCAGTGCTGTTTGATTAGATAACAGGGGATCTACAGCAGGCATCAATGGTCCACCGTGCTGAAATGAAACAGTTTGCTCTCCGCCCATTCTGCTTAGAACACGATGGGGGTGATTCTTCAACAGTGTGATGCCACAAGCTGACAAGCAGCGTCCACCACAGCGATACCACGATGATGGCGATACTACGGACAGCACCAGCTTGTACCAGATGTTGGGAATTAGCTGTCCCTCTGGCTGTCATGGGTTGTACCCCGAAGCTCTCCTTGAGACTCACTGTGCAGGATTGCAGGTGTTGATGAGTTGCCAAAACACTGCATTCTGCAATGGCCATGTTTTTGGCTTTTAAAGGCAGCCACAGTGTAGCCAAAGTTTGTAGCAGACTGGTTCATTATGCTTGGTCAACATGCTGACTAGAAGAATACTCTTTTCTTCTACATTTGATATTAAGTATAGCTACATATGGACAAGGAGGGGACAGTCTGAGGATCAGGAGGCTCCACAATTGCTGCAAACCCAGCAATCTAGAATATAAACTCTGCAACAAATGGGACCCGTTATTTCCAACTTCCTTTTCTATCGCACAGTAATTTTGCAAATAAACCCATAAGACTTAACATTTCTGTTATATACTACATGTTCATTGGTCTCCCCTGATTGTGACTGTGGATTAATTTGTTGTTGTAGATTACAGTTACGAAGCCTATTTCAGTTGCACAGGTTTTATCTTCAATTCCAGCAAAAAAATGGCATCCTTTAACGGCTTGGACAATTTAATGTAAAGTGCTCCTATTATGCTTTTTCCCTTTCCTTTATTGTGTTATATATCTTTTCTGTGCACGTTATAGTTAAAGTGAAAAATCCCAAAGTCCACCCCAAAGGGACTTACCATCTTCCAGAGAAAACACTGTTCACAAACTGCTCCAAACAGCTCTGTTGTAGTCTAAAGTGTCACTTTGTAACATACGTTATATTGCTTCCATAGATGCTAGCATGGCACTCCCTCATGCTCTGCAACTGACAAGCTAGCAGTACTTAATGCCCATGTGGGACTCCCAACAAAGATGGTACAGAAGTGAGATGTCTTGTTCTTCTGTAGCTAAACACACAGGGTGAAAAGAGGAGCTGCAGCAATGTGCAGTCCAACAAATGTGGTGTTTTCTGAAAATGAAACCACATAAACCTTTTCTGATACAACCTCTAAATACAATTATGAATCTAAAAATGAGTATAAGAGCACTTTAAAAGATGAAATTTCTTCCCAGAGTTGGAAAACATTGTTCAGTTGGCTTTTATTTTATTTAGAGACAAGATCTATTTTATGCATTATATTATACAGTATATTAATTCAAATCATAGTAATTGCATTAAATGCAAAGATTGTCTTTACATGCTGCCAAGGAATCATACTCAATGTTTTAACCAATGTTTATTACAAGTTATCTGAGGTTCTGCATGGCAGCAGAAGGACTGCCTGGTTAAGCTTGGCCCTTGCTGTGCTGTGGTGGAGGGCCTTTGTCCCCTAAAACATAATATACTCTAAGTGCATGGGGGTGGATGTCACTTCAGATACTGATGCATTTTGGGTCTGCATGGGGGGAAATAATGTGCAACAATGATATCTTTGATCATTGCTAGAACTACCCAACACAGGAACTGTGTCGAGTGTGGTTATCATCAACCCATTTCTATTCCCCCAGCACAAATCATTTCATGGCTCCTTCATCCCATGTGCCAGAACTGGGTTTCAAAAGCAATTTCAGCTGAAAAATAAGGTGCTTTTCTTCAATTTTCAAGCCATTTGTATCAGGGTTAGTGTTGTTTACCTAGCTAGTACACTGGTATTTACATACCTCTTTAAAGGAAAAAATGGCCTGGTATGATTTATGGACTGCAGCAAGAGCGCAATTTTCTGTTGTACACCTAATCTGAGAGGGTATGGAGAAAGGTCACATTGACCATACAAATACCATGGCCCTTCCACAGAGAGTGGGTGGATATTCATTCTCTTTAAAACATGTCAGTTAGGTCTGATTTATGATATGCAGAGCACACCGGGCTCAACACCACCTTTGGTTTCAGAATTACGTCTGGGCCTATGTAATAGAAAGAATACGATAAGAGAATAATTTGTCCTAAACTACTGTCTTTGATAACACCATGGATATACAATACATCAAGGTAACAATGATGTTATTGTTATTTTGTCTAGATTTGCTTTATATCACAATGAAAAGAAGAGTAACAAAAGCAGCATATGATGGGTCTTACTGTATAATTTAAAGAGACCAAAAAGAGACAAGACAACAGAGAGAGAGACAGAGAGAGAGAGATGCTGTCAGGTGTTAGGATCAATGCCGTGTTTCAGAGTTGTAACCTTTAGCCTCCCCCTTGACTCCAGTGTGATATGACACCATGTGACTGATAGAGAAGAAAAATACATTTTCACGTACTTAGCGAACACAATACTGCTATGTGGCCTTTTTTCATCCCCTAATTTCTCAAACTCATCTTTCCTTTATGGTGTGTGGCATGAATTTGATCTGCATGACAGGAAAGAATAAACCATTTTCAATCCCTCTTATGATTTATTAAAATATCATTGCTTACAAAAGACGGCATCCTGCCTTGGGTGATGTTTATTGCCCACACAAAGTTAATTATCGATGAGAATCCTTTAATTTATTATCCATTAAAACCTGACATTGTCAGAGCATGTTCATTAATATTAATACCAACTCTGTCTTCCATGGTATAGCAGCGTGGCAAGGACGCTTGTTTCTGCAGGAGAGCATAAAGGTAAGACTTATAAAAAGGTCAGCCAATTCACAGAACTGCTGAAACACTAAGCAAAATAATAAAGGGCATCACAATCAAGATATCACCCAGGTACCCAATGAGTCGAAATGACAGCACCCAAAACAATAGTGAGGCTGTCACAATGTATGCTTTGTATCAGGCGAGTTACAATTCAAGCGGCTACAATTACCTGATGGGAAAAATGACGAGGATAACTGCATGTATTTTTTTTTGTGTGTTAGGTTTAAGTATTCATACCAAAATATATTGCAAATATAGGCTTAATGTTTTAGAAACAACTGTTACACCAAGAAATACTGTCTGCTGCTACATTTCTGCTCTACATCCATTTGTGGTTTTGTAGTTTTACTCTGGTACCATGAACACATTTGACTGGGAACAAAAGGATCTATATAATATAAGAAGGATAAGTATAGAGTGTCAGTTTTGAGATTCTGTTTCATGTTCAGCATTATACGCTCATTATTTACAGTGTGCTCACCCCTTGCACGGATGGACCAATTTATGGGGAAGCAGGGGATCAAGTTCAGTCCTAATGACAACCTCTCACTGACCTCTCCAGAGAAAACAAATGGAGCCCCAAGGTGATGTTTCAATATCACCAACTACTTGGGTGTCCTAGGGAAAGGAACAGATGTAGCCCTGAGGATGAGGAACGGGTGAGGTGCAGGTCAAGGTCACCATACGCCAAGGTTAGGGTCAGATAAGCGCGGCTGGCTCGGGGTCTTCACATGCCCACAGGCCATAAAAGGAAGGCGTGGACAGAGACTCAAGAGCTATGGATCAAGTGTTATTCCATTGAGGGCCTGAGGAGTGGGTGAGGGCAGGGGCACTGAGGTTCAGCACTGTCATATGCCTGTGTTATACACTTGCTCCAAGTCTCATCGCCTGCTTTGGGGTATTGCTGAGAGAACACTTGCTAAATTACTAATGTGATTATGAGGGAAGAAAGTGACACAGCCTCTCAGAGAAATGCAAATGTGGTATGAAACTGGCAATAACTATTCAGCTTGTTATAAAATTAGCGGCTACTTCTGCCTGGTACTTTAATGTAGTTATGAAGGGGAAAAAGTTAGGTAAGATTTCTTTTTAAAAAGAAAAAACACTCCAGTTCTGCTCAACTTACAATGCAAATTCATATGTGTACATACTATGTTACAGCTGCAAGAAATTATCTCTAATTGGAAAAATATAAATAGATTACTTATTTGTTATTTGACTATGAAATGTCAGACTATACCATTAGTTGTAGTGGGAGATCCCATGGTATTTGGAAAGAATAAATTGGCTCTAGCACATTTATTTTGACTTAATTAATAAGATAACCTAAGTGATTTATTTAATTCCCCAGACTGTATGGCACAATAATAACCTACAGTACAAGGTACATTTGCTAAATGTGCTCAACTGGAGAAGGACAACAGGAACAGAGTGAGACTGCAATTACTGCCATATACATGGGAGGGAGGATGCTAATAGGGAGATTTACTGCTCCAGATCAAATCAAATGTAAATGTATCCTGGTGGGTTGTGCTTCCTTTAATTAGAAGGTGCAAGTAGTTTGATAAACTCTTAAAGATGGTGGTTCCGCTGGTTGTCAGCTCATTATATGCATTCTCACTCTGCTGCAACACTGTGCAGTGGAAAAAGCTATATAATGTTATAATAAGTGGAATATCC